>CM053614.1:63904956-63934366 GCA_028646535.1 Procyon lotor | reverse complement strand
GGTCCTTTCTCTCTTCTTTTTGATAAGCCTATATGCATTTTTTAACCACATTTAAAAAAAAAAAAACGAGCCTATGACCTAATTCTGGCAATAAGATTGAAAGGGAAGTTATGTGGGGGGCATCCAGAAAATGTTTGCTTGCTTTTAAGAAAGTGATGTAAGTAGAAAAGTTTCTGTAATTGTTACATCTATGTTATTGTTATTCTGAAGATAAATACACCAATAGACTCTCAGGGCATATAATGAGACCAATGAGTTACTGCATCTATAAAGTTGTCACACTTCTGAGTCAGTATTAAATGTTACTTATGGCATAGAAACATCCTCCATAAAAAACAGGGAGTATTTCTAAAGCACAATTTTGTTTTTCAGGTTTTGGTAAGTTATCTTAACTATATATCTGTTAAAAAAAAGTAAACCTACATTAGACCTAGGAATTAATCTATAAATTAGGACTACTTATTTTAAAAATATAGAGAAGACTTCCATTTTATAAAGTCAGGTTTATTGAGGTATAATTTAGAATCAGTATAACCCCACTTTTTAAACATGTAGTTTTTATTTTGACAAATGTATACTTCTTTATAGATTAGTCTCTATGCCCATTTACCACGTAAAAACATTATAAGGACATTGTCTTGATTTCAGTTTTTATTTGAGAAGAAAATTTTTCTCTAAATGGAGTGAAACTTTATATTTGTAGCTCCAAATTAACTTTAAAGGAGCTGTGAAGCCATCTGTAGAGATAGAGGAGTCCAACTTAGATCAGAATCTTGAGTGTCCAAAAGTGCACCTTACATAGTCACGTTATTTTGCCTGTTATTTTTATTTGCAACAACCTGGGACTTCCCTGGTTTTTGAGTGGAAAATTCTCAGTTCTGAGAAACTCTCCAGCCCTGGGCAAACCAGGATAGTTGATCACTCTAAGAAGATTCCTCAACCTTGGGTCTATTGATATAGTGTGTCAGATAATTTGTTGTTTTGGGGGACTGGCTTTGTTTGCAGCATCTGTGGCCTCCACACACTAGCTAAAGTTAACACTCCCCCCTTCTAGTTGTCACTATCAAAAATGTCTCCAGACCTTGCCAAATGTACCTGGGGGGCAAAATCACCCAAGAACCACTGACCCAGATGCAAATGCCCTTACAGCCCACAAATTTGAAATTCAAAAATCTTATTCTTTGTGGCTGTTGTAAAGCAAAAACAAGTTGATTCTGCTTTAAAAAGACTTAAAAAGTCTGAGAGATTGCTTCTAGATCTTCTAGATTCTTTCTCGTTTGGGAGATTCACCACTACCCTCCCCAGCCCAAACACACACGTTTTTTAACATTGCAAATGACCAGACCTGAGTGATTATTTTAGGTGCTTCTCTCCTATAGGTCCTGGGAAACTGCCACTGTGGGTTGCGTCCATCTAACTCTCTGGACTCAAAGGTCTTTTGTTTGTTTCTTTGATATTTCTAATTCATCTGTGCTTGCCTAGTCATACATATCATCATATTTGTAACATACTTATAGGATTAAATGTTCATATGTTTTAGTGGGATGGTATTTTGTACACTTGTCTGCTCTTTGCCTTTCTCGATTAACAACATTACCTTGAAAGAAAATCAATAGACGAGTACAGCTTCAATTTATACTTTAAGGGGGTGCTTGGATGGCTCAGTCAGTTAAGCATCTACCTTAGGCTCAGGTCCTGATCTGGTATCAAGCTCTGCCTTGGGTTCCTTGCCCAGTGGGGAGCCTGCCTCTTCCTTTCCCTTTGCCTACCGCTTCCCCTGCTTGTGCTCACTTGTGCTTTCTCTCTCTCTCTCAAATAAACAAATAAAATCTTTTTAAAAAAACAAAAATAAAATAAAATAGCTATATAATATTCTGTGGTGTGGATATACTGTATTTTATGCACCATTCCTTTATTAACTTTTTTTGTCTTAGCACATGATGTGGTGGTAAATATTTGTGTACATATATCCTTACCTTCTAATGCTCTTCTTTCTACAGTAGAGTTTCCTTTAAGTCGGTTGCTGGATCAAAGGCTATTTCAGATTTTAAGAGATTTGCCGGACAGGCTTCCAGAAAAGCTGTAGTGGTTCATGTGCTCATACTGTTAGGAAAAGAAACCACAGAACCAAAACTCTGTTTTCATAGATCCCTGACAGAAATCTGCTATTGCTCTGTTTACTTTTTGCAAATCTGATCGGAGTAAATTGATGTTTTGTCAATAGTTTACTTTGTATTTCCCTAATAGAGTTTAAACATTGGTTTTTTTGTTTTTTGCTTTTTAAAGATTATTTATTTATTTGACAGAGGGAGAGAGAGACAGTGGGAGAGGGAACACATGCATGGGGAGTGGGAGCGGGAGAAGCAGGCTTCCTGTTGAGAAGGGAGCCCTATGCAGGGCTCAATCCCAGAACCTGGGATCGTGACCTGAGCCCAAGGCAGATGCCTAAGGACTGAGCCATCCAGGTGCCCCTTAATGTTTGTAGGCTGTTTCCATTTGCTGCTTTATGAAAATTTCAACTTCTCCCCTTTGACATTTTTTCCAATTGGAAATTTTTTTAGAAGTTGTAAGAATTTGGTATGTCTCTTTCTGTATGTATATTTATATCTGTATCTACATACAGACACATAACCTACCACTGTATCAGTTTTAACTTTAATCTTTTCTAATAGTAATATTGCCTGTCCTGCCCGTTTTCCTTAATTTATATTTTTCTGCTGTCTTTCTGCGCCTCCTTTTATTTTCAGCCTCTCTTTACCTGTTTTCTTTACCTGTTTTTTTCTTATCAACAGCCTGCAGCAAGGTTTTGTTGCAACTGAATCTGGCTGTCTTTCCTGATAGTATTTGTAGGAGTATTACGTCTTGACCAGTATTCTTGATATCCCTTCCATAATTCTTTATGATTTATTTTTACCTGGGTGTTTACTGTTTCTTTTTCTCTGATTAATTTGTAAATGCCACTCTACTTTTTAATTTTCACCACTTATAATTAGACATCTATTTCTCTTCATGAAACATGATATCCAGTCTTCCTCCTACCAGAATGCTCATTTCCCTACTATTCTCCCCAATACGGTGAGATCTTTAGAATCATTTGTCATCCTTGCTGTGCAACCAGCCTCCTCTGGTCCCATTTGTAATGTTACTTCTTTCCCATCCCAACTACCAGCTATTAGGAATTGTTGAGCACCTTTAATGCTTTCTGTTTACGACTGTTGCTAGAATATCTCTGGGATTGTGTCTTTTCTTTTTCAGTGCTCCTTGTTTTTATTTATTTTCCATATCCACAGTTAATCATTATTAACTTAAATTTAACTGTATTTAAAGAGAGCTACTTGGAGGATTTATTGCACCTTTCTCTTTTCCTCTCTTCTTCAGAGGCTCTTATTTTGATTACTCTGTTCACATCCCTTTTTGTTGAGAATCTTTCCTTAAATCAGATGTATTTTCTAAAATTTTGCATATCCACCAATCTGTGGTTATCACGGAATAATTGAAATACAGTTCTTTTTTCTCACTCGTCTGTGGGTATCATTCTATCTTCATTTTAAAATTAAGAAAGATTTTAAAAATTTTACTTAAAATTTTATTTTTTTAAAATTCCAGTGTAATTAATGTACAGTGTTATATTAGTTTCAGTTGTACTCAGTTCTGTACATTACTCAGTGCTCATCATTGTAAGTATACTCTTAATCATCACCACCTATTTAACCCATCCCCCCACCCACCTTGCCTCTGGTCACCATACTTTGTTCTCTATACTTAAAACTCTTCTTTGGTTTGTCTCTTTTTTCCTTTGTTCATTTGTTTTGTCTCTTAAATTTCACATATGAGTGAAGTCATATGGTACTTGTCTTTCTTTAACTGACTTATTTCACTTAACATTATACTTTCTAGCTCTGTCCGCATTGTGGCAAACGGCAAGATTTCACTCTTTTTTTTTTTTTAAGACTTTATTTGAGAGAGAGAAAGAGTAAGAGAGCACAAGCCTGGGGGTGGGGGGAGTGGGGAGGCAGAGGGAGAGGGAGAAGCAGGTTCTCCACTGAGCAGGGAGCCCTATGCAGGGCTCCATCCCAGGAACTGGGGATTGTGACCTGAGCTGAAGGCAGACAGTTAACAGACTGAGACGCCCAGGCACCTGATTTCGTTCTTTTTTATAGCTGAGTAATATGCATACATATATACATATCCGTGTGTCTTTCTGTCTGTCTATCTATCTATCTATCTATCTATCTTTATCCATTTATCAATTGATGGACACTTGTGCTGCTTCCATATATTGGTTATTGTAAATAATGCTGCAGTAAACATAGAGGTGCAAATATCTTTCCAAATTTTCGTTTTGGTATTCTTTGAGTAAACACCCAGTAGTAGAATTACTGGATCATGTGGTAGTTTTATTTTCAACTTTTTGAGGAACCTCCATACTGTTTTCCAGAGTGGCTGCACCAGTTTGCATTCCCACCAACAGTGCAGGAGGGTTCCCCTTCTCCACATCCTTACCAACACCTGTTATTTCGTGTGGTTTTTTTTCCCCTTGTTTTTTATTTTAGCCATTCTGACAGATGTGAGGTGATATCTCATTGTAATTTTGTTTTGCATTTCCCTGATGGTGAGTAATGGTTAGTATCTTTTCATGTGTCGTTGACCATCAGTATGCCTTCTAAGAGAAATGTCTGTTCATGCCTTCTGTTCATTTTTTAATTAATTTATTTTTTGGGTGTTGAGTTTTTTTTTTTTTAAGATTTATTTATTTATTTATTTGACAGAGAGAGAGAGAGAACGAGAGAGTGAGAGAGGGAACACAAGCAGGGAGAGTACAAGAGGGAGAAGCAGGCTTCCCATAGAGCAAGGAGCCCGATGTGGGTCTCGATCCCAGGACTCTGGGATCATGACTTGAGCTGAAGGCAGATGGTTAAGTGGTTAAGCCCACTGAGCTACCCAGGTGCCCCTGGATGTTGAGTTTTGTAAGTTCTCTATATATTTTGGATACTAACCCTTTATAAGTTATGCCATTTGAAAATATCTTCTCCTATTCAGTAGGTTGACTTTTAGTTTTGTTGATTGTTTTCTTTGCTGTGCAGAAGTTTTTATCATGCTCCTAATCTTAGGGGAAAAGCTTTCCACTTTTCACCATTGAGTATGATGTTCGCTGTAGGTTTTCCATATATAGCGTTTATTATGTTGAGGTATGTTCCCTCTAAACCTACTTTGTTGAGGGTTTTTTATCATGAATGGATGTTGCCCTTTGTCAAATGCTTTTTCTGCATCTTTGAAATGATCATATGGTTCTTATCCTTTCTTTTATTAATGTCATGCATCATGTTGATTGATTTGTGAATATCGAACTTCCCTTGTAACCCAGGGGTAAATCCCACTTGTTCATGGTAAATCACTCTTTAATGTAATGTATTGTTGGGTTTGGTTATGGTAATATTTTGTTCAGCAGTTTTACATCTATTTCATCCGAGATATTGGCCTGTAGTTCCTCTGTTTTTGTAGTGTCTTTATGTGATTTTGATATCAGGATAATACTGGCCTCATAAAATTAATTTGGAAGCTTTCCTTCCTCTTCTAATTTTTGGAGTAGTTTGAGAAGAATAAGCATTAACTCTAACTCTTTAAATGTTTGGTAAAATTTATCTGTGAAACCAAGGACTTTTGTTCATTGGGAGTTTTTTGATTACTAATTCACTTTCATTGCTGATAACTAATCTGTTCAAATTTTCTATTTCTTCCTGACTTAGTTTTGGGAGGTTATATGTTTCTAGGAGTCTATCCATTTTTTCTAGGTTGTCCAGTTTTTTGGAACATAATTTTTTACAATATTCTCTTATAATCCTTTGTATTTCTGTGGTGTTGGTTGTTACTTTTCCTCTTTTATTTCTGATTTTATCTGAGTCCATTCTCTTTCTCTCTCTCTCTTTTGATGAATTTGGGTACAAGTTTATCAATTTTGTTGATCTTTTCAAAGAACTAGTACCTGGTTTCACTGTCTCATTATTTTTTTCATTTTCTGTTTTATTTCTGCTCTAATGTTTTTATTTCCTTCCTTCTACTGGTTTGGGGTTTTGTTTGTTCTTTTTCTAGCTCTTTTATATGTCAGGTTAGGTTGGTTGTTTATTATTTATTTATTTATTTATTTATTTATTTATTTTTAGGTTAGGATGTTTATTTTAGATTTTTCTTACTTCTTGAGGTATGGACCTGTATTGTTATAAACTTCCTTCTTAGAACAACTTTTGTTCCATCCTAAAGATTTTTGGACCAGTGTGCTTTCATTTATATTTGTTTCCATGTATTTTTTGCTTTCTTCTTTGATTTCTTGGGTTACCCATTCACTGTTTAGTAGCATGTTATTTACCCTGCATTCATTTGTGGTCTTTCCAGATTTTTTCTTGTGGTTGACTTTTAGTTTCAGTATTGTGGTCAGAAAAGATTATGGTATGACTTAAGTCTTTCTGAATTTGTTGAGACTTGTTTTGTGGCCTAACACATGATCTATTCTGGAGAATGTTCCATGTGCACTTGGAAAGAATGTGTACTCCACTGTTTTAGGATCAAATGTTCTGAATATATCTGTTAGAACCATCTGGTCTAATATGTCATTCAAAGTCATCATTTCCTCATTGATTTTCTGTTTGGATGATCTGTTTATAGAGTGGGGTATTATTGTTCCCTACCATTATTGTGTTCTATTGACTACTTCCGTAAGGTTTGTTATTAGCTGCTTAAAGTATTTGGGTACTCCTATGTTGGGTGCAGAAATATTTATAATTATTATATCGTCTTGTTGGATTTTTTCTCTTTATGATTTTATACTGTCCTTCTTTGTCTCTTGTTATAGTCTTTGTTTTAAAGTCTATTTTGTCCTGTATAAGTATGGCTACCCCAGCCTTCTTTTCACTTCCATTTGCCTGATAAATGCTTTTGCATCCCTTTGCTTTCAGTATTCATGTATCTTTAGATCTGAAATGAGTCTCTTATAGGCAGCATATTGATGGGTCTGGCTTATTTTTTTAAGGTTTTTATTTATTTATTAGACAGAGAGAGGCACAGTGAGAGAGAGAACACAAGCAGGGGGAGTAGGAGAGGGAGAAGCAGGCTTCCTGCTGAGCAGGGAGCCTGATACAGGGCTTGATCCCAGAACCCTGGGATCGTAACTTGAGCCCAAGGCAGATGCTTAATGACTGAGCCACCCAGGTGCCCCAGGGTCTGGCTTTTTTATCCATTCTGTGACCCTATTTATTTTTTTAAAAAGATAGATAGATAGATAGATAGATAGATAGATAGATAGATAGATAGATTTGGAGAACCTAAGTTGGGGGAGGGTCATAGGGAGAGAATACTAAGCCAACTTAGCACTGAGCACAGGGCCCAACCCAGGGCTGAATCCCGTGACCCTGAAATCATGACCTGAGCCTAACCGACTGAGCCACTCAGTTGTCCCTCACCCTATGTATTTTGAGTGGAGCATTTAATCCATTTACATTCAAAGTAATTATTGACAGGTATGTACTTACTGCCTTTTCATACTTGTGTGGTTGTTTTGTAGTTTTCTGTGTGGCTTACTTCTCTTGCTCTCTTCTTATGGTTTGCTGGCTTGCTTAAGTGATATACTTGGATTCCTTTCTCTTTATTTTTGGCATATCTATTACTGGTTTTTGATTTGTGGTTACCATTAGGTTTTTTTTTTTTTTTTAAGAGTTATTTATTTATTTATTTGACACAGAGTGAGAGATCACAAGTAGGCAGAGAGGCAGGCAGAGAAAGAAGGGGAAGCAGGCTCCCTGGAGAGTAGAGAGCCCGATGCGGGGCTCGATCCCAGGACCCTGAGATCATGACCTGAGCCGAAGGTAGAGGCTTTAACCCACTGAGCCACCCAGGCGCCCCACCATTAGGTTTATATAGAACATCTTATACATATAGCAGTCTGTATTAAGTTGAAGGTTGCTTAAGTTTGAATCCAGTCTAAAAGCACTACATTTTTGTTCCTCTCCACCACATGTTATAGATATATGGTGTCATATTTTAAATCCTTTTATTTTATGAATCCCTTGACTGACTATAAAAATACCTTGATTTTTATACATATATTTAAATTTACTGCTTTACTGCTTTTGTGCTTACTCCTGCTTATGGTCTTTCCTTTCTACTCAAAGAATCCCCTTTAACACTTCTTATAAGGCTGGTTTAGTGGCACTGAATTCCTTTAACTTTTTGTCTGAGAAACTCTTTGTCTGTCCTTCTATTCTGAATGACAGCCTTGTCGGATAGAATACTCTTGGCTACAGATTTTTTGCTTTTTAGCACTTTGAATATATCATGCTATTCTCTTCTGGCCTGCAAAGTTTCTGTTGAAAAATCAGCTGCTATCCTTATGGGATTTCCCTTGTATATAACTGTTTTCTTTTCTCTTGCTGTTTTTTAACTGTCACTACTGTCACTACTTTTTGCCATTTTGATTACTATGTGTCTTGCTGTGGACCTCCTTGTGTTGATTTTGTTGGGGACTCTGTGCCTTCTGGATCTGGATTTCTGTTTCCTTTCCCAGGTTCAGGAAGTTTTTAGCTATTGTATCTTAAAATACATTTTAAGAAAGAAAGGTATTTCTTTCTTAAAGAGAAAAAGTGCCCCCTTTTCTCTCTTTTCTCCTTCTGGGAGCTCGATAATGTAAATGTTATTATGCTTGGTATTATCACTAAGTTCCCTTAGTCTATTCTCATTTTTCATTATTCTTTTTTTTTCTCCTGTTCCGCTCACGTTATTCTCTCCTCCAGGTTGCTCATCCATTCTTCTGCTTCCTGTGGTCTACTTATAGTGTACTTTGATTTCAGTTATTGAGTTCTTCATCTCTGATTGGTTCTTTCTTATATTTCCTATCTCTTTGTTGAGCATCTCACTGAGATCCTCCACTCATTTCTCAAGTCCACTGATTATCTTTATGACAATTACTTTATTATTTATTTGTTTAATTAACTAATTTAAGATTGTATTTATTTACTTGACAGAGAGAGATAGAGTGCATAAGCAAGGGGAACAGCAGGCAGAGGGAGAAAAAGGCTCCTTACTGAGTGGGGAGCCTGATGTGGGACTCGATCCCAGGACCCTGGGATCATGACCTGAGGCAAAGGCAGACACTTAACCAACTGAACCACCCAGATGCCCCTGTAACCATTATTTTGAATTCCCTATCTGGCATATTATTGATCTCTGTTCCATTTAGCTCTCTTGCTATAATTTTGTCCTCTTCTTTCATTTGGGACATAATCTATCTCCTCATTTCATGTAACTCTTTGTGTCTCTTTCTATTACGAAAGTCAGCTATGTCTCCTACTCTTGAAAGTAGTGGACTTCTGAAGAAGAGGTCCTGTTGTGGAGCACCCAGGTGGCTCAGAGGGTTAAAGCCTCTGCCTCTGGCTTGGGTCATGATCTCGGGGTTCTGGGATTGAGCCCCACGTTGGGCTCTCTGCTCAGTGGGGAGCCTGCTTCGCCCTCTCTCTCTGCCTGCCTCTCTGCCTACTTGTGATCTCTCTCTCTCTCTATCTCTGTCAAATAAATAAATAAAATCTTAAAAAAAAAAAAAAAGAAGAGGTCCTGTTGTGCCATGTCCCCTATTCACCAGCACTTGGTGCTTCTCTTAAGTGTATTGGCTGCTCTGTGCTTTTGTGGCTGAGCCGCATTTTCCTTCAGTCCAGTTTTCTGGAGTGGCTCTCTTTGCCATTGTGGTCAGGGTTTGGTTGTGTTAATAAGCCAGACTGGGGCTGCCTTGGGTTTGAATTGGGTCATACCAGACATTTGTCAGAGCTGCAGTAGCACCAAACTGCAGAGCACTCTCCCCGTGTTGTCCCCTGAGAAGCTTTCCTTGGTGAGTGAGGCCTGCAGTCAGACCAAATGTCTGCCCCCAGCCCACTGCTGGGGCTGCTGTCAGGCTGGTGGGTGTGGTTATCTTTCCCTGTCCCCAGGGCAGGAGTCACTTTGGGGTGATGCTGGCACCTGTTGGGGCTGCTTCCACCTGCCATGCTTGAGATGCTCACTTTGGATAAGTCTGGAAGAGGGTGAGTTGGAGGGGGTGGGTCCACAGGAGAGTATGGAAACAGGGCTTGGGGTATTAGCAAGGTTTGCACATGTCTGTTGTGGGAAGGCACATTGGAGCCACTTGGGAAAGCTCCTGCTGAAGGTGGGTTGGATTGGGCTGTCCACAGAAAGGCGTGGGGCTGGGCACATTGTTAACAAGCTAGGTGGAGGGTGTCAAGGCTGTGCTATTTCCTGCATGTGTCCCTGTGTCTAGATGAGTGGGGTGGGTGGGGGAGGTGAATGGTGCCCACCAGCTCTTTTTTTATCTTGGAGTAGTCTCCTAAAGATCTCTGCCCCTTTAGCACAGGCTCTGACAGTAGTAAACAAATCTCCCTCCTGTATAACGCAAACACTTTTCAAGCTGCTCCTATATTGTGTGTTAGCAGGACTGATATTTGTGTGGTCTCTTTAAGGGAGAAGTCTCAATTTTCTGTCTTCCTTCCTGCTCTCCCAGAGCCAAGACAGCCAATATTAAAGTTCCAGATGTTAAGGCCCATTGGTTGTAAGAACTTGTGAAGTTAAGTCTCTCTGGTTTCCAAAGCCAAATGTTGTAGGGATTCATCTTCTGCGTATTGTTCCCCCATGCCCAGGGTCCCCATATGGGGTCTGCTCCTCTCCCTTCTCTGTGCTTGTCCTGTCCATCCCTCCTATGATTGGTCTTGTCGATCACTCTGTTTCCCAACAGTGTCCCTGCCCTTCTGATGTGGCCTCTCCTCTACAGTTAGCTGTGGAGAGTCTCTTCTGCCAGTCTTTGGGTCATTTTCTGGGTTATTTACACTGATGTGGGTGTTATCTAAGTGTATCTGTGACACAAGGTGAGTGTATGGTCCTCCTACTCCTCTGTCTCCCCTCTATTTTGTCTTCTGATGTCTTCTGATGTTGATCCAGTCTCATTAGGCAACTTTTTCTTCTTTCTGAATGCTTACAACGTTTTCATCTTATCCTCGGGGTTTAGGAATTTCTAGAATGTACCTCTGGCTGTATGTGTGTATGCATGTGTGTGTGTGTGTGTGCATGTGTGTGTGCATGTGTGTGTGTGATGGTGTGTGTGTATTAATCAGTCCTTTTGGGAACTTTAGGTCTTTCTTAAGCTCTAGAAAAAGTTCTTCTATTATTTATTTAATTATAAGCTGTTCCTTCTCTATCTTCTTTTATTTCTGGAACATTTGTTTGCATATTAGATTTCTTGGATTTATTCTCTAGTTCTCCAATTGTTTTCCTCTTCCCTCTTTTTTTTCTTGTTTCCCTCTTGAATCTCTTTGGTGGCTTATCTTTATTATTTTCTTGCTATGTAGTGTGAAAGGTTTCTTACTTGACCTTGCAAGCCACTATTTGGCATCTCCCAGTTTCCCTTATTCTGCATGGCTTTTAGTACAGATGCCCAGGAACACCAGGATGTGCTCCTCTCAGTAACAACCAGCTTCTGGACTCTTAATCTCCCAAGACAAAAAGGCTGAAAAATGTTATTTTATATGGAAAAAATCCAACAGATTGTCAAGAATGCATAATAGCAAAAAAATGCATAATAGTCATTCACCTTTATGCAGAAACAGCGTGGGGTGAGACTTTATAAAACACAACTGATAAACATATAAAGACAAATGGCCTAATTCAGCTTACTGAGAGTTTTTACACATCTCTCCAACACTGAAAATTCAGTAGTCAGAAAATAAGAAGAGAGACAACTAGGATAATTAGCAAGGAGAATGTAATATACACATACAACTCTGCACCCAGTGAAAAGGGAATGCATATACTTTTCAACATAGAATTTCTCTGAAAATCAAACAAAGAGGAAGTTTTCCACAAATGCCAAAAAAAACCCAAACATAATATACATACCTTGTTCACTGACCTCAATGGGATTAAAAAAGAATCAACAACAAGAGGTATATTTTTTTTAAAGAGTTTATTTATTTATTTGACACAGAGAGAGAGCACAAGCAGGGGGAGCAACAGAGGGAGAGAGACCAGGAAGCCCAATGTGACCTGATCTCAGGACCTGGGATCATGACCTGAGCTGAAGGCAGATACTTAACCACCTAAGCCACCCAGGCGCCCCTAGAAGAATCTTTGGTATGATTTATCAAGGGGAAGAGAGGAAAAGGAGCAAAAAAAAGAAAAAAGGACACAGGAGATTTAAAAATACAGTTTAACATAAGCCACAATACAATCTATGGTATTTTGCATAATTGTTTTCAAGTCATCCCTCCCCATATTGCTGCTCTTTGTCACATAAATTTGCAGTTCCTTCTGGTAAAGGTAGAGTAGATCCACTTCCATTCCTGATACAGGGCCAAGCCATGTGACTTACTTTCACTGATGAGCAGAAATAACAATGTTCCAGTTGTGAACCTAGATCTTGAGAGATATCATACATTTCTACATATCCCCCTTGTACTTCCGCCATTACTATGAGAAGAAAATGTCTGAGGTAGCTAGTTGGTCCAAGGGAGATGTGAGGCATAGCCTCAGATATGGAGCCAAGTGCAGCCAAACCTGGAGATCAGCCAGCGCCCAGCTGTCTAACATGCCTATGATGAGCTCAATTAAATGTTACTTTATACCACTAAGTTTGGGGTGGTTTATTGCATGACATTATTTTAGCTATGCTGACTAGCATATTATGTTGCTGATAAATTTGAAAAGCTGGAAAATGCAGATAAGTTTTCTTGAAATACATTTGAACAAAATAGGCCTAAGAAGAAATAGAAAATCTGAACAGAGAAACTATCACAAAAGGGAAATGGGTATGGCAAAGTTTCGCCACTATCAAATGGCATGCGATACAACAGATTATTCCCATTTTATACAAACTATTAGAGACATGAAAAAAGATTAATTCATTTTTTAAAAGGTGATGTGACATTGGTAACAATGCAGTATTAGAATAGAAAAAGGGGCGCCTGGGTGGCTCAGTGGGTTAAACCTCTGCCTTCAGCTCAGGTCATGATCTCAGTGTCCTGGGATCGAGCCCCGCAGCAGGCTCTCTGCTCAGCAGGGAGCCTGCTTCTCCCTCTCTCTCCGCCTGCCTCTCTGCCTACTTGTGATCTGCCTCTCTCTGTGAAATAAATACATAAAATCTTAAAAAAAAAAAAAAAAAAAGAACAGAAAAAGAAATCATTGACCAAACTTAACTGAACACCCATGCAGAAGTCCTAAATTAAATAGCTAGGAGCCAAAGTTATAGTTAGAAATCAAAACTATATGTTAAAGGAACATATAGTTAAGAACCAAAAGTTAATAATAGCATTTATTAGCAGCAAACACTGAAGCAGTGCTAAGAGAGGAAAAATCAAGGTATTCTTTTGTTCACAGCATTTTTTCTATCATTAAATTTCCTTCCTAATCTATGTTCTTCAAAACCCAGCCGAACACTTTTATGTGATGTCACCTTAAGAATAATTAAATCTCTTTTGTAAGTGTATCAGGTGCACATGAATCCTCAAAAAAATTTATAAACTTTAAAGCCAGTCATTGGATATTATTTCCCTTTATATCTCTCAGAGTATCTTGTAAAAATAGACTCTCAGTAATGATGTGATGATTATTTGCCAGGTGCATGTAATGGGCTACTTAAAATTTTTTCTAGACAAAATTCTAAAATAAGTAGACTCCTGTGAATAAAAATACTGAGCGTAATGCGTGTCACCTCAACTACTTGAATCTGCAGAATACTTTACAATATATAAATATTTTATGTACGTTTTCCTATTTAGTATTGATAAATTTGTGAGTTGTGTTGTAATCCCCATTGTACAGATGATTATACTGATGCTAATGAAGTTAGGTAACTTGCCCTGATTTTACTAATAAGTGGAAAGGCTAACCTTGAATTTAGGTCTTCTCCAACCCAGTGTCTTGTTTTCTAATATGTTATATGGCTTATTAAACATCTCTCCATATTAATTTAATTAAACTATTTACTATTTGTTTATTTTTAAATTCTTTTATTTGAGAGAGACAGAGACAGAGACAGTGAGAGAAAGAGGAGGAGCTGGGAGGAGAGGGAGAAGCAGACTCCCTGCTGAGCAGGGACCCCCCCCCTCCCCCCCAATGTGGGGCTATACCCCAGGACCTTGGAATCATAACCTGAGCCGAAGGCAGACGTTTACCTGACTGAGCCACCCAGGTGCCCCCACGTTAATTTAATTTTAAAACATGAAAGTGATTATATTCTGTTGAAGTGATAGGTGGTATACACATCATAGTAACAGATGGTTTGAAAAACCAGAAAGTTATGGGGCACCTGTGTGGCTCAGTTGTTGGGCATCTGCCTTTGGCTCAGGTCATGATCTCAGGGTCCTGGGATCGAGCCGCTCGTTGGGCTCCCTGCACAGCATGGAGCCTTCTTCTCCCTCTCTTACTCCCCCTGCTTGTGTTCCTTCTCTCTCTGTCAAATAAATAAATAAAATCTTAAAAAAAAAAAAAACAACCCAGCTCCCGAAAGTTATTTAAGAAAGGAAAAATTTAGAAAAATTCATGGATGAACTATGATTATATCATGGCTAATGTCTTCATCTCATACAAGAACACAATTAATTTTCTAGAATAGATTT
Organism: Procyon lotor; assembly: GCA_028646535.1. NCBI lineage: Eukaryota > Metazoa > Chordata > Mammalia > Carnivora > Procyonidae > Procyon > Procyon lotor. Next base: position 63,919,730 of record CM053614.1, on the reverse strand, counting down.
CTAAAACTTCAGTTTCTCTTTGTGACAAGTTGAAAATTTTAATTTTGAAAAAGGTAGAGGGGTGCCTCGGTGACTCAGTGGGTTAAAGCCTCTGCCTTCGGTTCAGGTCATGATCTCAGGGTCCTGGAATTGAGCCCCGCATCGGCCTCTCTGCTCAGCAGAGAGCCTGCTTCCCCCTCACTCTCTGCCTACTTGTGATTTCTCTCTGTCAAATAAATAAATAAAATCTTAAAAAAAGAAAAGAAAAGAAAAAGGTAGAAATATGAAGAACACGACTAGGAAAAGTATATAATAAATAGGAAAAAATTCATTATAAGAAAAGGGTGAGGATCATTGATTTATTTGAAGAAAAAAATCAGGTCTTTAAACTTGAGAAATTAAAAATGACAGTAAACTGAACTGAAGCAAGCTTGTCTTTTAAAGGAGTGATTGAGCGTTGTGCCGCTTGAGGAATAGAAACATGATTTAATCAACTTGTACTTTCTACTGTCCTATGTTTGTTTTTCATTATTCTAGTTTAACTAAAACGTGTTTTTTTGTTGTTGTTGTCATTGTTTTTGTTTATTTGTTTGTGTTTTCCAGAAAACCTAGTATCTTTGTAGAGCTAATGCTACTTTTCACTGATGGGTCAGTGCTATACTGCTAGTATCCACAAGGTGTCACTGTAACACCATATTTATTTTGGAACCTGCCTTTTCACCCTTACTAATTTTTCCATTTGTAGTAAGCTGGACTTCTCAGAGGGAGTCCCTTTGGAGCCGCTAGAGGGAAACTGCCAAGGCTCGTATTGGGACTTCTGGGAGTCCCAATACTCCCAGGGACGACACCCAGTACTGAAAAATTGGAAGGAATGCATTTCTCTTCTCTCCTGACCTTCCACCTTCCTTTTAACGGCCCGGTAGGAAGTCAGCAGGCCCGAAAGTCTGGGAAATACAGTTTGTGAAGTCTCAGCACAGAGCAGAATAGAAAAGAGTTGGAGTTGGAGCTCTATAAACAACATAAGTAAGTCAGCACCATGTAAGTAGAAGGGGATGGTGGTTGGAGGTAAAACATTTTGGTACTTGTATTATTCAGAAGGAGAGTGAAAACAGTGACTATCTTTGAACTTTTTAAAAAGTTGAATATGCATGTTGCCATCTCTAGGGTACTTCTTGTAAGGCTACAATGGACTATGACTTTCAAAGCAGGAAAAAGGGAAATATAGAATGAAGGGAAATAGTTCATCACTCCAGGAGAAGGCAAGAAAGGGGGGAAAGAACTACCGTAAAACAGCACAAATAAAAAGAACAAAATAAAACATCTGAAATAAATACAAATATATCAGTAATCACAATCCATTTAAATGGGCTGATATATGTAATATATAATATATGTAATTGCAATATAGTAATAATTGCAAGTGTATATGCCCCATAAACATAGTTTCAAGTTATATAAAGTAAAAACCCATAAAATTATAAAAGAAACAAGACAAATCCACCATCATATTTGAAAAGTGTAACACACTTCTCTCAGTATTTGATTGATCAAATGGATAAAACATGATTTAGGAAATAGAAGACTTAAAAGAACAAAATAAAACAAAAACAGAATCAACAAGCTTAATTTAATGGTCATATACAGAACATTGCTGTCAACCACAGGAGAATTCTTTTTAAGCACACGTTGTTATTTTATAAAGGTGGAAAATATGTCTGTCCATAAAGCAAGTTTCAACAAATATTTAAGACCTGGTGTGGAGACCACATTCTCTGACCAGTATAATTAGATTATAAGTTAGTAACAAAACAGATAACTAATGTATTTTTTAAAAGGATTTTATTATTTATTTGAGACAGAGAGATAGAGAGAGAGAGCATGAGCAGGGTGAGAGGCAGAGGGAGAGGGAGAAGCAGACTCCCTGCTGAGCCAGGAGCCTGATGTGGGGCTCGATTCCAGGACGCTGAGATCATGACCTGAGCTGAAGGCAGACACTTAACCATCTGAGCCACCCAGGCGCCCCCACTTATGTATGTGTAGAAGCTAAAAAGAACAAAATAAAACATCTGAAATAAATGCAAAATAAGGCATCTGAAATAAATGCAAATAAAAAACTCTTTGCTCACAGGAGAGATTATAGGAGAAGTTAGAAAATACTTAACACTGTAAAATAAAAACATTACATCTGAAAACTTGTAGGATACAGCTAAGGCATTAAAAAGTTGAATTAGTCGTCAAAAATTATCCTTCTCATAAATACTCAATGGGTTTTATTGACAAGTTCCAATCTTACAACCACTTACAAAAGGGAAACATTCTCGTCATTTGATGAGGCTGGTATAATTTTGAAGACAAAACTAGATAAAGATTATATGAAAAAGGAACATTTGACCAATTTTGTGCATGACATCAGTACAATAATCCTAAATAAAATATTAGCAAATCAAATCTATCAAAGTATAGCAGAAATCATACCATTTGACCAAGTTGGAGTATTCTAGGAATGCAGTATAATTAATGTAAGTCACAATAGTAGTATAGTAGATTAAAGGAGAACAGTTTCATAGTCACTATAATTTAATTGATTTGTGATATAGGCTCTAACATTAAATACAGAAGGTTGTTCCTTAGCCTGTAGAGGATGCTTAAATAAAGTAAAATACACACAAAAGATAAAAATATGTACTTATTTTATATACTTTAGAAAACATTTCTGTCTAAAATTAAGAACAGGAAACAATTCCTGCTGCTAACTACTTTTATTTAACATTGTATTAAACACTTAAGCCAAAGCAGGAAGACCAGAAAGAGAAATACACATATAAGAATTAGATAGATTCACAGGGGCGCCTGGGTGGCTCAGTTATTAAGCATCTGCTTTCAGCTCAGGACATGATCCAGGGGTCCTGGGGATCGAGCCCCCCATTGGGTTCCCTGCTCGGTGGGAAGCCTGCTTCTTCTTCTCCCACTCCCCCTGCTTGTGTTCCCTCTCTTGCTGTGTCTCTCTCTGTCAAATAATAAATACAATCTTATAAATAAATAAATAATAAAATCTTTAAAAAAAAAGAATTAGATCCACAGACTCTTTAATTGTTTATATTTTGTTTATATAGAAACTCAAAAGAATCTAAAGATAATAGAGCTTAGCCTGGTTCCCAGATATAAGATCAACATAATACATTGGGTGCATATATAGATCTTCATCTATGTATAGGTTGCTGTTTATATATTGGCATTAAATAGAATATTAAAAAATAAAAATTATTACCACTAACAGCAATATCAACAAAATAACATGCCTAGAAAAAAATGTAACAAATGAAGTATAAGAACATTTTGTAGAGAATTATAAAATATTATAAAAAGGTATTAAAGCTAGACTTAAATACAAATATAGAGAACATATGCAATGTTCAAGAATAGGGATTTTACAAATATAATAATATAAATATGTAAAATAAAAAATAAATATAATACATACATATATATATATTTATTTATTTATTAAGATTGGGAGGGAGAGAGAGGGGTGGGGAGGGGCAGAAGGAGAGGGAGAGAGAATCTCAACCACACTCCATGCGGAGCTTCGTCCCACGAACCTGAGATCATGACATGAGCCGAAATCAAGAGTCAGAAGCTTAATCGACTGAGCCACCCAGGTGCCCCAGAAGTTCAATATATTTTTTAATGTGAGGTTTATTTCATCATAAAGACTAATACTGTGTATGAGAGAAAAATCTGCTTATGTGACATATTCTGTCAACGTGATTAGCAGCCTAAAAACACATTTAATTCTCAGCTGAACTGTGACTGTATCCTGCCACAGTGGTTCTAGGAAGTTACGTATATGTTGCCTGGGGAGACAGGGACAAAAATCTCTCCAGTTTTCGTGGATTGAAGTTGCACAGCTGGCAAATATTTTTTTTAAGGCTTATTTGAGAGAACAAGAGAGCAGGAGCAGGCAGGGCAGAGGGAGAGGGAGAGAGAATTTCAAGCAGACTCCGCCCTGAGCTCACAGCCTGACATGGGGCTCCGTCTCCCAACCCTGAGAGCATGACCTGAGCCAAACTTGAGAGTTGGACGCTTACCCGACCGAGCCACTCCAACAAATATTTATAGTAGGCAAAAGTGGTCTGATACACTTGTGTTTTACTTCTTGTATTTTAACTTTCTGAGGTGCTTTAGATAAATACTATCTGATGTTTTGCCCCATGTATGTCATATGACATCTCTGAATGATAAGAATATTTTCTATATAAATGCAATATCATTGTCTCCTATGTCAAAATTAACATTTCCTGTTAACATTGACAATTAACAACACTAACATTAACAATTTCCTAATAATTATGAACAATTACAATACCCAGTCTGTATTCGAATTAGCCTAATTATTCCTTGTGCATTGCATTTCCCCTTTACTTTCTTAATTCTGTTGATCACAAAACCTAATGCTGCTCTCTTGTCCTCTCTCCAGGGTATGAAGAAAGGTCTTTCCTAACCCTCAAAATTGACTTGCTGCCTAGTTGTTTAATTTCCCTTCACCTTCGTCAGCAACTTCAACTAACCTGCTCTTAGGTTGGACTGAGGGAAAAAATAATTACTACTTCATAAGATGCATGATGCAGGAAGGTCTTACACATTTCTGTTTTCCTTTCTGGCCTCTATGAGATGCTCAGGTGTTAGCTAAATTCAAATTACTGACACTAACGTGAGCTATACAAGTTGTTGTAAATCAGGTGATTATAAGTTGATCATTTCTTATGTTTCTTGATATCTCCTAGAGTATGTTATTCAAATACTTGTTAATTGATTAATGCTGCTGAAATATAAATTCTGATTTTTTGGAGTCCTAAGCATACTTAGCCAAATGTGAAGCTATTTTAGAAAAGCCTTCACAGGTTTTCAGATCGTTTTTTGTACTGATTCCCTCACTTCTATCTCCCCATTGTCTCAGTATTGGTGTTAAACCTCTTCACAGAGTGAAATGACATAAAGTATGCTATGTGATCTTCCGCTTAATTAAAAACAACTGGAATAGAGCTGGGAAAGCAAGCCAGTTTCTAAACAGGTATTTGGAAAGTCTACCTTAAGATCTCTGGTTGACCAGTCACCCTGGAGGCCGGAAACTTCTTACTGTGGCTATTTTTTAGAAGCTAATGTTTTTATGCTAATCATACACATTACCATCTCCTCCTGCAGGCTATCTAGTGAGTTTTGCTTTTATATATTTTTAATGAAAAAAATTATTCATCAAAATAAACACAACAGCATTGAAATTATTTTAAATCGTATGTGAAGAATTTCACTGGAGGATCTCAAGCGTTTGGGCAACCTGTTTGTGTAGAGTTTATTTCTTTTGTACTTTTGTCTTGCTAGATCAGAGCAATAACTTATTTTACCCTGTATCTTTAAGTAGCTCAACTGCAGAATTCTGTGGAAACTTCAGAATTACGGCAGTTAGCTATATCTGTTCATTTACTCAACAAAATATTTCTAAAACATACTAGGTGTAAAATAGTCTCAGGGATACAGAGTTATTAGAGTGACTGCGGTCACCCATGATTTCCATATTGCCAAATCCATTTATCCGCCCCTCTCATGTTGGGCATATTAGAAGCCCTGAGCATAGTCTTCAGTCCCTCGTACTTGACACACTTTTTTCATGTGGCCTCCAGGTTTCCACTCTTTGAAGATTGTCTGCCTACCTCAGTCTCCGTTGCTGGATCATGCTCATCTTCCCACTGTCTGAAGTTAGGATGTATTGTGTCTCAGTCTTAGACCTGATTTCTTCCCACGCACATCTCCGATGATTCATTTAATCCTCTTTCACATTTGACGTGTCCAAAACGAAATGTCCTCCCTCCAAACCTGTTCCTCCCACACCTGACCATGCCTGACTGTATTCCCCACTCCTCCTCCAGTCTCAACTGCCAAAATTTCATTCCCGGATTATTTTCTTCTAATTTCCTCCTCCAGTATTCCCTTGTCCCTTCACAGTCTACTCTACACTCAGCAAAGTGAGAGATCCTTTGGAAACATGGCATTCCTCCATTTAAAACCTTACAATGACTTCCCTTTCAGAGACACTACAGAGCCAAGTCCTTGCCCTGGGTTTTCGGGCTGGTGGAGTGGCCCTGTTATCTGTTCTCCTTCAGGTTCGGCCTACTCCTTCCTTAGGCACCAAACGCTATCCTGCCTCAGGATCTTTGCACGTGCTCCTCCATCTTCCAGGGCCTTCTCCTTAGATACCATGCGGTTCCCTCCCTTAAATTCCTTCAGGCTCCTGCCCGAGTGTCACCTTATAACACATGCTTTCCTGGAAACCGCATCTAAAATAGCTGCCTCCTCACCCTATTAACTTACTTTTCTTCATAAAACTTACCATTTGATATATTTTTTTATTGAGTTATAGTTGACATATAACATATTATTTTCAGGTGTGCAACATAAGGATCGTGTGACATGTAACTTTAAAATGTGACATATTATGATTCTAACTTTTGTTTTTCCGAGAGAGACCATGTTTAAGGATGCTCCTCTGGGGCACTGAGCACTAGGTGTCTCTTGAGATTGTTTTCATACTCATCCAAAAAACTTAACTTGCTGCCTTTTCATCATTAATAGGCTCTCTTGGTTTTTTTTTTTTTTTTTGATCCAAGGATGAGAAAGTTGGAAATCAACTGGTTGATTCCTGTTTTTCTATCCTGTGGATAAATAAGCATGTTATCTAGAGTACAGACAAAAACAGCCTGGCTGAGACTGAGTGCTAACATCAGTCACTAGGGTTTGATACAAAACTCTCCATTTTTTTTGTCTGGACTATGGCTACAGCTATTACATTTCACAGAATTTTAGAACTAGGAGACATCTTAGAAAAATGTAATCTTACTTACTCACTTCGCATCGGGGAACTGAAGGAAGTTATTCTGGTTAACTGCTTTTTCATGCATTTTTGACTTCCTCATTCTGTGCCCTCTGCTTAACTGTAAAGGTGCAGTCATGTTACTTTCTGGTGATTGGAGGTAAAAATAAGACTTGAAGTTATCCTGTCCAATTTCCTAAGTTTACATGTCACCAGATCTGAAAAGATTAAATGATTTGTCCAAATTCAGAAGATTAATATCAGGGACTGGCCCCAGGTTTCCCTTTGAACTTTTAGTCTAGAATGTTTTCTATTGCACTGGGATTTAGGTTAAATTCTTAAATGATTAGAAAGCGGTAATTATCAGTGATCTAGATTCTTGGTACTTTGTAAAAGTAACATGAACTACTTTAAAAAAATGACAGTTCTTTGGATCCGCTTTTTCAATTCCACTATTTCAAATGTATTTTGGAGTTTGAATATACACAAAAATCAAAAGGATATTATAATGAATACCCATATGCTAGGTTCAAAGGCCATCAGCATTTTGCATCACTGGTTTAATCCATTCTTTTTTTTTTGCTGAAATATTTGAAAGCAGATCCCAAACACTGTGTTATTTTACTCTGACATATATTAGTATGTATTGCTTAAAAATGGATTTTAAAAAATCATGAAACCATTATCACCCCAACAAAATGAATAATTCTTCATATATTCTAATATATTTATAGCTCTCCAAATGTTTCAAAAATATCTTTTTACATTTGATTTGTTCACACAAGGTACCACACTCTGCATTGGGTTCAATGTCTTGATCTGGTTTCCCATCTTCCTTGTTGTTGATTTATTGAAAAGATTGGATTGCGTGTCTTGTAGAATGTCCCATGTTCTGGATTTGTCTCTGTGCTTTCTGTTGGTAACATTTAACTTGTTGCTCTATCCCTTGTATTTCTTGTTAACTAAAGTTGGAGCTCAATGCTTGATGAGATGCATGTTCAACTCTATTGACAGACATTTGTGGTGCTGGTGCTTTGTAGGAAGCACATGTGCTAGTGTTTAGTCATCTCACTTTTGTGATGCTAATGTGCTATAATTACTCATCAACTTTGTGTCTAGAAATTTCTCTACTGATGAAAGCTGCCTGAATTATTTCATTAGGCAAAATGGTGATTTTCTAATTTTTTTTGAATTTCTTTAACTGGATTTTTTTCTGTGGAAAAGAACTTTACATCACTCAACTGGGTCTATTTAGTTAATGGGTAGCACAGAGAAGGCATGATAAATGCCTAATGCTTTTCTTTCTACTGCCAATTTTCAAAGTAAGGATATATTTTAAACACAGTGGTGACCAACTAGATTTTTGTATGTGTATGCATTGGGTTTTTTTATTTTTAAGTGATGGAATGAAATCATGAATTCTAATTAATTAGTTTCAGTTACTATTTTTATTCATTGGTAGCATATTTTTGCCAATGGGATTCTATTTGCTCCTGCTTATTTATGTTTGCTTCTATATGTCCCATTAGTCTTTGATTGTCTCCTTGTTTTCTGGCATAACTTGCCACTAACTCTAATGCATTTTCTTCTCTAAATCTAGAATCAGAATTCTGCCATAGAGCTATGGTTCCTTTTAGTGGGAAATGCTACTTAGACACCAGAATGTGGGCACTGAGGGCTCTCTTGTTTTTGGGTGGTCAGTGTCCTCAAGATCTTTGCAGTTGTAAAGCTAAGGAATACATATTTTGAAAAGAAAATAATGAAATAATACTCTTATTGAATATCAATATTCCATTCAAATTTAACATCACAGAATTTTCATTTAATTCCTTTAAACTCTTTTACACTAATAATTTTGGTTCTCAGCGGCATTGAACTATTTTTTGATTTATCTTCATGCATAAATATATGTGTGTATTTGCATGTATACTAGTTCCAAATTAATAATACCAATACTAAGAGATACTGAGTTAAGTTTAAGATTAATTAAAGCTCTGTTTTCAATTAGAACACATCCACTTAAGATGTACACTCAAAGTCCTCAGAAAGCACTTGAAAGAAATCTATCTCTTATGTTATAATGTCATTATTGTGATATATTGGTAAGTTTGTTGTTATTTAAGTTTTGAGGCAAAGTTTGGTTTTAGAACAGCTGCTTCAACACCATTTAACAACTTGTTAGAAATACAAATTCTCGGGCCCCATCTTAGAACTTCTAAATCAGAAATTTGGGGCATCAGGCTTTGAAGGTGAATTTTATGTAATATTTGAGGACCACGGTTCTGGCAATAACCATTTTTATCAGTTTCTCTTTTTGTAAGTACAAAAGAATTATGTATATATTAATTATCTCCTTTTTTCTTATCTAGATATTATCATACTATGTATGACAATATAAATGTATGTATAAATGTATGATATTCTGTATCTTGCCATTGAAAAAATATGCTTTTCATATATCATTTTTTAAGTTTTTATTTTAATTCCAGTTAGTTAACATACAGTGTTATATTCGCTTCTTCATATGTCATTTTTTATTTTTGTGGGCATATTTGGGAGGTAGATTCCTAGAAGTGAAACTGCTAGATAGATGACTAGTCTTTTTTTTTTTTTTTTTTTAAGATCTTATCAAATTCTTTTGCCTGGGAGTTCACCTGTTTTCTAGAACCTTGCCAGTAGAGGACATTGGCAGACTTTGGGATGTTAGCCAATCTGATATATGAGAAATTGTAGGTTATTGTCGCTTTCATTTGCATTTCCTGAATAAGAGTGAGTTTGGGCATCTTTTTATATGTTTGGGCACCATTTCCATTTCTTCTTTTGGGAATGGTGCTGATAAGTGTTTTGCCACTTTTCCATCAGGTTGTTAGTCTGTTTCTTCTCAATTAAGCATATTAGCCCTCTAAGTGCAAATATGTTTCCTCAGTTTATCATTTGTCATTTACCCTTAGCTTTTACCTTACGTTGCGTTGCGTCTTGCCAACATTTTAAGGAAAAGGAACATGGTTAGATTTATCAGTGTTTTCTCTCTGAGCTTGTAGATTTGGAGTTAGTAAGGTTTTCCTCAACTCAGGTGATAAACAATTCTCCTAGTTCTCAGTTTTTAACATTTAAACTTTGATTTATCTTGAATTTTTCCTGGTGTGAAGTAGTGACCTGATTTTATTCTATTTTCCAAATTTATGTCTGGTTGTCCTAACACAATTTATTATAGTTCATCTTTTTCCTCAGCAATTTGAGATGCTGCCGTTATCAGGTACTGGGTTTCTATACACACTTGAGTCTATTTATCCACTCTCTTTTTTGTTCTATGTGTCTGTCTGCACCACACTGTTTTAATTATAGTGGCTGTAAAATATGTCTTAATATCTGGTGATAGTTAGAAATAGTTTTCATTTTTATTATAATTATGACTTCTCTACTAATGCCCTTAGTCTTCTCTGACATAGATCCACTCCGGTGACTTCCTGTGAGAACTAATACCTCTCCTCTGCTCTTCTTCTCACCATTCAATTTAATTTTTTGTCTTAATTTTGATCTTTAATATTAAAAAGACAAAACATGGCAGTTGTATCTGAGTTTAGTCTGTATATTCTTAAGTACAATCGAATGACTATTATTTGGCTTATCCACTTCAGGAGATAGCCTTAGCTCAAATTTTCTCTCATTGGTTATCTTAGAAGGTATAGCTGGGAAGTTCATACCTACTACCTGCTCTACTTTCCTTGTGTTCTTTTCATTCCCTTCCCCTTTTCACTATTTGTATGGTTTATTTACACAGGTCAGAACATTTGGAGTTTATATATGACTTAGTCACCCTAGTCCCTATCTTTTAGTCTTTGTTCTACAGATGAATATATTCAGGGCTTCTCTGTCACTCTTATGCTCCAGCTTTCGCAATCCTCTCGTGCTGGATTGTTTTCTAGTACCTTCTTCAGGAAGAGCTTTAATGTGTTTACAGCTCTTCATCTGTGGCCTTTACTTTTTTTTTTTCTTTTTTGACAGAAAGAATGGAAGAGAGAGTGAAAGGTGGGGAAGAGCAGAGAGAAAGAGAGACTCTTAAGAGGCTCCATTCGACACCCAGAGTGGAGCCCAGAGAGTGCAGGATCAAACCTGAGATCATGACCTGAGCTGAAATCAAGAGTGTCATGCTTAACCGCTTAACCAACTGAGCTACTCAGGCACCTAGTGGTCTTTACATTGGAAGAGCAATTTGACTTGATATAAATCCTTAGCTCACATTTTCTTCCACGGACTTTCTTAAAGATGTTGCTCTAATGTTTTCTACCTTAAAATGTTGCTGCTTGGAAAATGGATGACAGGGACACCTGGGTGGCTCAGTGGGTTAAACATCTGCCTTTGGCTCAGGTCATGATCCCAGGGTCCTGGGATCGAGCCCCACACTGGGCTCTCTGCTCAGCAGGGAGCCTGCTTCCCCCCTCTCTCTGCCTGCCTCTCTGCCTACTTGTGATCTCTCCCTCTGTCAAATAAATAAATAAAATCTTTAAAAATAAGATTAAAAAAAAAGAATTTTTTCCTTCTCTTTGAGGTTTAATAATTTTACTAAGCTATGTCCAATAAAATATATCATTTATGATTAATACAGAATTTCTCCTTGATCCAAGACTTTTTAAATTCAGAAAAACTTTTTTTCTTTTTTTTCCAAGAAACTTTTCTTGAATTACAGTCATATTTTATTTGTTCCAGATGTTATCTTACAGTTATCCAATTGCATTTATACTAGCTATCCCGTGTTTGCTGGCTATTTCTAGTACTTTCTCCTAAATCTTAACAACAACAGCAAAAACAACTTTATCTTTGTTTGAGTTTCTTCACTTTTCCCTTTCTATGCATTTATGGCATCTATTCATGTGTCCTTTTTTAATTTATTTTTTATTTTTCATTTTTTGCTCTCTTTTCCCATTTCTTTCTTGACATCAGTCAATTCTCCTTTTCTATCTTTCCATAACTTTTGCTGCACAACTCCTGGGTGTAAGGAATGTTGCAGTTCTTTAATTCTTTAGGTTGGGATAACTCTTCACAGAGCTACCACTGGACTAGCCAATAGAAGATTCCATTTAAGTAACTCTTTGTGGCTTATGCACCCTTACTTTTTTATCAAAGCAGAATCCGATCATTGCTTGTGGCTAGAATATGGGGAGGGGTCTGCTCTTGTGCCCATGGTGGTTGGCATCTTTCTTCTGGCTCCTTGGGCTACGTGATAGTGCTGTTAAAATTTGGCCCAATTTAGGCTCTTTGCCTTGATGATCCTTAGAGATGTTTCTTAGAGCACTTCACTACATTGTCAGAAGATTCTTACAACAAAACCTTTGTGTCTTACTAAGACTCGGAGGGCTTATCTCATCCCTTGACATGCTTCATTCTGCAACCCTCATTCCTCTGGCCTCCGTAGTCTCTGAGCAGAGGAGGAGCTAAGCTCATACCTTTCACGCAGATTTGTCCATTTCCATCTCTCATTGCCCAAGCTTCTTCCCTTCGTTACTCACTCAGCACAGTTAGCCCCTCTCTGAGACCATTAGTCTCATAATTTTTGGTGAAACTGAAATAATTTTTTTTTCTTTGTGTGTCTTGCAGGATAGTTTATGTCTTTAAATCTTTGGAAACACATATTATCTTCTGTTTTATGGGGAAGGGGCTAGGGCTTGGGAGACTCGAGGCCCCCTCCAGTAACACGTTGCCAACATACTCTCTTTTGTGCGTCTTGGCTTATTTATGCCTGTCTTCTCTCTCTCTCTTTTTTTAAGATTTTATTTATTTATTTGACAGAGAGATCACAAGTAGGCAGAGAGGCAGGCAGAGGGAAAGGGGGAAGCAGGCTCCCTGCTGAGCAGAGAACCCAATGAGGGGCTTGATCCCAGGACCCTGAGATCATGACCTGAGCCGAAGGCAGCGGCTTTAACCCACTGAGCTGCCCCGGGGCCCCACCTGTCTTCTCTTAATATACAATTTAGTGAAACTAATTGTTAAAGAGTTTATTTCAATGAAAGACACAATACATGTTATGATTTTTAAGATGCCTCATAATAAGAATTTGAGAGGTGGGGCGGGGGCTCATGAGGGGGAATGAAACAAGGTGGGATCAGGAAGGAGACAAACCATAAGAGACTCCTAAACTCAGGAAACAAACTGAAGGTGGCTGAGGGGTAGGTGGGGTAAGGATGGGGTGGCTGGGTTATGGACACTGGGGAGGGTATGTGCTATGGTGAGTGCCGTGAAATGTGTAAGCCTGATGATTCACAGATGTGAATCATCTGTGATGATTTCCCATTTGCCCCACACCCTGGGGCAAATAATACATTATATGTTAATTAAAAAATGTTAAGTGCAAAATAAATAAATAAATAAAATTTTAAAGAGATGCATTATAATAAAAATAATTGATCTTGTGACTCTTCAGCCACTGATGCTTTGTCAGTTAGGTCCTCCAAGAAGCAGACAGCAGGGTAGAACAAGAGATACATTGGAGGAAATGCCTGAAGGATAAGGTAGGTGGGAGCCTTCCTACGGCAATGCAGGTCTCATACCTGTGAAAGGGGAAAGTGAGGGAAAGGTCAGGTTGAGTTTCAGGAAGAGTTTCAGATCCCAGGGGAGGCGTGAAAGACTCGTGGTGGGGTGGGGCAATGGGAAATAACTCAAACAAAACTTGCCCATTAGAGAAATCTTGGCCGAAGCGGCCATTGCTTGGATCTGGTCCCTGTCACTCAGGGTCGCGGGCCAGGAGCAGCCCAGGTTCAACATGGATCATGGATTGAGGGGATGAGGGGCTACGTCCCAGGATGTGGCAGTTGGAGACTCAATCAGCAGGCTCTCTTGAAGGGCCATGGGGTGGGTCATCTCTGGCTGCCACTGATGTCTACTGGATATATTTAGCCAGTTAAAAAACAAAACAAAACAAAACACTTTTACTGTAAATTTCTTTTCTATCAAAGCAGTTTGGCAAAGTCTTCTTCACCTGGGGAAAAGATTCCAACAGAGATTAATGTACGTTTGTTGCTGGATATTCCTCAACTGTCTACTAAGCCTTTAATATTATTTTAATTAGAGAACGTGAAAGGAGTTAAGATATCATTTATCATTATTTAGCATTCTAATAATCATAGGCAATCTAAATACACCATTAGACTGTATAATGCTGTTCTTTAAGTCTTATTTGTCACTTTTCTAAAGGTGAAGTACTCATCGCTTGACTGAAAAGTACAAAATCAGCAACTGGATATACCTGTTTCTGATCAGTCTGTCCTTTTGACCATTTCGATTTTGATCTCCAGCCAATTTGTTTTCAGTGGAGTCATCTGCTTCCAAAAGGACCAGAAAAACTCTGAGCCTGAGAATCAGGTCATCTCTGGTATAATTCTGCTTTGTTACAATGTAGCTGTGTAACCTTGCAGAAATTACTTAACCCCCTTGGGCTTCAGTTTCCACATCCATGAAATGAGTTTATTAGATTAGATAATCTCTAGGCTTCATCTAGCCTATGAAATATTGCAGTTGAAGTTGGAGGTTACGGATAAAATATTTCTATATTTGTTGTCAGAAACTAAAATAAAGAACATGGAAGCTATATTTAGGAAGTATGTGGACAGTATGCATGTTGGAAAATGCAATTAATATTTAAAACAATCTTCCAGGCCAGAAGAATAGGTTATTTTCTACTAAATAAACTTTAATAAGGATAGGGTGGATTGTCTGTTTTCTTTTTTTTAAATAAGTCTTTTATTTTAGAACAGCGTTAGATTACAGAATTAGAGCAAAGATAGTACAGAGTGCTTATTTGCTTTTGCCTCACACTGAGTGCCTATTTGCTTTTGCCTCACACAATATTTTAGGTTTAAAAATACTTGTGGCAATCAGTGTGGGGCATTTGGTATTGGTGGTGGAGAGGGCTGAGGTGCGGTTGCTGGGACAGTTT
>CM053614.1:63880306-63904456 GCA_028646535.1 Procyon lotor | reverse complement strand
AAAAATTTCTTTTGAATCCTCCCACAGTGTTTCTTTAGGCAATTACAAGCAAATACAATCAAATAATGCATGTTATTTTGCACTTTGATTTTTTTTTATTTAATGTATTTTGGAGATCTTTTTGTATATATATAATGAAGGTGCCTCATTTGTTTTAAACATTTGTATAGAATTCCATTCTGTGAAAGCATCACAGGTAACTTAACCTGTTCCAAAAATCAATGCTTGAATTCTTGCCCATGTTCTGTTTTTACAATGATGTTATACATGAACAAACAAGGCAAAAAGAGCAGCAATATTTATTTTTCACCTGGAATTCCTGCAGGCATATCCATAGGATGACTTCTTGGGAGTGGGTCCCTTGGGTTCAAACTTAACTATCTATCTATCTATCTATCTATCTATCTATCTATCTATCTATCTTTCTATTTATTTTAAGATTTTATTTATTTGAGAGAGAGATAGAGAGAGCATGAGGTGAGGAGGGGCAGAAGCAGAGGGAGAAGCAGACTCCTAGCTGAGCAGGGAGCCTGACTCAGGGCTTGATCCCAGGACGCTAGGATCATGACCTTGGCCGAAGGCTGATGCTTAACTGACTGAGTCACCTGGTTGCCCCAACTATGCATTTTTAATCTTGAAAGACACTGCCTTACTGCTGCCCATAGGGCTGGTCTCAGTGTGCACATTCAAGAGCAATATATGTGAATATGGGTCTTCACAGCCTCACCCACACAGAATGTGCTCAAACTCTTAGATTTTTTTGCCCACCTGCTAGGTGAGAAATGGCATTCAATATAGTTTCAGATTTCATGCATCTGTTTATAAATGTCAGAGAATATCTTTTCATATGTCGGAGAGCCATTTTCCCCTTTGAACTCTCTGTTCACGCCCTCTGCAGTTTTGAACTGCATTGTGTGGTGGCTGTTCGTGTCAAACTCTCCGCCTGCTGACATTCACCTCTACAGACTGAAAGCTGCTCGTGTGAACATCTGTGATGCTTGTGTCTTCTAGTCGCAGTGCCCTTTGGGGCAAGAGTATTGTAGAAGTCAGAAGAGCCTGAAGTTAATGCCCTCCAAGCTTCTTTTATCCAATAACAAACAGGGATTTTATGCGTAAAACCCTCATCTTCCTCTCCCCTTGATAGGGGTAAATCTGAGATATTTTTAATACTGTCTTCCAGAGTTTCCAGTGGAATTGGGTCCACAGAGGAAACTGGCTTGAACCCACACTTCATTCCTTCTCTGCGCTACTTTCCTACTCCATTCCTAGTGCTTAATGATTTCATTTCCAAAGTAAATTGTGTGCTGTAGAATTCTTGTCTTAGCATTGGCTTCTGGAGGAACCCAAGCCACACCCCATTGTTAGTCCTTTTTGAGTGCTACTCCAAGTATGGTCTGCAGATGGCGCTGGTTTGTGACCTGCTTGTTATCAGTCTGATAAATTCAGAAATTGAGTTTAGAACTTCAGAAATTTTCAGGTTGTCTGGCTTTTGGAGTCAGTTAGTGTCCAATTCTTGGTTTCAGCTCAGGTTCTGACCCCAGGGTCTCTAGATCAAGCCCCACCTCGGGCTCCACATCCAGCATGGATTCCCTTGAGATTCTCTCTCCTTCTCCCTCTCTCCCTGCTCCCCATGCTCTCTCTCTCAAAATAAATAAATAAATCTTAAAAAAATAAGAGAGAGAAACTTTTATAGCAATTTGATGTTATAATACTTAAGTATGTGATCTGTGATGAATTGGCAAAAAACAAAAGCAAAGAATCTGGCCTTTACTTCTACTTCTACTACAAAGTAGTTGGAGAGGCACTACTTTACGTGATACTACTAAGAACAGTGGGTGCTAATACAACTAGAAAAATTTTGGTTACATATAAGGACATTTTCTCATGATCCAGGGTGCCTAAAACAGGAAGAGATTTCCATGTTGGTGGCGGTCAACACTTTTATGAGAGGAGTGAGCCTGTTTGGCCAGCCGGCTGGCTGTTGAGATGGATGAATCCTGTGCTTGGTGGTAGAGCTCTTCCATTTCAACAGAGTCTACTACTCTGTCTTAATGAAATTTGAGCAGGAACTCTGTCATTCTTTTTCTCTTTTTAATTTTAATTTTAATTTCCTCTTTCCCTACGTTTTGTTTTGTTTTTCTTCTCTAGTAGTTTCTTTTTCTTCTCTTTCTTTACAAGAAAGGATTAGTAAAAATGGAATTCATATGCTGGTTGCATTCCTTAAAAACCTGTTGACTGTCTAAAAATTACAGGGGAAAGCTTAATTCTTGGTGCTCCTCTTTTGATAGTTTTTGGTGTATTGTGAGTTCCAGCTCTTCATAATTTACAAACTGAGAAACTGTCAGCTAGGTAATGGTACTGAATTTTTTTTTTCCCAGTAAAGTTTCTCACCTGGTATTAAAACACTAAGTGGAAACACTACGAAATTTCCTAGGTGAGTAACTGGATCTCAAGAGCGAATATGTTCACTCCGTGCGTAAAGCACTAGAGTGAAACGAGAGAGAAAGAAAACATTTATCTTTGAGCTCCTGGCACAGAGCTCTACTGTGCTCGGCTACGGCTACAGCTACGGCTACTCCTACTCCTCTGAGCCCCCAGGCCAGGGTTCTGTCTGCCTGCGGCTGAAGCCAGCTCTCTGCGATGCGTGGGACAGCCTGTCCTCAGACTGCAGCGGGAAGGTGAACACGGCAGTTGCAGCAGAGTCGAACTCAGTGCAGCAGGTGTGAATTGCAGGTCTCTGCAATCTTACCGGGTGCACTAAAATCAACACCGGGCAAATGTGGGGCATCGAGGATGGGCAATCAGGAATATCGAATGTGCTCACGAGCTTCCTTTTCAAGCAATATTTCAAAAAAGGTGGTTCAGCCATCCGGCCTGATACACGGATTTGCAGGAACGTTTTGGAGAGTCCTCCGTTACACGGTGGTGTTGAAGGGCAGCGGCCCAGAGGCCCACTGCCTCAGCTCAGGTTCCCGCTCTCCCTCTCACCAGGCAAGGCACTCAATGTCTTCGAGGCTCAGTTTTTTCTTCTGAGAAATGGGGATAAGATGCGTACTTCAGACAATTGGTAGGAGGATTAAAGAAAATACAGTATGTGAAGTTGAGCACAGGCTTTGCCCGTAGTCTCATGCAACAAATATTATCTAAAGCCTTGCAGGACCCCTTGAAGCAGGAAACATGTAGACCTGGATGCTTCTGTCTTGTTAGGCTGGGGGCAGGGGGTGCACGGTCCTGCTCATCCTCATTCCTCTTGTCTCCGATGTCCATCCCTTTCCCTTTCCCCCTTGATCCTGGTCCTCCTCCTTGTAGTCTTCTTACTTGCTCTTATCTGGGGGCTCAGGGGGTTTCAGAGGGAATTGCACTGTGTGCAGCTATCAGTGTGGTGTGTCCGTGGGAGGAAGGGAATTCAGGAGCCTCCTGGGTTGCCGTCTTGGCCTGGACCTCTCAGGGCTTTGGCTAGGGAAACTAACACTCTCTCTCCCTAAATTCTCCTGAACAAATCTTTAGGACAGTAGAGGATTTTTCTGCATTGTAATTGCAACTCATTATAGAGAATTGGAGTAGGATCCTGCAAGGGTGTGTGTGGAGTGTGAGTGCACCATGGGCAGGTGGTGTGGACACTGGTTCGGGGGATGGAAAATAAAACTGGCACCTTGACTGCCATTCCAATTGACTTTGGGAGGAGGCCCAGAATCTTTTGGGTTCCTAGAGGTAAAATTCATTATACATTTTCATCATTATCATGGCTCTTTTGTGGTCCCTGAACAATTAAAGCATGAAGAGCTTTTAGTGCAATTTTTCTTTCTGTTTTTTGTTTTGTTTTTTAAAGATTTTATTTTTATTTATTTGACAGAGAGAGAGATTATAAGCAGACAGAGAGGCAGGCAGAGGGAGAGGGAGAAGCAAGTTCTCCACTGAGCAGAGAGCCTGATGCGGGGCTCGATCCCAGGACCCTGAGATCATGACCTGAGCTGAAGGCAGAGGCTTTAACCCACTGAGCCACCCAGGAGCCCCTTTTAGTGCAATTTCTAATTGAAGTGGCTCTTGAGTAGAGGCTTTTCTGTTTGCTTCGAGCTTTCTCCAGGTTGCTAGCCTCTATTTATTTATCAGTTTTCATCTTGCTTTTGAAAACGATCATGCCCATCAGGGCTGTCGAGTTGTGCAGGATGTTTGATGTCTGGTCTGCAGGCTGAAATCCAACCTGAAGTCAGTCCATTAGCGAAGTCATTAGCCCTGCCCTGGCAGGATCTATGTGAAGGAAGGAAATTTTTTTTTTTTTCTACTTCTTACCACAGTCCAGTGTGGGATAATATACCCCTACCCCTGCTTGGCCAGCTGATGCTGTCCCCTCTCTGGGGGTAAAAGCAAGACACAGAGGATACTAGAGTGCACCCACTGCTGAGCTCAAGGATATCCTGCACGAAGCTGCAGATCTGTTAATGTGCTTTTAAGCTCATGTACTGTGTCTCCTTTTCCTTATGCCTGAAGGGAGGTATTTTTACTTCCAGATACCGTAACTACTGTGATTTAAAACCTTTTAATCATTTTTTTTGAATGCTGATGAGTCAAAACCGGAATTAAACAAAACTGGAACATATTTTTAAAATAACATTTAATGAGTAAAGATTGACAAAAGCAGTCCTCCCTTACCATGAGGAGAACATACAAAAACAAAAGGTCTGTGAGCTTAAAAATTTTCTTAGAATACAGTGCAGTTTAGTCTAACTATTTTTTATAGAGAACAGGTTGGACCTGTTAAAAGGAATACACTTCACTACTTCCATCTGTTCCAAACTCATTCTTTCCAACCCTAGGTAAATGGGAGGAGTCTGCTGTGTTAGGATCAAGTTGGTTTGATGGTTTGGGGAGGTAGGGGGTTGAGAGGGACAAGGGGAGGACATTGGCTTCTCTGGTCCACTGTCGGGGCTTGGAGCCCTTGTGGTTGAGGCTGAGGGTCAGGGTTGCCAAGGTCTTGTTACAGCAAAACCACTGGAAGTGTTCTTCAGGTTCTGGCATCGTGGATGGCTTTTATTGACTACCCAGGCAGAATATTTTTGCTAGGGTTATAAAAGTCGAGTTTTACTCTAGGTAGGATTTTTTTTTTTTAACCTAAGTGTGGCATTTCCTATTTTAATGATGAACTATGGCCCAGTAAAAGCTCTTCACCAAAGAGCATGGTTGACCCCAGAGGCTTTCTTTACTTAATCCTGAGTAGTATTTAATTTTTTCTTTAAAGATTTATTTTATTTTATTTATTGGACACAGAGAGAGAGAGAGAGAGAGAGAGAGAGAGATCACAAGTAGGTGGAGAGGCAGGCAGAGAGATGGGGAAGCAGGCTCCCTGCTGAGCAGAGAGCCCAATGCGGGGCTCCATCCCAGGACCCTGAGATCACGACCTGAGCCAAACGCAGAGGTTTTAACCCACTGAGCCACCCAGGTGCCCCAGAAGTATTTAATTTTGAAGCAACCATTCTCTAGACAATGAGTAGGCTCCAACCCTGGAATACTTGGCCATTTTGCACAAAATGGAATGGACGAGTAGTGACATTTTCCCTGTCTTTCCCACTCATGCTCTAGGGTCAGAACTATATAACCCAGCTCGGCTCACAGTTTTCCAGGTTTTTTTGTAAGCTTGTGTTGGATGGAGGATAAATTAATGGAGCATGTGTTCTGTGTTCCTTCTCAGTGAACATAAACTGATATAAAAAACAAAATCTATAAAAGATATGATGAAACCAACACCCTCATCCAGTGCCAATGAAATTGACAAGGCCAATTTAGAAATAATTTGGCAATATATATCAAGTGTGATTAAGAGTTTCTTAATTTTAGGGGTGCCTGGGTGGCTCAGTGGGTTAAAGCCTCTGCCATCAGCTCAGATCATGATCTCAGGGTCCTAGAATCAAGCCCCACATCGGGCTCTCTGCTCAGCAGGGAGCCTGCCTCCCCCTCTCTCTCTGCCTGCCTCTCTGCCTACTTGTGATCTCTCTCCTCTCTGTCAAATAAATAAAATCTTAAAAAAAAAAAGTTTCTTAATATTGTAATCCCAAATCTTGGCAAGTATTCTAAGGAAATAATTTAAAATATGGAAAATTAGTTAGTGCTAAGATAGTCTCGGAAATGTTATTTGTTTTAGTAAAAAAACAGATATGACCCACATGTTTAATTAGTGCAGTGGTTAAATAAATGCCCATTTGCTGTAATGTATTGAAGCCACTAATAATATATGCATACTGTGTAAGAGAATGAAACCACTGATATATTAAGTGAAAAAGGAAGGATGTAAAATTGAATATATAGTATAGATGAGACTATGCTCAAAAAGTTTTGTAGAGAAATATCCTGGATGGTGGGTGATGTTTTCATATATTTTAATCCTTTTGCATCACATAGCATATATGATAATAAAAATTGAAAAAAAATAAGAAAAATAGATGGCTTTTATAGAGCAGGCAGAAAAATGTCAATCCCAAAGGCTTTTGATTATTTCGGTTTGTGGGAAGAGGGTGCTTGAGGCTCTACCAGCTCCATGCATGAGCCAGGAAGGCTAATATGTCTGAAAGTCATCTTGGACATGGCACAGTTAGCACAGGAAAAACAGAGAAAACCATCCTGCATTCCAGAAAAGATTGGAGAAAGAACCAAGTCTCAAATTTCAGCTTCTGTTCACACCTTTCTACCCTAAGATTTTACGTAATTCTCTCTCATCTATGCCTTGGTCAAACTTACACTTTCATTACTCACTTAATTTCACTGCTTAAAATTATCATAAGCCCTGAAAAATTATAGCGGCTATTTTTTTATACTAGGAATCCATTTCATAGATGATTAGTATTGGACAATATTTGGAATATGCTATTCAAAAAGCATACCACAATACCGAAATCATACAAACCTAGTAGAGTGCAACTTTATGAAATTTATTTAGCTTGATATCTAAAATTCTGGCTTATTTCAACTTTCTGTGCAGGCACTTTTATCAAGCCTTCCTTGCTTATTGTACATTGAAAAAGGACAAGTGGATATCTCTCCATTTGAACTCAATCTTCCCTATACCTATTCCTTGTAGAGGAAGAATCTTATGAAAACGGTAATAGATTTGCATATATTCAGTCCATGGTTACTTCCCATCAATGGTGATATTTTTGTTGTGTTATAAAATAGTTCTCCACAGCATACATCCAGGTTGGCAAAAGCAAAATCAAAGAGCACTTTTAACTATAGAATTCACTATGGCGACACTTAGAATCACCTTCGCTTAAAAAGAACAGTAAGAAAAATTCTCATTCCTTTTACTTCATTTGGCCTTCTTTTTTCAGACATACCTCAGAAAGCCTTTATCAGTGGCCACCATCTTACTGTTTTCCTTTTCATTGCACTGAGCCCTTGAACCAGAAAAGGAAGTTGCATGCATTTCCCCTGGATTTTGCAAGACATTAGGTCATGTGTGTTACCCATACCAAAAAACAAACATTTTAGTGAAACAACAAAGCTCACTGTGACCTCAGCCCACTGCCTCTGGGAAGAAGAGAGGCAGGGACCTACATAGATTCATCAGTAACTTTGAGATTAAATGGTGTTCTCTCCCTGTCTGTCAATTTCTCAAAGTCAGGCAACCATTCCTTCTCTGTTAACAAACTTCAGGCCATGGTGGGAGAAAAATGCTTTCTTAACTGTGCCCGTTACATAGTCTCCTCTAAATATACAGTATTATAGTTGAGAGTCCAGGCAAATTGAACTTTGCTTTAAATGTCCATTTGATGTTGGTTTTGAGGTCCTCTCCCAGCCCTGGCGGATTCGTATGAGGGTCTTATCTATACATGGGAGGATAAGGATGAACTTGATCACCAGCACGGTGCAGGGAATGATGAGTGCTATCACGTAGGCTGAAGGAAGATACCATCTAAGACTTGAAGGACTGAGGAATCTCTTCCCGCCATACACCATGGTGTGGGCCGTGCACAAGATTAGGGTCAAATAACCCAGTTTGGACTATATAAGAAAGAAAAAAAAATATATGTATATATTAATGCTATACTTATATTTTAAAGTGAAACACTCTAAGCCCACGAAGGATATTTATTACCAACCACAAACCTTTGACATCTGAAATATTTAGAACACTCTGCTGAGTACTGGTGAAGGCATTAACCTCCTTTGGGATGGTAAATATTCCATTAAAAAAATGTTGTGTTTACAAATGATATGGTGGTTTCATCCTTCTAAAACAATTTTATTCTTGAAGTGTAGTTGGCATACAACATTGTATAGGTTTCAGGGATACAACGTCTTGATTTGACAGTTCTATACATTTTGTACTGCTTACCACAGTAAGCATAGGCACCAGCTGTCACCATACAATGTTATTACAATATATATTTTTTTAAAGATTTTATTTATTTGACAGAGAGAAATACAGCGAGAGAGGGAACACAAGCAGAGTGAATGGTAGCGGGAGAAGCAGGTTTCCCGCCAAGCAAGGAGCCCAATGCGGGGCTCGAACCCAGGACCCTGGGATCATGACCCGAGCCGAAGGCAGATGCCTAACGACTGAGCCACCCAGGCGCCCCTACAATATTATTGACTATATTCCCTGCAGTGTACTTTAATTCTCAGGATGAGCAACATAGGTGAAGGGGATTGAGCTGGTTTCATCTTAACCTGGATGGATGGGAAAATTTGCTAAGAGTAAAAACTCTTTTGGGTTAGAATAAATAATATACCTTGGCTTCTTGCCCAATGGTAAAATTCTTTCCTTGATCACTTTTCTGGAGGCCAGAGATGAATAACGCACGGTATGTCCTCAAGAAGTACCACATTCATTTATGTTACTGACTAAAAGCAGATGCTAACTAATTTCTATTGCAGTAAAGAACAATTAGCAAATTTTACTTTTGTTTGCTTGTTTTGGTCTGAATTCTAAAGCTTGATGTTTATTTCTGTCTTAATGCCTTGACTAAAGGTGTTAACGTGAGAAAATGTTGACTGCATTTGTTCTCTGGGAGAAACTGCAAGACTTTTGAAATTCGAATAGTTTTATAAAATTCAAATCTAATTTCAGTTACTAATGGTCTTTTCTATTATCCTGGTTCACAACAAGCATGCATCAGAATAATCTGGAAGGCTTGTTAAAACACAGTGTTGGGCCACACCTCCAGTGTTTTTGATTCATTAGGTCTGGGTGGAGCCTGGGGATTCATGTCTCTCATAAGATTGCAGCTGATGCTGAGGTTGTAGGTACCACACTTTGAGAATTATTGGTCTGTAAGAATAGTAACTAGCTGCCTTTAGTGAGGTGTCTGGTGGTTGATGTGTGGGAAACAATAATTTTCCCTCTTACAGACCAGCTTTCGGTCTGGTATAACAGTCTAACATAGCTTACTTTGATGGTTTTAAGCTTGAGTTTAATATATGCCCTTTTGGGCACCTGGGTGGCTCAGTGGGTTAAGCCCCTGCCTTCGGCTCAGGTCATAATCTCAGGGTCCTGGGATCGAGCCCCACATCGGGCTCTCTGCTCAGTAGGGAGCCTGCTTCCACCTCTCTACCCTCTCTGCCTACTTGTGATCTCTCTCTCTGTGTCAAATAAATAAATAAAATCTTAAAAAAAAATAATATATGCCCTCTTGTATCACTATGTATCAGTATAGATGCTAAGGTTGATTTTCAGAAGTAGAAATTTTGTCTTTGGGTTCCTCTTCACGTTGCATCTAACACATCCCTAAGTGTTGTGGGGATAGTTTAATAGTGTTGGTATTTTTCACTCTCTGCTCTGACCTGTGGCTCTGGGAGTAGGCAGTGATCTTGGCAAGTGATGCCCAGCTGGAAACAAAACTCTTACGGTATGCCTTTTGGTACCAGCGTTTAGCATTTTCTCACTTGAACTTGGTTCAATTGCTATTTTTGTGACATTGCTAGGGAAGTGAGGAGCAAAATGAAAATTTAAGCATGCTATGAGAGAAAAATGAAAATATTTGTAAAGTCAGACTTATTTTGCAATATAAAAGAGATTAAGTCTTGGAAGTCCTTTACCTGGACAAATCGGAACTCTCTCCAGTTGACCATGTTGCTAACTGATGGCAAGGAAGTGATTCCCAAGAGCACAAACAGGAAAAATCCAAGGATTCCCAAAGCTATGTACGAATCATTAAGCCAGGCAGTGGAGGTGCTAAATGGATTTTCTTTCTTGGATATTGCCTAAGAAAAATTATAAGCAATTTTAAAAAATTATATTTTTTTACAAACTGCCCAAACTTTTAAGGGGACTGAAAAATACCTCTGCGTGGTATATTTGCTCAAGATAAATTGTATGTATTTCTTAATAATCACTTGAAAATAACTGTAGAGAAAAATATACTTGGAAATGATTTTCTTGGTAGAAAAAGTAATTGGTTCTGCTGGGACTTTATTATAATAGTTGACTCCAGGAGTTGTGTAGAAAGTTTTAATTGACCCTATAAATTCTAAAACAAAGTAAACATTTACTTAAACCTTCTTTACCATATGCCTTCTTGTTCCCCAAGCAAAACTCGATGTTCTCGAATGATTTTATCAGGATTCTGTTTTCCTGCTTTATATGCTGATTATTCACACGCACAAAGTTTGGGTTCTTTCATGTTTATTTTTGTTGTGATATAGCATCAAGTCTGTCATACCACAGATTGAGAAAAATCAGGCCCTTAAAATGGGACTCTTACCCAAGAACTTCCCATGTATTTGTTAGGGAAATAATGTAGAGAAATCCACAGAGGTACCGTCAATGAGTTATCGACTCATAAACTTTGAGAATGCAGTAAGATTGATCAAAACCAATTATTTCCAAACTAGAACGGCTGGATAGCACTTTCTCTGGGACTGCTTTAAGACTCTCTGAGCTGATTCTCTCTGAATTTTTGACTGTGCAGAAAATACTATTTGACATAGAATTGCTCAGAATTGTTTAGTTTTCTAGTTATTGAGGACTGCTCTCTGCAAGTCAAACATTAATGAAGTTATAAGCACCCTTTTGTGAATTTGTTTGCCTTCCTGTGGTACAGGTTTGAATAGCCCCCTTACTTAGATGGTGGGTCTTGACTTCCAAAAGGAAGTAGCATGCATAAAAATAGAGGCTTGAAAACACGTTGGTTTACATCTATTGACTGTTACCTCCCCAAGGAATTCAAATAGGTGTTTTAGGTTTCCCTGAGCCCCGGAATCTGTCGGTTTGCCAGTACCCCTGTGAGTCCTGGGAATACACATCTAGGTCCAAGTGAACGTGGGAATCTAATCTAAGTGAATTCATTAAAAAACAAACAAACAAACCAAAAACCAAAAACAAATCGAACCAACAACAACCAAAAAAGAGTAAACAACCAAAACCGGACAGGAGCTCTAGTTACTTTAAAAAAATATAGATGCTTGGGAGAGTAATTTTCTCTAATTGTGAAATAGAATATGATGTAGCAAGACTTCTCTTTGATTTACGGAACTGGGGAATATAGATGAACAGAGATTTACCTGGGCAATGGTTCTATTTTCCAGTCTCCATCGTACATAATAACGAAGAGGAATCACAAGTGTGTAGAGGACATGAAGGAAGGCAAATCCCAGTGCTACCAAGCCAAGCTGCTTTCTGCAAAGCATCCAGTGGTCAAGCCAATCTGGGAATCGGCGGTATTTTGTCCCTCGGTACAGTTGCAGAATGGCGGCAATAACACCAGGCAGGTAAACCAAGGCAAGCAATGTAAGTGCGGCTATCGGAAAGATACGATTTGGAATGGAAATAGCCAAGCGAAATGTGCTATCTTTCTTGTCATTAGCATAAGGGTAGAGTATGTCTCTTATAACACAATAGAAAAAGAAGAAGACACACAGAATAGCAGACAGGTAGAAGGGGAACTTCCACATTGGAAATAGTTGCAAGGGGTAGTTTTCAATTTCTTTGGCTGCCAGGAGAGATCCTTGATCCAGTGGAGTCAGTCCAAGAGTACGAACAACATCCATCACTCTCTGCTTGGCTTTGCTATCATTTCCGCAGACAAACACCTGGGGTAAGAATAATCAGTTAATGAATAATTAAGTAATACTTACTCTTTCTTTAGGCACTACTTTGCAAGTCTATGTAAGCACCATGCAGAACAAGGACATGCTTGCAAACAAGGTTGTAGAAGCAGTGTTTTAAACTTGCACCCACATGCTGGATGGTGAAGTACCAGGGTTCAAGTTGAGAGTGGTTTTAAGCACATCACACTGATACAATAGGACTTGGTTCTCCACAGGGTGAGTGGTTTGATTTTCCTTCTGTATTTGTGGGTGCTACAACACTTATGGATTACTTTTAATCTCAGTGAATAAATGGAACCAATTTCATACTGGTTGTAATAGGAATGGAAAGTAATAGGGATGTCATAGGAATGGAATAGTGTAATATGAATGGAAAGGATATCCATCAACAATCTGTTATTTTTTAGTACTTACACGAGGCCCCTGGAGCCTGACACCGTTGGGTTCCATCAAACTAAAAGCTGAGGGTGCCGACAATGAGAAATAATTACAACATCAATTCCTTAACTTGGTTAAACCCAAGAAAATGATCCACAGCACATATTAGCAAATGGAAATGTTTAGTGCATATTTTATTTTGGAATTCTGTTTTGGCATCTTTGAGGTAAGTGCACATTAAAACATGCACTTTTTTTTTTTAAGATTTTATATATTTATTTGAGAGAGAGAGAGAGACAGAGATAGTTAGAGAGAGCACGAGCCAGGAGGGGAGGAAGAAGCAGGCTCTCTGCTGAGCAGGGAGCCCAATGAGGGGCTTGATCCTAGGACCCTGAGATCATGACCTGAGCCGAAGGCAAATGCTTAACTGACTGAGCCTCCCAGGAGCCCCAAAACATTCACCTTTTAAAGATTGAGTGTAAAGTAACTATTTAATCTTACCTGCCGGTTGGCATCCAGTGTTCCAGACTGGAGAGCCCAGGCTGAGATGGTATTAAATGCTTTTACCA
The DNA here is from genome assembly GCA_028646535.1 of Procyon lotor. NCBI lineage: Eukaryota > Metazoa > Chordata > Mammalia > Carnivora > Procyonidae > Procyon > Procyon lotor. The sequence continues at coordinate 63,891,470 of CM053614.1, read as the reverse complement.
CGTGGGCTCCCGGCACCAACTGAGCAAGGTACTCTGCATTGGATTCTGGATACTGATTGATTTTGAGGTTGTTGCTGATGTCGACCAATATTTTTCCTTTGAGCACCTCAGTTAGTTCCTTGAGAAAATCATAATGCTCTCTGTGGACTGCTAAGATTATGATGTCTGATTTCTGGGCTGCTTCGGAGTAGCCCAAGACCTCTGCACCGTTGGGCAGCAAACTGGACTTCTGTGGGTTTCTACTTCCAAAAACAACAGAATAATCACACTGGAGCATTTTAAGTGCCAGTGATCTTCCAAAATCTCCAGTTCCAAAAATACATACAGTCTCTTGCTTTTCTGAAGAATTCATAGTAGAAGGAAATGCCCCTGTAGCAGCTTTTTCCATAACTGAAAGATAATAACAGAAATAGTCAACAGTATAGGAATGCTCAACATGGAAAAATTATTGTCATATATTCTCATATGTGTCTGATTGAACAAAATACTGGTTAAAAACTTCTGTTGGATAAAAAGATGCAGTGAAAAACCAGGACACTTACTGGTGGATGCTTTAAACTATGGGTATGTGCTGCAATGTTACTGCCTTTGTCCAGCGCCTCACAGTTCCAAGTGTTCTCAGGGCAAACTCTAGCAAAGAATGCACTAGTAAGGAAACTGTAGAGCAATTTACTTATGTTTCATGATACAACAAATCTTAAATAAAACCTTAGCAAACAGAATCCAGCCGCTCATTAAGAGAAAATGCACATTGATCAAATGGGGATTATCCTAGGAATGTCAAGATGAATTCTGTAAATTCAATAATAGAAAACCTATTAATACAACTTACCATATTAGAAGATTTAAGGAGAAAAATAACAGTCGTGTTTGTGGATGCTAAATGGGCATATGTTAAAATTTGACATTTATTTTTGACTCATAGTAAAAAAAGGGAACAGACAGGTATTTCCTTAAAATACAAAGTAGCTCTCTCAACCAAAAATCTAGAATCTAACTTAAAAGAATTACAAAAAAAAAATCTAGAAACTCTCCCAATAAAGTCATAAGCCAGATGGGCCATAAGCTAGATGAATGTATCTGCTTTGACTACTTTAGTTATTATTGTTTAGAAATTCTAGCTAACACAACTAGACCACAGGAAAAAAATTCAAGGTGTAGAAATTCAAAAGGGGTTGTGGATGATGAAACTGTAGTGTTATAGAACTTGAGAAAGTCAACTGAAGAAGTACCATACATATAAAATCAATCCAATATCTTGTTTAGGAGCCCGATTCATAGCAATATTCTTCACATATTAAAAAAATTAGTTTGAAGATCTTTTTTTTTTAAAGATTTTATTTATTTATTTGACAGAGAGAGAGAGAGATCACAAGTAGGCAGAGAGGCAGGCAGAGAGAGAGGGGGAAGCAGGCTCCCGGCCGAGCAGAGAGCCCGATGCGGGGCTTGATCCCAGGACCCCGAGATCACGACCCGAGCCGAAAGCAGAAGCTCTAACCCACTGAGCCACCCAGGTGCCCCAGTTTGAAGATTTAATAGAAGAAGGTGCCTTACTTACAGCTGCAACAAAATAGGGAAAATATTTAGGAATAAGCATAAGAAGATAACAAGACAGGTACTATATGAAGAAAAATTTAAAATTCCATAAGACCCAGAGAAGATTTATGTAAATCAAAAGGTACAGCCTGTTCTTGGATGGGCAGGTCATCTTTATGTTGATGTCAGTTTTCCCTAATTTAATCTCCAAATTCTGAAAAACAAAGTAATGGATGGGGGCTAATTCTATTGAATATTTAAATATTATAAAGCTACAGTAATGAAATAATATGGCAGTGTCACAAGAATAGAAAATGTTCAGTGAAATAGAGTGAAAAATATAGAAATTGTCCTCAGCACATATGATAAAAATGTCATCTCAAGTCAGTGAGAAGAAAAAGGATTATTCTGGAGCAGATATTGGGACAACTAAATAGCTAATTGGAAGAAAAAGTTGTATCTACACATCATACCGCCCCTTCAAAGTAAACTTAAGATATATTAAAAATTTAAATTATGTATGTATGTATCTATCTATGTAGCTATCTATTTTAAGTAGAAGTATAATAAAACTAGAAGGAACTATGGAGAATTCTTTTATAACTTTAGAGGGAAAAGGCCCTTTTCTATACCACAAATCCCTGAAACTGCTAATGAATAAAGGGATAAATAAAAATACAAAGTATCTCTTTCAACCTAAAATCTAGTATCTAAATTAAAAGTAAAAATTATCATGTATATTACATAAAACTGATTTCATAAAAATAAATAATACCTGCAAAGCAGAAACCACTGTAAGCAAAGTCAGAAGATCATCAACAAAGAGCAAAAAATATTTTTAGGGGTGCCTGGGTGGCTCAGTGGGTTAAAGCCTCTACCTTCGGCTTGGGTCATGATCTCAGGGTCCTGGGATCGAGCCCCACATCGGGCTCTCTGCTCAGCGGGGAGCCTGCTTCCCCCTTTCCCTCTGCCTGCCTCTATGCCTACTTGTGATCTCTCTTTCTCTCTGTCAAATAAATAAATAAAATCTTAAAAAAAAATATTTTTAACTCCTACAAAATTAAAAAAAATATTACCCAATAGAAAATTGGGCAAAGGTGGGGTGCCTGGGTGGCTCAGTGGGTTAAAGCCTCTGCCTTCTGCTCAGGTCATGAACTCAGGGTCCTGGGATCGAGCCCCGCATGGGGCTTTCTGCTCAGCAGGGAGCCTGTTTCCCCCCCTCTCTCTGCCTGCCTCTCTGACTACTTGTGATTTCTCTCTCTGTCAAAATAAATAAATAAAATCTTTTAAAAAAAAAAGAAAATTGGGCAAAGGATATAAGTTGATTTTCATCCTAAGGTGATATAATATAGTAATAAAAAAATCTTAATCTTACCCAAAATAAAAGAAATGTAAGTTAAAACTAAACTGAAATACGGTTATAAAGCATTTGGATTATAAAGCACCCAAAATAAAAGAAATGTAAGTCAAAACTAAACTGAAATACAGTTATAAAGCATATAAAGCATTTTTAAAAGCTTTTGAAATTTAAATTCAAGACAAGCCAGATAGAAATTCTCAAATTCCTACGGTTTAGGATATTCTGAAGAACATTATTTTTCCTTTCAGTAATGAATTTTTCTCAAAAAATTATTTATTTTAAATAACATTTATCATTTAGTGTAAATTTTCAGTTAATCTTTTCCTTTCTTTCTTTCTTGTCTTTTTTTGGTCTCTTTTGTTCAGTAACGTATCCCCAGTGCTAACAAGAGCACTGACTATGATGGCCAGGGCACTCCTTGACAAAATTTGTTGAGTGATATTAGAAAGGTGGAATGTAGGTGTTGGAAGGAGCTCTTTGCTCTGTTTGCCAGGCACAGTGTAGGGCACATACTGAAGAGAAAGTTGAGTGATTAGAGTGTAACCACTGGGAAGAAACAGGGAGAAGGAGAGAAGTCAGGAGGATGTTGTAAGGACATTGCTTCTTTCACCCAAATGGCTTTAAAGTAACCTTCAGTGAATTTGCTGTGAAATTTAAACCAGATGTAGTCACTATCCAGTTCTTACATGGTGGATTTCATGCCAATTGCAGAGCATAGGAAGCTCACACCTTTTTAATGGGATTTCAGAAATTTGCCCTTTCCATTGTAGCCTTTGGAAAATACCTAAGGTGTTATCCTAAGGTGTGTACCTGTATCACAAGCAGACCTTTTAGAGCTTTATAGGTAGTGAGAAGTCATGGAAGAAATGGACAGGAAATGTAAGACTTCCCTGCACTTCCACAGAAACTCTTTGAATGATTGAATTAATCACCACAACTGAATCATTTTTAGAACCAGCTGGTGACTGGTATCCTGAACTGAGTCAGAGAAGGCCATGAGCAAGGGAGGAGCACCTGAAGATGATTCAAGGCCTCTCATATGGAAACATAGCTGGGCCTTTGGGAGATTCTTCATAGCATCTGCAAATGCAAATTGTGCTGTGGTTGGGGAGGGAGGAGAGAATCCCAAGCAGGATCCACCTCCAGCATGGAGCCCCATGAGGGGCTCGATCCCACAACCCTGAGATCATGACCTGAGCCAAAATCAGAGTCAGGTGCTCAACCAACTGAGCCACCCAGGTGCCCCATGAATTAATGTATCTTAAAACAGTTCTTGAGACATAGTAGTACTCAGTAAATGGGCTATCATTAATAGATTATTTAAATAATCTAATGATTTTCTAATTTTCTAATCTATTGATTACCTAATTAATATAACCTTTATATAAATTTTATGAATTAACAGTTAATTATGCTTCTATAACTGATTATTGGAAATAAAATTTATCTTAAGTAGCATTCAATAATTCTTAAGAAGTTTCTGCTTTCCCCACTTATTTCTTATAAATAAAACCCTATATATGAAATGACTTTAGAACATATGAGTTTATCAAAACACAGATGTATAAACAGCTCAAGTGTGAATTTCTCTCATTTGTAATTCTTATTCATTTTAACTTTTCCCTCTTAAAATGCAGCTCGGCAATCCAGTGTAACACACTTGGGCTGTTATACCAACCATTGAAATTATTTTCACTTTCTAAAACTTTCAGAGACCTCACTGGGCTAATTGTAGCTACAAAGACAGTAAGGGGATATTAAAATACCACTGATTGACTTAGAAAGAAATAGAGTCATTCCATTGGGCAATTAGTCCTCATCAACGTATAGAAGTTCTAAGGTTGATAATTGCGTTGGCCACATCTTGAGCTCCTCTTCAAATCCTCCTCCTTCTATTTCCAGTTATTAGGTAATAATGGAGATCTGCTGAATTTCCACTGCCTAACAGATGCCCACTTTGGGGACCCACATCTTGTATCTCTTGATTCTTGTCCTGAGGCTTCTTTGATACCTGTACCTGCTTAGCATTCAGACATGTATGATCCATGGGGGCCACCACAGACCAATGGAGAATGGGACTCCATGAATAAGTGCGTGCTTACCCTTTCATCTTCTGGCTCTCAGTTCTGACACATTTTATAAGGCTCCTCAGAAAGCCCCAGTGGAACAGAGCACCACTCCTCTGGAGGGGCGGCCAACTTAATGTTCTCTCCTGTGAGCTTTCTCACGATCCTGGTTTATGCCCCTTGCCTCTCAGTCTTGCTCCTTGGAATCACTTCCCTGGTAAACTATCTGCTTTGCAAACCACTGTCACCAGCTCTGCTTGCAAATCAACCCAGGACAATACAATATTTTGATGATGATGATGATGATGATGATTTGTGGAAAAAGGAAAAATGATCAGACCTCAGATTCCCATAACTGGGATAATGCACTAAGATGTAAAAAATAAAAAAGTTAGTAATTCTTTGGAAGAATTTCATTCTGAACTCTTGGAAAAAATTCTAATAATAGGAGTTCATAAAAATGAGATGTATGCATAATCTAAACCACAAGGGAGATCAAGTTGAGGGTTTGTCTTACAGTAAGTACTATGTAAGAAAGGAAGTTATGCCTATTTGTAATTCAAAATAGCTCCCATGTGTAAACATGGATTTATGGAAGTAGTGTAAGATTTCTTATGCAATGACTTAAAAAAAGTTTCCTAATCCTATTGTACTCTTAGATGCTGGAGGAAGGAATAAAGAAAATAAGAAAGGTGGTAAACAGGAAGCAGAATTATTAAGGGAAAGGGGGGTTCAGATAGTTACAACATAGCATGGCGATTTCTTTTTCCTTGTGCTCTTTACAGACCTCAGTTCTGTAACAGGAAACACAACAAGGAGTACCCCCTGGTTTGGAAAATCTCCAGGACTGATTTTGCATCTTTCAGAGAGGCTGGTCGAGACGGAGGGGCCAAGATAGGGAAAGTCATCACACCGGATTTTCATATAGGTTAAGAGATTGGTAACCAACAACACAGATGCAAAGATGGTGAAGATGACTTCCAAGTAGAGAAGCGAGTGTGTGTGTGTGCGCGTGCGTGCATGTGTGTGCGTGGCATAAGAGAGGGAATCAGGTGTGGGTCATGAAGATCCCACCCCCTCGGGCTGCAGATCCCACTCAAGGCCTGGGGGACCTGAGGCAGAATTCTTCTGGGATATTCCAGTGATTAATCCCGTGAGGATGTTAGCACTTGTCTGGCTTTTGCGGTTTAATTCTATCACTTCCCAGAAGTCAGAGATTAGAGAGGCCCCGGCCACTCCCAATTTAAGAGCCTTCTAGCATATCAAAAATCTGGAAATGTCCAAACAAGATATTGCATATTTTACATGTTTATACTTAACAAATCAATGCTACTAACAAAAGACTCATTTTATTTGAAATAATTATAGATTCACAGGAAGTCCTAGAGATAGTACCAGAGGTTCCTGTGAATCCTTCATTTGCTCTCATGGTTATGTTGTACACTGATATTGTATAGAGCAATATCAAAACTGGGAAACTGACATTGGTGTAATGTGTGCGGATCCTTCTATGTCATTTTATCCCAAAAGCAGGTTTGTGGATCCACTGGGGGCAATCAGGATACAGAACTATTCCGGCACCACCCCCTCTCTGCTCTCCTAACCCCTGGAAACTAGCCATTTGTTCTCTAAATCTATAATTTTGTCCTTTGGGGAATGTTTTATAAGTGAAATCACACAACATATGACCTTTTCACAAAAATGGCTTTTTTCCACCCAAGTTGGTAAGCCTATCGGTTGGTTCATTTTTCTTGTCTAGTAGTGGTCTGCTGTATGGACTTCTTCATTTGCTTCTTTGTTATCTATATGCCCTGTCTGGTGAAAAGTCATCTCATCTTAGGCCATTTTCTAGTTGGATTTCTGTTTCTTCACTGTTGAATTTTTATATATTTTAGATACGAGTTCTTTGTCAGATACATAGTCTTCAAATACTTCTCCAGCTATGTAGCTTGTATTTTCATCATCCTAACAGGGTTATTGACAGAGCAGAAGTGTTTAATTTTGGTTAAATTTAACACATTGCTTTTTTTCTTTTATGGATTGTTCTTTTCATTTTGTATCTAGGAATTCTTCACCTAGCCTTTGGTCCTGAATATTTTCTCCTCAAAGCTTGATGGTTTTACATTTTACATTTAAATCCATTATCCATTTTGAGTTAATTTTTTAAAAGATTTTATTTATTTATTTGACAGAGAGAGAGAGATCACAAGCAGGCAGAGAGGCAGGCAGAGAGAGAGAGGGGGAAGCAGGCTCCCTGCTTAGCAGGGAGCCTGATGCGGGGCTCGATCCCAGGATCCTGAGATCATGACCTGATCTGAAGGCAGAGGCTTTAACCTACTAAGCCACCCAAGGGCCCCTTGAGTTAATTTTTGTATAAATTATGGGGTTTAAGCCAAGCTCATTTTTTTTCTATGAATATCTAATTACTTCTCTATCAGTTGTTTAAAAGACTATCCTTCTTTCATTGAATTGCTTTTGTACCTTTGTCAAAAATTAGTTGCCTGTACATGTGTGGCTCTATTTCTGGGCTCTCTATTCTGTTCCATTGATCAATGTGTCTACCTTCTGCCAATGCTACGCAGTTTTGATGACTTAAAATTTTGTATTTTAAGGTAGACTGATTCTTCCTTAGACTGATTCTTCCCACTTTATTAATTTTTTTAATTTTCAGAATTGTTTCAGAAATTCTAGTTCTTTTTCCTTTCCATAGAAGTTTTAGGATAATCTTGTCCATAGCTATAGAAAATTGTATATTTTAAATGCTTATACTTAACAAATCAGTGATTTTTGGCATATTCCCAAAATACAACACAACCTACTTGCTTTGTTTAGGAGATAATCATAGTCTCTATTATGATATTAATTCATGTTAAAGCATAATAGCAGTGTACAGTTATCTGATAAATAGATACAAATCTAAAGTTGTATATGGACTTCTTTTCATCCTAAGCAGTATATTTCTTTATATGCATAGGCCTCATCAAATAGAACGATACATCAAATATGTATCCTAACAAATAGGAGAATACATCAAAATAAAAATTTAAAGTCCCTTGTATATCAGCAAATTGGCCTTTCTCTCTTCTCTTTGCCCTGGAATAGATCCTATTCTTCATTCATCTTAGTAAGAAGAACAGAAATCAACACCCCAATCATGCCACTTCTAAAAGATGTGCACTATCTCGCCTTTCTTTTGGAAAATGGGCTGTTTGTTTCCCCTAATGTTATCACAGAGTGAAGAGGAAAATATGTAAAGACTAATGAAAATAAGACCATTTGTAAAAATGGTCTCTCTCTCAGGTGCAAACAGACCCAAAAGGAAAAATTAACCTTCATGAATCCTCTTACATTCTTTATTCTTTTTTTTTTAAAGATTTTATTTATTTATTTGACAGAGAGAAAGAGAACAGAAGCAGGGGGAGTGGCAGGCAGAGAGAGAGGGAGAAGCAGGCTCCCCGCCGAGCAGGGAGCCCGACGTGGGGCTCGATAGTGGGACCTTGAGATCATGACCTGAGCCAAAGGCAGAAGCTTTAACCCACTGAGCACCCAGGCGCCCCTACAGTTTTTATTCTGAGAACTTTATAGAAAATACAAATTAAGGTAAATTCTTAAATAAAGATTCAATCTTAGTTATACACAGTATTATATTGTTTTTCAGCTTACCCAATTTTACCCAATTTTTTAGACAAATAAATGCAAAAAGAAAATGTTTCTCTAAAATGGTTTGGAGGTAATCATGAAAAAGACTGTCAAGACAAAACTATCATCACAACACACAATGTTGGATAATAGAAATCGTGTGCTGGGAACCATAAAGACTGTAAGTAGGCAAAGAAGAACCTCTTTATAGAATTTGGTTTGGATGGGAATGAAGGGAGAGGCGTCATGATGGTGGTACAGACAGACAGATGTCTCCCTGGCACTCTTTCCAGACTTTTGTTCCTCCGTCAAAGCAACTTCTTAGAATCACTAAGGTTTATAAGATGCAAATATCACCACCAAGGGTTATACTGGAAACCGGTGCTTCTCAATCCCGGTGCATGTTAGAATCACATAAAGAACTTTTATCAAATACAGATGACCAAACTCTTGGACACTCTCAATCAACTGGTCTAGGGTAGAGCCCAGGCATTTTTTTTTGCTCCCCAAAAAAGCTCCCCCAGGTGATTCTACTGTTGAGCCAAGATTGTGAACCATTGCCTGTTTCCTAGCTTCCTGTGAATGGTCTGCTACAGTGGTTCTCTTCCCTGGTCACCCATTAAAATCAGCTCGGTAGATATGAAATGCCAGGGCACCACCCCGAGATTTTGAATCAGTTGGTCTGAGACAGAGCCCAGCCATCTGTATTTTAAAAACCAACCAAACAAAGAAAACAAAAACAACGACAACAAAAAAACCCCCAACCCAAACAAGTAATCAATTCTGAGGAGCACCCAGGACTGAGAACCACTGCAAATGAAGAAAGATTAGGGTATCTTTTTTGGAGAGGGATGGTGGGGAAGGAAAAGGCAGAGAGAAAGTAGGGTGTTGATGAGGTCGTAAGGGATTGCAGGGACATTTCACCTGCTTTACAACAATTTTTTCCCGCGAAATAGTCATTGACTGAGTCTCAGAGGCAAGAATTCCTATTTTTCTGAAAACCAGGGGCACCTAGGTGGCTCAGTGGGTTAAAGTCTCTGCCTTTGGCTCAGGTCCTGATCTCAGGGTCCTGGGATGGAGCCCCGCATCAGGCTCTCTGCTCGGCGGGGAGCCTGCTTCCCCCTCTCTCTCTGCCTGCCTCTCTGCCTACTTGTGATCTCTCTCCTCTCTGTCAAATAAATAAATAAAATCTTAAAGAAAAGAAAACCAGAAGGAGGAATGAGTGTGCAGGCCCCACAGGGAAGAGAATCAAGGGAGTCAGACTGCAGGGTAGGCCTCGCTCTGTAATGGTCTCAAGGAAACCCTGACAAATTCTCCACGGGCCACGAAGTCCTTTGGGTCAAATCTCCCCACCCACGTCCTAGACATTTATTTATTTATTTATTTACTTAAAATAAATAAACCTATGTGAATGCTGACTCTCACATAGGGCCACACACACTCCCTCCTTTATCATTTATCATTTGGACGAAATCATTATTAAAGCTATCCCCCACTTAAGAATTCACTTTGAATCCTGAAATGATTGTTCATCCAAGATGTTGGAGTCTTCCACAGGTAGTATCCCCGCTGGACGCATACACTTTCACCGGGGTTGTAGCACACAAATCCAGTGATCTGCCTCGGCTCCTTCCGGAGAGTTAGAATATAAATTAAACTCAGTGAGATGTGACATGATTTTTCATTTTAATTTGAGGCCTGTAAATAGGGATTTTTTTTTTTTTACTTCTTCCTTCTGTTTTATTATTCCTTCTGAATTTCAGCCTGAAAGCCCTACATGACTTGACAACATATTTGTAATGAGCTGCAGCCCATCCATCAAGTATTTCCTTTCATCACAAGGCATAGGGGCAGGAGGGAGTTCTGCCATAGTGCCAGTCTTTTTGTGATTAGAACATTTGTTTTAATATATCCCAGGGACAAATGGAAAGCAAAAAATATTTTTAAAAATTTAAAAGCTTCCACTAACACATGAACTCATCCAATTTATTCGCTGGGCTATTTCTGTATTTAGTAAGATCAAGGTTCTTCAGGGAAAGCAAGCATTTTCACATTTAAGCCCATATCCTGTTCTGACAGGTATATATTACTGCAGCAAAATCAGAAGACTTTGGCCTAAAAAGACCTCTGACTACAGTTTATGAAAAATGTAACATGTCTATAATCCATGGATTATTCTACTAATTGTTTTTTTGACATTCAGTTTTCAGGGTCTACATGGTATTTGAAAATATAATAGTATATTTCTTATTTTAGCCTCTGATTAGAAGTACCTCTGTTAGTAATAGTCACAGACTAATGTAGATTCTCTAGCATCTAATGCATTTAATCTAAATAACTAACCAACTGCAGGTTGGTTACTGAAAAACTGATAAATTATTTCAGTTGTTTTGAAAGAAAATGTTATTTATCTCATAGCAACAAAGTTACTGATGGTTCATTTTTATGCTAGCCAAGAGAATAATACAAAAGGAAACAGTAATCTTAACTTGTAAGGTTTGATCAAGTCACAAGAGTGTAACTAAATCTAACCTTCACATTTATGTTCTTTTTTTTTTTTTTT
>CM053614.1:63862856-63880206 GCA_028646535.1 Procyon lotor | reverse complement strand
TAGTTCATTCAGAAATCTTTTTAATACATGTTTTTGCATTTAGATCTCAGTGCATCTGTTGAGATAAATGGACACTGTATTCTGATTCCCTGGCCAAGAATTTTATCATGGAGGTTCATTATCCACAGACTAGGATAGTTAGTTCATTTGATTACAGCCTGGGGCTCATGACAACAAGGTCAGGAATTCAGTCGAGTCTGAGTTAATTTGCCTTGACCTCTATTTACCTTCTAAATGCCGAACAACTTCTTAGGAATCTGTAGTTCACCAGAGATTCAGCATCAGGACAGAGCCTCAACTGCTACCAACAGAAGAACATCTCTGTCTCACTGATTACGGGGCATTTGGCTGGTACAACCACGAGCATTTGCTTTAGATAATTTGGTGATTGGAACCACCCACTTAATATTCAGTGTCAGTTAGTGGGTTTTGCTTTTTCTAGGACCATTATGGCCAGAGATATTTAGCAAGAGATTTGATCATTTCCATTTTTTTTTTGTATTGAAGTTTTATTGATTTGTTTGAGAGAGGGAGAGAGAGCATGCGAGAGAGAGACCACCAGCAGAGGGAAGAGGCAGAGGGAGAAGGAGACGCAGATTCCCCACGGAGCAGGGAGCCCAACTTGGGGCTTGATCCCAGGCCCTTGGAGATGGTGACCTGAGCTGAAGGCAGACTTAACCCACTGAGCCACTCAGGCGGCCTTGATCATTTCAATTTTGAATGAAGTTTGTTTCGGTAAATTTCCTATGAATAGTCATTTATCTTCATATTGAGGCCACTAAAAATTATCCGAATATAATCATGTGAATTGCCAAATCGGTTTTGGGGTAGAGGAGTTTTGCTGTGGGTCTGATTCCACTCTGAAGTCCCTGCTGATGAAACTCCATTCTGCTTCACGTTATCTATCTTCTTGTCATTTGTTAGAAATCCCCTGGGGGTGGGGCACCTGGGCGGCTCATCTGGGTAAGTGTCCAACTCTTGGTTTCTCCTTGGGTCATGATCTCAGGGTCATGAGATCGAGCCTGTCCCCCCGCCCCCGCCCCCTTCGGGCTCCTGATGGAGTCTGCTTGAGATTCTCTCCCTCTTCCTCTGCTCCTCCCCCAGCTCTCCCGTGCATGCACTCTCTCTCTCTCTCAAATACATAAATAAATCTGGAAAAAAAAGAAGAAAAAAATCTCCTGGGAGTGATTTACACATTCTTAGGAATATAGTCTCCATCTTTAGGGTCTCATTTCCTTCCATTTCTAAGCTTGCTCTCAGAGGCAAGGACTCCCCAGTGGCCAAAGTGCCGCTGCCGTTTGCCAAGACCCATTGTCTTGAGCTTCAGGGCAGATGCTGGCCTTGCGGTCTCTCCTTGTCTTACCCCAGGGGACAAAGTGCCCTTGAAACACCCTCCCCCTTCCTTCTGTTATACTCTGATACACAAGCTTGGGAGCTGTGCTAGTTTAAAATATTTTTTTAAGGAGACAGCTCTTTAAATTCCTTGGTTTTCAATCTCAGTTCTTTCCATTAGTATGGCTAGAGACTGGCTTGCCAGGTGAGGGCTTGAAATCAGCCATGGTGGAAGTTTCCACGCCACAGAATCAGCAAATGCTACAAATCAGGAATTTTTTTCCTTTCCTTAGAGAGCCCTTTACCAACACTCCCACTGGCTACTTTCTTCCCTCTCATCCCTCTCCCCAAGAATGGCATGTGACCAGGGAAATGGGAAAATAATTTGGCTGATAGGATGATACACTTTTCCAGTCCTGTCTGCAACTTAGGCCTAAATCTCTTTCCTTAGGGGCCTCTGTTCTCAGAAAGCTCCTAGGCTTTAATGAAAACAAGGTCTGTGTTATCTCCGTCTTACCCCAGCAAAGGGCCCATACCCTCTCCACCCCACACATGGAATGAACACAGTGCTGGCTGTGAATCTGATCCTTCTAGACTCCTGCTTCCCTCAGGGAGACAGGGACAGGGACCTCTTTGTGTATTACCATCCCCAAACACATACCTTCCCATTTTCCAGATTTGCCTCAGTTGGGGATCACAGTTTGCACAATTGGGGATCACAGTTTGCGCAACTGGGGATCACAGTTGGGAAAATCAGAGGCAACTGGCACCTTTCATCATTAACTGAATCAAACCATTTGCCCACCTGCAAACTGCTTTCTCCTCAACATCCTTTCCTTTCCTATGAAGAAATAACTGGGAGCATAAGCTTTTTTTTCTTTTTTTTTGGTATAACAATGACCTGCTATAACTTAATTCTTTTGAACTGTTCACTAGGCTTTGTATCCTATGCCATGCTTTCAGGTATTAAAGAAAGGCTAACGTGTTTTACTTAAATTAAACTAATTAAAACTGTTAAGGATTCAATATTCCAGTTTTCATGACCTCAGTTAAATGCTGTAATCATATCACATCACTGTTTAAAATGAATTAGACTCTAAAGTATTATAGTTACATTTTTTTTTTATGAAACTTACCCAGTATAGCGACATCATAAGGTTACTAAAATTAAGGTTAATGAGAAGAAACACCAAGGTTCCTGCAATTTCTTCTTTCTTTTAAAAAATACTTACAGTAACTCCCACTCGCTGTTTTATATGTACTATGTTTTATATGTACATTTGAGGAGAAGCAAGCCCATGCTTCTCCTCAAATGGCAAGCAGTCTAACTCTGGACACTTTGACCTTGGGTAGTACAGTGAGGCGGGCATCCGGGTTCATAACTTGCTACGTCCGTAAGGGTTTGCATATTCCAAAAATCAAGATCAGTTTGATCAGTGTCTTGGTGGGGTTTCATGGTTTCAGTAAACTTTGTGAACAGACTCTCTGTGCCAGGTGCCGTGCCGTGCTCCAGTTTGGGGGAGGATGTAGCCCCCAAATCAAACTGCGTAATGCGACGTGTAAGGACCTAAGCACAGGAAGGTGTGCAGTGGACCCCACCTTAAAGTATGGGCACTAATTTACCTGGGAAACAGGACAAGAAAGTATACTAAAGTCCATGCAAAATGGCTTCAGCCACTGTTTAACTTGGGTTCGAAGCTGTTTCCACACTCTGTAAAAAGAGCAGGTCGAGGGGAAACCATGCAATCTGTGTGGACCGTTAATAGCCCCCTCGGATTCCCAGCCTTGGTGCCATCATCACTGGAGACCTGATTGGAGCCCCCTGCTATTTTTCTCCCTTCAGTGTTTGGAGCTCAGGCAAAAGAGACTACCTAGTTTGCGTTCTAATAACCTTCTATGAGATGTGATATATAGTGATATTGCTACCTCTTGGTTTCTTTTTTTCTCCCCAAAATTATAGTTCCTAACTTTTCAAAATTACCCTTCGCCACATTTTGTTTTCCTTTTAAGATGAAAAGTGGACTTTACTTCAGCCTGACCTTAGGATGGCTCATAACCATCTACATTTGAAAGAAACATATTACTCTCAAAATAAGTTTGTAGAAATATGTGACTGTCAAAGTACAAAGTGGTAAGAATCTCACACATGGTGTAATAAACTCTTCTGGGAGTTTGTTGTGGAGAAGCATTTGGTTCAGGATGTCAATGTCCTGGCTAGTTAGAGTGGAAATTTTTCTAGTAGAATAGTACATTTTTTTTTGTAGTGATATATTTCTGAAAGATGATCTTCAAACAGTGCAAGCATTCTTTGTTGTCTTTTCCTGAATGATTTTAGAAGAACAAATTGTTTATGTATATAGGCCAAGTATGTTTTCTTATCATGAATTGTTTTAAGCACTAATTATCCTTTAGTTACTTACTTGGCTTTATTCCTTCCAGAAGTGATTACTTGTCAACAAAAGAACAAATGTTAATTCAGATCATTTTGGAAATGTCCTAAAAGTCATTCAAAATATCTTGAGTAGGTTTAACACATCATGCAGAACTGATAAGAAAGTCCTCATCATTAACTAATGACTCATTTTCTTTGGATTTCTAAAGAACAGAGTCAAAAGGTGACTTTAGAGCTCTTGTCTTTCTAAAGTCTTATTTCTGTTATTTCTGGACAAACTATAACTTAAAAAAAAAAAAAAGAAACCCTTCCACCCAGAAAACTACATTATTCATCGCCTGTGTAGAATCTTACAGTAAGAATTGCAAGTAGATGTGGGTGCAGGCACTTAGCAAATGACCTCCTTCTTGGAGGACAACCCAGAGGAAAAGGTACAAGGTACCCTAGAAAGTCTTCAAGTTTGAAGGGTGATTAGGTACCTAAATTTGACAGTAGCTTATTAGCCTTCTTAAGATTTTAAAAGGAAATGATTTTTAATTAGCAGTTGAAAAAAGATCCAAATGACTTATAAAGAGAACCAGATGGTGAGGATCATGAAACATTGCATTGTGTTTCTGTGGGAGACTGCGGAATCAGTTACTTGGGAGACTTTAAAAGGAGAATTATGTCCTTTTAATAATGGCATTAACAATAGTAGAGTGACTAGGGTGGTCCTTCAGGAGACAGGGAAGAGTAGAGTGACTGCCCAGCGTTGCTTCAATTTTAAAATTCTATGACATACGTATCAATTTTTCTTAAAGCTGCACAGAACAAGGCTCAAGGCCTAGGGTTTTCAATCTATTAACAGGCTTATAAAAATGTATTTCGTTACTTCTAACAACAGTTAGCAAGCTTAAGCCAGGCACAAGTCAGGAAATTATTCTCAAGTTAGGGGGTCAGGTCTCATACACATTGGTTTCTGAACCTGAAGTTTCTGTATGAACTTCAGCAGGACCATAAATGTTGCTGGACCATAAATGGAGAAAGTGCCATGACCCAATTTTCTGTACACATGTACCATTTACTTTACAGCCTCAAAGCCTGATAAATAGGGGAAAGCTTTATCCCGTTTTCTGGGCTGGCAATGTTTGCCATGCAGGTAGGATACACGCAGGTGGAATTTCATTCTGGGCTAAATCACAGCATTCTGAAAAACTCAGGACCTTGCAAAAGGCCATATCTCAAAAAAGTTACTGCTTCAAATAAATGTGCCATTTTATAAAATTACACCTACTGTATCAGAAAAAAATGTTCTTTCATGTGAGTGACATTTATATGACTGCCATTTATAGGGAATAGGACATTCTCACATAGCACGGCTGAAGAATGGTTTTGAAAGCTGAGAGTATTCTCTGAATGATAAATGTGGTAGAAGTCTAAGATACTTGTGGGGGGAGAGATGCTCTACAACTGGGTAGTATCCCGATAAAAATGAAACTTGCATTATTTTGAAGAAAGCGATTACTTGGTTATGCTTATTGCATTAATGAGATTTTCAATATATTTCAAACCAGCAAGCATCTTTGGTCATGGATTTTCACCTCGTTAAAGTTAGAGTGTTGGACTGCATGGGTCATTTGGTCCAGTAGCCTTTTGTTTTACAAAAATACATGGAAATGGAGGCAGAGGTGGTGAGCTGCTGGTTAGAATTAGGAATAGAATTCTCCAGCTTCCCTCCCCTGGTCTCCATCCAATTCACCTTCATTACACCAGTCATCTTTTTAAAAAGTTCCTAAATTACCATCAGAGGAAAAAACCACCTTCTAGCTGCCTCTGGACAAACAAGGGAAACCAGGCTCTATTTATTCTTCACAATAAATTACATTTCAAACAATATTTGTCTGGAAAAGCAATCGCTAAATTACGGAAGGAAATTTAAATCAAGATCAAGGACGGAAGTAGTTGCAGGTCTCAGGACGAATTTCAGCTCTTGGTAAAGATCTGAGACTGCGGAGATTGCCAAAACCACATTCTTCCAGGCTCCCTTCTGGGTGAGCGCCACAAGATTGCTCTTGTCGAGAGGAATATAAACCCTAAGTCTTCCACCTTCGGGTTTCTCTGCACCCTCGGGTAACGATGAGCTTAAAACTCCGGGAAGCTAGATGCTTGCTGCATTGCTTAACTGACCGCGCGGCACCCTCGGATGGCCTTTCCTGGAGAGGGGCGCGGGGGCTGGGGGCGCGGCGGGGAGTTTGCCGGCACCTCCTCCCCTGTGCGAGCTGGCGAGGGAGTGAGGTCCTGGAAGCAGGGGCTCGAGCTGAGCCGAAGCGGAGAAGGGAGCGGGGCAGCGTGGCCAAAGGTACGAAAGGCAATAGCGGCGACGGGACCCACCTGCTGGGAAGTGCTCGGGAGGCGAGGCGGCCACGGTCACGCGCAGCTGCAGCTCAGCGCAGGGCTGCGGGTGGCGCCTCTCGAAGTTATAAGAGGCCGGAGAGAGCGGAGGGAGGGCCCGCTAGATTTCGCAAGATAAGGGGTGAAGAAAGCGTTTCCAGGAAGAGTTCAAACTGGGAATCCCGGGCAACTGGAAGAACCAGAACTTCCGGTGCCCTACCGCGGCCAGCCTTTGCTGCAGACGTTGCTGATGGTATCGGCCTGCGGGGGGGGTTTTAAAGGGTTTTCCCCAAGAGTCCTTGGAAGCTTTGCATTCCAGGCAGATGGAAGCTGAGGCTGAGGAGGATCCTCTTCTTAAGAAGCCAGATAGCTCTGCGTAGCTGCGAAAACACTACCTACCTGGTCTAGGCTTCCAGGCGTTTCCCCCATTGCCATTTTGTCTCATTTCAACGTTAAGAGGTGACATCTTCCCCCTCTGTCTGGAAGCCTTGGCTTCTTTTGGGGCCCATAGCTTCTCTTGGGACCCGTCCTGGAGTTGGAGGTTTTAATTTAGGTAGATTAAATCGTTCAAAAGAAACAAGCCAAATGAAAGAGAGGGATGATGTGCAGATACCTTGTTGTTGATATATATCTATATATTTATATATCTATCTATATAGCTATATATCCATATATCTACATTATATTTAACTAATAATATGTAATATGTAATAATATATATACTTTTTTATATATAACTTTATATATGCAGTTGGATTTCTATGTTTTTCTATGTAGGAAGAGCTCAAAAGCTATAGCTCAGAAGGCTTTAAGATTTAATTCATCATGATAACCAATGGGGCAAAGCACCCCTGCACTCTCAAACTCTGCATTTTAGAACTTAAAGTCCTCCCAGTCTGGCCTTTGCCCAGCCAGCTGGTCTCAGGTTCCGTGGCATACTTGCTAAGACCCAGATGTTCAGGCACATGGAGGCCTGTTCCCAGCACTTTTGAGCCAACCCTTCCTTTGCCTGAATTGCAGCTCTCCCCAGAGTATCTCGTGGGGTTAGCTCAGACCCCACATCTTGCAACAAGTCTTCCCTGAATGTCTCATTTCAATTAAACTTTCCTTTCTCCATACAGTGTAGTTGACACTTCCAATAGGGCAGTTAGGACGGTTTGACTCTTAAGAGAGTTATTGTGTCTATATCTCCTCTCCTGGATGGCAAGCTCAGTGGCTGACACCCTATCCTTTTCAGCCTGGGATTCTCCACCACACCTAGCACAGTGCCTTGCCTATAATAGGTACTCAGTATTTATTGCACTTATTAATAAACTTACTGTCAATAATATTTTGTAAAAGGTTCATCTGATAGTATACTTTGGATGAGGAAGAACTTGAAGAGGTATTCATTGATCTTATAGCATCAGTTTTCCCAACTTGAAGACTGAGAGGGTGAGAGAAAGGGTTGCAACTAGGACAGAAGGCCTCCTTCTTTCTTGGTGTGTCCCTAAGAGGCCTCCTGTTTGATCAGCAGGGTTTTGGTTACTTGCTCCTGGTCTAGGATCCGGCTTTAAGCCTTGTAGGCACAGAAACTTGATTCTTAGCACACTGAACTTGATATTTAACAACCAGAACGCTGATCTGTTTGTTGTCAATGGAACATAAAGGAAATGATTACGTGAAAATACAGTTGCTGAGGGCACCGAACATTCTAGCCGTCACATTCTTTCCTTGGAGACACATCCTGAGGAAGCCATTTTATATGGAAGTCTGCTCTATAAACAGGGGAGAGAGTTATCAGATCCCAAGGTTGCTAGCATCTAGTCATCCACACTGACACTATCTGCCAGCACGAGCATGTAGCTGGGTCTATGGCCCAGGTCACTCTGGTTTCTGGGTGGTGTTTGGATTCATGATGAGTTGATATATGGGCAATCATATTCCCAAATGCAGCCTCCAACTAATAACAGAATCATTGCTTTTTATATTTATTTTCGGGGGGGCAAAAAATTTTAAAACCCGCTTTTTATGAGAAGCAGATATATTTCAGTTATGTAAGCTCTTTTCTTTGCCAAAGGCAACCAGAGTCCCAGAAAGGGAAGATGAAATTACTGGAATATGAAGGATAGAAGAAATTGTCTTTATTAGTACTGAACTTAAGAGGTGCTTGAGTTATTTATCTTGTGGTTTAAAGATTGATTTTTTCCCTTGGTCCTAAAGGGCCATAAAATTCATAACTCTCCTAGTCTTTCCTTGCTGTTGGGAAAATTAAACTTTCAAAGATGCCAACAACCTTAAGACCCAAGGCTTTGCTGTTGGCAGAATTCATCCTTCTCCTGAAAGCTTATCATCAGAACTCCAGATAAGCCTTCCCAGATGTTGTGCACACCAAAGCATTCCTGTTTAGAAATTTCCACATTTACTCTGTCCTGAGTCTCTTCTACCATGTCCTCACTTGCCAGTCTGCTCTCTCCCTTTCTCTATGTGGCAGAACTTAGGAAAATTGATCAAGTAGGCCTAGAGCCAGTATTAAATGATTGAATGAAAGTATGCCTTTAACCTCATATCTTCTTTTCTTTGTCATTTTTCTCCTCCTTAGGGGCTGTTTTCTGTGCAATCTCAGGTCTCGACCACTCCTCCACCTTCCCCACGGCCTCTCCTTACAGTGCATCACACATCATCAAAGGGGGCCGGCATGGGAGGTGACCGACTTGATACTCTATAGTGAGCAAGCATATGGGAAACTCTTGTTGACCTCAAGATTTGTCTTAACAAAACTGAAGGATTCCTGGAGATTTCTGGCTTATCCAAGGAAATAAATCTCTAATGGATGGGGGGACAGATTTCAGGCATTCTAGGGGTATTTTTGGATATGGATATAATGAGTATTTTGTCAGGATTAGGATGAGATGAGTGGGGAGCCTAGGACACAAAATTTGAGGAGGGGCTGACTGTCAAAATAGACCTTCATGAACCAGAAAATGAATTTCCTCTTAATTTTAGGTCCCTCGGTTGCTTCATTGACTTTCTCTTGTCCTAGCCTTGCAGAATCCATTTCTCTTTCTGCTGATCGTATCTTTATTTTCCTTTGAAACACACCCTTGCACAATCTCAGCCCCTGTGGTCCAGGTGGAAGAGACAGCCTTGAGTGTTGCGGTGTGGCGTGTTCAAGGATAGACACATGACCTAGGCCTGGCCAATCAAAACACACAGCCTTGTCCACAGTGATTGGTTCAGTGGTGACATGTGACCTAGGCTGGGCCAATAGGTACCTTTCCTGGAACAACTGAGAAGGGCTCAAGCTCTTTACAGAAGGTTGTGGAGCCGCGGGAGGGTGAACCTACGTCATTGCGAGGAGTGAGTGAGCCTGAGAAAGAAGCCAGTCAAGGCAAAGGAGGGTGCAGAGGTGAGAAGGGACAGATTTCTGAAGTTGTTGGAATTCTACACCTGAAGAGGGTTCTCCTCCTGGCCTTTTGAGTTGCACGTGTCAGTAACTGTGTGTTTGTTATCTGTACCGTGCCGCCTGACAAAGTGGGCCTGGGTGGTATGAGAAAGGCGCCTCCACAGTCTCGCTTCTCTAGTCAGACTGCCTACTAAGGGGTCTTCATCACACCGCACAGCCAGAATGAGGATGACCTTTGTTGTTTGGGGGGGAAAAACCAGTTTTCTGAATTTTCTTGTAGCAGATTTGGGACTTGAGTGAATAATCTCTGGCTGAGGTCTCTCAACTACTTTTCGGTAGATATGTAAATTTAATTTCTTGTCCCATCCAACTTCTTTTTCTAGGTCTTTCCTACTCTCCTGGGCTAATAGAACCACCTTCTCTCCCCTCAGGACCGTGAAACTGCAAAGGGCTAAAACTAGGTTCATGACCTGAATTTATTTACTATACCAATCTCTAGGATTCTTGCCAACACAGAACAGGAAGCAAACCAAACAACATTTTGCCACCCACCTGTTACCCAAAAAAAGCACTGATGGGAAAATATGCCAGACACTGCCAATATTGGAGACTGGGCTAGGCGATGATGTCAGGAATGACAATAAAGAATTTAAAAATAAAACATGCCTTAAAGACCCCGATTCTGTCACTAGAAATTCCAGAGAAGGTAAAAGTGGAAGAGTTGCATGTGTGAGCTGAGTGAATAAAGATACTTTAAAAAGCCACCTGTTAGAGGTAAAGGGCAGCTACTTCTGGGATTTGGAAATGGGGAAGGAATCCTTGTCCTCTTTATCTGAGTCTCTCTCTGAGTCACAGGGTCTGTGACACTTTGGCAGAGCTACGGACTGACCATCCCCAAAAGAAATCTGAATGTGGCCTAGGCCACATCTGGTGAACTCAGAGGAGGTCACTTGGCTATGATACTATCAAAGAACAAGATCTTCAGGGGCACTGGGGTGGCTCAGTGGATTGAGCATGCAACTCTTGATTTGTGCTCAGGTCATGATCTCAGGGTCCTGGGATTAAGCCCCGCCTTGGGTTCCGTGCTCAGCTCAGAGTTTGATTGTCCCTCTCCCTCCCCCTGCTAGCACAAGCACAATCTCTCTCTCTCTCTCATTGTCTAAAATAAATAAATAAACAAACAAACAAATAAATAAATAAATAAAATCTTTTTTATTTTTTTAAGAAACAAGATTATCAAAGTTTGAAGAGATGAAATATTGGAGTGGAGTTAATGTTTTGGTAAATGCAATTTTTGATAAATGATACATGTTTTTATAAATTAACAGAGATGTTCTTTTTGGTAATTCAAAAACCGAAAATAAGCTTTATCTCAGTCTCCTGGTAAAGAAGCTGATTGCCAAGCTGCTGGGAGAGTCGTTTCAACAGTGTGTGGTGGCTTCTGTTAGTATTGAAAATATTATTGGTAAAGGTGTATCCAGCACAGCGAGCTCATTTGTGCCTGGTGCCAGTAAAGAAGGTTAGTTGAATTGTTGAGTTGTCATGTGCTGAAGAGGAGACCAAAAAAAAAAAAAGTGACTGTTGCTTAATCCATTGTTCTGTTCAAACAGAATTTGCAATGAAATGAGTATAAAGCAGATCACAGGAGGAAAAGGACAAGAATAATGAAAATATGAGGCCATTTTTCCCCTGCATACTTTTGACTGTTTGTAAAGATCAATTACTTGCTGAGAGTTATTTTTCTTGCTTGAGATTGCCTTAAAAATAACTATAGAACTTTGTCATGCTGGTAAGGAAATGCCAAATATAGATGATTTATTTTATATGTATAGATTGTTTGCCAGACAGTTGATTTCAGTACTATAGATTGTTTTAGGTTATGTAAAACTTCATTTTAAAGGATTAATTAAAATGTTTGAAAAATTGATGCACAGGTGCAAAATTTAAGATTTGAAAGCA
This sequence comes from Procyon lotor, assembly GCA_028646535.1. NCBI lineage: Eukaryota > Metazoa > Chordata > Mammalia > Carnivora > Procyonidae > Procyon > Procyon lotor. Next base: position 63,868,768 of record CM053614.1, on the reverse strand, counting down.
GTGCATTAGAAAGCATTTTCCCTCAGACATTGAATTCTCTTGCCCGGAGGCAACCCTGTCGATGATTTATTGGATTCCTTTCACAGATAGGCTATGCATATAAAAACATATCTTTTTAGTCTTAAAAAAATCCAAGTGGCATCCTACTAGTCACGTTCTACACCTTACTTTTTTTCACTTAACTATGCAACTTAGAGATCATTCAGGAAGAGCAGTCAAGGAAGGCCTATTTGAATTTATACCCATACACACCCAGCTCCCTTTACTTGTTCCCCCCTTTCTCTGCCCTGTTTCCATGGCTCTCATTATTTTCTATTGCACTGTAATTGAATGATTTACTATGTTTATTGTTTGTCTTTTCCCTGGATTGCAGAAGCCATGGGGACAAAGAATTTTTGTGCTATTTGTTGTCTGGTGTGTGTAACACCTAGAATGGTGACTGGCACATAGGAGGGTCTCCATAAATCTTGTTGAATGAATGAATGAACGAATGAATGAGTGTTTCAAAGGAAAAAATGATGCGTTGGTAGAAACTCATAGAGAAATATGTAGAAATTGAAGATCTTTGAAACCATTTATGTAAAAACTGTATCCCTGTGATTAAACTGGTCCTTCCCCAGCGGAAGCGGAAAGCTCAAGTAACTAACTGCCTTTGCTGATTGCCAAACATTTTTGTGCTAAAATTGTTCAGAAAAGGCCAATGCCTCTGGCTACTTATCTCTTGCTATTTCCAGGGTTCTGCTTTTTTTTTTTTTCCCCGCCCCAGATTTCTTTTTTGGCTATAACCTTTTCATTTAATTACTTCCCTCCCAGCTCCATATCTCCTACCTCTGCAGTAGCATTTTGTGAAAATGTAATGGAGTTTCTGAGTCTTCTTTCTGAAAGTGTCTTTGTAGTAAGGTATCTCACTAAGTCCCAGCAGTTAGCACTTGTAAACAGGCTGTGGGAGGATATCCAGCATTTGTTATAGAAAAGGAAGGAGAGCCTACCCTCTTCGCCTTTTGGGACCATACAGGAGGCACTGAAAGGGTTTGAATTCATCAGAAGACTCACCTGTGTTTTTATATAACCATTGCAGGAAAAAAGGATGTTGGACAGATGCTTTCAAATGGCCTAAGTTAAAAAAAAATCTGGAATCATTTAAAAAAAAAGGAGGTGGAGGAAAACAAAATAAATGCTTTGTTCTCCTTTAGGTAGATACCTGATTTGGTGGGGCTAGTGGCTATTTGGAATATTCTTAATTTGTGCTTTCTTGCATTCTGTGAAGCAGTGATTTACATAATGAGGAAGGCCACATGGGAAAGAATAGTTGGAGGCAGTGGAGGGTTAGGTTATAACTTTTTATGTCATTCAAATGGGAATTACTTTAAACCATAGATCAGAACTATTTTAATTTTGAACTTAAATCCAGGGCCATTCCTATTTTAATGGCTATTCCTTAAGAAGAAAGCAAGAGATGTATTTTAATTAAGCACAAGAAATTTAAATAGAGAAGTTTGTCAGATCCCATCAAAATCCACTTGCTAGAAATAAAAGCTTATAATTTTTTGGAGGGGTTGACATCTGTCGATCCTGGTGCCCTTTCTCCCCTTCAAAGAATAATGCTTCATTTGACTAGAGGGAAGGCAGGAAGCCAAGTAAAGGTCACCCAAGAAACCCAGATTCAGTTGAGTTTATGGACTTCAATCGTAGTGCCATTAAGACCCTGTGGAGAGCAAAATGGAGTCTATCATGTCAAGCAGGGGCCTGTGTCAAGCAACACAAGCAGTTAAGGTACTGCAGCTACGAGGTTTGGGGACCAATGTCACCTGACACCCCAGAACTGATAAGAAACAGTGGAGGTCTCCCATTAAATCCCTTTCCAAAGGGGAGGATTTGGGCAGCAAACTGTCAGACTCCTCAAACATGAACCCCTCTACATCTGACCACTTAAAAAAAGGCAACTGCTGCTAAAGGCTCTGCCCGATGGATCTTGTAACAGAACCGGGGTCCTTTTCTGCTTGAACATGAGGAGCAGTGAGTGTGGAGAGCCGACCTGGACCAGATCGAGGCCTTATCTCAGCTGCGCACTCACAGACTGACTTTGATTTGTTCACTTACTGCACCTTTTTGAGTTTACGACTTGTCTTCTGTCCTACTCTGTGTGCCACATAAGAGGCCAAGCTTAGTCACATCGTGAGATGTCACAGAGTTTAGAATCCTGAGCCTGCTTTATAATTGTGATTTAACTTTGCTTTATGATTGAATACAGCTGACATTGTGGAAAGACACAACTTGTGTGTGTGCCCTCCTAGCGTGCTATGACAGACCCCCTCACTCAGGGACATTTTAGTGAATTCTGAGAAGTCCAGGTTCAAGGCTACACTGGCTGAAAGGGAAAACGAAGAAACAGGAAAACTCTAAAAAGCAGACTCAAGGGCTCCAAATATGACTGTCTGGGATTCTTTATTGTAGGAACAAAGCAATCAGGAAATACTAAGGACGTTACCATATATGTCATAATATGTTAATCTTTGTATTAATAGCCCTATTACGACAAGAAACATTATGTTTAGTGTGCTTCAATAATACAAGGAGTGGGGGCCCCTGGGTGGCTCAGGCTTAAAGAGGTTTAAAGCCTCTGCCTTCGGCTTAGTTCATGATCTCAGGGTCCTGGGATCGAGCCCCACATCGGGCTCTCTGCTCAGCAGGGAGCCTGCTTCCCTAAAAAAAAAAAAAAAACTAAAAAAATACAAGGAATGGTATAAAAACCATTTTAATGGCATTTCTATCCAAAATGATTGTCATACAGTCAGTTTTTTTTTTTTTAAAGATTTTGTTTATTTATTTGTTGGGTGGTGGGAGAGAGAGCAAGAGCACAAGCAGGGAGAGCAGCAGGCAGAGGGAGAAGCAGGCTCCCTGCTGAGCAAGAAGCCCAAGGTGGGGCTGGATCCCAGAACCCTGGGATTATAAACTGAGCCAAAGGCAGATGCTTAACCCACTGAGACACCCAGGTGTCCCATAAAGTCAGTTTTTTATGACCCACCCTCCTTCCCAAGAAACCACTCATAGTCAAGCACATTCACCTTTTCATAGCTAGTAATTGTCACACTTTCATTTTGAACCTCTCATTTTCTCACCATGACTTCTGTCCCTCTGGCCCACCCACCCTATTTGTCCCACTCTTGCTAGCTTCTGTCTTCATCGAGACCTCCAATTCCTGCTCTTACTTATTTTTCTATTTGTCACCTGCTCTTGCTTCCCCCATCTTCTCTTATTCAGCGGAGATTCCGTATACTACTATGATACTTTTCTTGCAAATGCTTTTTGATCCCCTTGGCTATCTCTTTGTGCATTTCCCTCATCTGGCAAAATCTCAACCTTGGTTTCCCCCAGCTAACTGCCTACTTTGCACCTCCACTCAAAGCAGCCAAGTATTGCTGGAGAAAATCACACAGTTGTGCGGGCTGGAGTCATTTCAAAACCATGACCACACATGGCACATTACACTAAGTGACATCCCACTGTACCTGGCAAGCATATTCAGTGTCTAATTCTCTGAAATGACTCCTTAAATCTCCAGTTCTCTTCCCCACTCAGTCACCTGTTACGAAGTGACCACGATCTAATTTTCCTACCACTAGTTCCATGAGCTCTAAGAGCCCGCCAGATACATACTCACACACTCCGCCGGGTCTTTTTACTCCTGAGGCCGTTTTCTCCAGATATGATCTGGATCCCACCGCATGCTACCTGCATAAAGATCACTCCTCCAAAGATCTTCTTCCTCTTTCCAGTCTTCAGTCCATCCCTGTCCACTGGATTGTAACTGATAGCGTTCAAGTGATGACTTCATGCGCTGACCTTGAGCATTCGTTCCCATTGTAGGCTGTTCACATGTTGTAGTTCCTACTGCTTCTGCTTGGAAAGATTTTTGCTCAGACCTACAAGTGACTGCTTCATTATTCTGGTCTCAGCTCGGGTTCTCTTCTTGTTGCCTTTAGTGACCTTCTTAGCTCACATTAGCTCTCCCATCTACCACCGTTCAGGTAGGCACTGTATGTCACATTACATAGTATTATTTTCCTCATGGTACATATTATCTGGAAGTATCTAACTTTTTATTGATGTCTTTATGTGTTTCTTTTCCCATTGGAGAGTAAGCTTATTGGAGGCCAGGGACCGTTTCTTCTTCATTACTGTGTTACCGTCTTGCTGGAGAGCAGTCACTGGCGTTCAGTAGGTGCTCAATAAATACTGACCAATGGGTTGACTGATTGACAACTTAAAGGAAGTAATTACAATAATTTGGAAGACATTGTTCCCCAGCAATGTGGAAGAAAGATGTATTATTGTGTTTTCTCGTTCAAACAAATCTATTTCTGGAAGGCTAGTGAAAAGGAGTAATGTGAACACTACTGCTATGAAAAATGCTTATATAGAACTTTCGATGTGCCAGATATTCTTTTAGATACTTTTCAACTACTAATTTATTTAAACCTCACAACAACCCTCTAAAGCATGTACAACAGGTGAGGAGAATGAGGCACAGAATGTATCAGCTCACTTAGGTGGTTCCCAAACTCAGGCTTCATTGTTGCTTCAGTGGGAAAAATGTTGAGCTGTGTTTCTCTAACATAAATCCCTTCAGATCGTCACATTTGCAAGTGATCCTCTCCGTAAAAAGGAATAGGCAGTTAGTATGAACAGGCAATCTGGTAGCTTACCCTTGATCTTGGATATACTTTACCCCGGGAACTGTGCTAGGCATCATGGGAGATACCAAAGAAGAATAAGCCTGGGTCCTTTCTGGAAAGGTGGGGTTAATCTGTTTAGTTAAGTCTAAGGACTGTAAATTTACCAAGGACTGTATAGTACCAATAAGTGAAGTGAACAAACTGATAAAATATTTATACTTTTTGAATGCATACTTCTAGATTTTAGGTGACAATATTCTTTCTATTCTGAAGACACGGAAAATATTCATGAAGATAGATATATGGACAAAGGCCATATCACCATACCTCAGCCCCTAGCTTTCAAAGCCTTAGGATATATAAAAGGTGTTGGATCCAAACAAGAATTCCCATATTTGGGCATCGAGCAGTCTTCCTTTTCTGAATGCAAGTATCAGTTGGTCTACCCAGCTCAGATACCATTTTTCTTAGCACCTCATTAAGAGTCTTTTCCCACTTTTTTAGGACTTTATGTAAACATAAAAACCTTAGTTTAGCAGAGTTGGCTACATACCACTAGATGAACTATAAATTTTTGAAAACTCACAAAGTGGTAATTTGAGAACAAATATAGACAGCATATCTTAAACAATTCAGTCATAGCTCCAACACGGGGTGGGTGATACTCAGCCTATTTCCTTCAAGAACGAGGAACACCCTTAAGCAGCAGTGACTAAGGAGACATCTGTCTTCATCCTGTTTTTCCATCCTACACTAGCCCACACCTTCCAGGACTGGCCTGGGCACAGCTCATTTCAGAGATGATTACCGGGAGTTTCTGGTTTGTGTCTATAATTTCTCAAAGTTAAGTCCCTAAAATATCTTAACTTTCTGTTTCAACTACACAGTCTGCACCAACTCTATTTCAGTTCTGTAGCTACATATACTCCTCGTGTTTATTGTTCAGATCTGCAGTGCTAAGAATTTATGATGTGCAGTTTTTTAAAAATACAGAAGTATCTACTAAGACTGTGTGTAAGAAAAAAATGCTTTATACTTTGCGTTACGTCCTGTCATCATCTACCAAGAGCATCAGTAGCTAGCGTGTATGAAATTTTAAGATTCTTTGGTATAGTCTGTTGAATTGGAGTCCGCCTAAAAGATACATCCCAGTCCTCAGCCCTGTGAGTCCCTGCAAGTGTGAACTTATTTGGAAATAGGGTCCTTCCAGATGTAAGTAGTTAAGGATCTTGAGAT
>CM053614.1:63850121-63862356 GCA_028646535.1 Procyon lotor | reverse complement strand
AGAATTAGGACTGAAATGTTAAATGCATTATTCAAGGGTTGTGATGAAAGGCTAAACTTAAAAGATTTTGAAAATGAATCTGACATGAAATAAGATTATTCTTCGTAAGTAGAATGTTTGGTTTGGGTAATAAGGTAAGCATGAGAGGAAGTGTATATACTATGGTAATTGGAAGCTACAACAAATCGATCCACGAAATGACTAGAAACAGATCCTGATGATACATTAACCAGGAAGGTGAAGCTTGAGTGGCTTATAAGGCCATCAAAATTCAACAGTGAGGGAGTATGCTTAGACACAGTGTTCTTTTGTTAAAGATGCTGGATGGATGCCTCACAAGGTCAATGAGAAACACGTGTTCAATGAACTGTTCCCCTTGTTTTCTTCAAGGCCTCATTTAATAGAGAAATCCAAATAAAATGTCCTTGTTTTCTGGGTTTTTCAAGGTGTAGCCAAGCAGAAACTTTAAATAAGTCTTCCATTTTCATATTTTTTGGAATAGTATATTTATACAGTTCTTTGAATATATTTTTATTACTTTGGACTGCTCAATTTGAGTGAGTCAGTAGTTTCTGACACAAAAGATTAAGTTAATATATCAATTCTGGCATCAGCAAAAATATCAGTCTATTTAAGGATACATGTTTATTATGACAAAACTTTTTCAGTGATGGGTGGTTGGATGTGTGGAAACTTTTGAGTGAGTAAGATCAAGAGGGGTATTTCCATTTCCTCTGGTTATTCCCCACAACCATAAACATTAACAAGTGGTGATGGATGACATTTATATTTAAAGATTTAAATAGCTAACTAAATATTTCTTGACTAACAAACTATAAAATGTAACACTTGCTTGTGTTTTTTTCTTTTTTTTTTTAGTAATGAGGGGGTGAGGTAGGAGGAGGGTCTAAATATATAACCTGAATTCAAAAAACTTCTATGTAATCCTTTTTTATGTAATACTTCTAAAATTATTTTTTTTATTTGTGGTAAAATACACATAACATGAAATTTACCATCTTAATCATTTGAAAGTGTACAGGTTCATGCCGTTAAGCATGCTCCCATGGTTACGCTATCATAATCACCTCCATCTATCTCTAGAACTCTTACTTGATACTGTTTTGTGTGGTGAAATTCTCACATCTCCAGTTCAACCTACCAAATGTGGAAATCCAGGAGTAGAACTACTTTATAAGAAATGTGAATCACCCCTAAAGGTAGAATTTAGTGATGAGCAGTTGGAACGAGTAGAAAAAGAGGAAAAACCAAGTGGACTATGTTTATGTGATTTCGTGGTAGGGAAAAGCACCATTTATCTAAAAGTAGACTCAACCTGATCTTGTCCACACAGAATTTCCATTCCTAAAATCTTGTTATGTGTCTAATTGCCACATTTGGATTAGATTAGATGCCGTACTGTGTTTTGCTCTGGTCCCAAATTGGATGATAGGGAAGCAGTCATAATTTCTATTCTAGGGCTGGAAAGAGCCTCTTCACAGTTCTCCAGAGGTTTAATGACCCCTTCTTGCTACAGCCTTATGTCCTGCATGTCCACAATAGGCAGAAGAAGTTTAGGTCATAGAGTTGTCTTTATTTTCCCAGATAGAAGCTTTAATTCACCACATCCTGCACATTTGGGAAGGTGCTGAGAAGGGGGAGTAGCTGATGACAGGGCCAGAGATGCAGGTAGTCTGGCCTAGGTGGAAATCTTTGAGAAAGTCTCTAAGAGTCTCTGTTTCCCTTTGTACTAAGGAGAGCTTAACCCTGGTACTATAGGGCAGGACTGGGCTGAACAGTAGCCAGAAATTGGAAGAGAACACATTTTTTTCCACATTGTTATCTCATTGAAAGGATTGGTTATGTAGAATTTTTTCAGACATGAGGTCGTGACCCCTTAATGATGGCAAAATCAGTAACAGATTACTATCAACATTTTAATAAACTGAAATAATAAGAAAGTAGAGAATATCACAATGAATGCTACTTCATGAAACATTTTTTAGGTGTATATGGACAAATACATTTGTTTATATATGTATGTGTGGGTGTGGACATGAGTATTACAAACGGGTATCTGTGTACAACGGACAATTCATGACCAAGAAGTTATTGAGGGGCACTTGGGTGGATCAGTCAGCTAAACATCTGCCTTTGGTTCAGGTCCCGATCTCAGGGTCCTAGGATCAAGCCCTGTGATGGGGTCCCTGCTTAGTGAGGAGTCTGCTTCTCCCTCTCCCTCTGCCTATCCCCCCAGCTTGTGCTCACTCTCTCTTTCTCTTTAAGATAAATAAATAAATAAGTAAATAATTTTTAAAAAGACTTAAAAGGAGTCATCGAGAAAAGTTTGAATCTACTGAAGTCACAACTGCTTGCTTCTGAGTTTTAGTCTCATATCCTCAAGGTATTAACTAACATCTATGTACAATTAAATCAAATCCCTAAACTGTTCCCAGCTTCTTTCCGTTTTTCAATTAATTCTTGTTAACTCGAGCCAATAGAGCGCTCGCCAGTGTGAAGAAATGGTAATTCACTACTAAGCTAGCATTTACCGTATTGTCCCATATTGTTCTAAGAATATTATATGTATTGATTCTTACTGTAGGATTTATTTCAGTCGGCAGTAAAAAATAACCAGAGACAAGAGGCCAGATAATAGGTGCAAGTAGGCTTTAATTGGAAGCACTCTTGGGTGAGGTTCCATGGCTCCCAAGAGAGTGAAACTGGAGAAGTCCCGCCCAGGAACATGGCAGGCTGATATTTATGAGGGAGTAGGAGGGGCTCAGGTAATCACCATGTAAGGGTGGACTTTGGGGCTGGACAATGCCATATAAGGGCAGGTTTTTTAGGTCTTTGTTCCTTTGTGTACCAAGGAATGAAGGCCTCGTGGCAGGAAAGTGTCAGGGTGAAGATCTCAAAATGGAGGATGGGCAGACATTTTGTTGAGTCTCTTACGCTCCCCAGAACACTTATGGCAATTCTTTGGGATGGGCAATATTCTTATCCTCATTTTACAGATGAAAAAGTGGAGGCACTGAGAACTTCAGTGAACTGTTTGAGCTGGTAGCTGACAGGTGGCCCAGTCAGGATTCCAACCCAAGTATCTGACCTCAGAGTCTGTGATCTTGATCACTACACAGTACTACTTCTTATTATCCTAAACAGCTATTTTGTTCACAAAAAATGTAATGTTTTTAAAGTATCACCTTGTGGATTTGAGTCTTTGCTAACACCTCATTCAAAGTGATTGAAATAATGTTATCACCACTCTTCTCTGACTGTTCCATTTCAGAAAATATTTGCCAGTGGCTTGATCCTTACTCACCAGTGTGGTACAGAGATGCTGTGTGATGCTAAGACTAGGCTAGCTGATAGTTCATTCCTCTCTGTGTGAAGAGGAATGGTATCTTTGAACACTAAGTAGTGTTCATTGAATAAGTTGACTTGAAGTTCAAATTCTCAGACATTTCCAATTGGCAGGTGGCTGCCCTAATGGGGCCCAGAAAACAACTCTGCCAATGTTTCACCCAGAAATCATAGAGGGGCTATTACTTGCTACTTGTCGGGCATTGTATTGTCTCAGGAATTCAAGCAACAACAACAACAACAGCAACAGAAACCTCACACACAGCAGAGTTGCAATTAGAAACAAACTGATTGAAGCTCTTCACTTTAGATGTTTCGAATCCCTTTGAATGGTAAATATGGGCTGTATGTAGCATTCACAGACAGAGTCTCATCTTCTCCCGAGAGCTCCTTCCTTCTGGACAGGACCGGAGGGTCATGACAGCCAGTATCTGGATCTGTGTGCCTGAGACACACTAAGCCATTAGAGCTGCTCTGGTATTAGCAACCCTGCAGGGTGTCTCCAGTGACCTAGGGATTTGGTGCATAAGTACCCCAGTTTCCTTCCTCTGACCTTGTGTGGGATGCATTAATTCTGAAGCATAGATTAATTCAGAAATTCCTCCCTGGATTAAATGCCAACCTCCCAGTATGGCTGCTGGTGGCGGTGACTTGTAAAATAACCACGAATCCTCCTCCCCCCATCATGTGGCCTTGCAGATCTCCCATCAAAACGTGGAAGCCATTCCTCCAACCTTGAATCTAGTGGCTGTGCGAACTTGCTTTGGCCATCAGGAAATTAGCAAGCAATGATGCAATCAGCAGCTTGAAAAGTGCTTGCTCACTAGGGCTCGTTTCCTTGCCACATTTGAAACTTGAGACCACCACCTAAAGGAGCACAGGCTAGCCTCTTGGAGATGAGAGGGGACTTAGAAATGAGCTTATCGGGGCACCTGAGTGGCTCAGTCGTTAAGCGTCTGCCTTTGGCCCAGGTCATGATCCCAGGGTCCTGGGATCGAGCCCCGCATCGGGCTGTCTGCTCGGCAGGAAGCCTGCTTCTCCCACTACCATTCCCTCTGCTTGTGTTCCCTCTCTCGCTGTGTTTCTCTCTGTCAAATAAATAAAATCTTAAAAAAAAAAAAAAAAAGAAATGAGCTTATCCAGCGAGAGCTCCTTAGGTCAACCTTTAGAAGTGTGTGTTTGAGCACTGAGGACATCTAGCCCTAGAAGACCAGCAGCTGAATGTAGAGATCAGTGGAGCTCGCCCAGAAAACAGGAACCCTCTGGATGATTCACAGAAGTGTGAGAAACTATGCATGTTCAGTTGTAAAGTCAATAAACATTGGAATGGTTTGTTATGTGGCACAACTAACCAGTGCACTTGCTTAACAACTTACTCTCTCTTGCCTTCCCTTCCCTGTCTTTCTTCTCCGCTACTGGAGTTTCCTGCCTTCCAAATAAATGTTCACTCAGATCCTTACCTCAGGATCTACTTCCTGGGAACCCAAACTACAGTGCTTTGTATTGAATTTTTACATACAGTAAAGTCTTTTTCCCAGGGCCTTCTCTTTAGGGATGGTGAGCTGTTAAGTGGCAGTGGACAAGAAATAGTGTGAAACCCAGACTGTGCCCCTCTGGATAATCCCACAATGCTCTCAGCCTCGACAAGCTCCCAGGTTGGAATGTTTTCTGCTCTGCTGACACAACTTTCTGATTGCCCCAGATCTGAGTGTCACCCATGCTCTTTGTTCTCCCCCAGCATGACAGTAAGAATCCCTTTCTAAGCTATTGGATAGAGAAAAATTTGTCTTCCTAGGCTGGAATGAAAGTGCAGAGTTGATCCAATTCCTCTCTTCAGCGAGGGAGGAAAAGGTGACTATTTCTATGAAACTTGACTCCTCCACCTTTCTTCTTTGATCAATTTATGTCAATGTGATTTGAATGAAAAAGAGAAGCTCATAAGCTTAGTAGTGGCTTTATGAATCAAAGAAACTCAATTTCCTCTGGATTTTCCCTAGGTAGCAAAAATAGAAAGCTTAGGCTCTATTGTAACTGCATAACCAGACAGCAAAAAATTTGCCAGGCAAAACTGCAAAGAAATACAAGTTGTTTCTGATTATCATGATGATAGGATGAGAATGTGTGTGTGTGTGTGTGTGTGTGTGTGTGTGTGTGTGTGTGTGTGTGTGTATCAGGGAGCTTGTAAGCTCTGGTGGGCACCAGGGAGCAATTAAAGGAAGTTACGGGGCACCTGGTGGCTCAGTGGGTTAAGCCTCTGCCTTCGGCTCAGGTCATGATCTCAGGGTCCTGGGATGGAGCCCCACATCGGACTCTCTGCTCAGTGGGGAGCCTGCTTCCCCCTCTCTCTCTGCCTACCTCTCTGCCTGTTTGTGATCTCTCTGTCAAATAAATAAAATCTTAAAAAAAAAAGAAAGGAAATTACATTTGAAGGATAAATATATTCATAAACTTGCAGGGACAATGATTTTATAAATGCTTTAAAACAAATAAATTCTAAATGTGGTTACATGGATCCAAATATCCCAAATACTGTTTTTTCCACAAACTCTTTATGTGGTGACTGTATGAATCTAGTAACATCACTCTTGACATACTTATCACCATACATCAAAAATTAGTATAGTGATTGATATCTTAAATGCTGTTAAAACTTACTCTGTTTATGCTGCCTCACAAAGAGCACTATTTACCAGAAGTACAGTCTACTGTTCTTGATTATTTATTCTACCAGCATCTCTCTCTGGAGAACTTTTGCATTTGCTTGACATATGACTTTGAGACTATTAATATTACTTTGGCTTCCCATTGTAGCACTCTGACACTGCTTCATTGTATGAGTGGCTGTTATTTATTATCATTTCAAGGTGGCAAGATAGGACTATATCTCTAAGAGGTAACACGCAAATTATTCTCTGTCATTGCAATGAACAGCCACGTTTCTTTCCAATCTTCTGCTGCACATAAAGTGCATTTTCTTTATCATACAGCTTAAAAATAGGTAGCATTTTTTTAATTGAGAGGCAATATCCATTCATGATAGGTGATTTTTGGAGTAAAGATATAAAACCAAGAAATAAAATTTGTGTATGATTCAAGTAATTAGGGACAAGTACTAATGTTTGGTGTATTTCCCTCCAGAACTTTTTTTTTTTGAGTAAAAATGCATATTTATTTTTAACTAAATTGCCATTATAGTAAATTAGAATTATTTTATTTTTAAATAATGATGTATTTTATTTTTTAAATTTTTAAAAAATTTGTTTAATAAGAATGCATTTTAAACTTAAAACGATATTGTAATTACTTTTTAAACCCTCTCAATATTTAAATATCATGTTAATGGCTTCATCCTGTCTCCCTGCGCGCCTGTTCATGGCATGCTTTACTTAGCCCCTGCTGTTAGACATCTATGTCACTTCCAGAATTTCATGATCATGATTATATACAATGCCGACATCTCTGTAACTGAGTTTTTCTGCACATCTATGATGATTATCTTAGTCTAATTTCCCCAAAATAAAATCACTAGATCAAAGAGTAGTACATTTTTGAGGCTTTTGATCTATTTTTCCCTCAAACAGATTGTACCTATTTTCAGTCTCCTAGAGTATATTTTAATAGTTTTGTTGCTCTTGGCAACATGAATTTTATATACAGTTGTCAGCTAGTTTGATTCCCAAACACTAAGTAAAATAAGGATCAATTTGTCTATCTACCTATCTATTGAGGAAGATAGCACGAGGTCTGTGTCATGGATTTGTCCTCACACTTTTTCATCTGAGCCCCTGGTAACCTGGTTCTTTACCTGTGTCCAGGGTGCTAAGGATGGCAGAGAAAGCACCTGCTGTTATGTGGCATGAATGTCTCAGAGCATGCCATACCACACCCCTATTTGTCTAGAGATCATCATGCAGTCTAATTCTCCATTGTTGTGTGAAGCAGAATGGTACTTATACTAGTGTATTGGCTCATTCTGTTGCAAACAAATGGATTTGTTTTTTTTACACTTATTTATTTGCCAGAGAGAGAGAGATAGAGAGCCCAAGCAGAGGGAGCTTTAGGCAGAGGGAGAGGGAGAAGCATGCTCCCTGCAGAGCAAGGAGCCCAATGCAGGATGTGATCCCAGGACCTGAGCCAAAGGCAGCTGCTTAACCAACTGAGCCACCCAGGTGTCCCAACAAAGAGGCTTTAAAGAAAGAAAATTCTCAAACAAAATTCGTTTTGTAAGGCATAAAATTTAATATATAAGACCTTGACTTGTTCTTTGGCCCTAAGGGAAGTGAGACTACGGAGTAAGATAAAGGTGAAGGTACATATTTTCAGCTAGATTTCAAAGCTAGAAGAGAATGCACCTAGTTAATATACACAGAATTATTAGAAAAGCTATTTTGCAAGAAGGAAGAGACCTTGCTATTATCAGGGCAAATGTCTTCATAGAGTTGACTAGTCTGACATCTTCTTTGCCTCCTCCCCAGGTCTTGTCTCTCCATCTTGCAACCCAGCTTGGGATTGCTCTTGTCAGTTCTCACTGCCATCTTGCTTGGGTTGCTGCCACTAGAACCACCTGGCTTTCTACTTCACAGAGGCCTTCTGTCTTCCTAAAGGCTCAAGGCCCTCATCACCCGATCTCATAGCAGATATGTGCTGAAGGAACCCCCTTTGTGGGCCTCAGCCTTCACTCTTCTCCTGGAGTTACATCTCTCATCATTGTTCAATCCAAGAAACATGAGGGACTGAGGCAGAGTCATTCATAATCCAGAACATACAGTCTTGACCCTCTGCCTACAAGCAGAAATACATCAGGGCTTAGATTTTAATTGCTTGTTTATTCATCCAACTTATAAATGGGGACTTTTTGTTATGTCAGGTTCTTCTAAAGGGTGCGAACTCCACACTGAACAAAAGTATGCAGATTCATGACCATGATGGAGATTATAATCTAGTAAGGCTAGCAGATAATTAAGAAATATGCAGTAGTTTCATAATGTAGTGTTAGGTAGTGACAAGTGGTATGAAGAAAAATTAAGTGGAATATGAGGATAAAGAGGAAGAGGCTACTCTTCTAGACAGGAGGTGAGGGAAGGTCCATCTTGTGGGATTTCAGCAGAGACCTGAAAGAGAGAGACTAAGCCATAGAGATATCTGCAGGATGGATAGATTTCCCGATAGGGGAAACTATGTGCAAAGGTCTTGAGGTGGGAGTATGGTTGAGAAGAACAAAGAGGCCAGTGTATGTGGTTGGAGTAAGTGAACAGGAGAGTTGGGGGAGTTGAGGTAAGAGATATCCACAGGTCAAGTAAGGTAGGTAATGTAGGGTCCAGCTGATGTAAGGATTGGATTTTATGTGATAGGAAGCTAGTGAAGGCTTTTGAGAAAGAAGTGATGTGACCTATTAATATTTGTTTGCTGTCAGGGGTATTTTCTGATTCTGATTTCATGATCTTGTCCTGTGGCATTTAGACAGCAGGACATTTTTTCAAACTTTCTGTCGCCTTTGTCAACATCAGCATGTGGGAGACGGTTTAGATTAGATAAATGTTCTCTCTCTGCCAAAGGCATAATTAAAATTTCTGGAACTTTATATAAAACTTTACGGAGGACTTGGAGTAGTGAAGTTTCTTTGGATTTGAAATAGCAGAATCCGACCCAGATTACTTTAGCAAACTTCATTGGAAAATTGATAGTGTATCTTGGAGAATCCAGGGAGGAGGTTCATCCAGTCCATGGGAAGCAAGGTTGCTCCAGGGGCCTTAGCAGCAGCCATGTGGGGTCCTTTCTCTGCAGTTTCACATTATGGAGACCAATAGTCTCTGGGTCCCTTTGTTTAAAAATCTAAATGACTGGAAGAGAGAATTTGATTGGTTCAGCTTAACTCAGGTATCATCTGAATCCATCAATTCTAGTCAAGGGGACAAGGCAGCAGAAACACAACTGCTCTAAGACTCCTGTGGGTAAAGGACATGGTTCCCAAAGACCAGACTTTATAGATACTTTCTCTGGAGTGGCATGTGACTGCTATGTGGGCAGTCCCCCACGTGCTTTGTTTATGCACTCTGATGGAGGCAGACCCCTGAAGCAGGGGCTTCTGGGTAGTAGCCCTGCGTCTGGTCTCTTTCTCTGTGGAAGGTTAATACCCTGGGCAATGTGGTTGCAAAGTCCTTGACAGTAAGGGCCAATTTTACCCCATTTTGTACATCCTTGCACAAAATAAAGGGTAGGGGATATTTTTGGTATTTAATTTTGCTTCGGGCCCTGTTCTTCATGATCCTGGAGCTGCCCCACAGCTATCTAAAATTACAGGTTCTATTTTACATTCCTAAGAGATTTGCTGATAACTTGGCAGGCAGATATAGTTTTATTGTGAAGAAATTTTTACCCACTCTCGCATGTACTGCTGTGCCAAGAACATGGAATTTGGAGCCAGAACACTGTATTAAATCTGGTTCCTGGGGAACTGGGAGATGGAGATTTGTGGGCAGGAGGTTTATTAGGGAGTGTTCTGGAGGTTGGTACCCGTGAGGCATGAAGGAAACAAGACTGGGTAGAGGAAGAAGGGGAAGTATGATGCAGCGGTAACAGGTCCTTCAGCCCATCCTACAGGGATCTGTGGGGCTTGGGTGGACCTTCAGCATTATCTGGAAGTGAGGCAAGAGGGCTAGGCCTTTCTACCCTGCAGTGGCCAGTATTGGGAGGTGCTCATGTTGGGAGAGGCAGCCCTTAGGCCTACCCGAGGGAATGCCTGGAAAAGATTGCAGGGGTGAGCCCTCAGCCACCAGTGTTACCAGTAGCAGGGGGAATGAGTGCTCTACTCCTGACTCTTGGGGTGGGAAGAGGGAGAGTCTGGCTGTTTCACCATAGCATCCACTTCAAAGACTTAAATTTCAATTCAGCCTACCATGCTCACCTGTGATGCCTTGGGGAGATCCCCTAACTTCTTTGAGACATCATGACCTCATTTAAAAAAAATTGGATTCAAAAAATAGGGTTAGATAAGCAGTGTTGTGAGCACTGTGTAGGACCCCTTCGCTTGTGTTTATTGTTTAATTTTCCCTGGAAGTCTGTGCCATATCTATTTTAGGACAACTCTATTGATAGGGAGACAGATCCTCAAAGAGATGAAAGTAGTTTGCTTGAGTTGATATAGATAAACCATACAGAAAATGCGGTCTCAGATCTTCTGAACTTAAGTCTTTATTTTGGCCAATTCACTAGAGCTCCCTCTCAGCAACAGAAATGACATTAACGATAATATTAATAATATAACTGAAAAAGGCAAGTGATGCCTCTTTTATATGCTTGCTATGAGGATTGAAAGAAAGACATCTGCAAATAATAAGCTGCTGAAAAAAGTGAGTCAATATCACTGTTATTCAGAAGTGCCTTTCCCGTCAGTAAGACATGGGCATGGTCTAATCAATCTTGAGAAGACGAGGGAAGGTTTACACAGCATCCTAGAAAATCTCTCCTAGCCAACCTCTAAGAGGCACACGGCATCATGGTGTTTCCAAGTTTTTTTTAATTGATGTTTGGACTCCTCAGGTTTACTCTTTGAGAGCTTAAAAAATTCAGCTCACATATTCTGAGCTGCAGCTTAGTCTTAGACGGCTGTGCTATAGGGTATAGAAATGAAAGAAATGTTGTCCTTGAGGGATAAAAATAAGACCAATCAGTGACAGTGATGGGAACCCATGTACTGGAGGAACAGGGACTTTAAAAAGAGCTTGGAGGCTCTGGGAGAGTCTGGGTCAGAGTCTTCAATTGTCAAGGTGACTCATACCATAGATGGCAACTTACGTTTTGAACCTTATATGCTTTGACTTTCAGGATCCATTTTTATAAGGTGAGAAAGTCATGGCAGGGAACCATCTGTGGGATCTTTATGAACTTGAAAAAAGAAAATGCGACCCGGTGTGTGAGGCTTGTTCCCTCCAGGCACGTGAAGTGCTTTATGTATGACACACGAAATCCATAGGAAACAGAATTGTTTTGAGCACACACGGTGACAGATGTAGTTTAAATCGCTTTGTGAATGATGGATATTCATGAACCTTAATGCAAACTCTACAGCACATTTAAATTTAGGTTGAAATAGTGTCTCTACATTATTGTGAAAGCCCCCTTTCACACTCATTTCATAGTTGCCTTGCTAGAAAACTGTAGATTTTGATCAAATTTTTACTAAGTCTTATTTCTGGAAAACAATCAGCTATTACTCCTAATTATACTATTTGACTAACGGTATTCCTTCTAAACCATGAAATCGAAAGTTCTGGGTTTTCTCATGTTCAGCGCTACCCTCCCACCCGGGCCTCATTTGGTAAATTCCAGATTCCCCACTGTAGCAAATTCAATAGAGGTCAATGGATTCTCATGTCACTGGTTTGTTTACTTTTTATCTCCACTTGACCTGGATTAAAAAGTCAAGATTTTTGGCAGGAGGAATTGTTTGAAAAGGAACTGTAATGTTATGGGGATGGTTAAAATGAATCTGAAATTCTATCTATGTAATTGTAGAGAGATTGTGTTAAGTCCAAATGGTTAGTTTGTTCAATCACAGTTTCACCGTGTGGCTTCAATGGTGAAAAAGAAACAGGTCTGTAAGGACTATGTTTCTTTCCACTCTGTGAACCACCATCAGTGTCAATAACTGATTATGTTTTGGTTGTAGAGACCCGGCTAATGTTTTGGGTGCGACCTGGCACAATATGCCAATATGTATGTATCTATACAGATACACGTGTCATACCTAAAGACAATTTCAGTTGTGATTTGTAGCAGAGAAGAAAAATGAGTAAAATCTAGAACATGTTTTTATTTACTCCGTTTGTTCCGAAGGCTGTCATTATCGCTTGAGTCAGAATTGTGAACG
>CM053614.1:63829038-63850021 GCA_028646535.1 Procyon lotor | reverse complement strand
CTTCCTGGTGAAAAAAGCAAAACCTGTTAGCCTCAAGCACATTAAAAAAATACAATCTCATTTCACTTTCTAAAGTATTGGTGTCAGGATAGACTTCAAACAACAATCAACCTTAGGAAGGAGTCTGATAACAAACAGAGAGCAACTGATCAACTTAAAATCTCTTGAGTTACAGACTTAGATATGCAACACCATATGCGTAAAGCCCTTCTATTACTGAGCTTTATTTATGACTATTTATCTGAGGTAAGTACATGGGACGTTGTTGGCTTGTGATTACAAACAGGTTAAAAAATACTCTTTAACTGTATTAAAAGTATACTTTAATGCAGGTGGTTTGTAGCATCTGTCTTCTTCATATGATGGCATGAGTACACTTTGATACAATTAAGAATTACCCCTAAAAAAAAAAAATCCTTCATGCTCTAGCCAAAATTCCAAGTTTAATTTGAGAAATGTAAACACAATTATCCCTCTGATAACACAGGATTAGGGTTTCTCAGCCTCAGCACTATTGACTTTTGGGTCAGATAACTTTCTGTGGGAGCTGTCCTGGACACTGTAGGGTGTTTAATAGCATCCCTGGTCTCTACCCCCTAGAGATGCAACTGGAATCACCAACGTCTCCCCTTTCCCCATTTGTGACAACCAAAAATGTCTCCAGACATTGCAGAGCAATCCAGGGGTGGGGGAAGGGGCAAACCACCTCTAGTGGAGAACCAGTACGCTCATGACCCTCCTGGGTTTCATACCTAAGGTCAGTACGACAAATTAAAAGCAAAATTTACCTATGTAGAATATTTAAAAGATCAATAATCTTTGCTAGGAAGATTTTTTTTTAAAGGAACTGTATCATATATCTGATAGACAGTGGCTGAAAAAGTCTTCTTGTGAACTTTCTGTGCTATGACTTAGTGACACACTTAGAGAAATAGCGATTATAAGACCTTTGTCTTTTCAAGCCCACAGAATCCAATGGCATATTTAAAAAATTATGGATAAAGTAACTGAAGTGTAAATTGTGTAATCCTCATATTGACTTCATTTCAAAAAAGAAAATAACATTTAGATTTAGAGGGAAACAAGTTGTCAACAGCTTTGGGAAATCTCTAGGTATGCCTAACTATGCCAACAACCATGGGAATACAATTGTGCCTTTTCTAAGTAATGCTATGCTGGAGAATCATATTTTCATTCTTTGTCCACATGATTTTCTTATTTCTAGTATCCAAGTATAGGATTGGGAGTACTGGTATTTTTAATATGTTTCTGTCAACAAATCTTCATGTATAAGGTTTTATTTTTCCTTTTGTGTTTTGGTAAGTTTATATTTCTCCAGAGTTAAATAAAAATGGATTCACAATATGTTGGCTTTAGGATTTACAACAGTTGGCCTTATGATTGGACTTTTATGCATATATGAGAGAATGTGTGCCTCATTCTTGGGAGGGAACCCATTTGCCTTCCCCTTCATGCCCATCTATGCCCCATCTGTAAGCCTCTCCCCTCACTGTGTCATCCACTTAGAGCAGGTACATTGTTTATTGCAAAGAAAAGGTTTTTTTTCAAGACCTGCTCAGTTTAAACTCATCCACATTCAGGTTCTGTATCAAAGTACATGTCAGAAGTCAGAATATGCCCAAATTACAGTACGCCACTCATCTTCCTTTCTCCTTTCAGTCCGGAGGCAGCTGTAAATGCAGGGGTTTGCCTTGCTCCGGGACTGTGTGGGCCCAGCAGGGCACCCATTTACTCTCCCAGCTGCTGATCTGCCGGGGGGGGGGGGGGGCTCCTCACTGAGCCGCCCCACATGAGGTCTGAACATCCTGACAGACTCCCTATTCAATATGTTAGGTTGTACAGTTAATTTTCTCCCATCACTCTTACATCACCCCTTCTTAATGTTAAAGACAACTCAAATTTTTCAAAGCTTAGAGGACATATAAAGTACTCTGTAAAAATCTTGCATCCCACAATTATCTCCCATCTGTTCATTTTCTATCTTCCCCCAGTCACTGTTAACTACTGTTGTCAATTTCTTATGTGTCCGTCAAGAATTAAAAAATGTACACACACACACACACAAGCAAATTGTACTTTCTTCTATTTCTTACACAAAAGAGAGGATTTATATTTATTTTTATTTCACCATTTAACCCTTCCTCTGTAGATGGATGTCCGAGTTTGTTCCATTCTTTGACTATCTTAAGTAGTCAGCAATGAAAAGCAGTTAGTCATTATTTTTCCACAAAGTGAATCCACAAGTGAAATTGCAGGGCTAAGGAGAATCTGCATTTTTCCCTTTGAGATAGAGAAAGAGTGCATGCTCATGCACACAAATGTGGGGGTGGGGGTTGTGGGTGCAGGGCAGAAAGAGAGAGAGAGAAAGCGAGTGGGGGTAGGGTGGAGGGGGAGGGAGAGAGCGAATCTTAAACAGTCTCCATGCCCAGCATGGAGCCTGAGTTGGGGCTTGATCTCACGACTTGAACTGAAAGCAAGAATCAGACACTTAACCAGCTGAGCCATCCAGGCACCCCAGGTGATCTGAAGTTCTAATTTTGATAGATACTGGAACACTCCTTCCATGTAGGTAATCTTAACGGCAACATAGGATTGTGTCTCTTTCCTCACAGCGTTGCCAACAGAGTGTTATCACAACGTAAATTTCTAATAATATGGTAGCTAAAATTGTGTAGTTTTAATTCCCATTTCTCTTTTTATGAATGACGTTGACATGTATCATTCAATCCTGTTTGGGTCTTTTGAATTCCTGTTAGATTATGCCCCTTGAACTCTCATAATTTTAGGCAACGTGAAATCATCTGAAGGCTGTTCAGAAGGTAAGACCCCATGTAGGACCCTCCAGCTACCATCAATTGTGTCTGGATGTCAGAGTTGACACAGCTCACATCATATGAGCAAGCTTAATACTTATCTGTCAAATGACAATTTCATAATTACTAATTTGTGTTTTCTCTGGTAATTTATATACTCCAAGACTATCAGTTTTATCAACTCATTTGTCTTCATTTATGATGCCACTTTCTCTTTCCTGTGTAAGTTCTTTGGCATTATGACTAAAGGATAATGTTTTCCCTTATAGCAAATTCTCCCCCCATTTCCATCAGAGGAAGAACAAAAAATGGAGGGTTTTCTTGTCAAAAATTATCTTCTGGATATCATCTTTTACATTGCATTCTCTTTTATATAGATGGATATAGATGTCAGCAGGTGACTGTATCCATATAGGCATTCAACATTCATCCAATATTCAGAGTGCCTACTATGTGCCAGGGACTATTCTAGAACTTACCATTGTCTATTGCAGCCCAGCAAAGACAGACATTTGAGCATTCCTCAATCTTACCTACATTGCGTGTGGGTAGAAAGGACTACGCAGGGACAATACAGACTGCACCATCTATCAAAAGATCAAGACTGGCAATTGGGACACTGAGTTCTATTCTTGGATTTGCCCTTATCTTGCTGTGAGTATTGAGCAAGCTCTTTCATCTCTATGGCCCTCAGCTTTCTCATCTGTGAAAAATGTGATGTTGACTAGAATAGATGATATTTACATCCCTTCTAGTTTTGACATTCTAAGATCATAATGCCCATATGCTACTTTTACAATTTAAAAAAAATACCCAAGAATCCACATTTATATACTAACAAAAATAATTGTCACCCCCTCCCTTTTATGGATACCTCTCTAAGGATTCATATTCATTCTTTTTCCATCTGGAGGTAGCAGGACATGTGTTTCCCACAGTGATATATTAGAATTTGTCATTATATGTAAACATTTGCATTAAAAAAATCTCCTAGGACACTAAATATTCAACATTTATGGCATATTTTTGTTGAAGTATCTGTAAGTGAATGACATATCACAAAATATAAATCTCAGCAGAAATCTTTAATAATAGGCAGGTTCTGGAGAAGACAAAAGTACCTGGGGAATGACAGAGCAGACACTGATTTCTTTAAGAAAATCTAGGCCCTCGCTATGGATGGATCAGCATCCTTCAGATGGAAGATGTTATAATCCAAGTCTTTATCTGGAACCAGGCTACCTGCCTATGAACCTGGAAGCAGTGATTTGTTTTTGAAAGATGCTTACGGACATCACACAATCTCATTTTATCAAGGCGCCCGTAACCTGTGCTTTCTCCAACTCCTCCTCTGATCTCTATTATAATCACCTGGGTTATTCTTCAGGTTAAGCAATTTCTTGTGCCATGGCAGCAGGTCAAATTGTAAACCCAGTTTTGAAATAAGTCAGTCAGAGAAAGATAAATGCCATGTGATTTCACTCATAGGTGGAATTTAAGAAACAAAACAAACAAAGAAGAAAAGACAAACAGAAACCAGACTGTTAACTATAGAGAACACACTGATGTTTGCTAGAGGAGAGATGGGTGGGGGGTGGGTGAAACAGGTGATGGGAATGGAGGAGGGCACTTGTGATAAGCAGTGAGTGATATGTGGAATTGTTAAGTCACTATATCGCACACCTGAAACTAATATAACACTACGTTAATCTGACTGGAATTAAAAAAATAATTAGAAAATTATAAATTTGCTTTAAAAATTTATCCTATTTCCGTGACTTTCAATCAGATTTTAAACAAGTTAAATAATTTTATTGGTTATCCTTAGAGCAAAATATTTAAACTCATGATATTAACTTATCACTTGTCACTCTAGATAAATAATTAATATCTCTATTATTTTCAAATTAACATGATTTAGTGGAAAGAGTAGGTTTTGGGAGTCTTGTTTTAAATACCAGTTTCATCAATTGCCAATTGTAACTCACCATCCTTATATTTATCTGAGATTCAGTTTATTTCTCGGATGATGATACTAATAACTGTCGAATTGCTATGAGGTTAGAAATAATATATGAATATATAAAACTATCTCAACACAGTAGGACTCAATGAATGTTAGTTACTTTTTCATTATCATTCTTATAATGCACGATCAGATGGAATAGCCACTAGCAACTTTTCCTCTGATCTTTTCATGTAAGGGGAAGATTAGGAAATTAGGTCTTGCTGTTTGTTTTCTTTTTAATTACTTATTGGTGTTTGAGAAAAAACACCAATTTGCTTATTTCTTATTTGTTTGTTTATTTCTTACTGCTATTTGAAAACATCCAGCAACTTATATGGTGAACATGCAGATATTGGAGGAATTCGAAGAGGGATGAATCACACTCTTCACACACTCTGCTAATTGATCACTTTGTATATAGAAAGCGCACATCTTCCTATGCCAACCACAGAGCTCCTTAATGAGATACTTTTCCCATGATTGCTGGTCTCAGATGCATTATCATGCAAAAACAACATCGTATTTTATTCAGCACAATTGGCCTTTGTTAGTATGAAGCCTGAAGACTTCTGAAGAAAGCAATTTTCTTTTTAAAGGGGGAGGAAGGAAGACCCGCGTCTCGGAGGAGGGTAGTCTCGAAGAGGCACAAGGGTGCCTTTCGGAGCCCCGTCAGCCTGGGGGCGGGCCGCCGCGGCATCCTCGCCCGCACAGCCTCTAGGTGGCGGAAGAGCGCCGCGCTGGGACCGCCGCTGGCCCCGTCGGCGGAAGTAGCCTCCCCGCCTCGCTGGTTCAGTAGCGGCGCGCGGACTTAAGGAGGCGATACCCACCCTTTCGCCCAAGTAATTATTTATGCGCGTCACCTACATGCCTAATTTGTACTTTTAGGCCAGTGTGTTCCCCCTTAAAAATAGTTACTTAAATATAGGAAAGCGGGATGTGTAAAATGGCACATCAATCTTTAAAAAGAAAAAACATTCTTGGAAGATTGGCCTTTCAGTGTTTTAAAAGCAATGACTTTTTCTTGCCGTCGAGGAGACCTTCGTTCAGAAAGGCCTGAGAGCAGAGGGGATGAGGTTCAGATTCAGAACTCGGAGTGGTCTGGATTTGAATGCCTGCTCCCACACTTGCTGTGTGTCCTTGGGTGAGGTAGGTACACTCTCTGAGCTTTGGTTTGTAGTCTGGGCGGAATCCCAGTGCCTGTGCGGTTAGGCGGTAAGGTGCAAATGTGGTAAAGCACTTGGCACCCAGCTTGACACAGAGTGAGTACTCCCTAAATGGCAGAATTTGAGCCTGAGGGACTAATACAAATTCGATTGGTTTATTCACATTGAACAACGCGTATCATAGGAGCATGACAAGTTACGCTTCTTTCTCCGATGTAAACTTGGGGCACTGCCCACTCTGGGGCAGTGGCCAGGCATCTTAACAACTTTTCATACGTTCTGTTTAAATCAGAGAATGTGTCTGATCTCCATTTCTCCCAGACAAAATGTGTTGGGGGAGGGACTGGTGGTCACACAGTTCTGACAGATGGGAAGCTCAGGGGCACATTTAAGCACATGGCTCCGACGTAGCATCTCAGTAGGAGAATTCTGGTACCTTCTTAAAAATCAGCACAAACAATCTTGTCAACAGCAGAGTTTCAAAGAGGAGAGGGAAGGGTGGGGTGTGCTTTCCCTGGTACCTGGACCAGAGCCCTATGATACCAGATCGTAGTGAACGTTGGTGCCCTAAAGAAGCACCTACCAAAGGGATCACAGGGAAGTCACAGAAAGTGATATTTTGAATAATTTTTCTTTAACAAATTGAAAGAAAAGGTGTTATGTAAATGGAGGCCTCTTGGGAAGAATATGACATGTTAAACCAGTATAATTGCAGCAAGGGGTGACAGGCAAATCTTGATTTAAATCCCACTTTTCTCATCTTTCAATATTTCGGCCTAATTTTTTTTCACTTCCAACGAACTTTCACCTATAAATTACTTGGGAAGCACATGCATAGTGTATTAGAAAACAAAGGAGGTAGAGCTGTACGGACTTTCCCCGATATCCACAGATATAGCTACCTGAAAATGAATGGAAAAAAAAAACCAACACATTTCGGTTCTTACATAGAAACAGCAGCAGATCTAAGTGCCAGTATTTACCTTACACCCTGTTCTCCATGCCTCGGGGAGTGAAGGATGTGGGAACGTGGGCTTCCTTCTGTGCTCATCCCCCACGTGGCAGAGTTAGCAGGCATCTTTGCAGGTTGGGAAGCCTTTCCAGGACAGAAATGTTTTTGTCTCACAGATCTGCCTTCCAGGGCAGCCATGCTTGGCTGGCCGTTTGTCCATTTTGTTCCTCTCTGTGCTGCACTGCTAAGCCGGCCAGTACCCTGTCCTCTCCCACTCCACCTCCCTGGTGAAAAGGAGGGGGTTCCGCGTGGACCTGAAGCAGGGACCACCACTCCGTGTGAAGCAAAAGTTGCACTTGTTTCCCAAGCCAGTGAGGCCTTCTTCGTGCTCTTTGACACATTACTCATAAGGGAAACAATCCCTGTGTACTTTGGCTTTGAAACTTCTGGAAATACTACATAGGCTTTAGTAGATACTACTTTAAATAGTGGCTTCAATCCATTCATTCAAATTGCAGTTACTTTGTGCCTCTTACGTGCTGGGCACTGTTCTGGATAGTATGTGATACAAAATAGAGTAAAACACGGTGCCTCTCTGGGATGTTCGTGGAGGCGAGGTGGGGCAAAGACCAAAGAGGTGATTACATTGCCCACACACCTGGTTGATGGTTAGCCTGATGTTTGCTTGGGATCATTCTCTGAGAACTGCCATGGCTGGGGATGAACTAATTGTGAGTGTGGGGTACTGAGGTGAGGGAAGAAGTAGGAAGAAAACTCAACCTCATACATCATTTCAAGATTATCGCCGCATTACATGTATCCAGAACAATCTCTCCAACCAAAAACATAGGCAGTTGGGCCCTATATTTTATAATCTACTTGATTAGGAAATAACGGAGAGAGGGGGCAATCTGTGGTATCCATGGTGGCTTGGAATGACCACTTTTTCTTTGTCACTTGCTGTGCCTCTGTGTTGAGAATGTCCCTTACCATGTTTACAATGCACTCTTTGAAATCTGAGACAAGACCTTTAGGAAAGATACGTATTTCACTTTTAAAATTCAACTGGAAGGAAGGAGAAGGGAATTGGTTAGGATGTGGGGATTTTAAGTCTCCTGAGTTAGTATATGAAAACTTTTATATATGATTGTGGACAGAACTCTGGGGTAGTTTGAATTTATAGTCTTGGAAGTAGCAGATATATGAATAAGTTTAATTGTCTTATAAAAGTGCAATCTTAAGATAAAGGTCAATATTGATACAATGCTTGGAAATAGTCTTTTGGGATAGTGACATTTTCAAATGTGAGATTTTTTGCCATCCCCTCTCTTATAGGTAATCATAATCTTCCTGTACATGTTCCTATTATTACAGTGTGCCATTCATGTTTTTTTAAATGAGATCTTAAATACCAACAAAGTGCAAGCTACCATCTAGAACACAAAGGAGAAATAGAGTCATTAGGTTATCATAAGCACATGAATAAATGGGGCCCTCCGTCTTTCTTACAGAAACTTGGGTGTTGACTCTTTGGATGTCGAGAACAACTGATTATAAGTAATTGTGATGTGAGTGTGTGTGCATTTCTCTAAGCCAAAATTTATAATGTGCTTCTGTCATCTTTATTAAAAGTCTTTAAAATGTAAAAATATGAAAAAACATATTTATCTGAAGCTTGACACAACCCCGCAGGCAAACCTTTCAAAACTTCATCTTCATCCTAACATTGAAGTCATTCATTGTGTATAATTAATACATCACTTTTTCCCTTTGCTCCCCAAACACAAGGACTGCAAAATGAGTCATGTAGTTTTTGTAGTTTCAACAATTTGTTTCCGTATCTGGATAGATGTATCACTTAATTTGTCAATTCTGAAAATTTATTCTGCTCAGTTTTTGTTCTTTAATGCAAACATACACGTACCTGATACTGCAAATATGGAAAGAAAGTCTTTATTTTGTAATATTAAAAAAAAGCACTGTTTGCTTACAGACCTTTAATTACAATATGAAAGGACGATTTCTCAAAAGCATCACAGTATTTAAGGGAGGTGAGATAACTTTTATGAAATGCAATAATGTCTTCTAATTGAAGAAAGGTCATGGGATTCATTATAAGCATTTAATTTATTTAATTGTATATTTGTTTAAGGCTAATCATCAATGATTGCCCTCCTCCGGAATGGTTTTTGAATTAGAAATAAATTTCAGTATGTCGTGTGTTAGACTATCACGTAGGATATGTGCTCAATCAATTAATACATGGTTATTTAAAGTCAATTTTGAATTGTCCTGCTTTAGTGAAAGTAGCATTTGTGTAGGTGACCCATCAATATTTGTTCTAGCATCTCAGTGTGTGTTTAGTTTATTTGATTATCAGTGATTTTATTGAAATTCATGTGAAATCGAAACTTCATATACTGTAAATCCAGTCATTTAAATTAAAACTAACTCAGCTGGGTTTTTGACTTCCCAATCTGTTTTGGAATTAGAGTCATTTAAATCACCAACAGAAGGTGATTTAAAAAGCCCTTATCCCTTTCACCAGGTAGGATGGGTGATAAAATATTTTGGTTTAAAGAGATAAGCAGGGGCACCTGGGTGGCTCAGTGGGTTAAAGCCTCTGCCTTCAGCTCAGGTCATGATCTCAGGGTCCTTGGATAGAGCAGCATTGGGCTCTCTGCTCAGTGGGGAACCTGCTTCCTCCTCTCTCTCTGCCTGCCTCTTGCCTACTTGTGATCTCTCTGTAATAAATAAATAAAATCTTTAAAAAAGTGATAAGCAAAAGAACACAAATGCATATATGGCAGAAGAGTAATTAGCAAATGCTTCTCTTAATTTCTCTATTTAATTGTGGCAATGAAAGTCTGAAATTAAAACAGATCCTCCTATTGTTAACATTTTATTCCATGAACAGTTAACAGCTCTATTATTTTTAAAGCTCTTCCCAGTCTTTTAGGGCAAAGAACAGTAAAAGATAGTAGGTAGCTGAAGCATTTATTTGAATTACTATCTCAAAAATTCGAGCCAGTTATGTATGTGTTATATAATCGAAGCCAAGACAGGTATTTTAACTGAAATAGATCAACAGTTCCTTTGGTTTGCTAATATGATTAACATTTGTCTGTATCTGAAAGTGGCTCTCTTTTTCAATGTCGTATTTTCTGTTAACTTCAGAAGGAGCTCTCTTGTTTTTAGAGAAAAAAAATGTAAATTAAATTCAGTGTCTTTTTTTTTATCCTTAAAACACATCTGTAGGCCCTCTAGGTGACAAGCACTGTCAACTACATGTTGCTGAAAGATGAAATTGGATTTTACAAGTTGCCTTGGAAATTATGACATGTTGAGTTACTTGCTGTAGTGGATTGCTCAGCTCTCACACTATGGGGCTGAATGAATGTTTATTTCATCTGTTTGATGAGTAACTGCTTTCCCTTGAAACTCTTCTTGGTGTTCTAGAAATTACAAATCATGGGAGAGTTCTATATGTGGCAGGTGAGGAGCTATACGGTAGAAGGGTCTAAATGAAATTCTTTTATACTCTTCCCTGTTCTCTAGAATCCTCCATGCAGTGGAATTATGCTCATGCTCCCAGGATTCTACTGACACTGACACTTCCAATTAAATGCTTAGTTGAGGACAAAGAGAAAGATGCAGAGTCTCCCCAAATGTACAGAAATTATGTTGGTATGCATCGGAACCACACGTATGATAATACATAATTACTCAAAGGATGACATTTTTCTCTCTGCCCTGAATAGTCCTGCCCAGTCCTATACCCCTTGATGGAGAAGCTCCCTTCTCCTCCCTTCCTCATGGCTGTCTTTGATTTTCCTGCAAGTAGGAAAATTCCATTTGTGTTCTCATTGGACATCTCAGCGGTTTATAAGACGTCGGTTTTCTGGTGAGAAGTAAAAGAATGCGTGCAGTCTGGTTTTCCTCTTTTGAATCATTCCCTTTGGGGGTTTTGCTTAGAGATTGCTATTAATTTCAGCTGTGGCACTGTGTAGAGCTCCTGGCCTGCAGTGCCCATCAGGATTCCTTGCCTTTCATTCACGAAGAACCCCAGTTTGGCAATGATTTTTACCCCTCTTCCCCCTTTTGAATGTACACACCCTTCAATGTCCAAGTGTCTGCTCCGACGTTTTCATAACTTCTGAACGAAAATGTCATAGAGGATACAGGCCTGGCATGTCTCTGTGACCCCAATTTCCTCGTAGGCTGTTCTGTACTCATAATTTACTGATGAAAAAGAAAATAATGCTATGACTTGATAGCTCACTGCATTTAGGAATCTCAGATATATGGAAGAGCTAAGGTCCTAAGGAAAAGTTGCATAAACTGGAATCATAAAAAAAAAGCATACTGCTGAGCCTGTCTTTGAAAATATGTAGCTGAGAATAAAGGGGCTGATTTTGCCATCGTGGTAAAATTGCAGTAGGTCAGCTCCTGCAGCTCTGATTGCTGCTTAGGATTTCAGAATTCAGACGTTATGAAAATGCAGGAGTGGTCCACACATGCATTCAAAAGATATGTAGTTTGAAAGGCAGAAGAAAAAAAAAAAAGCTCAGATCACCATGAAATATCTGCTTGTGGAAAATGCAGTAGTCTCTAATTTATTTATTTATTTATATTTAAAACCAGGCTTTCTAGAACCTTGGCACATAAGAAATTGAAAGGCCTGGAAATTGCGTAATTTAATTAGGAAACTTTCTTACTTGTCAAGAATAGGAACAATTCTTATTAAACAGGACAGCTAAATATTACATTATATAACACCGTAATTCACACAATAAACCAACTTCAACTTAAGAAATTAGTTTTGCATAAGCCTGGCTATTAGTATCAGCTGCTAGGGGACACACGTGTTCATTCATTTTATTCTCCCTTGTTGGAATTTCACCGTGGTGGCATTTCTGTCCGTAAGTTCTTGAGAGAATAGGTAAAACAGTGAAGGGCTGAACAGATTTCTTCGAGAGGTTCAAGGCCGGCAGAATTCCACCTTGTCCCAGTGGAATGTTCAGAGACCTTGTTGTTTCCCTGACAATATTATGGGGGAACCAACATAGTTCCTTCCACACTGAGGGCTAGTTGCTGAAAAAACAGGAACTTTCCGTGCTGAAAAATACATGGTGAGGGAAGTCAAAAGCAAACAAGCAGCGCATTTATGTTTAATGTTCTCCTGGAGAATGGCTGCTTTAAAAAAAAAAATTGGGTGTCCAGGAGTAGGGAATGACCTAGTAGTGCTCTGACTCTTGATTGGGCTTCACCTGTTTTGCTCACTATTTCATGTAAAACAAGCTTTTATTTTGCTGTTTTTTTTTTTAAACTAATGTTATCTGGTGATGTTACCACGGTAACCAAGCCTTGGCAACCAACCATGAGCGCTGCCCAAATAGTACTCAGAAATCAGAGAGCACAACAGTAAGAACACAGTGAAACTGCCCCCATTCCCACCTGTGGACTCTCCAGACAACTAGCTAGGAATGAAAAGATGGAAAAGAGGGAGAAACGGAGGGCATCGTCTCCAGTGGAGGCAACTGAAAGGAAAAGGGATTGAAAAAATTAGGCCCACTGTGGGTTCTTTTCTTTAAAGTAATCATGGCATTTTAAAAGTTAAACGGGAAGTAGTCAAAATCAGCGTTTGACGTGGCAGGCAGAGCCGACTGAGAAAGCAAGTCCAGTAGACCACATAAGGACTGGCTAGGTCGGGGGCCAGGGAGGCTCAGGAGCAAAGAGAATGCCCAGACAGTGGTGTAGACAGACACCTTGCCTAACTCAATTCTAAGGCCATATTCTAATGTGGCGTGTGTGCATGTGTGTGTGTGCATGTGTGTGTGTGGTGGGGGTTGTTTCTCTAGTTGAGTTGAAACTGGCCTTCAAAATCTGGTTGTGTTTAGCAGAGGGGGTCCCCTTTCCCTTCAAGCATATATTTATATGTGAGTGTAATTGTAGAGTGAGTGACATTTAAAAAAGTTTTTAAGCCATTTTTTCAGTGCAGGGACTTCCGAGAAGAAGGCTACAGACACCTGGTTGTTGCTTCCTACACAGACTCCTCTAGCAGAAGGCTTGGTTGTTCTGCCTCCATCCGGGTATTCCTCGAACTCATTTTCTCCTCTCTCTTCCCACTGACACTGCTTTGTGGCTTTGGTTCTTATCCCCTTTCTCCTGACGGCAGTTGCTCTAAAGTATTTTCTCCTTAGAATTCATTCTTCTCTTACTTTGTAGGCAAAGTGATCATACTATAATGCTCGATTGATCATTTCACTGTCTTAAGATCTTATAATGAATTTTGACCCCCTTTTGGAACAAGCCCGCACTTTGTCCTTGGTGATAAGTCCCTGCTGACTTACAGGTTGGTTGACCCCCTCTCATAATTTATCCCCCACCACTAACCGATGTCATTCTAGTTCCTGAATCTCTGATTTCATGCCTCCCCTTCTCGGTGGGCCCGGAATACTGCCTTTTTACCGCCTGCTCCCTCCCATACTTCCTTTCAACTCCCGAAAGGAGAGGAGTTAAGAAAGGAAACCATCTAGCTGGTTGGCTTTATAACTCTGAGTGTTTGTCACTTACTGAAATGGCAACCTGTCAAAAAATCTTTTCTGACTCAATTTCTAGATTAGTTTATACAAAGAGCATTATGCCCTTTCTCAATTTTGTTGCGAAAATCAGTTCCGTTTATTAAAGTACATTGAAATTTATTGATGAAAGTTTATTCTTCTAGTAATGCCAATATTATTTGCCTGAAACAATGTAAATGAGAATAATACACATATGATTTTGTCATACTTAAAAAATCTGGTCCAACTAGGAAACTCAGTCAAGTTTCACTAATTGGCAGCACCAGTAGCAATGCTCATCTTCATCTTCTGTTTCTGGCAGAGGCATCCACAGTGAGGTAGCTAGGGGGAAAGATACATGAGGGGAGAATGACCGATTTCTCTCAGAGTTATTTGGGAAAATTCATATCGTGAGAGAGGGTAGTCTGGAGAATAGCTGAGTCTCCATTCCTTTTGAATTTCGAGAAAACCAGATGGCTCTCAAACTTGAGTGTGCAGCAGAATTACCTGAAGGGCTTAAACCATTGTTAGGTCCCATTTCCAGAGTTTCTGAGTTAATAGGTTTGGGATGGGGCCTGAGAATGTAAATTTCTACCAAATTCTCAGCGAGTGCTGATGCTGCTGACCTGGAGCTAGACTTTGAGAATTATTGGGGTAAAGACTCTAAAAATGCCAGCATTCAACTTCATGAATTTAGGGTGTAATTATAAACATGCCACAGCCCTGAATTATACAGTCACTTTTGTAAGGTGTAGGTAGGAAATGGGTACAACACACAATAGAAAAAGAGAATTAACATGTTTTGTTAGTTTTTTTTTTTTTAAAGATTTTATTTATTTATTTGACACAGAGAGAGGGCACGCACAAGCACAAGTGGGGGGGGAGGGGTAAAGAGAAGGGGAAACAGGATCCCCACTTAGCAAGGAACCTGATGGGGGACCCTGTCTGAGGACCCTGGGACCATGACCTGAGCCAAAGGTAGCCGTTTAACAGACTGAGCCATCCAGGCATTCCTCTTTGTTAGTTTCAGCGTTATTTAATACCTTTTCCTTAAAAAGAAAAAAAAAATACTCAGAAGGATAAAAACAAGGACAGTTGTATCAAAAATCCCATTAAGACTTGAGTTTAGGAGGTGCCTGGGTGGCTCAGTGGGTTAAAGCCTCTGACTTCGGCCCAGGTCATGATCTCAGGGTCCTGGGATGGAGCCCCGCATTGGGCTCTCTGCTCAGCAGGGAGCCTGCTTCTCCTTCTCTCTCTCTGCCTGCCTCTCTGCCTACTTGTGATCTCTCTCTGTCAAATAAATAAATAAAATCTTTAAAAAAATGGCAAGCTTCTTTAAAAAAAAATACAAATGCATGCACATACACCACTCTTTAACCCAGTATATTGCTTCTTCTTAATTGTTTGATAAATAAGCAACAATACACTTAAGTGATATCTGAATGATATCAGAATTATGGTAAAGATTGTTGTGTGATTTTCAAAATAGCTGAGAATTACATTTAATAACAGTAATAGAAAAGAAAGATTATTTTTCTTTGTTGTGGGAAATAAAAATATGGGAATTAAAATATCATAATTTTTTATCATTCTCAGTTATTCATCATGCAGTAATGCTGGCAAGAATCAAGCTCATTTTCTTTTTGTAAATCATTTTTTCATAATGGATAAGTGATAATAGAATGAATCAACATTAGCATTTTTTTCAAAAGCAGTTGTTAGGCTATGCCCGGAGATGAGTACACATTCAGCTCAATTTTGTGCTCTTCTGTCACTTCCATTTGCAATATTGTAGAAATATTTTATAATTTCCATGTGATCACCCTTTGTATCATTCATCCTCACACAAAGATTAAAATATCATTTATTAAGGCAAGAGCATCTAGCAGTATATTCTGTAAATGTTTTCAACTCTAAGGATAAGATGCTAAGGCTTCTCTAGACAAGTCTCAACTATCTAGAAAAGACAATTAACAGGAGTAGCTCATTCCCTGAGATTTTGGTGCATGTAAGGTGCCTCATATATGAAATTTTCAAATCTGATAATAGATTATGTTGACTTACCCAAAGCAGGTGATGTTCAGTGAGCAAAATAACATATGGATCAAGTCCGTAAACATAGCTTTATTAGCCTAGTGTTCTAACCAAAAGGTTATTATATATATTGTAAATTCTGGAAAGAAGTATCATTCCCATAGGAAGTGAGTTAAAAAGCAAAGAAGTTACTTTTATTATTCTACCTAGTAACATTTAGAATTCATATATAATATAGTCATGCAGAAATTAAACCAACTGGAACCTCAAATAATAACAGCAATAAAAAGAATGTATTCAGTAGAATTGGAATCCTTTTTACCCTCCCGAACCATTCTTAGATTTGTAAGAGTAACTGTGTCTTCATCACAGTATGTGACTTAAATCATTTAAGTTGTTGGAAATAATTTTAGTTAGAAGGGTTCACTTCAGCTTCTTGCAAACATGCAATTTATAGGAACTAAATGAGAACATTCACTTCAGCTCAGAACATATTAATTTATTAGCCTAGAAATTCTGTTAAATCTCCTGACTAATCAAAAATACGTATTAGAGTGAGTTGCTGTTGTGAATTCAGCCTTTTGGAACTTTCCACCTCTTTTCAATTTCAGCTTTAGACTGTTCTGTTGCTTAATTCCCATCATAATTAATTAATTTATAAATAATTTATGCCCCATCTCCTCCCAAGAAGGAATTTAAGGAGGCTGCATTTAACTAGGAAACTACCATAAATATATAATGAGGTGGATTTCAGTATCCTTTCTTTGGTGACTGGAAGGTCACTCCTCCTCAACTAGGCAAATAATACCGCACAGCCACCTTGTCCAGAAGCCCTCCTCCTCCGGCCTGGCTCACTGTGGGGTTGTGGATGCTAATGGTCTTGTTCTAGTCATTAGGGACACAGACCAGGTTCAAATTCTCTTTCTTCTACATAATAGCTTTGTGAGCTGGAGCAAGGTAGTTAATCTTTTTGAACCTATGTTCTATCTTTATTTATTTTTGGGAGGTGAGGTGGGGCAGAGGGAGAGGGAGAGTCTCAGAGACTCTTAAGCAGGCTCCACGAGGTGGGGCTCAATCTCAGAACCCTGAGATTGAGATCAGGACCCAAGCCGAAATCAAGAGTCAGACTCTCAGTCACTGAGCCAACCAGGTACCCCCTCCCTGCCCCCACCGTGTTTTATCTTTAATACAGGGATGACAATTACACTTATCTCATGGGGTTATTCAGAGGATTAAA
Organism: Procyon lotor; assembly: GCA_028646535.1. Classification (NCBI taxonomy): domain Eukaryota; kingdom Metazoa; phylum Chordata; class Mammalia; order Carnivora; family Procyonidae; genus Procyon; species Procyon lotor. Next base: position 63,833,230 of record CM053614.1, on the reverse strand, counting down.
TGAATGATTTTTATATAGAATCTTCAAAAAATTCCTGGCAGGTAGTAAGCACTGTTCAAATACTAGCCATTGTTAATTATACACCCTTCTGTTCCCAATTAAAATGTCATTTCCTCAAAGATGTCTCACTGAGACACACCTTAGACCAATTTACTGCTCTCCTAGGAGCCTGCACTTTTCTTCATGATGCTTATCACCATTTGCCATGGATATTTACAGTGCTTAATCTTTCTCTCCCATAAAGCTGTAAGCTCTAGGAGGCCTAGAATCTGATATTTAGTACAGTGCCCAGCAGTCACTCAGTAGCTGTTGAGTGAATCCATCCAGAGAGACCTGTCTGTAAACTGGCTAATTGAGATGGGATTACATGTAATTATTCTGCTAGTTTTGCAAATTTTTATTTTTAAACCTTTTTTTTTGAAGATGTTATTTACTTGAGAGGAGAGAGCACAAATGCACATGAGTCAGAGGAGGGGTACAGAAGCAGACTCCCAACTGAGCAGGGAGCTGATGTGGGATCCGATCCCAGGACCCCGGGATCATGACCTGAGCCAAATGCAAACGCTTAACCGACTGAGCCACCTAGGCGCCCTATTTTTAAACTTTTAACAATTAATCTGGCTCCCTGCTCAGTAGGGACTGAGAAGTTGTGTTCTCTCTCACTCTTTCACTATTTCTGTCACTATCTCTGTGTTTTTCTCTCAAATAAATACAATCTTGAAAAAAAAAATGGGGCGCCTGGATGGCTCAGTGACTCTGCATTTGGCTTGGGTCATGGTCTCAGGGTCCTGGGATTTGGTCTCGTCGGGCTCTCCGCTCAGCGAGGGGCCTGCTTTCTCCTTTCTTTCTGCCTGCCTCTCTGCCTGCTTGTGATCTCTCTCTGTCAAATAAATAAATAAAATCTTAAAAAAAAAAAATTAAAGCACTGTTTAAGTTTTAGCTCCTACTATTATTCCTTATTTTGTTCTCATGCTGTACTCCCTCCTCAAATCTACATTGTTTGTCATCTCCCCTTTTTATTCCCTTAGACCAGAGCAGTCCCAGTAATTAATCATTAATTTGAATATTGTAGTTTATCGGTAACCTGTTAAAAGAACTCCCTTGAAAAAACCCGTGGGCAAAAGTAGAACTCTATCATTTTCTGCTTTTTATGTAACCTTTTGTTTTGTTTTTTGTTTTTTTTTATTTTTGTAGTCCTGGAGAAAAGCCATTGCAAATCACATTTTGCAAGGTACTTAATCAGGGAAGACATTTGATTCAAGGGTAAGACAAGCCCAATCAGAAGTCGTGCTTTGCAGGAGCCTCCTCCACTTCTCCAGGCTTGGAAATTCTGAAACGTCTCCTGTCCACCTCCATTACCAGGGCTGTATGCTTGCTCCACAAGTGGGCATTCATGGAGGGCACACACAATGGCCCATAGCCTGCAGGGCTGAGCAGCAAGTCCATGCTATGAAAGACTTTCCTCCCGCGTTGATGAAGTGCTTCACCAGTGCGATTTAACTTTGTAAAGGAAGACATGTAAGGGGAACTCAGTGGAGACCCATTCTTTGGCAATATTTGCATTTTATAGGAAGCATATGTATAAATTTCCCATTTCTATAGTAATGTGGCTTTAATCTTAATGAATGCCATTTTGGTGATGATCTTCAGAGAGTGGAGTTCACATTCACATGTGAACTGAAAATGGGAAAGCGATATTAGTCTCATGAGACTTTTGCCTCTGGCTATGCAACTTTAGGGATTTCATCATAGTTGAGGTGTAGCAAAATGCCACCATTTCTGGTTGTTAGAATGAAACGCTCCAAGGCTTCTGTCTACTTCCGACCAAGGTTTGATTTTTCAAAAGCAGGGAAAAAATGTTTTTTCCTGGACCTTGAATATAACCCTGTGCCAAAAATCAATTGAAAAGGGGCGCCTGGGTGGCTCAGTTGTTAAGCATCTGCCTTTAGCTCCGGCCATGATCCCAGCGTCCTGGGATCGAGCCCTGCATCGGGCTCCCTGCTCGGCAGGAAGCCTGCTTCTCCCACTACCATTCCCTCTGCTTTGTGTTCCCTCTCTCGCTGTGTTTCTCTCTGTCAAATAAATAAAATCTTTAAAAAAAAAAAAATCAATTGAAAAGCCAGCAAAAATTGGTCATGAGTGCTGTTAGAAAGCTTTTTGGTAACAGGTTTCTTGTCATTCCTAACAAATGTCTTAATTACTGCGTAAGTTATTAATATGGTTCTGTGCAGTTTTAGAAACTCTGTTCATTTATTTAGTGATTTACATCTTGTTTGGCTCCACAAAGAGTTTAAATTGACAACCCCCTTTTTAGATTGGCAGCTTCATTCTCTAAGAATGGAAAGGTGAGAACTTGTATTGAAGAGTCATGTAGAATAATCATGGATTTGAGAATGCTGTTGACTTTCTTGCCTTTGCTGCCTGTCTTTTCTCACGAATGTGGAGTCCTTCCCTTTTGGTTACTCTCCAGGTCATGATTATTCTACCTTACATAGAGATTCTTGGTTGCTAAATAAAAATGTGGATAGCACCCCAGGTTTTGGTTATAATAGTAATTGGTACAGGGTGTTAAACTTTCAGCTTTTTAAAGTGTAACTTCACTTATACACACATACACCCATATCCACCTTTCATGTGTAAAAGTTATTTGGTAGAATCCGGGTCTTCATCTTGCATATTTTCCTACTTCAATATGGAGTATAACATTCCCAATCCTAGGGTGCTGTTCTGTCATTACTAAGATAGTCTTCTCACTAAAAGAAGATGTTTCGGGGGCCTTACTTGGCTTGTAACTTACCACTTTACATCTTCCCAAGGGCTATGCAAGGTAGATGTTGTTATGCCCACCCAAGTGATGAGGTAATTGAGGGTCTGAGGTGGTAAAGAATATGGCCAGTGTCATGGCTTTTAAGTGGTAAGTCTGGGATTGATTCAGTATGGGCCTTGGGCTGCGTGCCTTGGGCTGCGTGCCTTGGGCTCTCCTGGGCCTCATTTTCTATGGGACCTGAATCTACATTTTCAGATAATCAGGTGACTTTTCTCCACATGGAAATTTGAAGAGGGAGGTATGGTTCTTTAAAAAATAGTTTCAGCCAGTGTGGTACAAGACACTGAAAAAAGTTCCCCTTGTGATGCTTTTCATCAATGGGCCTTTATGATTTTTACCTAATTACAGGTTAGATTATAGTTCAGTATTCATCAGCTGTTCTGCTCCTGCGTCTGGCTTTGAGCTAGTCTAACAGGGATTATGTGTCATGTGCTAGCTTCTGTGACATTTCTTAGGGATCTGTTTTGTGGTATTATTGTTGGTTAAAATGGCCTTTTGGCTATAAAACAAGAAAAACTGATTCTGTCCTAACTGCTTCATCTTTCCGTGTATCCACGTAATCTTCTTGTCACATTCCCCTCCACACTTACCTTTGCTTGTTTAATTCTTTAAAAAAATATTGGCTTTTTCCTTGTCCACTCCTTCAAAGCATTAGAAATGACTTACTGATAAACTGCACTTAAAACAAGCAAGTTTTATCTTACATAGAAAAATGGGAAAATTATAGAAACAAGTTTAAAAAGGCGAAACATGCTTCTGCCTTGCATATGAAATGATTAGTTGTTGCAGTTGAAAACTGAATTTAATTCTCATCTTTTGGGCAGTGAAGTCAAACAGGGAAGTGTTAAGAGGCTGTTGAGTTCTCAAAGTAGGATGAATAGGATCATTCATGTTCATCTGGAGAGAAACACATTTTCCTGCTACTGAATACTAAGAGGAATATATTAGGTTTCTCTTTGTATTAAAGTTCATAAGGCAACATAACATATAATGTCATATTTTGCAGGAGAAAATGAAATGCATTTAAAAAGTATACCTTTCTTAGGTTAGTCTTAAAAAAATGCCAAGGTCATGAAATTTAGATTTTGTGAAATGATTTTTGGGAGGGAATGAAAATAATATGATGGCAGTGTCTTGTTTTTGATGATCAAACAGCTGAATACAGGGGTAAGAGCTTGAGACCCTTATTTAAACGTGTAATTTAATATGTCCTTTGGACTGAGCCTCCTTCTTGCATTAGGTTTATCTGAAGTGGGCTTTTTGGCAAGTGCTAGATCTCAGTAAGTCTGACTTTTCAGAAGTGGTTGAGGTAATACAATGTTGTACTGTTGGTTCACAGAGGCTTAGGATACCAGGCATGTTGAC
>CM053614.1:63767914-63828538 GCA_028646535.1 Procyon lotor | reverse complement strand
TGTGTGTATTTATTTGTATATAATTTTTTCCCCTAAAAGCAGAGTTTATAAATAAAAAAATCCTGTGGACCGTGTTGAAGGTCATTCAGCATTAAACAGTTTGAGGCTGCTTTGTTCCAGTTTCTTTATTAATGTGGAATAATTATCGAATAAAGCATGGTCTCAAATCTCAAGGTATTTGCAGACTGATAAGGGAATAAAAACCTCTTAATTATCATTTCATTAGAAATAATGTTTTATAAATTTATATTCTGATAAGGGCACAGCCCTAAGAAGCTGGTTGATGTTTTACCAAGAATCACTGGGACATGCTTGCTAAAAATGCAGGAAAAATAATTCGTTTGAGTACCAAAATCTCCATTTTAAACAAAATCCCCAGGGGATTAAAAAGCAGGAGTCTTTGGTGGACACTTGGAGAGATAATGGATGAGAATGGTAACCTTATATTTAATGGACTGACTGGTCATTCTCACTGCATGGAGACCCAGTTAAAGTGTAATGACTAAGGTCATCCGTAAAGACTAATCTTAATAATCACCTTACAATTTTACTCGAAGCAAGCTATCCATGTTAATCTCCAGGCATGAAATGTAATGATCTGTTTTATTATTGTTAATTTATGCTCAAGCTTCCTTTTGCTCTTCTTTTTAACCAACATAACAATTATACAGGCTAACTATTTGCCTCAGGGAGATGCTGTAATAGGACTAATTAAATATTTAATATTTTAAAGGACTTAAACAACCTTGTAAGTAATATGTTAAGAGGAGATAAAATCATGATGTTCCCTTTAGTAGGAGGAATGTTAATGAAGTCCTGGGATCAAGCATCCCTTTAATGCCCATATCCTGTGTCTGTCTGGAAGCAGAATAGCATAATGGTTAAATTTGTGACTTTGGCAACCTATGGGCATTCTCCCACTTCTTAGCCCTGGGGCCTACAGCAAATGTCTTAGTCTTTCTAGTCAGTTTCACTTTTGTCCCTGTAGGGTGGGGATATGAGGATCACGAACTTTTCTGAATTGTTGTGATGCCATATAATATATGTATCTAATAAAGGAAAGTGGTTTTTATTAAAATGAGTTAATCACATAGACTACAGATGTTACTGAATTTGTGACTTGTAGATTTTTCTTTTTAAACTAGAAATGTAGTTAAGATTTTGAAAATGGATATGCACTTTTAGGTAATCTCAAATCTGGAAAGAAGGAAGAATAACAGGAGGAGAAAAAGAAGGTGGAGGGGAGTAGGAGAAGAGGCGTCTAAATGTCAACCCACACAGGGGCGAGGCATAAAGAATAAGCAATTTCTGTTTGGAGCACAGAGACTTATTATAGATGTATACAATCGATTGTAAAAATGGCCTCACTGATGTGTACGAATCATAGGATCATCAGATGTCAGAGCACAGAGATCATATGGGAAATGCTTCATTTTCTAAGTTACTGGTTAGTGAATGAATCTGAATTAGCCTAAAGTTGTCATCATTTTTTTAAATGACATCTTATTTTATCAAAGCTCACATAGAACAAGGAACCAGACTAACAAAGATTTAGAAAAGTCCGTTTGGCATTTTTTTTTATTTAGAATTAATTGAATAAACAGTTTAAATATATAAACAGGCACACTTACAGTATTTTTCAAAGCTTCTTATTTTCTAAGTGTTTTTTGAAGGTTTTTCCTTTATAACTAAGGATATTTTATAAATTCCTTTCTAATGGAAAATCTCAAGGTAAAACTTACTCACATGTTGTTTTTTTCTGAAGACATGAATTGCAAACTTTGGGGCGACCCAAATAATACAATTTTATTGTGCATTCCTAGGCCAGCAGCCTGGCTGTTGACAAAGGAAACCGTTTCTCAACTCCATTCATTCAACAGGTACTTATGGTTGTTACTGTGTGCTGGGCCATTAGAAGAGAGAATGAGATTTAAATTTTCTCAGAAGTTATGTATTTTTTCTTCTCTCCTTAATGTGCCATCACTAAGTATTCTTGATTACTTCTTAAAATTTATTAGCTATGTATGGGTTTTGAGAACTTACTAGAAAATCAGGGTGAGGTTCTACTTTTCTTTCAGGTGCAGTTGATCCACATTATTTATGAATTCCACTTTTGTGAGTGAGTTCTCCTACTCATTAGAATGTATTCATAACCCTCCCTAAAATCAATACTCATGCCACTGTTGAGGTCATTCATAGACTGGTGGGTGAAAAATTTGAGTTGGCCCATGTACATGTTTGAGAGATCAAGCAAGGCCGATACTTCAACTTCTTGACTTAGTTTTTATATTGTGACCACGTGTCCTTTGCCTTGTCTGTTTAGAGCTCTATGTTTTGCATTTTTGTTGGTGATTTAAAAGGGACCCTAAGCGTAGTGCTGGATGGCTGCCTCGTGTTCTTATGCACAAGAAGGCTGTGATGAGTATTAGGGAGACAATGTATGTGGTAAACTTCATTTGAGTATGTTGGCTGTGATTTCTACATTACTGAGTCACTAATATATATTTAAAAAAGCATTTTTAAACTGAAACACACATAAAACAAGGTTACGTATTGATTGGCTGATGAAAATATGATCAGTGGCTTGTAAGACTCTAACCCTGGATTTTCCCAAGGAACATTCCATACTTCAGTGTTCCTAGTGACTTTACAGAACAAAATTACCATGAATAAAGATAATCAGTTGCATTTGCATTTTTGAGGAGTTCGCTAACTGCTTATTCTTGGTTATAGTAGTGGTGAGAGATTCTTTGGCAGGGCAGTTGTAGGGCAGAGTCATTCCTGCTCCTCTAATCCTTCTAGCAATGTTGTAGGGCCCTGATTCCCAATATTACATCCGCTCCTAGATGGAATGGTGCTAGGATGGTTTCTGTTAACCTGAGGCTGAGTCCTGGCTAAGGTGACTCCTTCCACCTCTGACTTTTAGAATATTCTCTCCATCCTCATAAGCTAGTAGATTTTAGATAATTTTGGTCTCAGTAGTTCTTATTCTCAAATAGGAGTCATGTATACTAAAAATGATGGAAAATTCCCTTTCTCTTTGGATCTACTCAAGATAGGAACAAATAAACTGCTCTCCTGAGGAATCAAACATGAACAAAAATCCACAATATTGGAAGCCTTGAAGTTTAATTTCATAAATGCTTTCTCTTTTTTAGCCCTCTATATTAAACCTGTGATTTGTGTGTGTATGGCTGAACTAAACTAATTTTGTAAGATCTTCCGTTGTTTAGCAAAGATAAACAAAAAGGCTTTTCATTTCTCCTTAGATCATTTCCATTAACTTACTAAAGAAACAGAGTAAAATATTTTAACTTCTTTAATGGGCCCAGGAATTGTCTGGGTGGTTTAATTAAAGTGATTTTAAAAATTATTGTTTAGGGCATCTGAGTGGCTCAGTTAGTTAAGCAGCTGCCTTTGGCTCGGGTCCTGATCCCAGGGTCCTGGGATCGAGTTCCGCATTGCATCGGGCTCCATGCTCAGTGGGGAGAGTCTGCTTCTCCCTCTCCCTTTGGCCCTCTACCACCCCACCTCTCATGCCTGCTCATGCACACTCTCTCTCCCTCAAATAAATAAGTAATATTAAAAATTATTATTTAGCATATTATTGTGGAAATTTGACTGTTAGTACCTGCCGAACAGTGTAAAGAAATGTTTATGCTATTATTAATTCCTATATGTCATAAACAAGCCTATTTTAATCAATTTCTTTTCTTTTAATATTCGAATGAACTAAAAGGTTCATTCTACCTAGGTTACTACTGCAGAGTAACCATGAGAGGGCTAATGATGCTGATGACGTTTAGTGTCCCATTATTGTTAGACTCAAGTACTTTTATTACCTTAGTGTCAAAAATAACAAAAAATTCTATCTAAATTTGTTTAGATACTGGGAATTATAGTAGCATTAAATCAATTGAAAATTGGCCTCCAGCTCCAGTGTTATACTTCAACACATCAATTGACTGAAAAAAAGAATCAACATCCCTTTTACATAGATCACTGTTAACATTTAGCCATGAGCATTTGCAGCCTTATTGTGTCTGCTCAGTAAATGCCTTCCTTGCAGCACCTGAGGTATTGCTTTATACAGACTCAAAGTTGAACTGTTGTCTTAAAAGGGAAATTCAGTGATGAGTTGATTGTGGATTATAGCTTCTAAGCAGTCCCATTTTAGTTTTTCAGTTGGAATTTCCTTTTCAACTCTCTAGAATTTCTTTACTTACAGAGGTGGGGAACCAAAGGTAGGGAAATATTAATAATCTGCAGGGTAATGTGACTCCTGGGGATGCTCCACTTCTTCCTTCCATGCTGTTGTCAGTGATTAGAAATTTTCTTTTTCCTATGTCAGCGTTTTTATATCCTGTCTATCCTAGACTTCCTGGAGCCATTTTGGAACGTTTCAAATTTATTTCATTGGGTAATTGACATTTCTTATCAGGACACCCAACTGGAACTCACCTGGACTCCCTCAGTGCTGTCCATTTTGTACCCACAGTTTCCACAAGACACTCAATATTAAACCTATGGTCATATTTTGTTGTTTAAACACGGTCCGTATACCGTGCAACAGGTAACATTTAATCAGGCTTGCGCATTCTCCTATTTTTGGGCATGTGGAATGTCTCTAATTTTTCACCACTATGAATAGCTGTAGAAAGTCTTAATTAGTCTTGTAGGTTAATTCTTTTGTCTATATTCCCCCAAAGTGGAATTAACAAGGCAATGGGCAGGAACCATTTTAGTCACTAATTCTTTTATCAAATATTTATTCATTTCCTGATATATATCAGAACTGGGCATATGATGATGATTATTTAAAAGAAAAGAGATGTGGTTTCTGCCTTTAATTTTATAGGTCTCATCTCATGTGCCAAATTGCTCTTCAGAAAGAGAGAACAATTTTCAGAACCCCCAACCTTTTTTATTCCCTCAGTCCTTCCAGTGTTTTTAAATTTTGTTTCCCTTTCTATGTAATGGCATCTTAAAATTATTTTGATTTGTGTTTGTTTAGTTGTAAGTGAAGATGTGCACTTCTCCCCAAATCAGCAATTTATTCATCTTTTCTCTTTGTTTATTTTAATAGGATGATTGGTAGATTATGTTCCCTTTTATTAAGTAGGAATTCCTATTTTTCTCTATTTTCCTGGAATACTATTTTAAGTTTGAATTAGACAGTAATTAGACACAGAAGAATGATGTTTAGTAATTCTAATAAATGCTTATCTTGGAATAGAGCATCTGATGAATTTAAAGCTCATTAAAGTAACCCTAATAGAGTTGGCTTAAATGATTTAAAAAAACCCCATGAGATCAAATAGCATTTTTGCTTATCCATAAATATATTAACACTAAATTTATGACACTATAGCTAGAAGAAAAAGAGCAAAATATGATAATTAATGAGTCCTTTAGGAAACAAAGCTAAATTAAACACATTTTAATTTATTAAAAAAACTCAAAGCTGTAATTACCTTTTTCAAAGCATTGTTGAATAGTCTTCTTCAGGAGCCTACATACATTTTGAATTAAAAATCCTTAGTCTTATAGTAACTCAGGTTTTCTGACCCATTAATAGCCGTTTCACAGTCACAGCATTCACATCGCCACAAAAGAACTTTAACCCCTACGCACCAGGGATAGTTCGGCTTTGGAGTGTGTCTACCCTTGCTGGCTCTACACCAGTTCCGTGCCTTCCCTTTCTGGAGCTCCGACATCCTCCCTAGGCTTTCGCCCCACCAGAGTTCTGAACCCTAGACCTCTTCCTTCATGAATTCTCCAGTAGGTTTTGACTTGTATCCTAAGGGAAAAAGCTGAATATGGAAATGTTTTTGGGGGAAGAAAACTACACATAAAAACAAGCAAGAACAACAACACAGCTCAAAAAACAGACCGTCACAGAAGTTTACCCACTGTTTTTTTTTTTTTTTTTTTTAATTTAGAAACAAAGTAGTATTTGGGCAGATCATTTCTCCTCTGAGTTTCTCTCTCTGCCAAGTCTGAGGTTTTCTTATCTAGTCTCCTCATCCCTAGGACACATACATACACAGACACAGCCCACAGCTAGTGTGATGAGTCTGAAACTGATAAAAATCTTAAAAAAAAGAAGTTCTTAGGTTGAACTACATGGGATTATTGTTATTTGATCATTGTCTAACCCAACACAAAGGCCAACTGTGTAGCCTATCTTCTCACCAGCAAAACAAGGTGATAAGATCGAACAAAAACCATTGTTTGTCACCACCCAGGTTGATAGTATGAAACACACAAAAAGTCAAACAAATCAAAATGTATTCTAAGGCAGACTTTTTCAGTTGTACATTGTGCGTGAGTAGAAGCAATATTTTTCCTTCAGGTTGCTAGAATCCTGGGCTTTGGAGTAGTGAATAGGTCCTTTTGTTCTGTTTGTTCATCCATTATTTCAGAAGCATGACTGCTGGTCCCAGCTTCTGCTAGGATCTGTGAGGAATACAAAAGATGTCATGATTTCTCTGCCCATGACAGTCTAGTTGAGGAGCACAAGACAGAAAACTCTGGAGTAATTTGAGAACAAGTCCAAGGCAAGTACCTGATAGTAAAAAGCAGGGTGAGTTCCCAAGGCACAGTGGGAATTCAAAGCAAGAGAAAGTTCACCAGAAGTGTATTTGATCCAGCCTGGGAAGACTTCTTGGGGAAGAAGAGCTTTAAGCTGGGAAGCCGTGCCAGGGACTATGCTTGGTGTCAAACACGTATTAGGAATTGTATTAGAAAAGATAGCTATATTTAGGATTGTCAAAAAGGGTGAGTCTACCCTTTAGTTGGAACAGTGACATTTCCATTTGCTGTGCAGTATGTACTTTAACTGAATCCAGAATGCTTCCCTATATGGCTGGCTTATGACCTAGGGGGTTTAAGTATCCTGACAAACTGCCTCACTAAATTCTTCTTGATGATTGATCTGCTTAGCGTTGTCCATAACTTTTTTTTGTGGGTAAAGGACAAAAAAAAGTTAATCGTATTTTTTAGGATTTGTGCTAGATTTTTCAGAATTTGTAGGAAAAAAGAAATTCCTGAAACCACGAACATTTTCTTGACCCAGGCACTCTTCCTGGTTCCCACCAAAAGGCGACTGTTTTTTCTCATCTCAGCTGCCCAGGAGAGAAATTATATGGCCTAGCCATTCAACCTTTGTGTAAGAGACTAACTCACAGAATATAATAAAATACCATCATAAATCAAGGAGATTTTTAGTGCCGTGCTTTGCATTGAAGAAAGAATACAAATAAGATGAAGCAAGATTCTCCTTCTTTAGACTTAAAAAAAAAAAAATGAATACTCGACTTCCTTATAGTTTGTCATGAATACAAATTATGTCAGGAGCGGAGAAAAGTTAAGTATGTCGTTCAAATTTTTGTATTGTCTTCTGAAGTGGATGACTTGTCAGGATAGGAGAGAGCAAACTACTTAATCAACATTTCCATAAAATGGGCATACTGTTGTTTTCTGATGGGTAAAACACCTCTAAATATTTATGGAAGGAGGAAAGAGATAATAATGATCGTTAGAGGTTTTTAAAAAATCAAACAGACTCGTTTACCAGAATGATTAGGGGCGGTCAAATAAGAAGACAGAGTGTATTGCTTTCTGTCCCTTTTCCACATCCTACCAGCTCTAGCATGCTTTCCTCTTAGCCCATGTCCAAAAAAAGGCATTTTCACATATGGTCTCCAACAGGGTAGGAATGGAAAGTTTTTAATCCTGGATCTGTGTATTACTTGTAAATCCACTCTCAGTGGAGGATAAAAGTTCCCGGAATAGGGATCACTCCTCTATATCAGACTCTAAGTCGGCCTCAATTCCTCCTGCCTCGAGCAGGGAACACACTCCACCTTGAAGCAGCTGATAGTTTAGGGAGGCTTATTTACAGATCTAAGGACCCCCCCCCCCCCAAAGAGCCAAGTATTGCATAAATTGGCACTTGATATGCTCTCTATTGCCCTTTTCAAAGGGTTTCATGCATATAAATAGCCCCTTCCAGATAGCAAGGTTTCTGGGGGGGAGACACTTTGTCCTATCCTACATTTCTTTCTACTTACCTTCCCTCCTGGCCCCGTCCTGTGGCCTTTGCTTCTCCCACCCTGCTCCATAACGGCCTTCTTCAGAAGATGCAGATCATTCCTAATATTTACTGCTAAATTCTTGGTAAATTTAATTCAAAATTGCACATACTATAGAGAGAAAAATCTGGGCCAAGAAATTCACCAGTTAATTTGTCACACATTTACATTTTATGGACCTTCTCCTCCACCCCTTAGGGGAGAACAAAAACTACCAGCAGAAGGATAAAGCTAAGGGATATTAGGACCTGTAGCTGTAGGCTGCCCCTAAACCTTTATGTGAAAGATTTTGTAGGAGAGCCAGACAGGATCCTGAGGGAACAATTTCGGGGCAGAGAGAGGCAAAATGAATCCCATTCAGGTGAAGAGAAAAACATTTATTCATTAAGATGTAAGTTGAGGGGAAGACGAAGTGAAAGGGGCTGCAGACCTCTGCAAGAAAGAAATAGTTATGGAGTCCCGGGAAGAGAGATTGTTGGAAATTTTGAAGTCTAAAGTACCAGCTGAGGGCATTGTATTGCTTCCTCTTGGGAACAAGAGGCCTCAGGGTTCAATTCATTTGTTTTGGACTAAAAAAAAAAAAGGGCTCCCAGCTCTACTCTATGATTTTAAATATGAACAAAAAATATCCGTGAAGGGAAAGCAGGCTATAGTATGTGACCGCCATTGTACCAAAGAACATGAAATTACAAATCAATGAGTGACTTGAAAGAAGATTAAAATTTGTGTTTGTTAGTCTATTTTTAAGCCTTTCTTTCATAAGGCTAGGAAAGAAGGTTATATAAAGTTTAGCCAGCTTTTTGTAAGATAATCTAAAGGCACCTTTTCCACCTTCTGTTCTCAGATTTGGCAGCAAAAAATTTTGTTCTGATCACAGTTTCTTGAAGTATAATTACTTTGTCAAAAGAAAATATAATTAGAACTGATATTTTAAAATGCACCGTAATTGTATTTAAAGATTTGATAATTTGCTCACGTATGAAATGTTCTGTTAATTTAGCAACAACCAGCAGCGCCGGAGTCAGGAAATGATCTGCTGGTTTTTCTCTTTCCTGTTTTAAAAATACCGTCTATTCTGCCCTTTTGTCTCTTCCAAGAGATATAGTCAGTTTCAGTGGTGGATTGAATTAAATGCTTGGTGCAGCTTTATGAGCGTCAGGCCCATTTATTTCCTCTGTTGTACTGCACTTTTTCACGCGTCTCATACCATTACTGCAGCTGCATCACAACAAAAGTAACTCGGATTCCAACGTGCCCTCTAAGGTCTCTTTCTTTGTAACCTCAATCAGCATAAATCTGTTTCTTATTCCTTATCCCTGCCCTGAAAACTCTGGAAATCCCCTCCTTCCTTCTACTAGCCTCAATTATTATTTAAAAACAAAAAAAAGATCTCTTGTGTGTAGCAGCATTTGATCAATTGAATACCCCCATGAATGGCAAGCTCTTGTCCTGTTCCCCACACTCAGATTTGGATCAACGAGTCACAGATTTTTGGAATAAAATATTTCTTATGAATAAAGGCAGTCCTTTTTCAGAAACCATAGAGCTGCACAGAACCCTGGGGTTCAGAAAGACCCAGAGCTGTCAAGTTTTAGCTAGAAAACAAATTGAGTCAATTAATTATTCTCGGTTCACCTCCTCTAAGGCTAGCGTTGTCAAAGTCAAAACAAAGTGGAGGACTTTCTCCTCTTTTTCTGCAAAGGGTGCTTACCCTAGTACCTGCTACCCTAGTTTCTGGGACCTCAGCATTGAGCTGTGGGGTGGGATCTGAACATGTGCTGTTCAGAAGTGATTGAGAAGATGGTGAAGAGTGGAGTTTTTGGAGGCAGGTGCTTTGACCCTGCATCTCAGCTCCCTGATAGAACCTTTGGCAAGTTATTTAGCCTCTCTGAACTGGTCTTCTTATGCGGAAAGCAAGAGTAGCGATAGTATATATTAGGTTCTGTGAGGCTTTTAGAGTGATTAGTTATTACTATTATCATGCTGGATTGAATACTGTCTAGCCAAATATTTCGAACAAATTGTGAGCTACGATGGCTCATTTAAGCCTGGAATATTTTCTCCAAGAATTTAACTTCTGATTAATCGATGGTGACTCTTAGAATTGCGTACATTTCTAGTAAAAAAAATTTTTTTCTTCTCTCCCTTCAATCAATTTCTAATTGAAATGAATACTGTAGTGGTCATTTTCAAGTCTCACATTTGAAGTGAAAATATGTATGGGAATTATATGGATAAAATATAATTTTCTCATTACTGAATTTTGTTGAATGGTGTGAATTACCTCTTGAAGTGAGAGTAATTGGAAGGGCACAAAAATATATTTGAGGGAATATAAGTTTCCATCTCTCATTCTGTCTAGACCTTTTTTTTTCCCACCATGATCTGATACTGATTTGCAGAAGTGGAATGGATGGAAAAAAGAATGGCAATCAATGTAGGTCATTAAAATAATTGAACAGAAGAAAGAAATTCAATGTTTGCTTCTGTCACAATGCAGTAATGAATTCTCATTTGTGACATACATTGTTTAGTATGACATTGATAAAGATCAGGACTTTCTTCTTATAATAATGTTTTATTTTATCTGAAACGTTGACATTTAAGCCATTTATTTAGTGGTCATATTCCTTATGTTCTTCAGGTTAAAAAATTTTGATTGCAAAATAAGTTTACGTTTTATACCAAGTTATAATGACAAAGTAAATGTATGAATAACTAGTGTTTAGAATTATTGGATGATACCAGATCTTTGAAGGTCATTTGAATTGTTTTCATTTGCTATTCTCAGTATGAACAATCTAACCAGGTTCAACTGTAGAAACTGGACTTTGGTTTCTTAAGTGAACACAATACATTCACCTGGCGTTGAAAGATGGGTTCTTTGAAACTCTATGAAGATGTTTTCCTATAAAGCTGTGTTAGTTTCAAAATAGTAAAGGCCATTAAGTTAGCCATGGAGGTGCCTTTGAAATAGAACAGAGTAAAGGTGAATGCTTGGAAGTAATCTTTTTTTTTTTTTTTTGAAAAGTTAAAGAATGTTCTTGATTTTTTTTTTTTTCTTTTAAAGAATGTTCACAGAAGTGGGTTCGAACTAGCATCTTTAGTTTTGGCTAAAGAGACAATCATAGGGTATGTAAGCTAGAATCATAAGAGTTTTAAAAAAAAAAAAAGCCAAAGAAGCGAAGGATGCCTTCTTGTTTGACCAGTTTGACCATCAACAGGGCTGTGATTGACTCTCTGTCAGTTTTATTGACAGAGTAAATATTTGACAGGTAAATATTTATTGTTGACTTAAGGGAAGTGTTGCATCAGTAAATATTCCAGAACCAACGGGTTATTGATAATATTGGCTTGGTTTGAATTCCTAGGGGGGACATGGAACTGGTTTTCTTTATTTGAGTCTGCAGCCCAAAGCTGAAAAGATGCGGCCTTCTGCAGTGTATGTGTTATTAAATGCTATATCTTGCCTCAGACCACACTGTGACCGTTGTTTAAAGCTAACTGTATGCTACCTCTCACTGGGAGAAGGAGTTGTATAATTCCTTAAGGAGTCTCTAAAAGCAGAGTGTTGTGTACAGTGTATTGTGTAGATGTCTTGCTAATTGTATTGAACTGTAGCAATATTGGCTACCACATACTTTACTTTCGTCAAACACTGGGGGAAGATGCTTTTTTTTTTTTTTCTCTCGAGTAAGTGAGAGTGCGAATGGGGAGGGGCAGAGAGGGAAAGAGAGAGAATCTCAAGCAGGCTCCCTGTTCAGCGAGGAGCCCGACACAAGGATTCATCTCACGACCCTGAGATCATGACCTGAGTAGAAATCAAGAGTCAGACACTTAACTGACTGAGCCACCAGGGCACCACGGGGGGGGGGGGATATATTTTTAAAAATGTTTCTCTTCTCTAATAGCATCTGCTCAGTCACTTGAAAAATCTTTGTCTTAGAAATTCAGATATTCCTTTCAGTTTGATTCAAATTCAGCAAATGTTTACTGGGTCCTGACACTGTGCCAAGAACTTTGCTAGGCACCTGAGGTCATAAAGCTGAATATGACTCTGTTCAGTCCCACAGCAGCTAATAAAGTATGGGTGACATGTTCTCCTAAAGAACAAAAACAAACAAAATTCGAAACCCCAAACCAGTATGTATAAAGGAGACTTCAATTCACTTCAGTAGGGATTCATTTTGTCCAGAGAGAGAAGAGAAAGGGGATTCCCAGCTGAGGAATAGGATGTGTCAAGGAATAGAGGGATGACTGTTCACATAGCTATTAGGAAACTGTGAGGTCCAGTGTGTGGTAAATTATAACATAGCTTGTTTATCACTTTTTATGAACTCTGAGGGCTTGGCCTTCTTCTTTAACGGCTCTTTCTACTTTATCTCTTACAAGTCCTGCAGTGTACCACTTATTCCACTCCCTGAATATTTATTTAAAAGATACAGAATCATAATCATTGAATAATGAATTAAAAATTGATCTATGGGGTCACCCAATTTTTTTTACTGGAATATACCATTTGGGTTTATAAATGGCACGACATTCATTAAAGATCTTGGAGTTGGAAGTGCTGTTTACTATTATCCAGTCAAAGAATTTCACTTGAGGACAGATTATAAGGTTGAGTTAGAGATTAAATCAGAGCTTTACTTTGAAGCACTGACTGAAAAGGGGATCTGATGGTCCTCATGGATGGCTTCAGAGGCCAGACTTTTCCTCTGCATACCTTTTGAAGATTATGGTTCTCAGATCACAAATATACCCATAGCATATTTTTCAGAGAGTGGTTTCAGCAGTGTTTGTGGAAAGAATGAAGGGGATTGTGGGATGCTGCATCGCCATTGGAACAGGTGAACTCATTAATCTCTGCTTAGACGGTTTACATTTTACCCTGGAGAGAAGTGTCATGCTTTTTAGGGTCCCTCTTCCAGAATAATTAAATAACCTCCTTGGCAGAATGCAAAAGCCCACACTAAACTCTGGTCTAGGGTGTGGGGTAGAGAGAGTTAACTGGTTAGAGCAGAAAGTTTTAAGAATTGTTAGAATTAGTATGTGGTGCAGTCCAGGAATTGTTGATTATAGAAGTCACCAGCTTTTAGTTCCTGCCTGTGGTTTTAATTAGTTTTAATGGATGTAAATCATGTGGTCCTCTACTGACCTGCTCGAGTTCATTACTCACTAGGTTGTCTGCAGCTGATCGTTTCAGGATTAACTGTCATGCTTAGGGAGACGAGCTCTTGTCACTCACACGGTCTCAAGCAAGGGCAATTTTCTTTCCGGGGGATGAAATTCAGTCCACACAGAGCGTTTGGCTTCAGTGCTCAGTCTGTGCACTGATGACCTCTTGGGTCGTTTGAGAGGAAGACTCATGGATGCCAGGTGGGCATAGACTCTGGATTTCATATACAAAGGGAAACCCCAGAAATGCCTAATGTGATATCTGCCTTATTGGTATAATACGCCCATGTGTACTTCTAGATTATAATAATGACATTTGATCTTATTAAAAAAATGAGGATGGGGAAGAGTAGATTTAGTGCTTAAACTCCATGTAACATATTGTGGGACCATTTTCTAGGTGAGAGAAGGTCCCTTGAGTTGCATGATTCTCATCTGGCTATACTTTTGAATCACCTGGACAGCTTTAAAAAAACTCCATATACAGGCCTCATCCCAAATCAATTACATAAGAACTTCTAGGGTTACTGATTCTATAGGTCTGGGATTGGGCTCTCTCCCTTTAACTTTTTGTTTTGAAGTGATTTAAATATTACAGAAAGGTTACAAAAACTCAGTTGTACTTTTTTATCTACATTCAACAATTTTTTTACATTTTACAGTATTTACTTTATATATATACTGATATTTTTTCTGAACTATTTAAAAGTATGTATTTTTTGTTTTTGACAGTTTTTATTTTCTAAAATTTATGTTTTGCTAGGTTTATTGATATATTCATTTTTTAAAAAAGATTTTTATTTATTTGAGAGAGAGCAAGTGAGAAAGAGAGAGCACAAGCTGGAGGGGAGGGGCAGTGGGAGAGGGAAAAGCAGAGTCTTTGCTGAGCAGAGATCCCGATGTGGGTCTCCATCTCGGGACCCTGGGATCATGACCTGACCTGAAGGCAAATACTTAACTGACTAAGCAACTCAGGTGCTTCTTTACTGATATATTTTTGACATGTTACATATATAAGGTGTACAACTTGATAATTTGATATACATATATATTGTGAAATGATTTCTACAATAAGGCTTTTTAACACCTCCATCCATTGATATGATTACCATTTTTTTGTTGTTGGGGTAATCATATTTAATATCTACTCTCTTAACATTCAAATATGTACTGTAGTAGTATTATAATCATTACATTGTACATTAGATCCTGTAACTTATTAATCTTATAGCTGGATGACTGTACCTTTTGACCAGCATCTCCCCATGTCCCCTACAACCCAGCCCTGGCAAAAACACTGTTCTCTCTATTTTTATGAATTCAGCTTTTTTATGAGGAACCTCTGTACCGTTTTCCACAACGTCTGTACCAATTTATATTCCTACCAACAGAGCACAGGGGCTCCCTTTTCCTCATATCTTCATCAACACTTGTTATTTCTTGTCTTTTTGACTTTAGCCATTCTGATAGGTATGAGGTAATATGTCATTGTGGTTTTTATTTGCATTTTCCTAATGATTAGTGAGGTTGAGCATCTACTCATTACCTTTTGGCCACTTATATGTGTGTCTTCTTTGGAAAATATGTCTATTTAGGGCCTTTGCCCTAATTAGATTATTTCACTTATTTTTTTGCTATTGAGTTGAATGAATTTTGAAATGTATTTTGGATATTACCCCCTTATCATATATATGATCTGCAGATATTTTCTCCTATGCCATAGATTGGTTGCCTTGAAAATATCTTGCATATAACGTGTGTCTTTAAAATTAAAAAAAATTTTTTTATTTATTTGACAGAAAGAGATCACAAGTAGGCAGAGAGGCAGGTAGAGAGAGAGGGGGAAGCAAGCTCCCCGCTGAGCAGAGAGCCTGATGCGGGGCTCGATCCCAGGACACTGAGATCATGACCTGAGCTGAAGGCAGAGGCTTAACCCACTGAGCCACCCAGGCGCCTGTAACATGCATCTTTACCCAATAATTTTTCAGTGTGCATTGCCTTCAACAATATTTTAAGAGAAGAATATTCTCTTCTATAGCCAAATTACAGTTATCAAATTAAGGAAACTTAGCATTTATATAATGCTTTTATCTAATTTGTATATCACATTCTCATTTTGTCAACTTTCCCAGTAGTGTCTATGATAATTAAAATTTTATGTGTCTACTT
Organism: Procyon lotor; assembly: GCA_028646535.1. NCBI lineage: Eukaryota > Metazoa > Chordata > Mammalia > Carnivora > Procyonidae > Procyon > Procyon lotor. Next base: position 63,813,095 of record CM053614.1, on the reverse strand, counting down.
GGCTAGGCCTCAGGGTGCCCAGAGATTTGGTCATTCATTATGCTGAGTGTTTCTGTGAATATGTTTTCAGTGAGATTAACATCTAAATCAGTGGACTGAATAAAGCAGAATGCTGTCCCTAATGTGGTGGGCCTCATCTGATCAGATGAAGCCCTGAACTGAACAAAAAAGCTCCCCCCCGCCCACAGTACCAGAGTAAGAATGAATTCTTCCTGTCTAATGGTCTTAGAACTGGGACACTAGCTTTTTCGTGCCTTTTGGTTCAAACTGAGACACCAGTTCTTCCTGGGTGTCAAGTAGGCAGGTTTTCAGCTGGAAGTATGCCATTGCTCTCTTGGGTCTCCAGCCTGCCAGCTCGCCCTGCAGATCTTGGTACTTGCCAGCCTCCATGATTGCCTTACCCAGTTCCTTATAATTTCTTTTAATACACACACACACACACACACACACACACACGCACACGCACACGCACACGCACTCTATTTCTCCTGTATCTCTGGAGAATGCTAATACAGTGTCCTTGACAGAACTTTTTCCCCTAGTTCAAGATCATGTATTGCATTTAGTTGTCATAGGTCTTCAGTCTTCTTTAAACTGTTAATAATTCCTCAGCTTTTTTTTGTCTTTCATACCATTGATGTTTTTTAAGAACACAGGACAATTATTCTACAGAATGGCCTTCTACCTGGATGTCTTTGATGTTTCCTTTGATTACTTCTAGGTTATATATTTTTGGTGGTGTACTGTGTGTGAATTGCTTTTCCTTCTCACATTTAAAAGCACACCTTAGTGGGTGATGTTACTCTTGATCAGTTAGTTAAGGTGTTGCCTGTCTCCCTACTCTCCTCTTTTTATAATTTTTTTTCCTTTAAAGTTAGTGTATGTACTTTGTGGGAAATTACTTTGAGACCATGTAAGTAACCTGTTCCTTTTAAATTTTTTTGCCAGCAGATTTAGCACCCATTGATGATTCTTGCCTGGTTCAGTTTTTACTAAAGATGGTTGTTAAAATGGTCTTTCTTTTTTTCTTGCTTCTTTATTAGTTGGCATTTTACTGTAAGAAAGAGCTTTTGTTTCTATTGTTTGTTTGTTTATTCATTTGTTTATTATAAACAAGGACCCAGTGATTCTTATTGAATTCAATGGGTTATAATGTATTAGCCTCTGTATTTTTATTTTGAAATAATTTTTGAAGAGCAGTTTCCAGTTAACAGAAACATTGAGAAGAAGGTACAGAGATACCCCAAATATTCCCTCTGCCCCAGAAACCTCCCCCATTATCAAAATCACTCACCAGAGTGGGACACTTATTATAATTGATGAACCTACATTGACATTTCATAATCGCCCAGAGTCCATAGTTTACTTTGGGGCTCACTCTTGGTGATGTACATTCTATGGGTTTGGACAAAAGTATGATGTCATGTATCTATTATGGTATTCTACAGAATGTTTACACTGCCCCCAAAATTCTCTCCACCTCTTTATTCCTCCCTGCCCTCTCCATCCCCTGGCCACCACTGATCTTTTTGTTGTCTCCAGAGCTAAGTTTTTTCTAGAATGTCATAGAGTTGGAATCATATAGTGTGTAGCCTTTTTCTTTTCTTTTTCTTTTACTTAGTAATATGCATTTAAGGTTCTTTCATGTCTTTTCCTGGCTCAAGTACTCATTTTTTTTTTTTTAAAGCACCGAATGATACTGTATTGTCTGGATGGATCACAGTTTATTTATCCATTCACCCACTGAAAGACCTCTTGGTTCCTTCCAGGTTTTGGTAGTTGTGAATAAAGCTGCTCTAAGCACCCATGTGCCGGTTTTTGGTGTATTTATTTTGGTGATAAAATTACCCATGATTTTAACTACGAGAGCCTCATCAGGCTGGCTTCTATGTCTTGTGGTTCTTCCCCCATGGTTTTGTGAGTGTTCCGTTTTTTTTCTGGCACAAGATATTCTGGATGCATTTTGAATTCTAGTTGTGAGATTCAGCTGTTTCTGCAAGGATCCCTGGTTCCTTTTAGTAAGAAAAGATATTGGGAAAGCAGGATCTGGGTGATATTATATATCCTCTTGGCAAAGTCAAGCATTAGAATGAATATGGTGATGTATGATTATGAGAACAGATATTCCGAAAACTAGACTACTTCAGAGTACAGTTTGCTTACCAGTTACTGAAACCAAAAAGGAAGAAACATTTAATTAAGAAGACAAACAAATTTTAAAGTTGATTTTTAGTTAAAGAAAAATTGTCATTAGACTCAAGGAAGGGAAACTGCATTTCATAATCTGTGATTTTCTTACCAGGAAACATTGTTAGTTTTGTTACAAGAAACTCACAGTGCTGTACTTCTGCAAAATGAATGATACCATTTTGGTCTAAATCAGTTGCACAATGACCAAATCTTGAGTGACAAAATAGACTTGACATGTCACTATATTGCAGATAAATATTTGAGAAATGGAATATTGGTGCATTTGATGAGTGGAAGGAATCTCAGTCACCTCAGGATGGATGGCATGAAAAATGGGCCGCTCAGCTCTGTGCTGTAGGTGGGTCTTAAGGAAGTAGCAAAATATTGTACCTCAAAGAGGGAAGAAACTTAAGGGAGTTAGCCACCTAAGAGTGAAATATAGAAATGAAAAGCTCTGTGCAGAAAAGTTCAGAAATAGTCTATTGAAATTTATAAAAAAAAAAAAAAGTTAAAAACAAAACAAAACAAAATAACAAACAACAACAAAAACAAAAAAAAGTTACTCAACTAAGTGCAAAACCATGCTGTTGGGAGAACATGCCCGAAAGGAACCTTCAAGAGTCTGGGAATGAGGGGTGCCTGGGTGGCTCAGTGGGTTAAAGCCTCTGCCTTCAGCTCAAGCCCTGATCTCAGGGTCCTGGGATCGAGACCCACATCGGGCTCTCTGCTCAGCAGGGAGCCTGCTTCCCCCTTTTCTCTGGCTGCCTCTCTGCCTACTTGTGATCTCTCTCTCTCTCTCTCTCTCTCTCTCTGTCAAATAAATAAATAAAATCTTAAAAAAAATAAAAAAAGAGTCTAGGAATGAAATGATTCAACCTATTCTTAACAAATTGTTTTCTTTGAGATAACACATAATAGCATATTATGAAATATGAATATATATTAACATGTGTGTATCTATATCTGTATCTGTATCTATATCTATATCTATATCTGTACCTATATCTATATCTATATCTATATCTATATAAATGAAACCTTATTGAGCCCTATGAGGCCTGTTGGCAGATGTGGGGTGGGGCTGGGTGTTGCGGGCGGAGGGTTCATGAATGGGAAGACTCAGGCACTGCACTTAACCATGAGGAAGAAAGCATTGGCAAATTTCAGTTTTGACATCAAATAGGAAGTAACATTTCCTGCAAAAAGGGTAAAAATACTTTGGTAACTGTCAAAATATGAAGAAGGTTGATGTTGATCACAGCAGCGAGAACAAAGACTGAAACTTACTGAAGCTGGTTGGAGGAAACAAAGTCACTGACTCACACAACCTTTTCTTTTGGCCAGTAGAGGAGGAAGCCGGTGTTTACAGAGCGTGTTAGAAGAAGGCAAAGTGTGGGGGCACCTGGGTGGCTCAGTGGGTTAAAGCCTCTGCCTTCAGCTCAGGTCATGATCTTGGGATCCTGGGATCAAGTCCCACATCGGGCTCTCTGCTCACCGGGAGCTTGCTTCCCTCTCTCTCTGACTACCTCTGTACCTACTTGTGATCTCTCTCTCTCTGTAAAAATAAATAAAATCTTTAAAAAAACCCCAAAACCAACAATGTCTTTTAAAAAAAAAAAGGCAAAGTGTGAGTCCATGGATCATACCTGGTGCTTACTGATTTCACCATAAGCCGTGAGTCAGCATCACAACAGTGAAACACTGTGTGTCATTTGCTAGCAAACTTAACATTGGGCTTGCACAGGGCACACAGAAAAGATCACCAGGACAGAAAGGAGAGTGTAGATCTAAACAGAGAGTGCCACTCTGCTCTGATCACTGTGACTAAGGGGCTATGAGCTCCTTTGCGAATGGAAGTTGGAAAGGGCTTTTAGAACTTGATATGTCCTTTTGGCATTTTTCCATAACGAAGTGTGTTTAAGTCATGTTATGTAGGGAGGCTGAAGCTCTCTGCAATCCAGTAGATGGATTTCACCTATGATTGTTACCTGTGGGAAGCTGTTTGGAGATAGGCCAACTCCTACCTGATTCTGACTCTCTTCAGGTGCTGAACACTAGGGTTTTGCTGACGCTGTGAAGCCAGAGATGACCTTTCTGCCATAAGTGAATGATCGGGCCTTGAGGTGGACTTATATTATGCGTTCGGTGCTGATTAGAAGGTAGATGCCAGTGCAGTAGTTTGTATTGAGATTCTTTTTTAAAAATTTCTTAAAGATTTACTTATTTGAGAGAGAGAGAGGCCTGTGAGAGTGTACCACAAGTGAGGGAAGGGGCAAAGGGAGAGAAAATCAAGCAGACGCTCTGCTGAGTGAAGAGCCCGAAGTGGGGCTCGATCTCACCGCCCTGAGATCATGATCTGTGCTGAAACCAAGAGTCAGATGCTCAGCCTACTGAGCCACCCAGCGCCCTCATAGTGAGACTTTTATGGTCATATGGGGACGCCCACCTTTCTCCCTGATAGAGATTGAACTGTATTCACCTAAAATTTATACGTTGAAGCCCTACCTCAAATGTGATGCGATTCTGAGATGGGCCTTAGGGAGGTAATTAGGGTTAGATTTGGACATGAGGATGAGGCCCACCTGATGAGATTAGTGGCTTTTTCGGAAGGAGAGAAGAGTCGCTTTCTTGCTCACCCTGTGAGGACACAGAGTAAACACCACTTTCCAACAAACCAGGAGGAGAGCTCTCATCAGGAACTGAATTAACCTTGATCTTGGACTTTCTAGCTTCCAGACCTGTGAGAAATAAATATCTTTAAGCCACGCAGTCTGTGGTATTTTAATTATGGCAACCCAAGCAGATGAATAAAACACTCCTGCAATCACATATGGGAAGCACTCCTATTCAGAAACTGCTTTATTTATTTATTAGAAGGTGTCTTAGCAGAGGGACTAGGGATACTTGAAGTCCTCATCCTTGATGAATTCTCCCTCTACCAGAAGTACGGGGAAGATTAGTTCTTTATCAGAAAGTGATTGGGTAACCATGGAATTAGCACGAGACAATTAATTGTCAAATTAGCCAAATTGAATGTTAAATGGTTGGCTTGCTGCTGGTGGTGAAAAATCCAAGGGGTACTTTTTTCGCCTCAGTTTTCAACTCAGTTGACGGCCATCTCCTTTCCTTCTTGAACCAGACCTCGCTCTGCTCTGAAAATACCACGCTCCCTGCTTTCTTCCCACCTCTTGGCCTGCTCCCAGACCCTGCCTTGCTGTCTTCCGCTGGCCTCAACATCCCGTCCCACGCAAACGTGTGTCTTCACCGGAACAGGTCTTTCGTGCCTTTTTGTTTTTCTCATGCTTCTGTTTTTCTCTCTCAAATGTTCACCTTCTTCCCTTCCATGCAGGCAGATCAGCTCTCTTAAGAATCAGCTCAAGATATGCCCTTCTGGTAAAGTCTCTACAAAGGAGTTAACTTGTATTTAAATCTCTCATATTTAACTTGGGGAGGGGTTATGGGAAGTCAGTGGACCGAATATGTTACAAATACATGCAACCACGTGGAGGAAACTTGGAAATAAGTTGGAATGGAAAAGGAGAGAGAAGAATGCATGCAATATACTATTTTTTTTAAGGCTCAGAAATGTGTATGTTTACATGTATATGTGTACAGACACACACACACACACACACATACCCCACATACACACACACCACAATATAAAAGACAGGAATTGTAAGCACAAAATTTAGCATAGTGATGTCTTCTATGGGATGGACATGGGAGTCGCCAAACAAGGGGCTAGAATCTAGACAGAGAACACAGGTGGATACAGTGGTGAAGGTTGTGTTGTAGTTAAGTGGGATGATTCTGCTTGTAACTTACAATGCTACATACATTCTTTTGTAAGTATCAACTATTACCGAGTAAAACATGAGAAAAAGTTTTATTTCATGTCAGTTAAAACATTTACTCAAAATTTAATACATTGCTTTTTATTAAGAAAGATTCTGCCCTACTTAAGGGGGCAGCACTTGAATGGACTGGCTCGAGGCCCAGCTAAGGGCTGCCCAGGCACATGTCGCTTTAACAGCTGCTTCGGGTGGGGCTGGAGGACACAGGATGGGGAGCCACCGCGCCACTTACCAGCTATGTTCTCATAAGCAGGTTCTTCGTTTTCCCCCATCTGTAAAATGGGAGTAATACTAATTCCTACTGAGGGTGGTTGGGAGGGTGAAATATGTTAATGTATATAAATTGCTTAGAGAATGTCTGGCATATAGTAAGAAGAAGTTCAATGGTGACCATTTTTATTTGTTGGAGAAGTTATAGGGGTATGGTCCTCAGCTTTGAAATAGAACAAAAATCAGAGTATCATTTTTTAAAATTAAATTTTACTGAGTTAACAAGCAGTAAAATATTGGTTTCAGGAGTAGAAGTTGGTGATTCATCACTTCCTTACAACACCTTGTGCTTGTCACAAGTGCCCTCCGTTGGCCCATCCCCCGCCCACCTCCCCTCCAGCACCCTCCAGTTTGTTCTCTATTGTGAAGAGTCTCATGGTTTGTTTCCCTCTAGTCTTTTATTTTTCTCCTTTTCCATATGTTCATCTGTTGTCTTTGTTAAATTCCACATAAGAGTGAGATCAGCTGGTACAAAAGCAGAGTTTCATGATAACAGACATAACAGATACTAACCATGTCCACCAGATAACAGACATTAACCAAACTTGCATGAGAAGATATATAAACCCTGTGGCTAACTTACTAGTACCCAAAGGGTGGTGACTTTTACCAGTGATAGAATGCTTGTGTCTGTTATCCAGAGCATCTATTTTCCTGGTATTGAGGGACCTAGAAAATTCAGTTCAATTTTATTGTCAAAAGAATGCTTGAAGTCATGAATTCAGGGAAAAAGAAAAAAGGAAATATTTATTCTAGACCACTGTGAAGCTTGTTGAATTAGTTTCCACTACCCGGATAACTGTGCTCCTTTTGGTCACATTCAGAGTGTCCTCACCTGGAAAGTGCTGGAAAACTGTCACCTTAGGGTCTTATAGTTTCTTCAGGTTTCACTTTTCTTCCGTATTTATGTTGACTAGCTATCCCTTTTCCACACAGGTCAGAATGCAGTTGGTTAACACCAGTTTAGTGAAACACGATTGCAGACTTCTTTTTCCCTGAGAGAATAACTACTTCTCTGTGTTTGAGTTTGATATTTCTGGTGTCTGCAGTTACACATTCACAGATACTCTTTTTAGAATTCTTCGAACGCCTGACAAAGCAAGGCTAACATGTTTTGTGGAAGGGGCAAATGTATGGAGGTCTTGGGCCTGAGCACGTATTCTGTGAAGGTCATGGTTGTCCCTCTTAGTCCCAGAACTCGGTTTCCCATCCAGCCTTTTCCAGAAGTTCTGAAAGCTCACATGAAGAAAGCACAGGCAGTTGCAGAGAAGGAAGGGGAAAGACGGGTGATAATTGGATGACTTCAGAGGACACAAGCAAGACTGTGAGTAAGGTACAAATCCCTTTTGGAGGGATTTCAGGGAGAAAAAAAAAAGATACTCCCTCTTCCTAAATTTTTTGTTTTGTTTTGTTTTTTGATAATATTTTCCAAATAGTTACATTTGCTATAAATTCTTTTCCTCTGCGAAAAAAAAAAGGAGCATGTATCCCTTGTCCCCAAGCCATTCCTGATGCCTCTTTATGAAAACAGCAACAGTGAGTTATTACTTGTGAATTTTACTGGATGACTCTTGGCAGTAATTTTATTAACAGTTTTTCAGGAACTGCTTCACTATTTCCCCATGAATAGTTTGCAAGGATCATGGGACGAAAGTAATAAAGAGAACCTTGGGATAAGGAGATGGGGACCATTTCCCAGGGCCTCCCCCAAAGTGCTCCCCGAGAGTCCTCAAGGCCTGAGAACTTTAGTCCTTCTGTTGGTTGATCAAGTAGTCTCTCCGGGGAGAAGGGAGAGTGACAAACTATTTATGGTGTGACCTCGGAGGTGCTAAAAGGACTTTCAGAAAATACCATCCTCACTGGCTTGACATGAAGCTGTCATTAAAATGACTCTAATAATGGTTTCCAGAAAAACTTTTAGTGAAAATAAATGTTGCTTTTTTTTTATATATATATAAATGTTGCCTTTGAGGCAATAGCACAGGAGCGAACGAATGCCTGCTTGATAAGAATGTGTCCAGTGTGGGGAGCTATAAGTTGGGAGGGACTGGGGCATGAACCGAGAATGAGGTCAGCCTGTTTTGTCAGAATGTGTAGGAGAAGGAGTGAAGTGAGCGGAGAGCGGGTGACTTTGCCACTGCCCTCCCCAGCCGATCCGAGTGGCAGATGAAGGACAGAGATAGGAGAGCCGTGAACCGAAGGTCAGCTACATCACAGCCTTGTCTCTGTTGGATGGGGAGACTCTTTAAAGCCATTGATTTTGCCTGTATGAAAATGGTATTGCAGATGAACTAGCCAAGCCCTTGATATTTGCGCAAAGACCATCACTGAACTTCAAAGGGGAAAAAAAAGGTTTTTTTTTGTTTTTTTTGTTTTTTTTTTGAGTTTCCTTAATCCTGCTTGGCATTTGTTTTCATCTCCTGGTAAGAAAACATGCTCTATGGCATGGCTACGTTAAATTAACTTCTCTTGGGCGTCATTCCGGTCAATTAGGACACTTCATTTCAACAAACCCTTTCTCCAGTACAAAGTTGTTATCACCCAGTCCGGTTTACATATTTTTCTGATCCATGGCTTGACATATCCTGAGTATTTCTCATCAGTTTCAGAAAAGATGGGAGAGAATCTCATGAGGTCATCATGACAACCTTGAGTGGTCTTCTGGCCCGCAATCTGTTTTAATTAAAATGGAACAAACCTATTTCAAAATGAACCATACGTTTTTCTCTCCTTTGGAAGAGATATCTTTCTTTTGCTTCACATCGATGATTTTATGAGTATGTGCATTATCTAAGATTCTATAAGTTTGTAGGAGTTTTTTGTTTGTTCGTTCCTTTGTTTTTTAAGCAATATAAAATCTGGCCATTACCAGGTGAGCTGTTAATAATTTCACTTTCTATAATTCTGAGATTTAGTTCCTATGGGATTGTTAGTATTATTTTTACAGTGTTATGCTACATACCAAAAAGTAATATGTCTCCACATGACTTAAGGGACTTGATATTTGACATAAAATTATGATCATGTACAGCTCTGAAGCTGTGTACAAAAAAGATGAAACTGAATCATTTCATTGAATACAGTACATTCTCTCCCCAAATAAATTGATTTTAGATGAATTCCCTTCATCTCTTCCACCCTGCTGGGCCTGGCTGCTTGCTGTGAGACACAGCTAAGTAGGAAGGAGGCTGTTGTTACTTGATGGCAAATTAATTCAACAATTTCAACAAACATTTATCGAATGCATACTATATGCCAAATATAATGCTACGTGCTAGGCATACAAAGAGGAATCAGGTATAGTCTTTTCCTTCAAGAAGTTCGAATGAAACCAGAGAAATGTCTATAATGAACTACGGTGTGATATGGCAAGTGCTCTATTAGTGAGGGTGCAAAGGGAACAAATGGAAAGAAGTGATCTATTTTCTTGGGTGACATCGGCTCTGGACTTTGACTCTTAAGGGGATATCACAGAAAGGATGCTTTAGGCAGAAGGCAACAAATAAGAGCAGCATTTTATAGACTCTGGGGTACCTGCTTGGCATCTGGCTACAGCGGGCCTTTTAATCTGGGTTAGGAACAGAGATTGGGCTTTAAACTCTCCTGTAAATTTGTAAAAACTAACATTTTCATAATGTTTTATAATAGAGTGCTTTCCCATGAATTATATTATTTGTGCCTCACCAAAACCTTGTAAGATAAAATAATCACAGAAACTCCTCTGCTTACCAACTTTTAATCATAAACCTTTCCTAATCTAGAGCTACTTTGGAGAATAAAAGCGTTTCAGTTCTGTTTTCCACCAACAGATGGTGATGGTGGGTTTGCACTGTGTGGCTCCCCTTGTCCTCTCTAGTTGCTCAAAGTCGTCGTGTGTGTGCGGTCTTCGTGCTCAGTTTTGAGTATGTCATAAATATGATTAACTGTATCATGCGCAGTGAGTACAGAGGCGGAGAGAATGGGCCAAATGCCTGTCAGGTGAGTGTAGCAGATGCCTCTGGTGTTCCTTTCGTTTCCCCTCAGTTCAATTTCCATTCCCGCCGCAGCCAGAGTGGACGGTTCAGTGCGGGCACGGACTCCCCTCACATGCCATTGTTATCCTCAGGAGCGCCGTGTGTTCTGTCCCAGAGCTCCTTGGACTGGCAGGAGCTTGCTCAGGCTGCACCCAAGTGCAGCCCAAAGTGCAAAGAAGTTAATATCCGGAAGACTACTCTCACCTGATGGTGGAAAGGAGCCTGTGGTTAAGCAGTCCAGCCTCCTTTCTTTCTAGTGGACAGTTAGGGATGCATTCCTAAAGGTCCTGACAGAATGGAGCCCCCACTTCTCCAGCGACTACTTCAATACTACATCCTTTTATTGGCTTTTCTTCCTTTTCTATCTTACTCAATTGCCCAAGAGCACATTTACCTAGAGACTGTCTTTTTTAGAATATAAACTCCATAAAGGCAGGGATTTTGCTTGGTGCTTTGGACAGTTTTCGGCAAAGAGTAGGCAAATAAGGATCTGTGGAATGAACTAATAAATTAATATGTACATGGCAACATGGAGGGAAAGAATATATTTGGAGGGGATTATGTATAGATAGCTCTGAAGGAACAAACCAATGCTCTTATGTTGTAGAAATGCATTGGGGTCTGCAAAAGCGAATCCTTTTCTGACCACTTTGAACTATAAACAGGTGAACTTGGAGCCTAACTTGGTGAGTAAAGCATTGTATGTTGACTGTCTTATGTATACAAGAGCATTGAGCCTCAGCTAGGCCAAGTTACTTTCGTGAGACATGGGAAAGTTGCCCAGGGTGCAGTAGGTTCAGTAATGCTCACCAAAGATACCAAGTCCTAGTTCCTGGAACTTTAAATGTTATCTTATTTGGAAAAAGTGTCTTTGAAGATGACATTACCCCGAGGATCTTAAGATAACTCTGAAGTGTCTAGGGGGTTCCTAAAGACCATTGCATGTGTCCTTATGAGAGAAAAGCAGCACAGAGAGATGACACAGATGTACAGGGAAGGGAATGTGAGGTTGGAGCCCAGAGAGATGTGGCCACAGCCAAGGAACGACCCAGATGCCAGAAGTGAGAAGAGACAAGGAATGGATTCTCCTCTGGAGCTTCTGGAGGGAGGGCCACCCTGACTTTAGATTTGACTTTAGATTTCTAGCCCCCAGAATTGTTGTTTTAAGGCATTCAGTGTGTAATAATTTATTTCAGCAGCCCTAGGAGTTAGATGTAGAGGTCCAGTGAATTGACCATCACCTATTCTAAAGAGTCAGAAAAGGAAAACTGCCACACAGGTCAGCAGATGACATTGTTAGCCTCCTCAGATCCTTGGCAAGATTTCGTCATGGAAAACTAACCCTTATTCTTTCTCAGATAGCCTTCCCAAAAGACCAGAGGCAGAATAGAAGTGACTGTCAGTGGGCGGGGGGGCGGGGGGGGGGCGGCGGGGAATCAGGGTGATCATCCAAGGACACCATGTTAGGACGTGGCACGTTAAGCTTTAGTGTAGCGCAGTCATCCATGGCTGCTCTCCTGAACCACCACTAGGGAAACTTTTAAAACAAAAGACTTCTGGGTTTATTGAAGCAAGCCAAAGGTCAGGGAATTTCCCAAGGAGCGTAATTTGGGGGAGAACTCCACACTTAGAGTAACTAGAAATATTCCTTCTTCTTTTTCACTCTCCTTCTAGCCTATACATGACCAAAGACACTGCGTTTCACACACTAACCCAAAACACACACCTCTCACTTCACTACAACACACACACGGTGTGCACACAGCTGTAGTGAGAATGCTGACCAGTGTGCCACTACAGAATATCTAACAACCAAAATATCTGTCGGCAGGTGAATGGGTAAACAAGTTGTGGCATATTGTGTAATAGAATCCTACTAGGCAATGAAAGAGTGAACTACTGATTTGTGCAACAATATGGATGAATCTCAACAGTATTATGTTGAGTAAAATTAACCAGACATAAAGCGTACATGTTGCATGACTCCATTGATATGGAGTCCTTGAGTAGGTTGAAACTGATCTGTAGCAATAGAGGATTAGTGGTAGTCTGGGGCTGGGGATTGGGGGCTTGAGTGCCAAGAAGTATAAAGGGCATTTGGTACGATATAAATGTTTCATATCTGGATTGTGGTATTGATTAGCTGACCACACAGTCATACACATGTATCAAGACATGGAAGACTTGCACACATAATATAGTTGCATTTTATTTTATGTAAATTATAGGTTAATAAAGTTAATCTAAGAAAGACAGCAAAGATCTCTTTTGTGCCACTATTGGCATGGATGTTCTGGTTAAATTATTTTGTATGAAAGCTCAAATATGTTTTTATGAAGTCCGATTTCCTTACGTATTTTAAGTTATTAGGATAATAACATAAAATGTTAGACTACAGTAACAATAGGCTTGATAATGCTTCCAAATTAGAAACATTTATACATGTAAATTGTTTGAATTGTTGATAAATTTTGAAGATAGCACCTATTTTTATTCTCAAAGTAAAGTTTGTCATAGGCTTAAAAACATCCATGATTCTGGGAATGTAAATAAGTTGCCCACTCATGATATTTTTAAGGCATTTCTAGCCATTTTGCCTGCAGGAGATACATACACACATTCCCCAGTGTTTTTCAGATGTCTTAACTTCTAATGTTGTTGTCATTAGGGAAAGAATAGTGGTTCTCAAACTATCCATCTCTCTAGGTGCCGTTATATTTTTAATAACAGGTTAAATGAGTACAGACAATTCCAAAACAAAAGAGATCCACAAATTAGGCACAGGATGAACCTCCTATTATGTATAAAATCATCAGCTCAGTTCAAGTAACCGTGAGGTATAAAATGGGACACACCATAAAAAACAAAACAAAACAAAACAATATCCAGGTACTCACTAGGTATTTTTGTTTCAGATAGATTCTAGGATCATGAAATAAATGTAAAACGGGATGAGTGCGAACCTTTTCTCAACTGAGCCTAATAAAAAATGTAATTAGTTAAGTGTATGGTGTCCCTGGGGAGTGTGCCTGGGGAACCGAATGGAGTTGTTTGGAAAAGTTACAAACGAAGTAAGACTCGGTTCCTTCTCCGGCCGTGCTTTAAAGATGAAGTTGAAAATGGAAGGTGCTTGACATTTGAAATTTAGCATTATGGCTGGCATTGGAAATCCAGAGTGTGAGTAAGGGTACCACTGAAGACCATTTCCAGTGGGCGCTAGTACTCTGGCAGGGCAGCTCAGTGGGTGGAAAGGACGGAGCCGGCCGACAGCAGTGACAGCTGCTCCACACATTCCACCACTGCCTGGTTTCTTCCCAGCGCCCGGAGAAGCGGGCTGGGGTTCTGGGTCCGCTCCTCCCTTCCCCTGTCTTCTCCCTTTTCCTCCCCAGCCCCGCTGCTGTGAAAGCTGTAGAACGGTGGCATTTCTAAGCGCTGGCAGAGCAGGTCGAAGTTTCTTGTTTACATTTGTGTCTCCAGTGACAAGTATCTGACCTAGAACAGCTGCGAAATACATAGATGTTTAACAACCCAAAGGTGAGAACTACAGATGAGCAAATGCTTCTGCTTCTGGATAATGGTACACGATCATGGCTGTGCTGTAACTCACACCATAGGACACAGGCTGCATGTGCAGGTGGGCAGTGGCAGGGGTTAGGGCCGTGTGGGAAAGCTGGGGAGCCTCAGCTAGATGTTAGACCAGACTCTAAGTACAATAGAAGGCTGGCAATAGGATGAATTCTAAAATTCTAAAATTCTATTTATTTATTTATTTTTTAAAAAATCGTTTTAAATTTATTCATTTGAGTGGGGAGAAATGTGGGTGCGTGAGCTGAGCGGAGGGTCAGAGGGAGAGGGAGAAGCAGGCTTCTCGATGCGGGGCTCGTTTCCAGAACTCTAGGATCATGACCTGAGCCAAAGGCAGCCGCTTATCCTACTGAATTATCTAGGCCCCCCTTACTTTATTTTATTTTTTTAAAGATTATTTATTTGAGAGAGAGAGAGAGTGAGAGTGAGTTCATGAAGGGCGGGGATGTGGAGGGACAGAGAGAGAATCTGGAGCTGACTCCCCACTGAGTTTGGAGCCCAGTGTGAGGCTGGATCTCACAACCCTGAGATCATGACCTGAGCTGAAATTAAGGTTGAGGGTTAACCAACTGAGCCACCCAGATGCTCAACATTCTAAAATTTTTAACTTCTATCATAGAGCTATGCTGCCTTGACAAAAGTTTCTTTCTTTTCTGAGGAGACTGTTTGCCTAAGAGAATAAATGATAATTAGATATATCTATTGTGTTCTCTCACCATATTCATACCCCACTAATAGAAGAGTCTTACTTTATATTTTTAGGGAGGTAAAGGTTAGAGGATTCAAATACTGGTCAATCAGAGTATCCTTATGTCCACTCCCGTGAAGTATATAAAATATTTTTGTTTTGGGATTTATCACCAACATTTATAAATAAAAGCCTACATGTAAACAATGTTAGTTATACCGACAAGCTCATGTGAGCAAAGGTAACTATAATTCTTTAGATTACCTTCAACTATCACCATGTATTTGATAGTAGGATTATTGTTGAATGCATAGTATTGGGTAGAAAATTGGTGAGTTACATCCCATCTATTCGATAAATCTTTGCTCTCATAGAGTTTCCATGTAGCAGACTCTGGTCCATGACCATGGTGGAAAGGTCTGATTTGATATGTACACATACTTAGCGTGCGGACATGCTGATCTGTTCTTGGCTCAATTTAAGTTGATCTCACATCAAGGAGTTTCACACCCATAGATTTGATATACCCATTTTGGTATGCATACATTTTCTTTAAATATAGAAATGGAGATTAGGTATTTTTCACTAGTGTTGTGCCCAACTGATACCAGTAACTTATTTTGAAATTCTTTGGTGAGAACCACACATTTATGAAAACACAGCTATGTTTTAAAATCAAACAGTTAGGCAATGCAAATTGCAGACGGTGTTTGGAAATAACTCACTGAAATGGAAGACATCATATGCATAATTATATGGTACATTTTACACCTATCAGTTGACAATTCAGTCAACTAGTACATTATATAGGACACAAATACTGCATTTAGAAGAGACAATAATGAAGTAGAAAACTTGTAAAACATAGTATGCTTTCATTAATTCAAATTAATTATTTAAATATCTAATTCAAATTAAATTTAAATTAAATTAGATATTTAAATAATTAATTTAAATTTCATTTTGTTTAAAACGAAACAACCTTTCTAATAGGCTTACTGAAATCATACACAAAACACTCACTGAAATCAACACAAAAAAGTTTTTCCCCTTTAGCTAGTGTGTTTAAGAATATTCTATATTTGAAATTTTCATTTTTCTTGAAAATACAACTGTATAATAACCAATAGGATAGATCTGATGACTAATCACACAACTATTAAACAAACTTTGATAACTGATTCAGTGGCCTCATAATGTTTTATTTCCTTCTGAAATATTCTTTTGTCCAGTTGTCTGACTGGACTTCTCGATATGTTCTATTATGAATTTGCTTTACTTAACTGACATCGACACATTCTTGTTCTGGAGAAATGACCAGCTTCTCTTAGAGGTGAATTATAAGAAATCAAACTTGCCAATGTCCCCATCTATCAGGTCTCTAGTTTTTCTCATTTTCTTCTTTGCCATTTATTAAATGCCTTCAGTAATCTATTCTTTGTATGGAATTTCGCTTTCAGAATGAGGGCTTTGTACTTGAAATGCTAGAACATTTTTTTAGAATACATTTAATACAGTACACACATTTTCTTGCTCAAATTCCAATGTCGGAATAACCAGAAATTGATTAAATATGTATAAATGTTAGAAAACTAAAAGAAATACGGTGGTAGGAAGATATATTTGTTAGAAGGGAGCAAACTAAAAGGCCCTGGGCTCAAAATAAACTTGGGATCTATTCTTAACTCACCTAAGTACTTTCACCCATTAAAAGTAACCCAGTGGACTGCAGGTAGCACAGAAAAGAGGAGCCTCAGGTATTTGATAAACCTGGCTACCTCATCTACGTTTGAGAGTCAGCCCTTTCAGAGCCTGGATAAATCAGAATCTTCAAAGAACAGAGGCTATAACATTTTATAGGTGCTAGGATCAAAAGCTTTCTCCTCCAGGGAAAAATTGCCCTATTATTTTCCATTTCTAGCCTTGGGGCTAGAATTCAGATTGATTCTCCCATGAGCATCGTCTGGCCAGAGCCTTCTACAAAAAGGATTTCACTCACCTGATTCCTTTATGTAACTTTGGGCCTCCAGTGGTGGCTTCACATTTTAAGACCTCAGTCGAGCAATTGCAGAAACATCCCTGGGATGTACTGTCTCAGAGTATTTTAGTTTTCCAACCCCTGTACATAGAGATTTATGGGTTATTATGGAAAATTTTTTTAAATAAAAAGTGCGTGTGTGTGAATGAGAGAGAGAGAGAGATATCAGTAAATAATCTTCTAGTTTGTTGACGAGATATGAAAATATAAGTATTCACCATTTAATTCCACATGTGTCTATGTCTCCTTTTACATGGAGTCAGTCATCAAAATCATGACTGAATTAATTTGCTCTCAGATTCATATATCTTTACTCAGGGGAGACAAAGTGCATTTGCAACCTATCACATACCTTTGTGATTGTGACTTCATATATGTCTTCTTATAATTAGCAAAATATGAACAAAGTGATTATCTCTTTGCTAAGGTAATGTGGTTAAATATTAGGCTCCTGTGTAAAAACTTGCAAGGGATTTTTTTTTCGTTCTTTCAGTGACAAGCTATCAGACTCCCAGAAAAGGAATTTTTTTCTTTTTAGAGTCTTCTGAACTTACAATCCAGGGGATGATAATATAGAACTTTTTATTCAGGTGTTCAGAGGAAGGGTCATATAATTAACACAATTTGAACTTCTTTTAATGGATGATCAACTTAAGAAATGACCATTACTCATTTCAAGGTTTAAAAGTGACAACATATTCTATAGCTCAGAAATGAAGGAATTGGGTAAAATGCTAGATGAGGTCAGAATACATCTGGTAGGTATGTAGGAAGGTGCCATTTATTTGGTTTTTTTCCCAAGCAGCAGGTTCTGTGCTATATCTACAAGGTAGCTATTTTGACCTCCATTTTATAGTGAAGGAAATAGTCCTGGAGGTCTTAAGTGATCTGTCCAGCAATCACTAGATCATAAATGACAGAGAAGTAGGTTTCAGTCTTGGTTTGCATGATTTCAAACTTGTGCTTAGTAAGTGCTTTACTCCAACAGACCATTGTAGTTTCAAAGTTTGGCAGTAGCTTGCTGATATAGAAATATCCCCCCTCTGAAAAAATGAGTCAGTTCTGTTAGGATCAAAGCAAGAATAGTGCTCATGAATAATCTATGTGGTTATTTTCATGGGCTTTATAATAATTTTGGATTAGCCATATTATAGTTGCTTTAATTGATCAACTCCCTTGAGGAATGGGGAAATCAGCCTTTCAAGTAGGTTTCTTAGGAATTTATAACATTTAAACCTAAAAAGAAGACCTTAAAGATTCTCTGGCTAGGTCCTCTCCTTTTATAGATTCAAAGCTTTAGGAGTTTGTGTTTGGTCTGAACATATGTGACACTGCCTAACAATCTGCTGCTGTGTGTTTGTCGATGTTGGAGGTGAAAAGGAGATTGTTATATTCATTAGGAGAAAATACATAAAACTGTGTTGCATCTGAGAGACTCCCATCAAAAGGAAGTGAAAAAGTATAGTCCGTGAGAGGGATTAACATGAGCCTGCTTCTCCATTTACACTGAGTCTGTCAAATCATGACTGAATTAGTTTTCTGTAAATTTCGTATGCATACTTACTCGGATCAGTATATTTTCAGCCTCTATCATACCTTTCCGTATGTGAATTTAATTTCATTGTCTTTTTTAGATCTATTTATTTTAGAGAGAGAGAGTGAGAGTGTATGAGTGGAAGGAGGAGCAGAGGGAGAAAGAGAATCTCAAGCAGACTCCCGCTGACCACAGAGCCCGACGTGTGGCTCGATCTCACAACCCTGAGATCATGACCTGAGCTAAAATCAAGAATTGGAGGCTTAACCAACTGAGCCACCAGGCACCCCTAAATTTCATTGTCTTATTCTGGCTCACTAATTTTGCAAGTTCTTGGAGTATAATAATCTTTTTCTAAAAAAATCAAAACATTCCTGGAATTCTCATATGATAGTAGTGTTTCCAGCATTCATTAATTGAGGAAATACATAATTTAAAAAAGTTATTCCCAATTAAATTAACCTTTTAAAAAAATTTGTGTTTCATGAGTGTCAAAAGCATCTCTAGACATTTGAGTAACAGTAGCACAGTAAGAGAAATCTTCAGTATGTAGACAATGTCTGATGTACAATGGATTCTTTTAGGTTCTTCATCATTCATTCATTCATCACATTGAATTTTCACTTAACGTGTATTGACACAGCATGTGCTATATACCAGACACTGTGTAAAGCAGTGGGTGTAGAGAAGAGGCCAGCCAGGTTGGTTTCTAGCTTCTTGGAGCACCAAGTAGGCATGTGCAATGGAGGAAGTTTATAAGGCACAAGAAGAGCCTTAGTCCTGGCACTTGGCCCTCGTTTAGGGTTCAGAGAATGCTTCTTGAGTCAGTGACCCACCTGAGATCTGAAAGATTTCAGGTTTTGTGGAAGTTGTAGGAGAATGGGTGCAGTGCTAAGGTAGCCATTGGCTACAGACCTAGCTCTCCTCCAGAGCCATTTTCTATGGAGTAATAAAAGCATATGTTGTAATCCCATTGTTCTCCATAGACTAGAGGGAATAGTTGAAACCAGGTTAAATGGTTTAGCTAGGTCCTGGTGAAGCCATGGGATTATCAGTTTATAGAATTTACACTTTAGAAATTCTTTTTTTTTTTTTTTTTTTTTTTTTTTTTACACTTTAGAAATTCTTAAAATGGATTGCCCAGTATAGATGTACTCAGTCTACGAGCCTGAGACCCAAGAAATGTGCTTCCTCCAAGGGAAAAAGGTCCTGCTGAGTCCCTCCCATGGGTAAAGGCTAGCTTTTGTTCCAAACACCTGACAGAACTCTCATGTGGTCATTTATTTATTCAACAAATATTTGATACGTACCTTCTATGTGCTAAAAAGTCTTCTAGGTACCGAGGATATATAAAAATCCTTATGCTCAAGGTTTACATTCTACTGGGTAGGAAGAAAGATAAATATGAAACATACAAACTAGTGCTAAGTGTTAGGAAGATAAGGCATATTAGGCAGAAGAAAAGATAGAGGGCATCACAGGAAGGGATGCTGTTGGGTATAAAGCGGGCCAGTGAGGTGTCTCTGACCAAATGGCATTTCCCCCGACGCAAAGAGTGAGCAAGTTAAAGCCCCATCGCTATGTCGGGAGGGTGGGAGTCCACATTTCCCTTACCCTGTTAAATCAGAGAGAATAATATGACCCCCTCTGTTTCTATTCTAAGACCTACTCTCTAAGGTCACATTTTCTTCCCATGATTTGCTGCTTCCTGGGATGACCAACAGCGTTAATATTTATTGCATTCAAGAGAAATCTGAAGGGAGGAACTAGTTTGTGAAGGTCTTTTGACCTTATCTAGCTTCTAACAAATCTCTCACCAGTTGCAAGTGTTTGCTGACACCTATAATAAATTCTTATAACCTTTGCTACTAATTTTTTGACCTCACAGTGTGGTTTTATTTTATTTTTTTCAACGTTATGGTCCCCTACAAAAAACATGGAACAAATAGAACATACAAGTTAGTCATTAGGGTCTGCTCAAAAATGAAATCTCTACACTGTGCGTATTGTTTTTCTCTGCCAGCTTGAACTTAGCCCTGGTCACGTGACTTCTTTTGGATAATAAAATGTGAGCAGAATGATTGATGTTTGCCGCTGCCATGAAGAAGCTTTAAGGGCCATTTATAATTCACCATGTTTTTCTCCTGCCTCTGAGATCACAGAAAACACATGTTGAGAGAGAATCTTCTCTTAGTTGGGTTCCTGAGCACTAACACTGAGCAGAGTTCCTTGGCTTATAGATGATAGAGTGGTCAAGAAATAAACTTGGCTGCTTTTTTAAGCAGTGTGGCTTTAGCCATGGGGATTTTAGTGTTTTCATTCGCATCCTTCGACTTAGATTCAGCAGGGGAGGCAGTATTCTGGTCCCATGCGCAAGGCTTGAGTGCACAAGGCTTACCTGACTGTACGCATTTACCTGTGAAAGATTGCAGCTGAGCTCGGAACAATATTCTCCACGAAAGGAGGAGCGACGAAAGTATACCTGGGAAAGAATTGGAGGCCCAAGCCAGCAGTAACCAGATCTTACGTCAAGCTAATGAGCATGAAATGATATCAGTGGTTTTTACTGCAAAGATGGGGAGACAAGTAGGGTGACTATTATGATGCCAGTAAGATCCCTTAAGAAACAATAGGCATGTGGCAGAATATTTCTTTTATATGATATCTGATACAGCCTGCTAGGATTAGGGTGGCCACTAATGCTGCTGCTGAGGGATGGACAAGTCCATTCATTCCTCTGTAATACACTCCATACCCCCAAACGGGATACTTTGCTGAGTACTTTACTTGTGCTCCGTCAGAAGCACTCTGTGTCTTTCCCTGTGCTACTTTCTGCACAGGGAATCTGACCTGTGTGGTTGCCTTGATCTCTGGCGTCTGATGAACTCTGGGCAGTGGCAGGTGCCATCAGGTGGTCCGTAACGAGAGGAGAAGCAGCAGCTGTACTTGGTCTGGTGTCTCAAAATCACTGCCAAGTTGTTGTGGGTTGGTTGTAACCTTGTACCCAAAGCCACAGCTCTTGAACGTTGGCCCCCTCCAGATGGCCGTTTTCTGAGTGCTGGTAACTGCTCCCTCTTGTCGTGCATCCGGTTGAAATGTCGTAGTAACACTGTGCTGTTGCTGGCCTGGACGCTGCACCCTTTCTCGTTGGTTTTCCTAAGCCTTGCCCACACTTTGGTAAAGGATCGCTTTAGCAAACTGTCCTTAATTACTCCGTTTGATTGTGCCCTTTCTTCCCTCCCAGGGGTCTGACTGGTAGAGGCACCCGTTTTGGGATTCTCTTCTACTGCTTTCTTTTCCTCTGCCTTCCCTAGTGCAGTCATCTGGGTAGTCCTTGTCTTCATGCTGAAGAGACTCACGATTACCCCAAGTCAGAGTCATCATTTATTCTGTGGACTTCTGTGGTCTTCATGCACATAGGACACCCTGGCTTCTATCAGGATATCAGAATTTTTGGGGTGGGAATGCTAATTATGCCCTTACTGGCGTCCTTGCTGTTTTTTTAAATTGCCATTTATAGTTTTAAAGGCCTAAATAAAAAATAGTCATTGTAGAAAAAATTTCTAATTTTTCTACAGATGATCATAGCTAGTCATTGCCAACATTTGTGGGTAGCGCTTGTTATATATTGGGTCTTATTTTAAGTGTTGTACATATATTAACTAAAAAAGTCTGAAACACTGTGTACAGAGCACAAGGAATTTTGTTGTACGTCTTTTGATTTTACTTACGCAGTATACAGTTATTTTTAACGAAGATGAGATCTCATTATGTATATGATTTTGTAATCTTTTTTCACCTAAAATTTGTGTGAACGTTTCTGCAGGCTAATAAGATCTACGTCATCACATTAAATAGAAATAAAATATTGCATTTTCTATTGTTTTTATACATCCTGCTCTTGTTGGATATATGATTTCCAGCTCTTTGCTGTTATGAACAAAGTGGTGATAACCATCCTTGTTTATAAATCTTTGTCACATTTCTTATTATTTCTTCAGGATAAATTGCAATACCTGGGATTATTGAGTGAAAGGGTATGAACATTCTAAGACTTATAAATATTGCTAAAGAACTCTACTGAGAGCCACATCAATTTCTACTTGTATCAGTGGTATAATAGTGTTTCTGTATACTCTATGCAAAGTGGCTCTTTTTGATGTTGATCTTTTTTAATATAGTCATATGAAAAGTATCTTGCAGCATTTCTTCAATTGCTAGTGAGACTGAGAACGTTTAAAAATGTTAGTGTTATTTATGTGTTAGCTCTTATTCTGCGAGATGTCTCAATTTCCTTTACCTCTTTTTCTGCTAGGATGTTTGTCTTATTGAATTTTAATGTCTTTTTAATCAAAGGTACATATGCACATAGTTTAAGGAGCCACTAAATGAATAGAGGAATAGTTTGTTGAAGACCTTAGTCTCCATTCTTTCTGTCCTTCCGCTTCCTCTTCCTCAGAGGCAAACATTTTCAGTACTTGGAGTTGATTTTTCTGGCATCTGTTTCCACATCTCTAAAACACACTAGTTAATTGATTTTCCACTATGGAATACAAAGATGCAGCTCTTTTCCCCCCTTATTTCCCCAGCACTCATCTGTTCATCTCTCCATTCTCATACTATATTTACACCATCATTTTGGTTAAATCAGTATTCATTGTTTGCATTATTATGATCGTGCATTTTGTGTCAAACTATGATTAATTTCCTTTCTTGCACAATTTTGTGTTTCTCCTGGTTGAAAGTTTTGTTTTTCCCCCAACTTGCCTTTATTCCTGATTTGCTTAGTTTTCTATATCTTTATCAATAGCTCAACTTCAAATTATTTTCCAGGTTTCTAATCTCATTCAGATATGGTATTCTATCAAATTTATCTTCCTTCTTTTTTTTTTTTTTTTTTTTACGGAGAGTTGTAACCGCCTTCAGTGTGGACTGGTAGGTAGCTTTATGCCTGGAGCAAAGATGATGTCCTGGAATCTTGCTTTATTCTTATCTATGTGATTTCTTTTTCCTTTGATGTTGCATTTCCAATTTCCTGTACCTCAGCTATTCCTCTTTTTGAATTTACTACCTCTTTTCTAATGAAGTACATCGTTGGTACTTCCCAGGGTGCAGAAAGTTAAAATTTTAGATTTTACAAGTTTGAGAATGTCTTTATTTCTGCCTACACACTTGACTGGATTTTTGGCTAGATAGCGAATTCTAGCTTGAAAATAACTTCTCCTCTAGAATTTTGAAGCATTGCTTCCAGTTACTCATCTGAAGCTGTTCTCCCTCCTGATCATTTGACTATAGTCTGTTTTTTCCCCCCCTATCTGGACACTTGGAGGATTTCTTCTTTGTTTCCAGCGTTGAAACTTTGCAATGATATGCGTTGGTGGAAATCTATTTTCATGTAGTGCTGAGAACTTGATGGGTCCTTCTAATTTGGACCTACTGTCTTTGGTTCTCAGCACTTCTTGAACAGTTTCTTTAATGCTTTTCTTCTTTCTCTGTTCTTGGCTTTTGATTCTCCTATAATTTGATTCTTGGACTCTCTGTACTTTGTCATTTTTGTATTTATTTTTTATGTTTCCCATTTTCTCTTCCTTTGTCTTTGTCTTTTTTATGAAAATCTCTTCTGGTTGATTTCTTCAGATTTATCTTCCTATTTATTCTTCTAATGAATTAAAAAAAATCTATTATTATGTTTGAAATTTAAAGATCTCTCTCTCTTGTTCCCTAAATTTTCTTTTCTTTTTTTAAGATTTTACTTACTTATTTGACAGAGAGAGAAAGAGAGAGAGCACAAGCAGGGGGAGCAGCAGGCAGAGAGAGGGAGAAGCAGATTCCCCGCTGAGCAGGGACTTTGGTGTGGGGCCCCCTCCTAGCACTATCCCGGGACCTCGAGATCATGGCCTGAGCTGGAGGCACGCGTTTAATTGACTGAGGCACCTAGGAACCCCTTCCTGAATTTGTTTATGTTGATGGCATCCTTTCCTCATTTATGGCTCTGGTGATTGATTATCAGAGTAATGCAGTTAGTGGTTATTGCCAGAGAGACTTGGGTTTTCTTTGGGTGTTTGACTCCCCCAGAGACTTTGTAGGCTTCTGTTCTAGCACCTTCTAGTAGATTTAAGTGTGAGGAGCAACAGTAAATTTGTTTAAGTTTGAAGCTTGAGAATTTTGGGCTTTTGGCTTCGGGTTTTGGACCCCCTCATTAGCTTGATGGCTGCTGCTTTGTGACAACTTGAAATATCCCCTTGGGTGGAATGACCACCTTTACCGTAGGCTTACTGCCCCCTCCCACACACCCCTTTTTTCCTGCCAGAGAACTTTTAATGGAATGTGCTTAGCAAGCCTAGGGTCACCAACTTCATTTTCTGTCAAGGCTGCACTTCACAACTTGTAAGAGTTTCATGGGGTACAGAAGCAATTGGCTTTTTCACCCTGCAAGAATCCTAACCGGGGCCTCTTAGTTAATCTAGATTGTTTGCCGATGGAAGAGTGTATCTCAGTGATGCTGTACTCCTTTCCATTTCTGTGAGCAGAATGGCTTGCTCTGGTCTGAGTTTATCCTTTTCTTGTTGTTGTTGTTGTGGGACTTGGCTGAAAATTGCAGGAACTAACCTTCATGTTTCCACATTCTGAAATGTCCCTGACATTTTTAAACTACATCCTGTGTTGAAATCTAGGGCTGTGTTCCAGAATTGGTCAAGATACAATTTGGCCCCATGTTCTACCCCCATGTAACAAAATCCCCTGCATTGCAGCCTGGAATACCTGGGTCCTTAGTAGGAATTTCTGAGGCACTTTAGGGTCTGTTACTTGCCATACCCTATTTTTGGACACCAAACTCTATCAGTATCAGTTATTATTCATTCAGCTGTTCAGTAACAGAGAACCAAACTCATATTGATTTAAACGGGTAAGGGTTTTGTTTGTTTTTGGTGTCTGGAAATACAAATTAATGTATTTAAGGGCTAACGCAGCTGCTCAGAGATATTCTCAAGAATCCAGGCTCTGCAGGGCATCGGGTAGCTCATTCGGTTAAGTGGCTGCCTTCGACTCAGGTCATGATCCCGGGGTCCTGGGATTGAGCGCTGCATTGGGCTCTCTGCTCAGTGGGAGCCTAGTTCTCCCTCTCCCCCTGCCTGCTGCTTTGCCTACTTGTGCTCTCTCTATCTCTCTGTCAAATAAATAAATAAATAATCTTAAAAAAAAAAAAAAAAAAAAAAAAAGAATCCAGGCTCTGTCTTCGTGATTTGCCATCCTTAACAGGTGCTTTTTACTTATGTGGTGCTACGATGGCTTTGGGGTTTTTTACTTTTAAGGGAGAAAGAGAAAGACAATGTGCACATCATCTGCTTCTTTCCCTTTGAGAAAACTTTTCTGAAAGCCCTCCCCAGCAACTTCTGCCTCTCAGCTTACTGACTTGTCACATGATCACCACTAGCTCCATGCCTGGATGGGATAGGTGTGCCCTGGACAGAAGCTGGGTTAGTCACCCAGCAGTATGAGCACGGACACTGTGCCTAAGGTACGGGGACATTTGTTCTAACCCTCAGTCTATCCATGTTGACCTTTTATGTCAGCTTTCTTGGGAGTGATCTCTCTCCTGATCAAGACCCAGTCTGATCCTCTGTAGATTAGTGGGCTTTACAGACCTTTGGTTCACTCGTGCAGAGCTGCCTGGCTCTCTCCCTACTGCGGGTGTGCTGCTCTTTCCTCCTGTCCTGAATCAGCCTCATTTTCCCTCCACCCATTCTCTCCTGTCTCTGCTTTGTTCAGTCAGACCCTATTTTTAGGGAATTTCTTATTCAGTGCTTTAAACTACAGTGCATTCATTTAAATGAACCCTGGAGATTTTACAGCATGGTGTAACCTAAAGCAAAATATTCAATGTAAATTTTAAATGCATTTAAAAATGTTTCAGAGCATGGAAGTGGATCTATATTTAATTTCTGGATCTATGAGAGGGAACGTGGAGGATAAGAAAATCTCTTGCCAGATTTACCTAATCATATATGCATTTGGCATTCATGAGAACGTGACCCTCTCTTCTTTCACATTATTACTGTCATTTGCATGTTGATCCTTCCTTGTCTTCTAAGTTCTGTGTCGATTGGAGCCCAGAGTCAGTTTGAAACAGATTTCAGAACTTCTCCAACTTTCTCTTAGTTATAAGAAATGCACGAGTAAGCAAAGTAGATTTTACTGAAAGAGGAAAGAAGGAGGGGATTTATGTCTCACACCCCACAGAACACAATTTAAGATCCATTTTAAACGAAGTCCTTTCTCAGTAGTTCTGCCCGTGGGAGTGACTCTTTGGCCATTTTCCAGTCAGCGCTGTGCTTTGCTGTTACTGGAATCTGCCTTCCGCCATCTTCAGGTTGGCACCTTTGCCCTCTTCTAGAGGGAGATTCAGTTTTGGCCTGACTCCCACATGTCAGGTTGTAGACCCAGGCTCAGAAAGGTGCTTATTAAAACAAAGCTTTGTACCCTCTCAGATGGCTGATCAAGTTGTTTTAGGGAAAAATAAAAGTTTTATGTTACAACGTACTTCCATAGTTCTCAGACTAGGTGGCAATCAAGAGAACTAACTATAAATGTATTTTGTGGAATTTGATTATTTCACAATTGGACTGTTGTATTTTTGAGAGACAACCTTGCCCATAGACCATTTTGGCTAGATAGTTTTTGCAGGCCAAGATTTTTTTTCAGATAGACCACAGTGATAGGGGAAAAAAGATAATACTTAAAAGGTAGAACTCTGTTTCTCTTTTTAAAAATAATTTATTCTTTTTTATTTACATATAGTTGATACAAAACAATGTTACATTAGTTTGAAGTGGACCACACAGTGATTCAATATCTGTATAGTTTTTGCAGGCCAAGATTTTTTTCAGATAGACCACAGTGATAGGGGAAAAAGGATAATACTTAAAAGGTAGAACTCTGTTTCTCTTTTTAAAAATAATTTATTCTTTTTTATTTACATATAGTTGATACAAAACAATGTTACATTAGTTTGAAGTGGACAACACAGTGATTCAATATCTGTATACATTGTACGGTGCTCATTACAGGTGTAGCTACCATCTGTCACCATACAATGCTATTATAATATCGTTGACTATATTCTCTATGCTGTACCTTTTATTTCTGTGATTTATTCATTTCCTAAGTGGAAGCCTGTGTCTTACCACTCCTCTTCATGCATTTTGCCCATCTGCTCTCCCTGCCCCTTAACAACCATCAGTTTCCTTTTTTCTTCCTTCCTCTCCTTCCTTCCCTTCCTTCCCTTCCTTCCCTTCCTTCCCTTCCTTCCCTTCCTTCCCTCCCTCCCTCCCTCCCTCCCTCCCTTCCCTTCCTTCCTTCCTTCCTTCCTTCCTTCCTTCCTTCCTTCCTTCCTTCCTTCCTTCCTTCCTTCCTTCCTCTCTCTCTCTCTCTCTTTCTTTCTTTCTTCTTTAAAGATTTATTTATTTATTTGAGAGGGAGAGAATGAGAGAGAGAGTGAGAGAGAGAGAGAGAGAGCATGATGGGGGAAGGTCAGAGGGAGAACTCCCCACCGGGCATGGAGCCTGATGTGGGACTTGATCCCAGGACTCCAGGATCATAACCTGAGCCGAAGGCAGTCGCTTAACCAACTGAGCCACCTAGGCACCCTGTTTTCTGTATTTATAGGCCTGAGTCTGATTTTCTTGTTTGTGTATTCATTTGTTCTGGTTTTTAGATTCCACATATGAGTTAAATCACAAGTTTTATGTCTTTTTCAGCTTGACTTATTTCATTTAGCAGAATACTCTCTAAGTTCATCCATGTTGCTGCAAATGGCAAGGGCTTTTGTATGGCTGCATAATGTTCCTTTGTGTGTGTGTGTGTGCACGTGCGTGCATGTGTGTGTGCAAGTGGGTATGCAGATGTACACCACATCTTCATCCATTTGTCTGTCAACAGACACATAGGTTGCTTCCATTATCTTCACTATTGTAAATAATGCTATAGTAAAAATAGAGGTGCACATATCTTTCTGAATTAGTATTCTCATTTGTTAAACGTAAATATCTAGTAGTGTGATTATTGGATCATATAGTTAATTCTTTTCTTAATTTTTTGAAGACATCCGAAGTGTTTTCTACAGTGGCTGTACCAGTTTATTTTCCAACCAACAGTGCATGAGACTTTCCTTACCTCCACATCCTTGCCAGCAATTGGTGTTTCCGGCGTTTTTGATTCTTGCCATTCTGACACATGTGAGGTAATATTTCATCATGGTTTTGATTTGCATTTTCCTGATGATGAGTGAAGGTGAGCATGTTTTCTTGTGTCTATAGGCTGTCTGTATGCCCTCTTTAGAAAAATGTGTATTCAGGTCCTTGGCCCATTTTTTTGATTGGATTGTTTTTTGGTGTTGAGTTATGTGAGTTCTCTATACATTTTAGATATTAACCCCTTATCAGCTGTATCATTTGCAGATATATTCCCCCATTCACTAGGATGCCTTTTTGTTTTGTTGATGGTTTTCTTTGCCTTGCAAAACCTGTTTATCTTGCTATAGTCTCAAAAGTTTATTTTTGATTTTGTTTCTCTTGCATTCGGAGACATCGCTAGAAGAATGTTGCTGCAGCTGATGTCAGAGCTATCCTCTCTTCTAGGATTTTTATGGTTTCAAGTCTTTAATCAATTTTGAGTTAATTTTTGTGTGTGGTGTAAGAAAGTGGCCTGTTTTCATTCTTTTGCATATGGCTGTCTGGTTTTCCCATCACCATCTATTGAAGAGACCGTCTTTTCCCTATTGTATGTCTTTGCCTTCTTTGTCATAGATTAATTGACCATATACATGTGTGTTTATTTTTTGATTCTCTATTCTGTTCCATTGATGTGTGTGTCTGTTTTTGTGCCAGGACCATACTGTTTCATTTATGATAGCTTTGTAGTGTAACTTGAAGTCCCGAATTGTGACGCCTCCAGCTTTGTTCTTTCTCAAGATTGCTTTGGCTATTCCAGGTTTTTGGGGTTCCATATTATTTTTTATATTATTTTTGGTAATATTCCATATTATATTTGGGGTTCCAATTATTTATTCTAGTTCTATGAAAATTGTTGTGGGTATTTTGATAAGTATTACCTTAAATCTGTAGATTGCTTTGGATAATATAGACATTTTAACCATGCTAATTCTAATCCATAAGCGTGGAATATCTTTCCATTTTTTTTTTTTGTCATCTTCAAGTTCTTTCTTCACTGTTTTATAGTTTTCAGAGTATAGGTCTTTCACCTCCTTGGTTAAATTTATTCCTGGGTATTATATTATTTTTGGTGTAATTTTAAATGGAATTGTTTTCTTAATTTCTCTTCCTGCTACTTTGTTATTAGTGTATAGAAATGCTACTGATTTCTGGGTATTAATTTTGTATCCTGCAACTTTACTGAATTCATTTATTACTTCATATAGTTTTTTGGTGGGGTTTTTAGGGTTTACTATATAGAGTATCATGTCATCTGCAAATAGTGAGTTTTACTTCTTCCTTACCAATGTGACTGCGTCTTATTTTTAATTTTTTTTATTTTTCTGATTACTGTGGCTAGGACTGCAGTACTATGTTGAATAAAGTGGTGAGAATGGATAACCTTTTCTTCCTGATCTTAGAGGATAAGTCCTCAGTTTTCACCCTTGAGCATGATGTTAGCTGTGGTTTTGTCATATTTGGCCTTTATTATGTTAAGGTATGTTCCCTCTAAATACACTTTGTTGAGAATTTTTATGATGAAGAAATGTTGAATTTTGTCAGATGCTTTTTCTGTATCTGTTGAGATGATCATGTGATTTTTATTCTTTATTTTCTTGATTTGTGAATATTGAACCATCCTTTCATTCTTGGAATAAATCCCACTTGATCATGGCAGATAGTCCTTTTAATGTATTGTTGATTGCAATTTGCTTATATTTTGTTGAGGATTTTTGTATCTATATTCATCAGAATTTTTGGTCTGTAACTCTTCTGTGGTGTTTTTGTTTGGTTTTTGGTATCAAGGTATTTATAGCCTCATAGAATGTGTTTGGAAGCTTTCCTTCCTCCTGTATTTTTAAACATAGTTGAAGGAGAAAAGGTATTAACTCTTTTTAAAATGTTTGGTAAATTTCATCTGTCAGTCTGGTCCTGGAATTTTATTTTTTGGTAGTTTTTTTGATTATACATTCAATTTTGTTACTAGTAATTGGTCTCTTTGGATTTTCTTTTTAATTAGTTATTTAATTTAAAGTTTTAAATTCTAGTTAGCTAATATATAGTATAATATTGGTTTCAGGAATAGAATTTAGTGATTCATCACTTATGTATAACACCCTGGATTTTCTATTTCCTTCTGATTCAGTTTTGGAAGATTGTGTGTTTCTAGCAATTTATCCATTTATTCTAGGTTGTTCAATTGGCATACAATTTTTGGTAGTATTCTCTTATAACTCTTTGTGTGGTGTCAGTTGCTACTTCTTTCTCATTTCTGATTTTATTTATTTGGGTCCTTTTTTTTTTATCTTAGTTAGTCTGGCTAAGGATTTATTACTTTTGCTTATCTTTTCAAAGACTCAGCTCTTGGTTTCACTGATATTTTTCCTCCATTGTTTTTTCATCTCCATGTCATTTCTTATTACTCTGGTCATTATTATCTCCTTTATCTCCTTGCTTCTACTCACCTTGAACTTGTTTTTTTTTTTTCCCCTTAGTTCTATTAGGTGTAAGTTTACTTCCGTTATTTGAGCTTTATTTTGTTGTTTTTTGAGGTAAACCTGTAAAACTGTGTATTTCCCTCTTAGAACTGTTTTCATTGCATCCCAAAGATTTCGGAGCACTGTTTCCATTTTCATTTTTCTCCATGTGTTTTTTTACTTCTTTGTTGACTCATTGGCTGTTTTGTAGCATGTTGCTTAGCCTCCATGTGTTAATGTTTTTTTCTAATTTTTTTTCTTGTGATTTCTGGTTTTATATTGTGTTGTCAGAAAGGAGGCATGGTGTGATTTCAGTCTTCTTAAATTACTGATACTTATTTTGTGACCTAACATGCAGTCTGATCTGGAGAATGTATCCTTGAAAAGAATGTGTATTCAGGTGATTATGGATGGAATGATCTGCATATATCTGTTATGTCCATCTAGTCTAATGTGTCTTTTAAGGACACTATTTCCTTATTGTTTTTCTACCTGGATGATCTATCCATTAATATAGTAGGCTGTTAAAGTTCCTTCCTATTATTGTTTTACTATCAATTTCTCTATGTTTGCTAATATTTGTTTTATGTGTTTAGGTGCTCCAATGTTGGGTGCATTGATATTTACAACTGTTATATCTTCCTGTGAATTGATCTCTTTATCATTATGCAATGCCCTTTGTCTATGTTTTAAAGTCTGTTTTGTCTGATATAAGTATTGCCATCCTGGCTTTTTTTTTGTGCCCATCTGTATGGCAAATGTTTTCCATTTCTTCACTTTCAGTCTATGTGTCTTTAGGTTTGAAGTGAGTTTTTTGTAGGCAGCATATAGAGGGGTGTTTTTTTTTTCTTTTTAATTCATCTTGCATGAAATTAAATATTGAAATATTTAGACCATTTACATTTAAAATCATTATGTATATGTACTTATTGCCATTGTGTTAATTGTTTTCTGGTTGTTCTTGTAGTTATTCTCTGTTCCTTTCTTCTTATCTTCCTCTGTATCCCTTATGGTTGATGAGTCTCTATAGTGTTATATTTGGCTTTCTTTCTCTTTATTATTTTTTTGTGTGTGTGTATCCATTATAGGTTTGGGTTTGTGGTTACATACATATACATATATATATATATATGGCTCATATATAACTTTCTAAGTAATTAGCAGTCTATATTAAGTTGATGGTCATTTAAATTCAAACACATTCTAAACCAACTTCTTTAATGTATTTATTTTTACTCCCTCCTCCATGTTTTACGTATATGCTGTCATATTTTACATCTTTTTATTCATATTTTCTTAGTCTAATTGTGGTCTTTTCTTTTACGCTTCAAGAAGCCCTCTTAGGGCCCCTGGGTGGCTCAGTTGGTTAAGTGACTGCCTTTGTCTCAGGTCATGATCCTGGAGTCCTGGGATCGAGTCCTGCATCAGGCTTCCAGCTCCATGGGGAGTCTGCTTCTCCTTCTGACCTTCTCCCCTCTCATGTTCTCTCTCACTCTCTGTCAATCTCTCAAATAAAAAAAAAAAAAGCCCTCTTAACATTTCTTCTACTGCTGGTTTAGTGATGATATAATCCTTTAATTTTCGTTTGTTGAGAAGCTCTTTTATTTCTTCTTCAGTTATAAATGATTATCTTGCCAGATATAGTATTAGGTTTTTTTCCTTTTGGCACTTTGAATATATCATGCTACTCTCTTCTGGTCTGCAAAGTTTCTGCTGTAAAATCTGCTAATAGTCTTATGGTTGTTCCCTTGTACATAGAAACTTGTTTTTCTCTTGCTGCTTTTACAGAGTTTTTTCCTTGTTTTTAAGTTTTGACATTTTAATTTTAGTGTGTCTTGGTGTGGGTCTCTTTGAGTTCATTTTATTTGGAACTTTCTGGACTCTTTGGATCTGAACGTCTGCTTTCATCCCCAGGTTAGAGAAATTTTCAGCTGTTATTTCTTTAAATCCATTTTCTGCCCTTTTCTCTCTCTTATTCTTCTCCTAGGACCCCTGTGATTTGAAGGTTTGTTCTCTTGATGTCCAAGAAATTCCTTTGTCTATCCTCATTTAAAAAAATTCTTTTCTCTCTCTGCTGTTCAGCCTGCATGCTTTCCCTTACCATGTATTCCATACTGATGATATGTTCTTCTGCATCTGCTAATTTACCATTGATTCCCTGTAATGTATTTTTCGTTTCACTTATTGTATTCTTCTAGTCTGCCTGTTTTCCCCCCATATTTCTTTCTTGAAGATCTCGCTGAGTTCTTCCACTCTTCTCTCCATCCTGATGAGCATTTTTATCATCATTACTTTACATTCTTTAATCAGGCAGGTTGCTTATCTCCCTAACACTTAATTATTTTTCTGAGGTTTTGTCTTGTTCTTTCTTTAGGAGTACATTCCTTTGCTTCCCCATTTTGCTTGACTTTCTGTGTTTGTTTCTATGGATTAGGTGGAACAGCCACTTATCCTAAACTTGAAGAGATGGTCTTGTGTCTGGTTATCTCTTACATAGACTGTGTGCTTCGTGACTTGCTGGCTGACTAAAGCTGTGGCTGACATGGGCTAGGGGTCCCGGGGCTCTCCATGCCATGGGTGACTTGGCAGGACAGCTAAAGTTGAAGTGTGCCAAGATTGGTGTGTTCTCTGGACTCTCCCTGCAGCGGATACCCTACCAAGACAGATAAAGTTGAAGTGGATGCAAGCTGGGGTGTCCTGGGGTACTCCACACAGTGGGTGCCCTGGCAGGACAACGGAAGCTGAGACTTTGTGCAGGTCAGGAGGTCCCTGGGATTTCCATGCAGTGGGTGCCCTGGCAGGATAGCTGAGGCTGAAATATGGTGCAAGCTGGGGTAACCTGGGGTGCTTGGTGCAGCGGGTGTCCTGGTGATGTGACTGGAACCAAGGCCGCCATAGGTGGAGATTCTAGGGCACTCCATGTAGGGTGCCATGACAGGGTGGCTGAAACCAAAGTGGGCATGGGCTGAGGTTTCCAGGGTGCTGGGTCTGAAGCAGGTGTCTCCTGGGAGGCCGGGAGTATTCTTTGCAGGGGTGCCCTGGCTAACTCTCAGAAGCTGAAGTGTTGGGGGCCTGGAGTGTTCCCTGGTGATCTGCACCTGTTACCTCGGTAGGAAGTCTGGAGCTGTGGTAAGTGCTACCCAGCCCTGTGATCACCTTAGTGGGACAACAAGGGCTGGTGTAGGCTAGGGTCCTGGAGCTCACTGAGGCGGCAGGCTGGCTAGGACGCTGGACCCTGCTCTGGTCTGACTCTTCAAGGTGGAAAGGGGGAGTGTAGGACGTGTCATTCACCAGTCCCTCTGACCCAGAGAGAGTTGTAGATTTGCCTCCACTGTTTGGCAGAGTTCTAGGGCTGGATCTTGTCTACACTAGTTGCTCCTTTAAATATGGCTTTTTTTTTTTTTTTTTTTTCCTGTGCCCAGGGACAGAGGAATGTGCTCCTATTCTTCCCTCAGTACTCTTTCCCCTGCAGTTTATAGCACTGGGGATGGAGATTCCCTTTGTTACGGAGTGTCCTTCTCTCTTGCTGTTCTCTTTTGCTGTTCCATTTTTTGTTGTGTAGAAGCTGTTCAACCAGCCGTCAGTTCTTCTTCGGGAGAAATTGTGCTATAAATAAGCATAATTTGTTGGTTCTGTGGAGAAGGTGAGTTCAGGGTCTTCCTAGGTTGCCTTCTTAGACTGGAACCTTGTCCACATTTTTTCTCCTCTGTTTCTTTGTATATGTATTGATACATCTTTATGCATTGTGGCTGAGACTCTTGGCTGTCTTCTTTCATAACAGAATCTCCGATTATCCCTTGTAGCTAGATGTAGACTTTGCAAGTAATTTCTCTCAAATGGGATGTTATTAGACTATTGTGTGAAACTTATGAAAATCATCTTCCTTTGTTAATTTCTCTGCATTGCCGATTGGAATTTAGTTGTGATGTCTGGAGCCCAAGCATCCATCTTGGACCTTGAAGGGAAGCATGTGTAAGAATGGAAGAGGAGCAGGACAGGAGATTGGCATCATGGAGTGCCAAGTTAGCACTTGGCTACTCCACACTTTGTTTATGTGAGAGGGAAATGAACTGTCTCGTTTCAGCCACTCGGTGCATTTTGTAACATGCAGCGGAATCAATTTCTGATGACACTTGTATATTTATTCTAAAGATTTGATATGTATTCAAAGAGTTGTTACTTTGTAGCTAGACTGACCTCTAAAGCTGTGGTTTCCAAAATGAATAAGCATATACCACAGTATGTGTAAGATACTTTGGGATATAGGAAGAAAATATTAGAACATTTCTTTTAAAAATTCTAATAATAACATAGTAAGTTAGAAGTTAAGATTTACTCACATTTAATTAATAAACTGTGGTACCTTGGCTCTGTATGTTGAACAATCATGTATCCTAAGGAAAATTTTACAACATGGAAGGATTAGTAGTCACACCCTCCATTCTTGGCTTGTTTTATAATATTGCAACAATGAGTATGTTGCTAGTGTTGGTTACAAAGAATTACACATTATGTTCTCTAGTTTTAGGTAAACTAAACTTTGCCAGATGGCTAAATGACTTAATAATGTTTTAGGAAAGCAGGTATGAATTGAAGATAATCCCAACACAAATGAACAGCAAGAAAATGGCAGAGCAGACATTTCCTCTATTCTGTGATTTGAGTTGCCTTTAACCATGAGGTGATTACACCACTCTAACTTTACTTCACTAAAATGTTACTATTATTTTCAGTGTGAAGGAAGCAGTTTGATACTATTAGTAGATAAAAAATATTATGTATTCCATATTAATCTTTTCATTCATAATTTCTACTTTTACATCTGTGAATTGTGTACATGAGTCATTAATATGTAATTTATAAATTAATATATTTATGTAGGGTGAGGGGTTATTTTTCTGATGGGGTGAATTTTTTAAAGGTTTTTTTCTTTAAAGTTTGGAGAAGTTAAAAAGGTAAAAAGTGGTATTTTTGAGCTTTCCTGGTCTGAGATTGGAAAATATGAAGTGAGGGATAGGCCTCCTTCCTGCAGTTCAGTTAGGCTACTGCTGAACTAAAATTGTGATAACTCCGTGCTCAGCTTGAAAAGAGATTATGATAAACAAATTTTGTTACTCCTCTCTTATAGTTTCCCAGCAGGTCTGGCCTGAGGCCCAGATGGAAGGAAATACAGAAACTAGGGATAATAGTAGTAATATCCAGTGTTATCCACTGAAACTTACCGTAATTCATGAACGTCTTTCCTGCGTCAAGCTTGCATGCTGACTTCAAGCAGTTAAGTCAGCTCATTTTAACTCATTGGATACGTGGGATCACTATTGGAACAGTATTTCCTGATATTAAAATTGAAAACTTCCGGTCGAATGCCCTTCTCAAACTATCTAAAAGTACAGCTATTCTTTTACGAGATAGCTAAGATTGTAGGCAATACATCTTTTATTTTTGCTACTGTGGCAATAATTTCTTGGTGTAAATTTCTTCCAGTTTAAGTCTAAGAATACTCTCCATCGAATTTCAGAAGATTTGGCTCTGACCAGGATAAATGCCAAAAATGTCTGTTGTTATGCTGAAACGTGGTAAATAATCATTTTCCAGAAGGGGTGAACACTCATTG
Organism: Procyon lotor; assembly: GCA_028646535.1. Lineage (NCBI taxonomy): Eukaryota > Metazoa > Chordata > Mammalia > Carnivora > Procyonidae > Procyon > Procyon lotor. Next base: position 63,776,618 of record CM053614.1, on the reverse strand, counting down.
TTTCTTTTCCACTGAGAATTGGATACAAAGTAGAATCCCAGGTATAAGAGTGATGTATAGTCAAATGGTAGTAGATGAATTTTTCATCACCCTTTTCATCCGTCTCATGTCATTTCTGGTATCGACTAAACAGGGATGATTACACTGCTTATTTCATGTTTTGGGATTTGTGTGTCACTCACTTCTGTAGGTTTGATCATCAGCAACAATAGTTTCAAAGTATTCCAAACCTGAATTTAATTATGGGGGGAGGGAGCTGAGAGTATATGAGTGTGAATTAAATCACAGGAGTGTGGAAGAGGAGGACAGTGATGGGTGACATGTGGCCATAGTAAGGGGGTGGATGAGGAGATGTTGTTGTCTTTTAGTTTAAGAAGTATACGGGACAGCTAGGATTGTGTGTGGTGAGTTTGTTTCAGATTTCAGATGTCCTATATAATAGGTAATGGAAATACCACAGAGTTATGAGAAAACTAGAAAGGTAGAGATGAGCGGTGATGTAGAAACTTTCTCTGTTCTGGACATTACTCTTTGAAGTAGTTGAAAATTACCCAGCAAGTGAAGAAAAGGACAAATGGAAAATCCAGTGGTGTTTTGTAAAAGTGGCCAGCAACCACAATTTATGGCCTGTCCTAGCTTAAAAATTATGGTGACCTCTATTTTTTAATAGCTTTATTAAGATATACTACACATTCCATATAACTCACCCATCTAAAGTGTACAGTTTGATGACTTTTATTATATTCTCAGAGTTAAGCATGCAACACAAAACAATTTTAGAATATTTTCATTACCTCAGAAAGAGACCTCAAACCCCTTAGCTATTCCCCATAATCCCTCCATCCCCATCAGCACTGGGTGACTACTAATCTGCTTTTTTTCTATATAGATTTATTATTCTGGACCTTCCACATAAATGAATCAAACAATATATGGTCCTTTGTGACTGGCTTCTTTCACTTAGCATAATGTTGCAGGGTTCATCCATGTTGTAGTTATGTATTAGTATGTGTCAGTATTTGATTGCTTTTTATTGCTGAGTGCTATTCTATTGAAAGGATATACCGTACTTTATTCATTCATCACTGGATGGGCATTTGAGTTGTTTTTACCTTTTGGCTATTATGAATAATGCTGCTATGAATATTCACGCACACGTTTTTGTGTGGACATACATTTTCATTTCTCTCGGGCCTTTCCTAGGAGTAGGATTGCTAGATAACTGGTAACTCTGTTTTTTAACTTTGAAGAACTTCTAGACTATTTGCCCATGTGGTTGCAACATTTTATATTTCTTTTTTTTTTTTTTTTAAAGATTTTATTTATTTATTTGACAGACAGAGAGAGATTACAGGTAGGCAGAGAGGCAGACAGAGAGGGAGGGGGAAGCAGGCTCCCCACTGAGCAGAGAGCCTGATGCGGGCTCCATCCCAGGACCTTGAGATCATGATCTGAGCTGAAGGCAGAGGCTTTAACCCACTGAGCAACCCAGGTGCCCCAACATTTTATATCTCTATCAGCCGTGTTTGAGCATTCTGACTTCTCATCCTCATCAGAACTTAATTATTTGACTTTTTGATTACAGCCATTATGGTGGATATGTAGTAGTATCTCATTGTGGATTTGATTTTTATTTTCCTGATGATTTTCTTGGCCATATGTGTATCTTCTTTGGAAAGATGTCTAGGGTTTTTTTTACTTTATTTTTATTATTGAGTTTTAAGAGTTCTTTGTGTACTCTAGATACAATCTGTTATCAGATCTATAATTTGCAAAAATATTCTCCCATTCTTTGGCTTATCTTTTCATTTTCTTGATGGAGTCCTTTGAAGGATAATTTCTATTTAAGAGCATATTTTGGAGGGCATTTGAGCTTGGGCTTTCTTGAAAGAAAGCTGGAGACAAAGTTTATGTGCAGGTAATTTGTTTGGAAGTAATCTAAGGGAGCAGGAGTGAGGGACAGGGAGATGGGACAAGGAGGGACAGACAAAAGCCTGATGTATAGTTGCTGTAGCCACTCGCATGGGTGACTGGGACTTGATCATTGCTGGGACTTTCTGAGGCACTTTATAAAATGTGTTCCAAGAGCTGTTCATCTGTGAGACCAAAGGGGGCAGTATTTAGCCATCAGTTCCCAATCACCCACTTGTTAGGGGTGGTCCCAAGGGTATTAACTTCTGGGATGTGCATGTGGGTGCCACGCTGGTTTCTGATGGCATCCCAGGGTGCTTTTGGAGGAGGTGGGAAGCAGGATGTGTGTCCCGCAGATCCCGGTGAAGAGTTCTCAGGTGGTGCCTGCCCTAAGCTGCTGAAACCACCACTGGGCTTTCCCTGCAGGAGGGACTGGGCACAAGGTAGACCAAGCGAATCCGAAGTGATGCACAAGCAACATCTATTCTAATAGCTAACAAAATACTGAGATTTATGAAAAAGCCAGCAGTCATCTGGTGAAGAACGTATTCCTAAAAGCCCATTATGATTGAGATTACTTAAACTAGCATTGTGGATCATTTCTGGTGATAATACGGTCCATTTGAATAGTAATTAACAGTTAAGTGTTTTTGAAAACATCTCATTTAATCCTCACATCTCTGAGCAGAAGGTCTTCTGAGTTCCTTTCTTAAGATGAGGAAATGGAGGCCCAGAGATGATTAAATCGCTTGCTCAAGGCCACACAGTCAATTTTGTTGCCACTTGATACTTCCTCGAAGCGTGCTGAGAGAAATATTGAGGCTGCGCTGTGTGAGTGTAAATATACTCAACTCCTTCCTCCAGGTGAGGAGTTGCAAATTCAGGTGAGTTCTGGGGGTCCAGGAGGCGGAGCTGACGACTGAGGTGGTCAGAGAGGGGCCTGTGAGTGTGAGACAGATGCATTCCAGTTTCTGGGGACATCCTCAGGTGAGGATGTGGCCTGGTGGGACAGATCTGCTAAGCAAAATCAAGCACACACCGGAGGCAGATCTTACTTGGAATGTTCAGTTTAAAGTGGGACCCGTGCAAATACAGCTGTGGGCTAGATGTGGCCTATTTTCTGCCCGTCTGTGACTTCCGCTCCAGGCGCCTGAAGCCCCCAGCAGGGAACTGTACCTAACACATAATTTAGTCTCTTTTGCAGAACTGGTTTGATAGCATTGTGTTTTTGGAACATTGTATTTTGGTTCACATCAAGGTACATGAGGTACGTGATAGGAAACTCATTCTTGCATTTATTCTGAGGCTATTTGGAGGACATTGGTCACTGCATTAGTCCGCATTATAAAAACCCAATGGGAAAAATTTCTCTCTGGGTTCTGTGACAGTAATAGTTGCACTCCTAATGAAAAACTTTGTTTTAGTCGTATGGACGCTGTAAATTATGTGACTGGGCATGCATTTTCACTTGTCTGGCCTTCCAGAAGGTTCAGAACCAAATTTGTGACCTATAATAACAAAATAATGAGGTAATAATAACATTATTTGAGGGTTGATCTAACAGTGATTTTTTTCCATTTTCTGCTCTTATTTATCTTTGCTCCATTTCACTTATTCTTGAAAATAATCTTGCACTGAATGCATTTTAAAGCTGCTGCACACATGTAGTAGGGTACAAATGATACAACTAGTGAAGGCAGCAATCTGAATTTAAACTCAGAGCTTCAATTCTAAGTCCTCCCTTTATGATGCAAATTTACTTAGGTTTTCAGCCTCTGAAACTAAAAGTAGTCAGGTTGGAAGGGACATGTGATTGTCTGTTTCTATCCAATGCAGTTGCTTTTGTTTATCAAAAAATGTGCTTCTTGGTGTATGTGTGTGTGCACGTGTGCGTGTGTGCGCGCGCGCATGTGTAGTACATGCACACACGTGGATGCCATAAAGTTTAGAAGGGGGTCAGAAGGTGCTTGAAACTGATCACCCCTTTATACAGTCACAGCAGGGCAGCAAAAAATTTGACTCTGAGCTTAATGAAAATGAACATCTTCTTTCTCTCAATTTTAGGCCTTTCAGATATATTTTGGAGAGAAGTTGTGTTCATGGGAAAGCTCTAAATGTGTGTGTGGCCATATATGAGATCCAGTTTCATATGCTGTGTTTGCCAGGACCCGGAAGTAAGGACGCTTGGGGGGAAGGCAAGAGAACATTGACGGGATCAGCTCAGGCCAGGACAGGCTGTGCAGCTGGAAGAGAGCGCGGCCCGTGTTCTGCCCACCTGCTCCCTCAGAGGGTCACTCGAGAAGCTTCAGCTACCACCCTCATTCTCACACACTTCTTTGGTCCTAAAATATTTGAAAACTCAAAGGAGCACCGAATTGTCCCTGACCTAGCCCATTATTATATTATTAACTTACTGTCCCCAGACTTACTCAGTTTCTTACTCTTCTTTACCTTTGGGCATTTAATTTATCTCCAGCCTTATAGGACTATGAAAGCTTTGGGAAATCTGGAGCCTTCTGTTACTAAGCAAGACTGCATTTTTCAGCATTTCCAGAACAGTAGATTTTATAACCTCCTTTGGAAACACCTTTTGGCGTTTAATCAGTTCTCGCCTTACACTTAGCCCTCATTCTACCAGCTGTGTCTTGAGCACAGTTCTTTTGAAGTGAGGAAAAAAAAAAAAAAGCAATGATCTATACCAGCGTTTCTAAAACATTGTATCGGAATAACGCCGTGTACTTGTTAAAAGGCAGAGTCTCAGGGTGTTGGCGTCAGAGGGATAGATGAGAAGAATCTTGGGTAGGATCATGGAATCTACAATGTTTTCAAGCCATGGAGATGTGCGGCTTTTCTATACTTCAAGAAGCACTGTTCTATACTTTTGACCCATGAGCCTCAGACTTCGGAATGGAGTGTGTTAATTTTAAATATATTGCCTATCCATCTTTCTGGAGAACAGATTTTATAGATCAGATATTGGACCTTGGAAGTCATAGAAACACTGTTGCTGATGTTCACTAATGTTTTTGAGATATGTAGCATTAGGTCCTCTCTATTCTTCTCCATAAATTCCAAGTTATTTGGTTTCTCTTTGCTTGATTACACTTAAAAGTATTAAATGTTATATTTAATATCTTGAAGATATCCACACAGTATTAAATAAGGTATAAACGTGCATATATCATAGTTCTTGTCCTCTTGGAGTAAAATTTCTTACTATATACTAAAAAAGCTCTGTTGTTCACTTGCATGGGTAGTATTGAGTAATGGATTAAATATAAAGCAGAAACCGCACAGGGATGTAGGGAGAATAACAAAATAAATACCCAGATACCTATCACTTGAATTTAACAAGTGTTGCCATGTTACAGTATTTAATTCATATTTCTTTTATTTTTAATATAATGCTATAGATAAAATTGAAGTTTCATTCGGATCCTAACTTCTCTAATTTCCATTTCCCTTCTCATGTTCTCAGAAGCAAATCTTAATCTGTGTGCATATTTTCCCCCCTATGATAAATTTCTAGAACCCTACTTGGTGAGTTAAAAAGCATAAGGATGTAAAATCTAGGGACGCCTGGGTGGCTCAGTCATTAAGTGTCTACCTTCAGCTGAGGTCATGATTTCAGAGTCCTGGGATCAAGCCCCACTTTGGACTCCCTGCCCAGCGGGAAGCCTGCTTCTCCCTCTCCTGCTCCCCCTGCTTGTGTTCCCTCTCTCACTGTCTCTCTTTGTCAAATAAATAAATAAATAAGTAAAAATCTTAAAAAAAAAATCTTGCCAAAATGGCTCCAAAGAGTGTTATCAGTTCGTATTATTGCCGCTGTATATGAGCTGGCTCTTTTCTGTTAGGCCAGTTTCAACAGAAATTGGGGATTTGTCATTAACGATAATTCCAGATTTTATAGGTATTGGTAGTATATCATTGTTTGAATTTTAATTTTATTTTTATCATTGAGTTTAAACATTTTTGAATATAGTAATACATTTATGTTGTCCAAAAACCAGAAAGTATTAAAGATATTTTAATTATTTTAAAACAAAATTATCTCCTGCATTCTTGAATTCCAACCCCCTCAAAAGTAACCACAATTTTTAGTGAATTTCTCTGCTTCCACTATTTCTGCTTGTATATTTGAATATCATACTAGTATTTTATGAGATTTCTATCCCTCCTTCCCCTGACACACCAAAGTTAGCATATTAATTCACTATTCCATACTTTGATTTTTTCCACATAGCAGTATAGCTTAGATATTTTTATAATCTCTTTATAATTTTATAACACTTTTATAAAAATTCCCTTGTTTTCTTTGCTGCATAGTATTCCATGACACACCTGTGCTATACTTTCTGTAACCAGCCCCAACTGGTAGATATTTGGATTGTTTCCTTATTCTTGCTATTATACCTGGTATTGAGTCCTTTCAAATGTGTGGCAGTGAATTTGCTGGGTAAAAAAGTATATTCATTTATAATTTCAATAAATATTGTCAGATTGTCCTCTTTAGGTGCTGTACCAACTTATAGAAGAGATACATGGAGTGCGTGGTTTCCTCCTAATCTTACTAATGGAAGTTTGATCAGTCTTTTGAGAATTTGCCAGTCTGATAAGTGAAAAAGTTTCTAAGTATATTTCTATCTTAATTTTCTGTCACTTGAAGAGAATGGAGCATCTTTTCATATGTTTGAGAGTCATTATACTTATGTGAACTCCCTGTTCCTATCTTTTGGCCATTCTTATATTGAATTTTTCTTTTCCTTATCAATTTCTAAGAATCTTTTGTATATTAGAGAGGTTATTCTTTGTCTCCGATATGAGTTGAAAGTGTTTTGTTTTTTTGTTTTTGTTTTTCTTTTTCAGTTGTCTTTTGACTTTGCTTATTGTTTTTATTGCTAAAGGTATTTAAAGCTTTGTTGTGTGTAATTAAATGTATTGATCTTAACTCATGTTAGATTCTGGATTTTGAGTCATAGATAAAAAGACCTTAAAATGGAATTCTTCCATGTCTTCTTTTGTTACTTTTATTATTTTATTTAAAAATTATTTTAATCTTTGTTCCATTTGTAATTTACCCTAGTATGATGTGAGAATTACAGATTTAACTTTATTTTTTCCAGTAGAATACTGAATTGTCCCAATATGTTTCCTTTCTAGGTCAATCTGTTTTCCTCATTGGTGTGAGGTTCCATCTTTATCAGACAGTGAATTACCATAGATATTTGAGTCTATTTCCAGATTTCCTTTTCTATACCACTGGTCTATTCATGTACCATTACAACACTGAGTTGATTAATGATATTTAATAAAATGTTTTAATATCTGGTAGTAATCCCCACTTTGGCTTCTTTTTTCTTTCAGTCTTTTCCCCGACTACTCTATTTGATTATTTTTCTGTATGAACTGTAAGATTAACTCATCTAGTTAAGAAAAGTAAATCTGGGGGGCATTGTGTTAAATTTATACATTTCTTTAAGGAGAATTAAAATTACGATATTGAGTCTTCCTTCTTAAGAACATGTTATGTCTTTTCATTTGTTTCTGTTTTCTTCTCTGTCATTTAGTAGTGTTTTAAAGTTTTGCTCATAATGCTTTTATGCATTTTTTACACTTAATTGTTGGTATTTCATCTTTTTCAATGCTGTTACATAGGGGATCTCTTACTCTATTCTTCTTTCTACTTTGCTGTTGTATGTTTTCCTAATCTGCTGTGAAGATTACTGTCATCGATTTTCAATGATAATAACTCCATTTTTCTGTTCACAGAAGTCCTCTTTCCTTATTAAAGCTCAGCTGGCTGTCTTCATAGCATTCTGGTCTTTCATTATAGTTTATTCTTTTAGCTCCTCAGTATTTCTAAAAAGCTTATTTTATTGTCTTTTTCCAGCTCTGAGGGCTCAACCCCACCTGTTTTTGGAGTCTATTCTATCCCTCGTGGCACTTTCTTTCCTTACGTGATTTCAGATTTTTGCTGTGAGTACCTCTTCACTGGGGCTCCTTTTCCCCTGGAGCAGTCTCTTAAGACCCTGGTCATGAAAATATTCCGAGAGCAGGTTATGGATACTTCTTCCAGAGCCTTAACATTTTCAGTGGTTGTGGGGAGGGCTGTATCTTACCTTCCTGTCTTCAGGGTGCCTTACCTTATCATTAGTGTAGATAGAGACCCCGCATTCCTAGGTTTTGATGTCTCATGAATTTATTTTTATCCTCCCTTAGAACCTTGGACAGATGGCAGACTTCTTCTTCTTTCCTCTCTTTTTTCATGGAAGTGACAGCTCTTCACCGTTGAGTGTTATGCAGAGGGCTCCATTTCAGTTTCTCTGTTTACTGCAAATGGAGCTCAGTCTTCTGTCCCTGAGGGCATGTGAACATTCCGTGCTCTCACGTATGTTGGGCCCATCTCTTCTCTAAGGAGTCTTAGAATTGATAAGTCAGAGACAGAAGGCAAGATGGCGGAGGTGTAGGAGGCACGGAGAGCACTGGGATCCAGAAAGAGGCTGAAAACCACTCTAAAAGCTGGCAAACACAACAGCAGAGAGAAGAGAATAAGAACAGCAATTCTAGGAGCAGAAAATCGACCACTTTCAGAAGGTAGGACGTGTGGAAAAAGTGAATTTAAAGCGACGGGAAGAGAGACCCCGGGGGGAGGGGCCGGCTCCCGGCAGCTGCAGAGCCGCGGAGCACAAAATCCGGAACTTCTAGTCCAATCCGCTGAGGGACATCGCTCCGCTGGCTAACGGGGGTTCAGCCCTCACAGGAACAGTGTGGTTTCAGGACCCGTGGGGTCACC
>CM053614.1:63747123-63767414 GCA_028646535.1 Procyon lotor | reverse complement strand
CTGTTCGGTTGACGTGAGCATTACAAGTGGGTGTTTGCTGACAGTCAGGCCCTGTGCTATTCCCAGAGAGGCGGGCGCCATCCCTGGCCTGTGGGGCGGTGGGTGTTTGTCTACAGGGAGGGGCGGTGAAGCAGCCACATAGTTTAAGCCCCCGCCCGCCCCATCCCTTCACTCCTGCAGAGAATTGTGGGGTGATTTGCTCTACAGGACCTTCTAACAGAGAAGAAAATATATTCTCTTGGGACAGACAAGGACTGTAGTACAGCCGTGATTTTTGTCTAGTACCTTTCCTAAGGAAATTCTCGTTTTATAAAATGAATGTACCTGGAGCAACCTGGCAGTCCAAATCCTTTTAATTTTTCTCTTACCCTAATGCCCCAATAAAATGCATTCAGACAGCTTTGGTTTTGTTCTGTGTCAAGTCTACTTCATTCAAAGAGGATCCACTTTTAATGCACTTTGTTATGAAGATATAATGCTGTATTTCTAGGGCAAAATGTTTAGGAATCGACAGGTACATGAAAGATGTATGAATGCTTTTGCTAGGGAGAGCTTGTGGCTTCAGGAAAGGAGTCTTGGTGTTCAAGCATTAGACACACCATTAAAGTGCTTGTAAATTACTATGAAATACTATGCTGGGCTAAGCTACACTGTTGCCAACCTTGCTTGGTTCAGATAGGTTTCTCCCAACTGTAAACACTTCACAATTTGGCTGCAGCTCTTTGGGAAACTGGCTGGCCCTGAGCATGACAGGGCATGCACACACCCCTCTCCCCCCTTATTTACTAGTCTAGGATGCAGAGCCCTTACATTCAAGGACATAAAGCATCCTTCAGAGACAACAGTGAAAACATAATCAAAATGGAATCCAGTTTGTGAGCTGTCCCAAATCACTCTCATGGGCTGAGCTCATGTTTCCATTCATTTTTCACCAGTGTGACCAGTACTTCCCCTCATGGAACAGATCCTTACTAAGCACACAGTGCTAAGCACTGGCCAGAGTCTAGACGTTTACCAGAATCTAGGTTTACTTCCCTGAGTGTGGCCTGACCACCAAATAATCCTACAGTTTTCCATACTACTACTACTCAGTACTTTTGTGAATTTCTTCCTGTGAGTACTTTCCTTTTCTCCCATTTACAGGGGACCCTTTTCCTCTGTGGTGGGGGGTGGGGGAGGAAGAGGCCATCAGAATTCATTCTGTGTGGGAACTTAATGTAAGCTTCCCTGAGTAGTATAGTAAGGGTTCTTCTGAATTCTCTGTTTCTACATTTTGGGAATGTTCTTTGTAAAGTGGAACCACATTAGCTTTGATCCATTTGATACATTTAGAATTGTATTGAAACAGGAGGACATGAAAGGGTATGAGATTTGGAATCGTGTATAACTCTGTTCAGATCTGGGCTCACTGCTTACAGCTTATGTGTGTTTGGACAAAGTAGTTTTTCTGAGCTCAGTTTTCTCATTGTAAATGAGGCTGATAATAATAGCAAACCTAGTGTAGTGTTTTGAACATTAAAATGAATATTAAACATGTACTTCACTTTTATTAGTATTTCCCTTTCTTTTGTTTGTTAATATAATAAATCTGCCAGGAAACTAGTATGTCTGTTCTGAATTGTGCACTTGATTCTTGGCATCTCAGCATCAACAAGATGTTAAATTGGTGAAAATGAAAGAAATGTAAAGGAAAGGCGCTTGAACAGTTGATGTCGGTAGTAAGATTTACGTATACAAATAATAAAGAGAAGGCATTTTTGTATGAACTGTGTGGAAAACATACTTTTGCAAAGAATGCAAATAGAAGAGCATTTTGATTTAATTTTTAATTTAATTTATCATAATACTTAACGCTTTCCCTCAAGGATTGGAGTCTTCACCCATATTTTCATTAAGTTCTCAGACCTGCATGAGGAAGGCATTATTTCTCAATGGGAGGAAAAAAGGTGCATGGAGATAACATGATTGGGGCAAAGCTGCATGGTGGATGAGAAGCAAACTTGTGTGGGCTCGGTCCAGGCCGTTGGGGCTTTGGTCCCAGAGCCTAAAGGTCCAGGGTCCCCAGTGACTACTCAGGAATGTTACACTTGCCCTCTTGGGTTTTCTTCTCAGAACCTGTCAAAGAGGAGGAGTTAATTAATTAGTGATCTGCTCCTTTTACTTGTCCCATGTGTAGCGGAATCGTCACGCTCAGTATATCCCGTCCCTTCATTTTACTCACTTCTCCAAACCAGGACTCTGGTTAAATCCAACTCTGACTTTCTCCAGGCCAGCACCCAGATGGCTTAGGAGGAATACACAATCGTGTTGACTTGTCTGTCTTTCAGTTCATGACCTTGAATGTCCTATTCTGTCCTTGCCAAGTTTCAGCACGTTCATCCCATCCTTCATTTTCACAGAGACATCTGGAGCGTTGGAAGAGGATTGCCACAGCCTCTCATAACACGGCCTTTCAAAACCTTCCAGCATGTGTACCTGCACACTCTGTCATCCTAGCAGTGACTGGAGGTGAGTCTGTACCCCGAGCAGAGCTCCCAAGTCCCATCTTCTCTCTCCTACTCACAGACATTGCTCTACAACTTCTCTCCCCCTTCTCTGCCTTGTCAAATACAGTGGTCAGTTCTCATATTAATTCTGAAGTAGTTGACACATCGATCTCTTTCATGTGAATAAACTTTATTCTCTTGGCTTCTAGGATACCGTGTTCTCTGTTTTCTCACTCTACTCTACCTCGCGTCCACTCTATTCCAGCGACATGAATCTCCCTGCCTCTTCAGACATGTCAGGCATGCTTATATCCTAAGGCTTTTGTATGCCTGTTAGGAAGTTTCCTTCCCCGTGAAGTGCCCATGGCTGACCACTTTACTTCACTTAAGACTTTGCTCAAGTATAAACTTCTCAATGGTTTCTACTTTGACTGTCCTACTTAAAATTGTCCTATTTAAAATTGTAAACCACGCCACTCCTACATTCCCAAATCTTCTTGCAATATTGGATATTTCTCTCTAGCCCTTATCACCTCCTGATTTATGATGTGTAATTTGTTTCTTTATTGTACCTATTGTTTCTTGTCTCTGTCCCGTCAGAGGTAAGCTCCTCCAGGGCTAGAATTTTCTTTTGCTTTATTCGCTGATAGAATATCCAGAGGGCGTACCATCGTACCAGGCAAAAAGTGGATGCCAAAACAGATTTGTTGAATGAATAAATGATTCTAGGACACTTGCTAACCCAGGTATGCAGTTACAAACTTGGGCGACATCGGGGCATTTGGGATTTGAGGCTATCTATTCCTGGACTGGATTGGTTCTTTGATGGAGAGAGTCATCAAGTATTGTGGCGGGACTTTAGGAGATCTCTGGCCCAGTATATTTTTCATTTGGAAGACTGCAAGGTATTTTTTTCAGAGGTTTTACAAAAGTATACTGCACAGTTAGCACCCTATCTGGTGTATTAATAAATGAATGGGAAAAGCTCCAGACTTTATCTAAACCTCTCATTCATGTAAAGAGACATGAGTTCTAGTACTTATTGGGGAGCCGGGGAACCAGCTGGGTCTCCTTTGTGGCCAGAGCCTTGGACCTCATGGTCACATGATATAGATTGTGGCATTGGGAATCATTGGGTTATGCAGTGATTGCTAAATAGTCCATGTTGAAGTGGACGGAATATAGCTTGAAGTCAGATAGATGGAAGGATCAGGTCGGATCCTGGACTTAACACCTCTGGGTTTTCCTTTCTCTCCACTGCAAGTCACTGTGGGGCTCTGTAGGAAGTGTAAAGATGCCAGCCCAAGGCAGGTACAGAGCAGGACCACTAAGGGCGAATTTTCCTTCCCTGAGGAGGAACTCTCTGCATTATTCCTATTATATTATTTCCTGGGTATCACAAAGGAATTTAACTTGCCTGAATATCTGAACATACGCTAAAGAGATTAATTTATGAACCAGAAGAAATGGAACAAAGAACTTCTTGCTTTTCTTTTATGAACTCTGAATGCCTCAGATTTGCAATAGAAATTACAAGACTATAGCAACTTTCCAGGGAATATACATGAAAAGACTGCAAATTGTCAATTTTGGAGATGAAAAGAACTCAGCAGCCATTTAAATTTCCTCTCAGAATATATGATTGTACATATTTATTGAGAACCTACCGTGAGCAGGTTTGAGATGATTTGTGGCATTGAGCATAGAAGACAGGACTTGTGGATTCCAGAAACAGGAATGTGCTTTCATTGCCCTGGGCAAAATATTTCTACCAAGATGACTGAAGAACCTCTAAAGGACTTTCTAAGAGATTGTTAGGGGCATGTCAGAGGATGCTGTTGGAAAGCTTTTAGGGAGTTGTGCAAATGCATAGTCAGCTTAAAGCTGTTAAACAGATTAATTAATGCCAATTATGCTCGTGTGGTGGCTATAGCTGCAATTGAGGATGACTGTACCACATCTGTTTCCTTCAGGCACAACTTTAGTCTTCATTTGAGAGAGTGTGTAGGACATCTAGGATTAAAAAAACAACCCTTAGCAATAGCAAGAGATTCAATTCCTAGGTAGTCCTGTCAAAGTCACCTACCATTTAGTGCTGCAATTAATTCACCTGTGAAATAGAAATAGTAACAATGAAATAAGACTTATTTTTCTGGAACTTCTAATGGAGGTTCCCCGCAATAGAAGTGGGTTGATATTGACTATGGAAATTATCATGCAACAGAACAACCGAGGAAGCCTGATTTCATGAGAAGGGGAAGTATGGTCTGAGCCAGTGCTCATCCCTCTTTCCCTGAGGTTGCTGCAGCTCGCATGGAGAGGGTTTGCTAGCAACTGTGAGAAAGACTGCATTTGAGTGGAATTCGCCTAGTCTTTCAAACTGAGTTAATTTCAACTCTTCAGAAAAATACACACATGCCATACTTCTAATGAAGAAAAACCAGTTTAGACTATCGGAATGTTTTTCATTTATTTTCAAATAATTAGAACTAAACAATGGCTGATTTTGAAGTATTAACTGGGCCGACATAAATGACTTTAAGATTCACTTTAAATATGCAGCAGTTCCTCATCAACAGCTAAGTGAAAAACCAGAACACAAAATTAAAAATAAAGTACGATCCCCGTTACGCAAACATATTTACATATTTCACATTTTCTTCGCATATGTGAATAGGAAAATATTGGAAGTAAACATAGCAAGTGTTAGCAGTGGTCATCTTTAGGGGATGGGATTATTGGTGCTCTTTTTCTATTTTCTTCTCTATTTTCAATGCTTTTGAAGTTCCAGCGAAGGTCTGTTAGTCTTACAGTAATAGACCAAAGCCATTAAAATTGTGCTTAAAGGTACTTTGCACAGGGCAGGAACATAGTACAGTAAATGCTGAGAGAATGAATGGGTCCATCAGGAAAGCTGACAAGCTTTACCAACTCTCTGACAGCTTTGTCCATCTTTCTTGTAGGCTGATAGCAAAATGTCACATCATGAAGGTTTCGTTACAAAATAAATGATAGCATATTATAAATCACTACCATAAATAATAAGCATGGACTAATCAAGTCCCTTTGTGATGAGACAGCTCTAATTGCTTTCAATTTCATGCTTTCACTTACTGTACTTGCTAATTCTTAAAGTTGTAATCTCCAGTGTTCTCTCAGTCATTAGTATAAAATAGCAATGTTGTACTATATGCAAATCAGTTGGCTGAAAAAGTCAGTTATGTGGAAAATACTGTAAATAACCTTTTTCAACTCAATTAAACAATTTCGGTGTGATGCCCCAGGCTTTGAGGAACAAGTAATTGACTGAAGCAGTTAAAAACCTCTGGGTCCAATCCAGAAAGCCTTACACAGACAAAATTCTCCCTTTCTTCAGCACTAATGTTATACACCCAAGAGTATTGGGATAAGGCCAGGATTGAGGGGGACAAAAGAAGAAAGATAGGGTCTAATATTTACTGAATGCTACATGCACTGTTGTCATTCTTTGTGCCCAAAGTGAAAATGGCAGGAAATATAAAATGCAGTCACAGATATGCCCTTCCGTGTTTTCCAGGCCGTGTTCAGCCGGTATGCGGTTTCCCAAGATGCGTTATTGTGTACAAAGGGAGGTTCATGAAAAAATGATTTGGGGAATTTTTACACAATTTATTTTGCTTTTGAAGGGTCAAAAAGAACATTGAGATATTAAAGGTCTGAAAATGTGTGCAATAAAGAAATATGTTTAAATTGGTTTAATCCAGTGGTTTAATTCCATGGGAAAAATAAGGCTATCGTATTTATTTATTTTTTTTACCTAATACCTACTAACATTCCTCGGAACCATCATTCTACACTCAAAGATCAAAAAGCATTCAAGCAATATTCTATACACTGGACTTGTTGAATACGATGCATATGTAGTTACGATGGAAATTCTATGACTGCCACATCCCCTTTTGATCTAGTAAGTAGTGTTACAAATAGAGGCTAACACAGACTGTTTTTGGAAAACCCATGTAGTGACCTGATGGCTGCTGGAGCCACTTAGATCCAGACCCATCTGCTAAAACACCTATTTAGAATTCTTGTTGTTTTTTTTTTTAAAAATGAGGTATTTAAAAATAATTCATTCGCAGTATATATAAAGTGTCTTCTGCAGTTTGAAGACTGTTCCTCCTACCTTCCCAGCCGTATTTCCACCTGCCACACTGCTAACCATTGTTCATAAATGTGAATACAGTTTTGACTTTCAATCCCATATCACTAGACTGTGAGTTAGGTGGGGTCCAAAGTCTAAGGCCCACTGAGATCTGTGGATCCTCTTTCCTCTTATTCTTCCTCAAGGTTCTGACAAATTTCTTGTGCACATTGCTCACTCTTCTACTCTACCACTCTTTCTGGGCCTCGTGGCCAATCTGTATGTACAGGGGGAAGAATTAAAATCTGTCTCCCAAGTTCTTCTCTTTAAAATTCACCAAATTATAGTTCAGAAGCACACGTCAAGTCTCTAGAGCATCTCTTGAAACCTGGGCTGCTGTGTTTGTTGTTTAATCTTATAGGGCTTTTCTGTGTGTGGCTTGAACATGTTCCTTTACACTAAGCAGACCAAACAAGTAATAGAAAATAGAGCAAACTATGAAATAGGAGTGCTCTGAAGTAAAGAAAAAAAGGAGGTATGATTGGAAAGATATTGAATTAGAAATGGAATTCATATTATAACAGTTACCTTTAGCATAATATATATGCTAAGACCTGAACATGATGATAAACCTCATTAGTTTCTTTTACCAAACAAAACCAGAAGTTTGTGCTAGAAAGGATACAGCGATGGACAGGAAATCTTACTTGCCACTGGTTTGTGCACTGTTGGGTGCCCTTTCTAACAGTAATCTTTTTTTTTTTTAAAAGAATGTATTTAAAATTTTTATTATTTTTTTTAAAGATTTTATTTATTTATTCAACAGAGAGAGAGAGAGATCCCAAGTATGCAGAGAGGCAGGCAGAGACAAGGGGGAAGCAGGCTCCCTGCTGAGCAGAGAGCCCGATGCGGGGCTCGATCCCAGGACCCTGAGATCATGACCTGAGCTGAAGGCAGAGGCTTAACCCACTGAGCCACCCAGGTGCCCAACAGTAATCTTTTTAATTTTTGAGGTTAAATTTAATACTAAATGAACAACATTTATACAGACTCTAAAGAAGAAATACTTACATACTGCATTACTCTTGGGCAGTTGGTTTGGAGTTTTTTAAGTGTTCAGTAGTGTCTCCATCCCAAAGACTTATGCTTACCCTTGATTTATTTTTTAAGTGAAGAGTTTTGTGTATGAACTGTTGCATTATATTTGCTCCTAGCGTCAGTGTGTCTTATTTCCCTCCTAGACATTTAACCTGCCTTCGATAATACTCTTTCATTCTGGGTTTACTATTATTATTTTTAAAGATTTTATTTATTTATTTGTCAGAGAGAGAGAGAGAGAGAGCGCACAAGCAGGGGGAGCAGCAGGCTCTCCACTAGGCAAGGAGCCTGATGTGGGACTTGATCCCAGGATCCTGGGATCATGACCTGAACCGAAGGCAGACACTTAATTGACTGAGCCACTCAGGCATCCCTCTGGAACTTTTTAAAAAATGTACGTTAATTCTCTTTTGTCATGATTGTGTTCAGTGTCATTTTCCTGCTATAAGGTAGCTCCAGAATCTATTCTATAGCCATTACTCTAGGTTGAGTAAAATATTTGAATTTGAAAGCACCTTAAGCAATACACCTCAGTCATATCCAAATATGAGATTTAGGCTAAAGACCATATATCATAGAATGAGTAGCAAAAGGTTGCTTTGTGTCCTCTGTAGCCTAATAAATCAGGACTGATACATCAATCTTATTTTCTTAGTCTGAAAAATTTGTGCCATCTCCCCACCTGATCTTTAAGTAAAGGTATTATTTATAGTTACCAAATAGATTCTTAGAAAAATAAAAATTAGACCAAAGTAAACCTCCTCACTTTATTTTTTTTTCACTTTAAAAAAGTAGAAAAATTTGCATTCAGAGATAAAAAAGATATTCTTTTGTGATCTGTCTGCTTCTTTGGTTCTCAATGGGCAGGTTCCCCCTTGTGGGACATTTGACAATGTTTGGAGACATTTTAGCTGTCTCATGTGTGGGGGTTTCTACTAGCATCTAGTGAGTAAAGACCAGAGATGCTGGTGAACATCCTACAATACACAGAATAGTCCCTCACAACAAGACTTACATGGCCCCCAAATGTCAATAATGCGGAGACTGAGAAACCCTGATGTGTAGGTCAGTGTTTCTCAGAGAGTGTGGCTTTCAGATCAGTGGCTTCAGCATCACCTGGGAACTTGTTAGGTATGTGTACTCTTGAGCTTCCTCTTGCTTCCTTATAGTGGGGCCCAGAGATTCTGATGCAGTTTGCTTTCCCACCAACAGTGCACGAAGGTTCCTTTTTCTCCACAACGTGTCAATATTTGTCGTTTCTTGTGTTTTTAATTTTGGCCATTCTGACAGGTGTAAAGTGGTATCTCATTGTGATTTTGATTTCCCTCATGGTGAGTAATGTTGAACATCTTGTCATGTGGGCCATCTGTGTGTGTTCTTTGGAGAAATGTCTGTTCATGTCTTCTATGTACATTTTAGTGGACTGTTTTTTTGGTGTTGAGTTGAATAAGTTCTTTATATATTTTGCATACTAACCCTTTATGGGATACATCATTTGAAAATATCCTCTCCCATTCAGTAGTTTGTCTTTTAGTTTTGTTGATTGTGTCCTTCACTGCGCAGAAGCTTTTTATTTTGATGTAGTCCTAATAGTTTATTTTTGCTTTTGTTTCCCTTGCCTCAGGACACTTATCTAGAAAATGTTGCTATGGCTGATGTCAGAAACATTACTGCCTGTGCTCTCTTCTAGGATTTTTATGGTTTCCAGTCTCACATTTAAGTCCTTAATCCATTTTGAATTTATTTTTGTGTATGGCGTAAGAAAGTGGTCCAGTTTCATTTCTCAACACCATTTGTTGGAGACTGTTTTATCCCCATTGCATATTCTTGCCTTCTTTGTTGAGGATTATTTGACCATATAATTGTGGATTTATTTCTGAGTTTTCTCTTCTAGTCTATTGATCTATGTGTTTATTTTTGTGCCCCAAACATATTGTTGTGGATACTACAGCTTTGTAGTACATCTTAAAATCCGGGGTTGTGATACCATACAAAAAGATACCAGATACAAAAAGAACACTTTCTGTTCTTTTGCAAGACTACTTTGGCTATTTGGGGTGTTTCATGTTTCCATACAAACTTTTGGATTATTTATTCTAGATCTGTGAAGAATGTTGTTGGTATTTTGATAGGAATTACCTCAAATCTTTAGATTGCTTTGGGAAGTATGGACATGTTAATAAAACTTGTTCTTCTGGCCCATCGGCATGGGATATCTTTCCATTTGTTTGTGTCATATTCAGTTTCTTTCTTCGATGTTTTGTAGTCTTCAGAGTACAGATCTCTCACCTCCTTGGTAAGTATATTCTTGGGTATTTTATTATTTTTGGTGCAATTATAAGTGGGGCCGTCTTCTTAATTTCTCTTTCTGCTACTTTATTATTGGTATATGGAAATGCAGTGACTTTCTGTGTATTGATTTTGTATCCTGTGACCTTCTGAATTCATTCATCAGTACTAGTAGGTTTTTGGTGGAGTCCATAGTGTTTTCTATATAGAGTATCATATATTCTGCAAATACTGAAAATTTTACTTCTTCCTTACCATTTTGGCTGCTTTTTATTTCTTTTTGTTGTCAAAGCTGTCACTTTTTCCCCATTGAGTATGGTGTTAGCTGTGAGTTTTTCATATATGTTCCCTCAAAACCTAATTTGTTGAGGGCAAATGGAAATGTACTTCGTCAGATGCTTTTTCGGCATCTCTTGAGATGATCATATGGTTGTTACCCTTTCTCTTCTTGATGTGATGTATCCTGTTGATTGATTTGCAAATATTGAATCAGTGTTGCATCCCAGGAATAAACCTCACTTGATCTTTGTGAATGATGTTTTTAAATGTATTGTTGGATTTGGTTTGCTAATATTTTGTTGAGGATTTTTGTATCTATGTTCATCAGAGGTATTGGCCTGCAGCTCTCTCTCTCTCTTTTTTCATAGTGTCTTTATGTAGTTTTGGTATCAGGGTAATGCTGGTCTTGTAAAGTGATTCTGGAAGCTTTTTTTTCCCTCTTCTATCTTTTTTTAGAGGAGCTTTAGAAGAATAGGTATTAACTCTTTAAATGTTTGGTAGAATTCAACTGAGAAGCCCAGGACTTTTTTGATTAGTGATTCAGTTTCATTGCTGGTAATCAGTATGTTCAGATTTTCTATTGATTCCTGACTCATTTTGGGAGGCTACATGTTTCTAGGAATTTATCCCTTTCTTCTGGGTTGTACAGTTTGTTGGCAAATAATTTTTCACAACATTCTCTTATAATCTTTTGTATTTCTGTGGTGTTGGTTGTTTTTTTTTTTTTTTTCGTCTTTCATTTCTAATTTTCTTTATTTGCATCCTCTCTCTCTTTTTGATGAATTTGGCTAAAAAGTGATCAGTTTGTGGATCTTTTCAAAGAACCAGCACCTGGCTTCATTGCCTCTTCCATTTTTTTCTTTCCTATTTTGTTTATATCTGCTCTAATGTTTATTATTTCCTTCCTTTTACTGGATTTGGGTTTTGTTATTTTTTCTCTAGCTCCTTTAGGGGTAAAGTTAAGTTGCTTATGTGAGATTTTTCTTGCTTCTTCAGGGGGGCCTGTGCTGCCATAAACTTTCCCCTTAGAACCACTTTTGCTGCATCGCCAAGATGTTGGAGGAGGCGGTTGTGTGGGAGGAGGCCGAGGCTGGGCGCAGGTGGTTAGCAAGGTTTGCACAGTTGTGCTGTGGGAGAGGAGCTGCAGTCAGGCTGGAGGGGGCATGTCTGCAGAAGAACGCATGGAGGGCTGTGCTGTTAGCAAGTTAAGTAGCAAGAGTTGGCCCTGTCCTGGCTCCCGAAGGTGCTGTCCATGCGTCCAGGCTGGGGGGCGTGAGAGAAATGGCACCCACCTGCTCTTTTGTTCCCGGAGAAGTTTCCCAGTGATCCCTGCCCCTCCGACACAGACTCTGAGCTTGGTAAACAAATCTCCTTTTGGGGCACCTCAGGCATTTTTCAAACCGCTGCTTGTCTGCAGGGGTGCTTCTTGTGCTGTGTCTATAACGGCAAGGACTCAGTTTCCTGTCACCCTCCTGGCTTTCCCAGAGCCCCCACCTGCTGATTTTTTTCAAGTTCTGGTTGTGAAGACCTGCTGATTGTAAGAACTTTTGAAATTATGCCTCACAGGTTTCCAAAGCCAAATGTTGTAGGGATTTCCTGTGCCTTGGGTATGTGGCAGTAAGGTCTGTTTCTTTGCTTTCTTGATTCCTGTGGTGTCCCTCCCTCCCATGGACGGTCCCTCACGTCCCTTTAGGGCCTGACCTTGTCTGCCCTTCCTACCCTCTTGGATGTGGCCTCTTCTCTCCATTTAGCTGCCGAGAGTCTGTCATGCTAGTCTTTGGATTGTTTTCTGGGTTATTTTACACTGATGTGGGTGTTACCTAGTTGTATCCAAGATACACGGTGAGCTTAGGGCCCTCCTACTCCATCATCTTCCCCCAACATGGGTTTCTTTATGTTTTAAAAGAAGTATACCACATTTTCCTTTCTGCCCATAGTGCAAAAAATGGAATGTCTAGAATTGTGAGACCAGGAGATGAATTTTATTAGTGATCGTTTTTGGTAACTTAAGATGGACCTTTAGACCTTAAGTTCTAGTAACGAAGGCTTTAGGTTTGCCAACCCCATCCCTTCCCCATCATGTATTCAAATCCTTATTTCATTAAAGGGAAAAACAGCTTTTGTTTGAGCCTTTATGATGGAGTGGAGGAATGCAAATCTTATAATTAAGAACTCAGTCTTCATTATTAGCCTGCAAATCATACAATAAAATAAACCTGGCAGACATGGCCAACTGTTCATACTCAATTAATTTGGAAATATATTATTCATCTGTTGTGGCCTTCTATTGCAGCTGACAGTTTTGCTTTTCTTCAGCTCTTTTAAGGATTTCTGGCAAGTGGCACTGCCGAAGGGGTTGAAATTGTTGTAATCCAGAGGAGAGTTCAGTTCTTCCTGAACTGCCTCCTGCATTTCCATGAGGGCTGGAGAGAATCTACTGAGTTGGTAAAAAAAAACATGTTACATTGGGGCGCCTGAGTGGCTCAGTGGGTTGAGCTTCTGCCTTCGGCTCAGGTCATGATCTCAGGGTCCTGGGATCAAGCCCCGCATCAGGCTCTCCGCTAGGCGGGGAGTCTGCTTCCCCCTCTCTCTCTGCCTGCTTGTGGTCTCTCTCTCTCTCTAATAAAGAAATAAAATCTTTGAAAAAAAAAACCAAAAAAAACCATGTTACATTGTCATTTCAGGAAGTGATCCCTGATCGTAAAGCTTTCCGACCAAGTAATGGTCACAGAGCTGCGGTGAAGGCAACGTCCACATCCATCCCAGATTAAAGATGAACTTGTGTTCTGACTTGCCACGTGGTCTCTTCACATTTCATCTTGTGTCATTCTTCCATGCTAGGGAGGTAATTGTGCTCTTCGTGGCTCTAGACTTCTTTCCTTTTCTTCATATCAAAGAAAGGAGGAGTAGGTTGCCTGGGTGGCTCAGTCCCTTAAACATCTGCCTTTGCCTCAGGTCATGATCCTGGGATCCTGGGATCGAGTTCCGCATCGGGCTCCCTGCTCAGTGAGGAATCTGCTTCTCTATCTTTCTCTGCCACTCTCCCTGCTTATACTCTCTCTCCCTTAAAAAAAAGGGGGAGGGTATCTGAGTTTAATTTCTCTGTTTTTATCTAGTTTAAATGTAACCTTGGATGGTGTCTCTCTTTTTAAAAAGTATGCAATGTGGTTTTTTTCCCCTTAAAAATAGACCTCGTGTGGCCTTTTATAATTTGCAAAATCAGGACCTATTTCTGTTTCTGAAAAAGTAGCTGAAATTCTGTAGGTTCCTGGGCTCCTTTAAGATGATAAATAAAAAACAGACTGACGGTTTCCTTCAGAACAATTACCACCCTTCAAAATAGGCAATTTTGCGATGACGTGAATTCAGCAGACTTATTTTGTGTGTGTATATGAGGAGAAAAGAGTTTTTAATTTCCTAAATCTGTGTTTTTTGGGGAAGGGGTGACGGTGGTTAGTGACAGTTCCTGTTTGAGGGTGTGTGTGTGTGTGTGTGTGCGTGTCTGTCTATCCCTGGGGTCAATAGACTGTTTTGGGATGGCATGGAATCATGGAAGGAATAGATGTTTTAGAATAACAAAGAATGGATCTGTGAGGTAAAATCTGTCAGGCATTTATCAAATGCTTTAAAAGTGAGGCTTCCTTTTTTGGAACCCCTGCCTTAAACATTTTATTGTTCTCAGTCATCAATCATTTCTCAATTCAAATGCTAATCACTTTCCAAATAGACCCTCTCCAGAAGAGCTGCCTATCTATAGTCTGCTAACATCATGCTTATCAGAGACGTCAGGGTTCTGTTTCGTGGGTACAGGCAAATAAAAGGTACATGAATGTACCAGCATAAAATATGGTTTCCACTCCTAAAACCTCTAGAAAGAAATAGAAGGGATATGGGGCACATCTCTTGCTTTGTTAATATGATTTTACATTGTGCCTGTCACATTGCAATAACTCAGTCATTTGTATCTTAAACAAATGCATATGTGAGCAAACATGAATTTGGGCTCTCTAAGAAATGCGACAGTAGAAACAGAACCAGTAGAAACAAAAGGTGCTTTTACTGGTCACTTAAACGATTCCTTTCTCTTAAAATGAAATTATACGTAATGTACTTCAGATATGATATGAAAAGAAAATGTTACAGTTGTCTTGTTCAGCTGAGTTATTCATCCCAAACAGCACAGCTTAGCTCAAAACAAGCGTTATGTCTCTGCTCCCCCGTGATAGGCCTGTATCAAATTAGAGGAGCTTTAGCTCGCCCTTCCTTGAGACTGTTGCTTCAGCAGGCCGAGGGCAGTTCCCCAGGTTAGCTGCTGAGACGATGCACGGATATGCTGGACAGATGTCACCTTGGTGTCGGGGTCAGAGGAGATGGGAGAGTGCGCACTACATCCCGACAGCCTGAGCGCTGGTGCAGGAGGGGGTTGATGGCACCCTACCTTCGAAATTCTGGAGTGCTACATTTAGAGCTCCCTTCTGGGGAGTTCCTCTCCCCTTGGTTCATGTCTTCATCACTGGTCCAGATACCTTCCACTCTCTTCTAGTCCTTGGTAGGCATTTTAGGTTGGCTCACTTTCTAAACCGACTGACCTGTTTTTACCCTATTTTACCCTATTACCTCTGCTAGGGTGAAGAGCTTGATAAAGAGATGATCTGGCAACACGAGAGCTGGGGTTTCCCAAAGGTCCGCCTGATCCTTCTAACTGATCCTTCAGTTCACCAGATCCTTCTGACTCCTTCCCTTGCTGAACCTCAAGCTTAGTGCCACCTCAGCGGGAGAGGCGCTAACACGTAGCACTTACATTTTGCTTGAGTTTGGATCCTGGTTCCATCATCTTTTGGCTGTGGTGTCTTAGGCAAGTCGCTCAGCTCTTCTGTGCCTCAGTTTCTCCATTTTCTCAAATGAGATTAATAATAGCGCTGACGTCAGTGGATAATTTGTCTTAGATAAGTCCGTATGTGTAGCAGTCTCAGAACAGTCCCTTCCATATGGTAAGTACATGGAAAGTGTCAGCTACTTTTGATTGTCCTCGTGTCTGTCTCCTAGGGGCACTAGATGGTTTCGGCCAGAGGGAAGTGTGGCTACTTGTGGTGTCCACGATGAGCTCTCCGTGGCATTGTAGATTGCTCATGGAGTAGGAGAGATCAGGACTCAAAGACATACTCCCTAGGAGGCAGTTGCAAGGGACAGAAACCCTAGTTGACACTTGTCACTTCTTTCTTTTCCTGTTTCCATATTGGTGACCGACAAGTTTCGAGGGAAATAATAAAAAAAAACTAATCAGTGTGCTTTGGGTACCTTTATTTTATCTAATCCATTATTAAGAATGGGTGAAAGTTAGAAGATGCCTAACAGGTATGGGGTTTACTTTTCTCACAGCGCAGGGAGTCTGGAGTATTGGTTATTGGTCCGGTGGCCGTGGGATGTTACAGCTGTGGCATTCTTGTGGCCTTTTCTTCGTATGTGTTACTTCATTTGTGCCACTTTCCATCTGAGAAAACCAGAGCTTTCCCAGACCTGCCTCCTCCCACCCCCATCCCATCCCCCATCCAAGCACTTACTAGTAAGCTCTCATTGGCTAAAATTGGAACGAACACCTGACAAGCCCTCACTGCAGGGTTGGCTGAGAAAGTGGGGGCACAACAGTGTCAAATTGGATTTAAATAGATCATGATCTATTGCTTGGAACTAGACAGTGACCTAATATTGTCAGGAATCTGCAAAGAAGGTGGTGGCAGTGATTGGCATTGACTGGGCCCTCAGCGATATCTTCCAAATCAGCATCCATATTTACTGCTCTTGCCGATTTCAGTGGTAAGCACTTTCACTGGAACCATATCTTGGTTACTCATCCAAACAGATTCATAAGTAGTTATCTCATTTTACAGTTGAGATAAATGAGGCCGCCACTAAGTGATGGGGACAAGATTCTAATTCAGGTCATCTGGTATCATGCTGGTGTTCTAACCCACTTTCCCATGGTGATTATATTAGAGCCAGAGGCAAAATGATTACCTGGCACCTCCTTGAGAAAATGAAACATGATTTGTCAGCCTCATTATTAGAGAGAAGAATCTCTGGAGTCTCCTATTGTGAGAGTCCAGAGTTGAGAATTACTTGTCACAGCAAGTGACCCAGAATTTCTGTGAAGCTCAGCGTTTCTTCTGAGCCCCTAGACACGTTCATATCTGTACCCATTTCGGGAATTCTGTCTTGATCTCTTGTATTCTACCTAGGATTCTTTTTCTTCTGTCAATTTATGGCAAGGCCCAGTGAAGTATAGCTCATAGAGTGTGGATGACCCTGGACACTTCTTGACTTGTGATTAGCCTGACGTAATGACATCTTTTCAAGAAAGGCTGACATATAACCGGTGTGCCTCGTTTTGGTGTAGGGAGAGTTCACAGTTCACCAAGGATGCTGTGGCGTATTTTCCACCCTGATTGCACTTATATCTGGTTGGAGGCCTAATTATGCCCATCAGCTCTGGCCTGTGTGTCTAGCTGTGCGGCTGCAGGGAGAGTTGGTGCTGTGTTCACTTAAAGGGAACTTCGCAGGGCTCTCACAGGGGAGAACTAGTAGCCCCTGGTTTAGATCAGGGGTAGGGGAGGGCTTCTTCTTTTTTTCCCATTCATCTTTAGACAGTGGGGCGCCTGGGTACAGTGAAGTAAGGACAGTAAAATGGCGATGCTCTAGCACCGGTCGATATTGGGGAAGAAGATACTTTTCCCCTTTATTCCCTCCAAAACCACTTCTGAACCATGGTCCTTCTCCTTTCCAGTTTCCATCACGGTAATGAAAAACCTGTCCAGAGATCTGAAAGTCATTAGCATGCCAGTGTATCATGTGGTCTTTTCATAAATTCTCAGAATCTGAGAACGTTTTAGAGACCTTAGCACATCTCTCTAGAGCAGGAGTTAGCAAACTTTTTCTGTAAAGGCCCAGATAATAAATATTGTAGACTTTGCTGGTCGTCTGATCTCTGTTGCACACACTTAATTCTGCCACTGTAACACGAGGGCAGCCATCTATAATATGTAAATGAGTGTGCATGGCTCTGTTCCAATAAAACTTTATTTGTGAACTCTGATGAATTTCACATAATTGTCACATGTCTGAAAATATTCTTAAAAATTTCTTTATAACCATTTTAAAATGAAAAAGAAAAACTATTCTTATTTCACGGTTTATACAAAAAGATTTGGCCTGTGGGATGCACTTTGCTGAGTCTTCTTCTAGAGCAAATCTATGTAATAGAATTGTCTGATGGAAATGGCTTATAATCCTGAGCACTTGAAATATGGTTAACGCAACTGAGGAAGTGAATTTTTGATTTTAATTAATTGAAATTGAAATTTGATTTTAAGTAGCCACCTGCAACTAGTGGCTCCTATATTAGACAGAAGTAGAACTCCACGATTTATCTTATCAATATTCAGAACTGTTTCTTTATCTTTTAGATTAGAAATTTAAGTACTTGGAAGAAGTCTGCCTCACCTTGTTAGGGCAAAATCACATAGATGCTTGGCTTCAGGAGTCCCGTTATTGGTGGGGTCAAGTTGGGGAGGGGATTTTTTGCCCAAGAGAGCCTGAATATATGACCCAACAGGGATTTGCTACAATCTCCTGAAGTCCTTGCCTTTCAGGAAGAGCTCCCTAATAAAAAAGGAAAGGAATGACTTCAAAATGACATACTCTTGGTAGTAGCGGAGTGGGAGCGAGATTCTGTGACTATACCTCATTTCGGCAGTCCTTAATTCATACCACAGTGTTGACCTGTATAACCTGTCAGAGAATGTCATTGTCATTTTAAAATATGCTACATGTGTAATCAGTCAGTAAGTATTATTAAGCATCTGCTATGTCCTTACTAGCACAGGGCTAGGTGTCTTCACAAATCATTTTGGATTTATTCTTCTTCTCAGGAAAGTTTTTATACAATGCTATTTTGCAAAAAATTAAAATGAAACCAAATGACCTCCTCATGAAAATAATATGGATTATCATTGTTATAGAAGGCACTTCAGAACTACATCATGCAAAAGCTAAGACTTTAACCTTATATCAACTTCTGAAACTCTGAAAAAGTTTAACTTTCAGAGCTTTGGCCCTTCAAAGTAATGGCTTGTTTATCAGCTTAGGCTGCTAGTCATTCTTGCCTTCTACTTGGGAACCCCCTGGAAACTTCCTTGTTTGTGTGGTGTGTGTGAAGAGGTGGGGATACTCATTCTGAATGATAAATCAGGTAAGACACCACTGACATTTCATCTGAGGCTTAAACCGTAGGAAGGTGCAAGTCAGGAAAATTCTGGAACAGAGATTTCTAGAAACAGCGACTGCAGGGACTCTAGAGCAGGAATGAGATTTCTTTGTTAAAGGAAGGAAAAGTGGCTGCAGAGATTTGGAGCATAACACAGCAGGAGGGCACTGAACGGTGAGTTCCGGAGATGATCTATGATCAGATCAGAAACTGAGGCATGTTAAACACTCAGCACAGATCTGGAAGGTACCTCATTTTACACAAAAATTACATCACTGACTTTGGAGGCAGGACTGTTTGTT
Source organism: Procyon lotor (assembly GCA_028646535.1). NCBI lineage: Eukaryota > Metazoa > Chordata > Mammalia > Carnivora > Procyonidae > Procyon > Procyon lotor. The sequence goes on along the minus strand of CM053614.1, from coordinate 63,748,580 downwards.
TCTGGCTAAGTTGAAGGTGAAGAATCAGCCAATGAACATGCATCCAATTGAGAAAATAGGTTGGTAGAATTATGTCCCCAGTTTCCCTCAAAGTATTGTGGACCAAGTAGTTCAGAAGGAAATGCCTAATGTTGAACTCAGCAGAGAGACGTAATCCAGAAACCTCTAACTATGGATGAGTTGGATCTCTTTCGGTCCTTTTGGGATATCTTTTATCCTTTTGGGATAAGATATCCTATCTTTATCCTTTTGGGATAAAAAGAAAAGTTTCAGAATGCTGATAAATTGAAGGGCTCGGACAACTAAGAGACACTAGCATATTAAATCATAGAAGATGTAGAGCTAAGATATCTAATAAAAAAGCAGTTTGCTCTGAGCACAAATCAACAAAAATTCCATAGAACTAGAAGGTAAAACAGCAACAAAGCAAATTGGAACAAATTATCAAAGTTATTAAATTTATGGAGCCCAGAAAACCTGTATATGCAATATACATTAAAATTTTTATTTATTTATTCGTCAGGAGTGGGGGTGACAGGAAGAGGGAGAAGCAAGCACCCTGCTGAGCAAGGAGCCCTGATGCAGGACTCGATCCTAGGACTCTGGGATCATGACCTGAGTGGAAAGCAGACGCTTAACCGACTGAACCACCCAGGTGTCTCTGCATATGTAACATTGTCTGTAGTTTGATTGCTTGATTGCTGGATCCTGGCATGGCTACCAAGGTCTCAAATCAAATTTGTAGGGGTGCTGCAATGACAGTATTTTAAATTTCTATGAATGAAGGTAAAAGCAGGATTCTGTGATAGAGATTATTCATTTACCTCACTAATAATGTTTGGAAATATACCTATGAAACTTTGCAAGGGAGTATTTTCCATGGCTGACATCAAAACCATTTCGAACATACTTCTTTATGATGGTAAAGTGGGGATAGCAATTGTTACTGAAAATACAGGCTGAGTTGGCGGTACAGGTAGAATGTGACTCTGATGATCCCCTTCAGAGCATCACCAGTCATACAGGCCATTGGCTTGAGGTCTTTGCCCAGCTTTTGAGCGTGTGCACCAAGGGGGTGTGATATCACTATCAGCTGCAATTTACTTCATTAGGGGTATCAAAGTTTCTAGAAATCAAACATGACGGTAGAGAGTAAAGACTTGCTATTATGACAATATTTTTTATGTATGAAAATGCAAAATTTCCATCGTTACTGATAGCAGTGGCTTGGTAGTATGCAGTACTGTTAAGTGTTGTAATTCCCAGAAAATGTTATCAGGATTTTAAGACCTTCTTGTGGTTATTCAAGGAAAGGTAAGCTAATAAACGCATACGCAGGACAGATATAAAGCCTAGAAATTACCAGGTTTTAAGTTGTTCATGAGGGTCTAAGTTAGGTAGTTTTTGTATCTTGATTCATCGTAACTGTTCTGTTTTATTTTTAACCATTGAAGAGG
>CM053614.1:63720100-63746623 GCA_028646535.1 Procyon lotor | reverse complement strand
ACAAACCATAAGAGACTCTTAATCTCAGGAAACAAACAGGGTTGCTGGGGGGGAGGGGATGGGAGGGATGGGGTGGCTGGGTGAGGGACGTTGGGGAGGGTGTGTGCTATAGTGAGTGCTGTGTGTTGTGTAAGACTGATGATTCCCAGACCTGTACCCCTGAAACAAATAATAAATTATGTGTTAATAAAACAAAAACAAAAACAAAGGAACAAACAAACAAAAATCAAATACCTCTGAATCCTAACAGCAGTCCAGGGTTAAAAAAAAAAATCCTTTCTGCAATATGGCATGATGAAGCTCTGAATAGAAATACCTATCCTTAAAGTTAAAAAAAATTTTTCATATTTGACTTTAAAATAATTCAATTTTAGAAAATGCTCTTCTCTGGATGCCTGGGTGGCTCAGTCTGTTAAGTGTTTGTCTTTGACTCAGATCATGATCCCAGGGTCCTGGGATCAAGTCCCACATCAGGCTCCTTGCTCAGCAAGGAGCATACTGCTCCTCTGCCTGCTAACCCCCCGCTTTTGTACATGCTCTCTCTCTCTCACAAATAAATAAATAAAATCTTAAAAAAAGAGAAGAAAATGCTCTTCTCTTTTCCACACAATATTAGCCACTTTCTTTTAACACTGTGCACATAAAGCTAGAAGTAAAGTGTTAAGGTTGAGGACACCACCTAAGAGGTGAATTATGGTGAAAATGACTGCTCAAGGAGAGAAGGTAGTTTGAAGCGCACACATTTATAATCCTCTATTTCCTGCCAAAGGAGGATTCTGCCAGGAATATCGTGAGATATAAATAGGGGAAGGAAGGCTTTCCACGGACCACTGAGCAGTCATTTTCTGGTAACCAGTTCCTGTCCTATGTTACTCCTGTAATCTTCTTTTGACACATGAGAACAAGTTTTCTTCACTTGTTTGACATCAGAGAAATTTGATGCCCTAGATATTGACTTTTTAATGCAATTGCAATTTTATTTGATGGGATTTCAAAGAAACAGGAGTAATAGTTCTGTATGTCAATTTAAATGTATGCCCATTAAAAGACTCGGGGATGCATATACACGTACACACATACAAATATTATTTTGGAATGGAATGAAGTGATTCTGATGGTTTTAGATTTCGTCTTTAGAAAGATCATCAATTATTTATGTTTGGAACGCAGCCCTCCAGGGGACAGTGTAATCTATAAGTGGCTGAAATTTTCAATTATACCTGGTAATTTCTCAAATGTTCACTTCACTAGCGTTAGTGTTCATTGATAATTTTTATAATCTCTAGGTTACTCTGATCCTTTTCATCACATTTTTCTTTTAATATTTATACCTTTTAGTATAATTAGTGATTGCTCATCAACTTAAAAGTTATTTAATAACCTTTAAATATGCAGTTTTAAATGCCCTTGGCTGGCTTGAATGACTCTGTGTGTGTATATGTGTGTGTGTGTGTGTTTGTGAAATTCTTCCTAAATAGCCACAATACAAGAGTAAAGCATTTAATACTGACTTAAATACACAAACTGTTCAATTCAAACCTATGTAAATCATCTGGGGTTCAATTATGTTTATTCCATCTGTTTTTATCATCTGCTGTTACGATAATTTATCATTTCTACATGGTATTAAAATGTAAATGAATCAAGAGAGGAAACACATCTGTAGACTGTTAGTTAATAAAACTACATTGGGAAAGTGAGCTAAGTCATAATAATTAATTAAATTTCACTGCCCTTATATGCTTGTAATTGTATATTTAGTGTGCATTTGCATAATCACATAATGGGATCTATATGATTCATGCTTTGCTGAGCGTAATCTGGATGCACAAATTATAAGTTCAAAATTAGAGTTGCTTATAAAGATATCGCAGAGACATTTTACTTTTTTCAGGAAATGATATATAGGAAGTAAATTAAAAAAAATTTTTAACAAGAGACCAAATCTACACCTTTATTTATTTACTTTTCAGGAAGTTTAAATCCTTGAGGGTTACAGCATCACATGGATTCTGTGACCAGTGGCTTTAGCTGAAGGTTTCTTTGGAATTCGGCATGAACCATCCCACTATTTCCATGAGCATGAGTTCCTTTTCCCCAGTTTACTCCAGCTTTGTTCTGTTTGCCACCAGGAGTCATTGTGTTGTTCTTTACTTTGTATACATTAGCACATCTCTTGCCTAGGTAGAATTCAGTTTCATCTAGAGCATAAACCCCCTCAATCTTAAGAGCTGTGTGCTCCCTCTGGTTCAAGACACCCCCTTATAGCTAGCAAAAATGGCCTTGGACCACAGCCTTCCAGAAACAGCTGTCTTTAAAGGAATCCTGTTTCCAGCAGGCCTCCACAGGCTTCAATATGCTAGAAAGAGAAAGACTAAAAAAAAAGAAAAAAATTTTTTTGAACATAAATTACATATTCTTTTTCATTTTTTTTTAAAGATCTATTTTTTTATTTTTTATTTTTTTGAGAGAGAGAAAGTGGTGGAGAGGGTCAGAGGAAGAGAGAGAATCTCAAGCAGACTCCCTGCCTAGCGTGGAGCTCAATGCAGGGCTCAGTCTCTCAACCCATGAGATCATGACCTGAACCAAAATCAAGAGTCGGACCCTCAGCTGACTGAGCCACCCAGGCACCCTTGTCGGTTATGCATCTTTAAAGTTTAGCAAAGTAACTGAAAAGACGTCAGCCCTGGCTTGGACGCATTCTGGCTTTGTTCTTTGAAAGCCTACTTTTTAAAGACAATGGTGGTATATTTAGTAGCTTTTTTTTTTTTTAAAGATTTTATTTTATTTATTTCACAGAGAGGAGAGATATCACGAGTAGGCAGAGAGGCAGGCAGAGAGGCAGGCAGAGAGACAAGGGGAAGCAGGCTCCCTGCTGAGCAGAGAGCCCGATGCGGGGCTTGATCCCAGGACCCTGAGATCATGACCTGAGCTGAAGGCAGAGGCTTTAACCCACTGAGCCACCTAGGTGCCCCCCCCCAATTTATTTAATTAAAAAAAATGAAACCTTGTTTTAGGACCATATCCCTGGGCAACATTGTGCATACTGGCCTTAAACTCGTAGATATATATGACTTCTAGCATTTGCTCCAGGTGACTAGGGACAATTTCCGGAGTGATGTGCTATAGACTGCAGTGTCTAGACAAAATCTATTCTTGGCACTGTCCATCTCCACTTCCTCGAAACCTAGTCCTCTCCAGCTGCCCTCTGATAAGCAGATCAAAATAGCCCACTGCAAGTTTGAATGACAGAGACTTAACTTCTGAAGTATATTTGCATATTGAAAAGAACCTTGTCATTTTGAATAAATTTTGAAAATGCCAATCTGTTCAAACCACTCCCCTGCCTGATGTCCTTTCCTTGGTCCTTAGTGCATCAAATTCAAGCCTAAATTCCTCAAGGCATTTAGCATTGTCTCCTGGCTGCTTCATCATGTGGTCATCTTGGCTTTCTTGTTCTACCTTCCTCGTCACTCACCAGTGATCCTTCTGCAGCTGAAGAATTGGACTGCCCAGAAACCTCAAGTGAACACAAGTTGAGCATCGCATGATATTTTAAAAATGAGCAAGTGGTGTCAGGCACTAGACTGTCTCAGTCTCATAATTAGATTCCTTCTTCACTAATGCTAAATTAAGGAGCAGTTCAGTTGGGTGACTATTCCGGTACCTGTCAATTGAAGATGCTAAAATATGATTAGAATAAATTGGAAATAGGGAACCAGTTAACTCAGGTTTCTAAGTGTAATTCCTTTTGTGTGGGGGAAAAAAAACTGTTTCTCCTTCTGCCAAAGGAGATGGTGCTTTCGTGTGAAAATAAAAATAGAGCGCTGGTACTACACTGGTTTATCCACGGAACACTTTTTCACGGGTAGGGCAGATTCAAGTTGAAGTTGAAGCAATAAGCAGATTACCAACCCAGAGAACAACCAGACAAGCAGTTAGCTGAAATACAGCGAACTGAAAAAAAAAAAAAAAAGAATTAACAAAGGGAAAAGAATACAAGTTCCTTAAGAATTCATTAGGAATGAGTGCGTTTGTTTTGGTTTTTAAATTTTACTGTTTTTGGAAAATATATGCCCCTGTCAAAAATAATCCTTTTCAAAAGTGTAAGAAAAACCTGCATGCAGAACTAAATCTATAGAGAAGATGTTTCCCTGGTAGTAAACGAATAAATCAAGTAAGTAAAAGGAAAAACAAAAAATATTTGAGGTAATATTTTGAATAGGCCTGATTGGGGGGAAAAAGTCTTTAATTCAAGACAATTTCAAATAAGTTAAAATGCTCTATTACATCAGTGTGTTTAATAATTACTTATTTTGAACATAAAGAAGGTATGCAGTTTTGATTACTATACCACATTTCTCCCTGAATCTATTAAACATGGAATTCTGTTTCCTCTTGAGTCTCCTCGTTGGCAGGAACAACTCCTCTTCTTCTACCTAGCCTTCTTCACTTCTAAAATTTTTATTCCAGATTAATTTCAGACCTACTGAAGATCACAAAAATAGTACAAACAGTTCCTTGTCCACTTCATCCAGCCTCTCTGTGAAAAATTCTTCTGACAGTGTCCCATTGATAGACTCATGGAATGACTTATTCAGAATAAAGTTATCCCACACAGTTGTGAATGTGACCAAGGAAATACTTCACAGCGGAAGTGAGCCAGAGGGCCACAGAATCTTCTAGTCATACATTTACCTTGTCACCTAGAAAAGCTGGCTTCACAGAACTCTGAACTGGCCTACTGAAAACCCAACATGTCTCCAGCTGCCTGTGATACACTGTGTGCTGGTGATGCTGTCCTACAAGATACCATATGTGCCTTGCATTGATTGCTAATGTCCAGTGCTCTTTCTCCCATAGACAGAGAGAGAGGTATAGGAATGGTTCCTTTCACTATTATATCTAAGAACTCCTTCCTCCCTCACAATCTTTGTCTCTAGTGACTTTTGTTCTCATTCCCACAACCTTAGATTTGGTTGTCTCAGAGGATTTTGTTACCAAGAGAGTAGGCTTCTCCAGGAGTTGTGGGAGGTGGTGTGGACATGGTTTCCTTGAGTTGAATTGGAGTTGAGATTAACACCTGACCACGTGGGGCTCCGCATACCACTGAACCAATAGAAAAAGAGTTGGTTAACCTGGGTGAGATGACTGATTCCATTTGATGAGGGAAAGTTGGATTGCTCTTGCAATGGAGACGAATGGGTCTTAGAGGATTCAGTGGGGACTTAGTACTTTCACACACAATAGTGTAGTTAATAGGAGATTAGGACAAGCCAATAAAGGCTGGACTGCCAAAGGCTTAGCCTCTTCAGGGCATAATGTGTGGGTCACTATACCAGGTAGAGAATCTCTACTGTCAAGGTGGTAGCTAAGGTCAAGGGGAACAAACATGGAATGTGATGAGAAGATGGATGTGTTAAAATATTAATTACTTCTCATGATCACATACTAGAAGGAAGAACAGAAAAGAGATGCATATTATATGTATTTGGTATAAATACATATTTTGCTTATATCTTTAAAAATATATTATGAATGTAAGTTTTGTGTACATGGAGAAAGGAAAAGAAAAGGAGATTCTGACATCTGGTAACTGGTCTGAGACTCATAGAGAAGCCATGTTGTTCTCTTGTAGGACATAATCTCACAGAAAGTTAATGTCAGATTATGGTCACTCTGAGACCATAATCAGTGAGACAAAAGCAAGGACAGTATTCAGACCACAAACCACCACACATCCCTCTCTCCCAGATCAGAGTGATGATTGCTGCTTTTTCTATTACAGATTTATCCTCATCCTAGTTTGACCTCCCTGTAGATACTATTTATTAAGACACCTAATCATGGAATTGCCCGTTTTCTAATAGCACTCTATCTAAGTTAAATCCCTGCTTCTTCAGACCCTCCCCAAATTGCCCAGCTAGAGCCCAAATCCTGTTCAAAAATGAGTTTTTTTTTTTAACATCCTCTTGACTCAGACACATATGCTTGGTGTTCTCACTCAATAAAGGGAGTAATAAACCCAACTTGTTTAACTTGTTTTACTGGTGGTGTTTGGCTGAAGGACATGGACAGTATTAACCATTCATTTCTTTTTTTCCTCTTTTCCCTTACTTCTACTCTTTCACATAAGGAGTGTTGTCCTTGAGGCCCCCGGTGACTCAGTTTAGTGTCTGACTCTTGATTTTGGTTTAGATCTGACCTCAGGATCGTGAGATTGAGCCCCTCGTTGGGCTCTGCGCTCAGTGTGGAATCTTCTTGAGATTCTCTCTCTCCTTTTGCCCCTCATCCTACTCAGGTGCATGTGTGCACTCTGCCTAAATAGATAGATAGATACATAGATAGATAAAAAAAAAAGGAGTGTTGTCCTTAATTTTAGAATCGTTTTTTAGGTTACAGTATACCCTGGTAGGTTTTTGAGGGAGCTAGATGAGAAATGAACACTGATGGAGACCACCTCTCCCTTTCTGGAGAGGGTGAGCGTGTCTTCGTTTGTCTGAAGGATGGCTACACCGCAGTAGGCAGAAATGAGCAGTTCCCATTGTAGGAAACGTCAGTACTAGTGCAGAGTAAGGATTGTTCCTGGAGAGCAGACAAGATACACGGGGCTAAACATTTGCCTGTCACTGTCGGATCCATTTTCCTTGCTTCCTCCACACTGTTCTGGTTCACAAGGGAGCCTGATTCTGGAAACCACACTGCCCACTGGTTTCTGATTAGGTTTGGCCAAAGGGAGGAACTGCCAGAACTTTGGCAGGTGGGGTCAAGAAGAAGCCCGAAGTGCTTCTTGTGGTGCTGAAGACCGAGGCTTCATCTCCTGCAAGGTTCTAGATCCTGCCCCAAAGCCACCCGCCTATTTGCTTCTGCCTGGTTCCCGCTCACGCATACAGGCTTTCTCTCTCTGCCTCTGATAATACCATCTGCTTTCTTTGCTCACCTGCCCTAAAAATGGTAGCAACTCCCTGTTTTCTGGTTGCCTTAACTTTTCTCGTTTCCAGCTCTTCCCGCATCTCTGTAAGTGGTTACCCTCTCTTGAGCTACCTGGGTTAAATTACATTTCCCTCACCTTAAACTAATGATGTACTGGATCAGCCTAATTTGTAGATGCCTTTTAAACACCTTTATAGAAAATAAATCGTAAGTCTTGTCCCTGGTTATTTTGATAAAATTTTATTTTCTAAAATGGAACAGCTTAATTAGAAAAGAAACTCAGAGTGATTTTTGATAACCAGAACCCTGTGGAATCACAAATCACAAAAAGTTGGTGCAAACCCATCATTTTCTCCATATTCTTGCCTTACCCTCCCTAGGTACATGTAGTTTCACCAATGCTTGTAAATATTTGAAGCAATTAAGTGAAAAAAATTCTAAACAGTCATTTTCCAATGGTTTGAGATTTAAAAATAGACCTGACAAGACAAGAGTAGGGGGCTAGGCTGAAGCATAAATCTTAATGTTTTTCCTGTCCCTAGAAACCAGCTGAAGGACATGATCTTCTCATTATGATTCAAATTTGCCCTGGCTTTAGCAGGAGTTATGCACAAATCCAGCTGGAGAAGAGGATCTTAATTTTTTAGTCTCTCAGTGGGTACTTGTCTGGATCTGCTTTCTCAAGGCTAAATGATACTCCAAGGTGCTTTCAAGATCAGAATTGAGTAAGTCTCTAAACCCTTGACATGTCTGTAAGAGGCCTTTGGGGCAGGTTGTCGTCTCTGCAGACTGCCTCATATTTAAGCAAGGCAAAATAAAATCTTTGTGTAGGAACAATACAATTAACAAAAAAATTGGTATCTCTAAACTTTGGATACAATTTATCATTGAAATTGTTGTGTTGCTTCATCTTTATTGTTGATGTTTTTGAAAGGCTGCTACAGTTATAGCTGGAAGTTTTTCATACACAAGATTTAAATAGTGAAGAAATTATTTATTTCAGAATAAGAGTGTCAGTCATCGGTGGACAGTTTTCTTGGGTTTTCTAAAACCAAATGCAAAATTCTACTTCCTCTGTGCTAATCAGCATGTTGTAGGGAGCATGATGTGGCCCAAAGGCCCAGAGAAGAGTTCTCACCCATCGTTCGGGCACAGGGGAATTTTGTTTTCTTTGGTTTTTCACTATATATTCAGTAAATGGGCCCCTTGTGGCCTGAAAGAATTCATGTGCCTCCTTAACTACCCAAATTACCTCCAGGGAATGACTTAGAACTGTGGAAAGTCTGGCTCCCGTCTTTGAAGAGCTTTGAGTGAGTTGGATGAAAGCAATTGCCAAGAAGCAAATAGCAATATATGCTATTTATTGTGGTGTTGAGTATGTTTATTAGGGGAGCCTATTAGCCACAGAGGATGTTTAAAATTTTCAGCAAATAAGCATTCAAGCCAGATTATTTTTGTGGGGCTCTCTCTCTTCACATACTCCGTGAACACACACACGGGTCATTTATAGGGTGCATCTTCTCTTAGTTCAGGAAGGGTTTCTCTGTCCCTTTTCTGTTGTTAGGGAGGCAAGAAAGTGGGTGGAATTAGCACAGTCATGCTGAAGAATCGGTGTTAAGCATGAAGTAATGGGGAGTTGTATGGGGTGTACGTACACGAGTCTAGGACTTAAAACACAGCAAACCCAAGTCATCGTAGAATTGGAATAAGAATTAAAAATATGACCTGGTAATGTGCTTTGGTTCACACCCACTTTCCTACTTCGGGGCCATTTCCCTTGTTTTCCTCTGGAAATCTAAATATTACCCACTTCTGAATACTCAGTTCAAATCTCTCCCTGGGGTTTTCTGAAAACAGGTGCACATATGGACATCTCTCTCCTCTGAAATCTCACTGTTCCTATGGTCTGTATCACTCTGAGAAAAAGTGTTAGGTATTCATTTACACTCAGTCAATGTCGGTGGAATGAATCAAGCAGAAACTTAAATCTTCTGTTACCTTGCATTGTATTTGAAAATCATATCCTTTGCATGTTATTTGATTTTCTCTGTTTAAGCCTTATTTCTCTTTCCAGACGATAGACTAATTAATTGAAAGCAGGAATTAGGTTTTATAGCCGTTGGGTATTATTCATGAGACCTTCCTTCTGCAGTCCTCAGCATATGTATACGAACACCTATATATTGGTTATGGATGACTCTTGTCACACTCATCAACTCACGGTTGGCCTGGGACATTCTAAGATGATTCACTGCTCTTCGCTGGTATTGGTCCTCCATCAGGTGCCCAGTGATTCAGCACCCAGAAGTCTGGGTGATTACCTTGTTAATTTTCCATGTAAAAGACTCACTGCTTAGCATTGATTTGATCTGTATTTCTTCACACATTATGTTGCTCCTCTGAGTTTGGGGGGTCATAATTTGCCATTATGTTGTCACTTTGAAGGATGTAGGATCTTAGAAATTCCATTCTTGGTAAAAATATTTTGTTTCAATATGATTTTTTGCCCCATAGAGCAGAGCTGCTTCTAAGTCACTTCTTCTAAGTGATTTAAAGCAGGCTCACAACCTTTATCTGAAGAAGCATTTGTATTTCTCTCCTTGCATCTGCCCTTAGAAATTATGCAAGTTCGGAAATGGAAATAGGTTTGTGTAATTTGCTCAGAGGCTGCTGTTAGGCTTTCTACCGCGAGTTTCTGGAAATTTAAGTAAGTGAAGATGGTTCTAATATTTTCAGAAAGAGCTTCTCTGTTCAATGGCTCAGTATTGGTAAAGGCCTTTCATCAATTACAGAACAACAGAGCCTGCTGAGGACTCAGAGTTCTTTTGTGACTTGGAAGCCAACAAAAGCAAGAAAATATTCTTTAAAGGCTCCTTTGTGTCCAGCCAATCAAGCAGACCCATGACGGAGTGCCAGGTCCTGGGGTAAATACAAGTCAGGCAGGGGCTCTGCCTGCAAGAAGCTCAGAATCTAATGTAGGAGAAAGAATATACTTGTTAGCAAGGGAAAAAGTGCAATAAGAAATGCATCTAGAGGAAACAAAGTTACACAGGCAGGGAATGATGATTTCTCCTAGATACCAGAAGAGCAGGTGACAGTAAAGCCCTTGTGGAAGGAGGCAGCTCTTGAACTGGATTTTGAAATTGGAAAAGGAATGATCTGGACAGAGCACAGGTGTGTGCAGGAGGGTGGCTTCGGGCAAGAGTATGAACAGGGGAGCATTCCAGGAAAGGGGACCTGATTTGTAAATGACAGGAGCTGCCCTATGATGTGGACACGTAATCAACATGGAATGCTTGAGATGCTCTAAGCTGTTCTGAATTGCTTGAGCAGAACGCGTGAGAAAGGAAGATCAGAGCTAAGTTGGAAAAATCAGTTCATCTGTCTGTGTTGTGATGGGCGCTGCGTGTAGGGCTGAAGGATTTGGATTTTGGTCTGCAGGGGATTGAAATCTAGTGACGTACCAGAAGTAGGAGACACGTGATCAGGTTATCATTTTAGACATTTTACTTGTGTGGCTAAGAGATTTGTCAAGGGCCACAAATAAGGGCTGCGAACCAATAGGGAGACTCTATAGAAGTTTATGCAGGACAGTAGCACCCACTGCTCCTCCACTGAGAGAAAATTAAGAACTTTTTATTGATTTTAGTCGCATTCTTCTTGGTAGAAATGCATACTTTCTGGGAAGGAAGATAAAGTTAATTTATCTTGGCTGGAAATGTTTCTTTATTCTCAAATCTATCTTACTAATTGTTATGTAGGTATCATTCTTCACCCTGTGTAGGGACTTTAGTTTTAAGATCAACCTTAAAAATTCATATAGAAGACAAGCTATAGTAGTAGCAAAAATATTTTTTAGTTAATAAAAATGAAATTCTTTTATTTTTACTGAAAATACTGAACCTTCCTTCTTATGTGTATGACTAGGAATCTCTAATACTCCAGGATTATTTTTTCTTAGATTGGAGTAGCACTTCAAAATAACTAGAGCAGGCCTTATTTAAAATTATCAAACATTCGGAAACTTCTGAGAAATGATACTTTTCTGTCAATGGAAAACCATTAAAAAACCAGGTCTGTGCATGACATTTTAGGACTTCAATAAAGGATGAAACCTTTTACCTAGAACCACAGATGTTACATCCATTTAGGATTCTTACAGGAGGTTCATATGTGTAATAGTCCAAAGATGACTTTATTTTTCTGGGGTAAGTTACTTAAAATTTGTAAGAATCTTGCTTCTCACTTCTCTTACACATTTTTAGTGCCTTTTAAAAGCATAAGTAGCCTAGGTAATCATTTGAAAATCTTTTTATTTTTTTCCAGTGCCCATTATCAAATAGTTATGGAATTCAGCTTTATTAAGGGGTAATGATGTATCAGAATGTATCTCATAGTCAGTTCCACTTGTATCACTCATAAAAATAATCACCAGTACATGCAAAGTAGGGCACGATGAATGGTTTTCTATAACTTTCTATTTTAAAACACATCGAAGACTTAATTGAGCATTGTGGGCAGTTTTCTTCCAACCCATAACAGCGTGAGAAAAGAAATGTAGCAAATAATAGCAAACACTTACATAGGACTTACTAGGTATTGGCACATTTCCAGTCTTTACCAATATTGATTCGCTTGAATCAGCTGGTGTATTATACTATAAATTATGTGATCATATATAGAATTCATGTCCCAGTAGTTGTGAAAGTCCAAAAAATAATACTGAGGACCCTTGAATAGTCCTGAAGATTCGAAATTATGCGTATGATCCATGCTTCTCAAACTTATTAAACAAATACGGTCACTCATCTTATTGTCACAGATGCTTAATTGACCCCTGACCTTTCTACCAGCTGGGTGTCTGTCATTTGCATCATAAGCACACTCTCCTTCACTGTATGGTTCTGAGAACCTGAGAACTTACTTATTCACAGTGTCACCATTGATGCTAAGTTTCTATGGTCCTGAGGACACTGGTCCAAGTGTGGTTTTTCTATGGGGAAAGCTTGAACTCCACCTCCCTCCCCACCCCGCACCGCCCCCCACTAGATGCTAAGCACTGCTTGAGGGCCTTGACACTCATTCCCCCAGGACCACAGTTCTTTAGTTTACTCACCATGTTTAGCCATTTTTCCTCATTGTTCCCAGTCACTGCACCAGGCTGGTTGGACCCTGAAGGTTTTCCAGCATTAGGAATGCACTGCTCAGAAGTCAGCTCTTCCCCTGTAATCTTAGTATGAAACCAGTGTCACCAGCCTAGATGGCTGTATTATTTTAAGGGTCCCATAACTGTATACTGATTCCAAACTATGATCCGGTTTAAATGATATTGCCTGAAAAAACTGCCCTGTTTTAAAATTTTGGAGATTAGGAATTAGGTTTTAAATACTTTCTAATTCTAAAGGATTCTTGGGTCCCATGGATTGGCTTATTTTGCCTTATTGGTGATTTCTGAGTACATACACATACGTATAGGTAGTAACATCCCTCAGGTACACCCTAATTCAGAGAAGTGGGTGGGTGTTTAGTCTAAATTTGTATATAAACTCCTTAAGTGATCATTCCCAAGATAAAGAATAAACCTCTTATTCAACATTATACAGTGTCACACCTGTATGTGTGTGAAAATGTAGGAAAATGTTGGGGTTCAGAGCTGACAGCCAATAAAGAATTCTTGAGACATATTCGGTGCAGGGTGCAGAAGGTGGTTTTCTTTCTTTTTTTTTTTTTTTAAAGATTTTATTTATTTGACAGAGAGAAACACAGCGAGAGAGGGAACACAAGCAGAGGGAATGGGAGCGGGAGAAGCAGGCTTCCTGCCGAGCAGGGAGCCCGATGCGGGGCTCGATGCGGGGCTCGATCCCACGACCCTGGGATCATGACCTGAGCTGAAGGCAGCCGCTTAATGACTGAGCCACCCAGGCGCCCCAGAAGGTGGTTTTCTTAAAGGGGACAGGACCCCTGGTCAGGGAGAGCTGCACTGGGGTTGTGACAAGTGACTGATTATACACTTTCAAGTTGGGAAGGGCTTATGAATAACGTAAATCTCTAAGGAACTTTGGTAACAAGGTTTCCAGGATCCTGAGGGGGCTATCTATTGTTACGAGAAGGTCATTTATTACTGTCTAATAAAACCCTAGTCATGATACCCTTCAGATGTCTATCAGTAAGCCATATGCTTGGGGGATGGTTGCCAACATAGATCTCCGGAGGTGGGGGTAGAGATAAAGAAAGTTTCCAGAGGACTTTTTATATGTTAAAAAAGGCTTACAGGAGGGGCACCTGGGTGGCTCAGTGGATTAAAGCCTCTGCCTTCATCTCAGGTCTGGGATGGAGCCGATGATCTCAGGGTCCTGGGATGGAGCCCCACAATGGGCTCTCTGCTCAGCGGGGAGCCTGCTTCCTCCCTCTCTCCCTGCCTACTTGTGATCTCTCCCACTCTCTGTCAAATAAATAAATAAAATCTTAAAAAAAAAAAAAAAAAGGCTTACAGGATCCTGGAGGTCTGGCTAAGATTGCCTTTTGCCCTTAGCAAAGTATGAGCATCTGAGGCAGCTGTGTTCCTGAAGGAAGGTCACTCTCCCTGTTTCAAGGACCTGTCAGTGGGGGTAAGCAGTAAGGCAATTTGATTTTTTCTTTTGCCTTTGTTTCCCACATCAAACCAAAATAAAACCATAGACAGAAACAAAACAAAACATCCCAAACTCTATCAAAGTACATACTTAATAAGCAAGGTATGTGATTTCTTGGGTTGCCCAACTCTTTTGACTTAAAAATATTGAACATCCTCCTGAGCTGGATTTGAATTCAAAATCCATAATCCCAAGTAGGGCATATAGTTTCCTTTCTAAATGACCCTTGACTCCTCTACTACTTGGGAACGAAGGTTCAGCCTCTTTAAGCATTTTTAAGACTTATAATATCCTCCTTCCTTTCTTCTTTTTATAGAGAAGTGTAATAAAAATAGGGAGGGGAAAGGCAAGATGCCTGTGTGTGTTTTCCTTAATCTGGGGCTCAAAGGCTGCCGAAACTACAAAAATTATAGAACAATTCTGAGAGGGAAGGAGGCAGGTAAAAATGTCTCAAAGCCATCTCACCAAGTTGAATCACTTATGGTTTTTATATCCCCTGTGATATTGTGATTTATAATTAGAATTATATATCTGGTCTTTGTTCCCATTTCTGGCACAGGGTTTCTAAAACTCTTGGAATTTTCCATGTGATGAGAGCAGTAAAGCCTTTTGCTGGGTGAATGAGGTGATTTTTAGAATGCACCTAAGAATGGGACTGGTAGCCAGTGATTAGAGGGTTGGACTTCAGTCCCACCCTGGACCTCTGGGGAGTGGACAGGGGCTCGAAGCTGGAAGTTGAGTTCTATGTCCAAGGGGCAGTGGTTTAATCAAGCAGACCTAGGTAATGGGAGCCTCCATCAGAACCCAAAAAGACAGGTTTCAGAGAGCTTCTGGGTAGCAAATAATAGTATATAAAATATATGTATATATAAGAATAGGTGATCACATGGAGATGTGGGGAGAGAAGGTACCTCGAAAGGGCATGGAAGCTCCATTATCCTTCTCTTACATCTAGCAGTTCCTGAATTATATCCTTTTATAAGAAACTGGTGACCCAGTAAGTAAAATGTTTCTCTGAGTTCTGTGAGCTGCTCTAGCAAATTAATGGGACTTGAGGGTGGGCTTGTGGGAAACTTTGATTTATGGTCCGTTGGTCAGAAGGGCAGGTAACCTGGATTCATGACTAGCGTCTGAAGTGGGGGAACATTCCTGTAGGATTGAACGCTTCATCTGTGGGATCTGATCCTATTTCTGGGTAGATAGTGTCAGAATTGAGTTGAACTGTAGGACACACAGCTGAAGTCAGAACATTACTTTTTGGTGTAGGCATCCCCCACCCCCGCTGCCCGCCGATTGGAAATTAGGTCTCAGAACACCCTAATAGACCCCTCCAAAGAACATCATTTGACACATGAAATGAAACCCAGGAGCCTGTATTTTGAAACAGTTGCTGTTTTCTCAGTATTCTAGGCATTTCTCTCCCTCATTCTCTCCTAGGCTCATTTTTTCCTTAATATATATATGTGTGTGTATATATATGTTATATATCTAATATGAATACAAATATTTTACATAATAGTAATCATATATAATTATAAATAAAGATATTTTAATTTTTATGTATAAATATAAATATTTAAAAATATTTATAAAGTAATTATATATTTGTAAATAAGTATATTTATATATAATAGAATATATGTTATTAAATGACATTTTTATTATAGTATAATATTTTAGCTAATGCCTTAGTATTTTCACCTACTGTTTTCATTAATGCCTTTCTTTCTAATCTCTAGCAGCCCAGAAAGGAGAATTTTTAGTACAGGTAAAATGTGTATGTTTTGACTAACATAAACAATATCCTATTATAAATTTTCACATGCCCACTGCCATCTACTGTGTGTTAAAGAACAGAAATTCACATGAGTACATTTGAGGATCTAAGTGGCTTTGTTAAGTGATTTGCAAATTGGGCAGCATCCCATCTAGCAGATAGAGAGAGGTTCCTGGGAGCTGCACAAAATGGAAGATATTTATGGGAAAGAAGGTGGGGCAAGGAGGTCATTAGCAAAAGAAAAGGATTGTTGCCCACTAGAACTTTTTTTGACTAAAGGAATAGCAGGGTTTTCATTGTGCAGATCCTCTCACTAGTGCTGTCGCAACATTGCTGAAAGGTCTTCAGACAACTAAGTGAAAGTTCTCCCTCCTGAGATATATTTTAAGTTTTAATTGACATGATTTCTTGATGAAGGAGAGTTCATCAGGAATGGATTTCTATCAAATCTCATGTTTATTATCTTGGCATAACATTCTAATTATGATGTATTAGTTATATAACTAGGTCTCAAAAGATGATAGGGTCAATCATAGTGGACCCCTTTTGAATAGTCTCCTCTTGACTGAAAGCCTTACTGATAACATTAACAACACAACACATATTTTATATGTTACATGTGTTGCATACTCTATTTTTACAATAAAATAAGTTAGAGAAAGGAAATTTTATTGAGAAAATTATAAGGAAGAGAAAATATACTCACAGTACTGTACGTATGGAAAAAAATCAGGCTTTATTTTATTTTATTTTATTTTTATTTTTATTTTTATTTTTTAAGAGATTTTATTTATTTGACAGAGAGAGAGATTGGGAGAGCACAAGTAGAGGGGAGTGGCAGGCAGAGGATGAGGGAGAAGCGGGCTGCCCACTCAGCAGGGAGCTTGATGCGGGGCTCCATCCCAGGACCCTGGGATCATGACCCGAGCCGAAGGCAGATGCTTAGCCAACTGAGCCACCCAGGTGCCCCCAAATCCGGGTTTAAGTGGACCTGTGCAGCTCAAACAGTATTCAAGGGTCAATTGTATTGTAATTTTGGTGTCTCAGGTATTAGTGTTTAGAAATTGTGGCTCAGTAGCTCAGTCATTTACCACGGAAAACTGGTTTGCTCTATGAAATAATGGAAATGTGGGAGGAAATGAGCAGGCAATTTTGAAGTCCAGTATATTGAGTAAAAGATTTTAAAAGATGCTTTGACTTGTAGCTGAGAAGTTAGAAAATCCTGTTCCAAAAAGATTAGAGGACCACAAGTATTTTGCCTTGATGAGGATTTTTTAAAAGTATATGGCTCTTGAGGGATAGGAAGTTCTAGAAATAAAATCCTGATTGGACAATCTTCATTCATTCCAATGAGAAAAAAAAAAAAAGGAGGATATTCTTAACAGTGTTTTCTGATGCTAAAAGAAATTTGAAAATATGGAAACTCTAGAGAATTATACAGAAAAGTAAAAAATGTTACTCATTATCATGACTAATGAAGGTGGAATACTTTTTGGATTTCTTTCTGGGCTCCCCTTTTTATCTTACGTGAATTTGTTACATACATGAAAACATAACTAAAATTTTGTTTTCAGCCCTTTTAAAAGGCATATCATTATAGAAAGCACATTTCACCATATTATTAAAGTTGATAAAAATGCTATTTTTGGATTGCATATGAAGCTACCAAATTAATGTATCACTTTTAATTTATTATTATTATTATTTTAAGATATTATTTATTTATTTATTTGAAAGAAAGTGAGAGAGAGCTAGAGAGCACAAGCAAGGGGAACAGCAGAGGAAGAGGGGTAAGCAGGCTCTCCCACTAAGTGAGGAGCCTGATGCGGGTGGATCTCCATCCCAAAACGCTGGGATCATGACCTGAAGCGAAGGCAGACACTTAACTGACTGAGCCACCCAGGCACCCCTTTGATTTTATTATTTAAAAACAAGCAAACAAACAAAACTTGAAATGGTTGTTTTCCAACACACATAGAAATAGAGGAAGCAGTATAACAAATGTCCAAGTTTGGGCACTAACCACAATATATATCAGATAAACGTTTTTTATGTAACTAAAATACCATTATCCTATATAAAAAAGATAGCAGTCATTTCTTAATTTATGCAATACTCAGTTTTTATTCTAATACCTCCAACTGTCTCAAGAAATATCTTTTTTACAGTTGGTTTGTTAAAATAGAAGCCAACGCTGCATTTGGTTATTTGTTAAATGTCGTTTTGTTTCTAACAAGCTCCCAACCCCCCACTTCTTATGTCATTTACTTGGAAAGAGACTAGGGTATTTGTCCCATGATGTGTTCCCCATTCTCCATCTGACTGATTCATCATGATTTGTTTTTCTTCCCCTCCCCTCATCTTTACTGTAAACTAAGAGTTAGATCTGGAGACTTGATTGGAATCACGTTCAGTTTTTCTTTGTCAAGGTTATGTCCTAGTTTGTGTTGTTTCCTCCTTACATCTGGTTGCCCCTGTTTAGTGATGATAAGATAGATCAGGGGTTATCAGCCCAGTAGAACTTCCCTTGATCTTTCTTTTTTTAAATCCTTTTACCATCCATTGATGAAGATTGGCTAGATCCATACTTCATTAGGGCTTTCAGAATGTTAATTTTCTCCTTCTACATTCCCTTCTGCATTGGTGACCCACCAAGAACTTTCCCTCACTAATAGTTTGGTTTCTCCAGACAATAGTTTGTACAGATGAGATCTGATTCTTTCCCTTTATTTCTCACTTTTTCTGAGGAGTTAATGCCTGAATAATCTTTAATGGTGACCAAAGAGGTGTTTTACTTTTTCTAATTTCACTATGCGTGAGCTTTTTCTAATTTCACTATGCGTGACTGCATTTTCATACTATAATTTATATTCTTTTTGATAATCCAATTGCCCATCTTTGCTCAGTGAAGTTCCTTTAAGTTCGCTCCTGTGTGTCTTTGCTCTGACCATGTTTATATAGGATGTCTTCCGGAAGGACCTTTGTGAAAATTTCTCTGGAGTTTTTGAGTGTTGTGTTGGCTGTAGTTACTTCGACTAAATAGAACCTTAGAATTTATTTCTAAAATGAATACAATAGCTTTTCTTTTTTTTTTTTTTTTTAAAGATTTTATTGATTTATTTGATAGAGAGAAAGTGAGAGGATGAGAGGAGTGAAGGTCAGAGAGAGAAGCAGACTCCCCGTGGAGCTGGGAGCCCGATGTGGGACTCGATTCCAGGACTCCAGGATCATGACCTGGGCCGAAGGCAGCTGCTTAACCAACTGAGCCACCCAGGTGCCCCTACAATAGCTTTTCTATATACCTACATCTTCATCAACACTTGGTGTTCTAATTTTTCCAGGCTAAAATATGTATTATCTCATTGATTTAATTTGCATTTCTCTGAATATCAATGATTTTTAGCATCTTATGATATGCTTGCTAGTTTTGTGTCTGCATGTGTTGCATTTTTAATTACCTATTCATATCTATTAGAGTTTTTTGGAAGATGATTGTTATTTTCCCAATTTCTCTAACCCTATCTCAATCAATTTTGGGGGTATTATTTATGTATTCTCTTTTCCTGTTCTTTGATCCTAGCTTTAAAAACATAGCAGTCAATTTATCAAGATATTGAAACTCTAATTTTTATACTTTTTGCAGCCTTTGCTGGATTTACTTTTTTGTGTCTGTGTTTTATTTGAATACTTCCTGCAAAAATATTTTCAGTGTGGGCTTTTGGTGGTAAATCTGAGGGTGTGTACCTGAACTTATTTTTATTTTGCTCTCATACTGTTTTTTTTTTTAAACTCTTATATGTAAATGATATAATACATATAGAATTATAGATTTAAACTTCTTTTAATATTATTTAACAATTTATCTCTCAGTTGTGTTCTTGCATCTAGAGAAGGTGGTTGAGAAGTCTGATGGCAAGGTGACTCTTGTTTCTTTGTAGAAGGTCTGCCCTTTCTGGAAGGCCTTAGAGTTGCCTCATTGACTTTGATATGTCTCTGTAAGCACTTTTCCTTCTCTCTCACCTGGAGGGCCCTTAAATCCACAGTCTTTTATTTAAATTTGGGTGACTCTTTCTTTAGCTTCTCAATACATGTTCAAACTTATTTTTAAGTTTTTGGCCTACTTTTTTGGAAAAGAAGTTAGTTGGCATATTTTATCCAGTTTAAAAAAAAAATTCATTGAGATACTTGCACTTCTTCCTTTGACCTGAGACTCTGTCGTTCCTTGGAAGATGAGTTATTGTGTTTAGTAGTATGAGTTAAGAAAAGGTTGAAGACCGGCTTCCAATGTTTGCTGGTTTGGTGAACTTGAGGAGGGTGCGGGGGATGAACCCCAGTGTGGAGACCCTCAGGCAAGAAGGCCCAGTCGTGATGACTCCGGATTACTCTCGTTTGCCTCCTGGAAAGCTTCAAGGAGAAACAGCGATAGGAGGTTGCCTCCATCATTTGTAACTCATCTGCTCTGGAGGATTGGGTAGGGAGAGGGTCAAAGTGAATGTCTGGGGGCGGGCAGCTGCTCTGTGGGCACCTGTTTCTATGTGGGCATTTGCAATCTTGTAATAGATAATGCCTTGGAACATGGGTACCGACATCTGAAAGGTTACCAAAGATTTTTATGGTGCAGACATAGGAAGTGAGTGTCCCAAACACTGCCCAGAAAAGGCCAACGTAGTACTTAGAGAGTCGTATTCTAGCACATCCTCCCACCTCTCCTTCAGCTGTCCCCTGTCCGAAGCTGTAGACAGCAACTTCCCCTGAACACTTCATTGAAATCAGCTTAGTAAAGGTTAGTTTCTGAAATACACTTTTCTCTCTTTCTTCTATAGTTAATTCAGGGTTAATTTTCCCGAGGGAGCCAGAAGCCCCATGTTAAGTTGCCATATGGGCAGGAACCAGAAGTTCCTACTATGTTGAGTAAATATTTTTTTCACAAACCGATGTCCTATTTTATGAGGCATCTGTTCTTTCTTTTGCCCACTTATCCTGTGTGGTCTTTGTGTTTTTTAAATTGATTTTATGAGTTATTTGTCTATTATGGATAATGCCATATTTCCTGCTATATTAATTAAATATTTTAATGTGAATATTAAAATAAGGCTATTTTTCTTCTTGGCTTTTCATATGTTGTTAGTAAATAATTTTTGACTTTCAATGTAGATAATTATATCTACCATTTCCATTGTGATGGCCTCTGTTCCTTTTAAGTTTAGAAAGTTCTAGGGTCAGGGTAGGTCATGGACAGGAAAAATTTAAGTCACTTAAATATGTAAGATATCTATGTGTAGTGAGCATCCTGATAAAAGGGGCACCTGGGTAGCTTAGTAGGTTAAGCGTCTGACTCTTGATTTTGGCTCAGGTCATCATCTCAGGGGTGTGAGATCAAGTCCCGTGTTAGGCTCTGTGGGGGGGTGTGGAGTCTACTTAAGATTCTTTCTCTCCCTCTCCCTTTGTCCCTTCCCCCACCCTGCTCTCTCTCTGTCTCTGTCTCTGTCTCTCTCTCTCACAAAACAAAAACAAAAAAACCAGAAAGTAAAAAAATCATGTTCAATAAATGTAAAAGGCATATCCACCAATGACTAGTAATATGGGGGGAAATGCTCAGACTGAACTGAGCCTCATACAAATTATATAAAATATATTTAAAAAAAATCCTCTTTGAACTTTTCTAAGGGATGAGCTTAGATACAATTTAGCTTCTTTGAGTCTCAATTAAAAAAAAATCTGTTAAATGATGGTGATAATTGAAAGTGCGTAGTTTTAACATTTTAAACATATTAAATTTTTTTAAGAATTTCTTTATATTAAACATTAAATTTAATGAGAACTTTATATCTTAATAGTAATAATAGTCATAATACTAGTAACAAGAAAGAAAATGACCAACTGCTTGGAGAAAGTCAGAGAGTTAGTGGACTGTTAAATGATTTTGCATTCTTTTAAAGAATTATGTAGCAGGGAGAAAGAACATAAAAACCCTAAATGATCTGGCTTCACTAATATGAGAAAATAATAGAATAAAACTCACTGTTCATTGAGTTCAGGCTCAGACATTGTATTTAAATCCTTGTACGCTGCCTTTTGTTGCACCATCCAGGACTGATGAAATCCACGCGCCCAAGACTGCCAAGAATGCTTCCTGACAATGATGAAACTCTTTTTTTTTTTTTTTTTTTTTTGAAACTCTTGATTGGTTAAAAAAGTCAATGAGAAAGCGCAGGACGGAGCAGGGAGAGCGGCAGGAAGAGAGAGAAGCAGGCTCCCTGTGGAGCCTGATGTGGGACTAGATCCCAGAACACTGGGATCGTTACCTGAGCCGAAAGCAGATGCTTAACTCTCTGAGCCACCCACGCGTCAAGGAGAGGTCAACGCTATTGTGCTGGGTAAGACTTGAGTTCAGTTGTAGGTGACAGAAACTCAAAACAGTGCTTAACCCGAGGGGGAACTTCATTTTCTCAGACATGGAGCAAGTTTTAGGTCTTGGATAGCCAGTAGTACAGCCCGATTACCGAGACCTACTCTCCTACCATCTTTTAATTTTTTTGTTGAGATATAATTGATGTATGATGCTAAGTTGAAGGTACATAATGTGTTGATATGATACATTTATATTTTGCAATATAATTACCACCAAAGCATTAGCTAACACTTCCATTCCCCCGCATAATTATCATTTCTTTTTTGTGGTTAGAACGTTTATGTTCTAGTCTCTTAGCAACTTTGATGTACATAATACAGTATTGTTGACTCTAATCACAGAGCTGTGTATTAAATGTCCAGAGCTTGTTCATCTTCTCACTGCAAGTCTGTGCCCTTTGACCAACATCTCCCCCTCCCCCACCCCCCAGCTCTTCTTCTGTTTTTCTGACTTTTCTGTGCCGCCCCCCCGCCCCCCGCTGTCTCCTCCCTCCACCCTTTCTCCCCTCTTCCCTGCTTCTTTCCTTCCTTCCTTCCCTCCTTTTTGTCTTTATATAGATTGTAACTTAAGGTCTGCTTTTTTTTTTTTTTAAACTGGGTCACTTCACTATTCTGAAGATAGCTGGGTTCCCAGGCCAGGTTTTGGGAATAGCCCATGTGCAAGTCAACATGTCCCACATAGATTTTTAAGACACTTGAATAGGGTTTCCAGTAAAAGCTGGGCTGAAATTTACACATGAGGAATTCTTTGCCACCTGGGTTTCCTTTCTTTCCCTGAGCTGATTTTGACTTGTATTTGTCGCTGTTAACAACCATGAAAAAAACTTTGGTCTTTGAACATGTTTGAGTCTCTTAAAGTTTAAAACTTAGCCTCTCTTTGGTCGATTCGGTCTCTTGGGTCAATGCTCTGTTTCTCAGCATCTTCCCCTCTGGCCTTTTTACGTCTCTCCCTCTGCTTCCGGCCTGTGTCTTAATGGCCACCACCACCGCCACCAGAGCCCCATCTCCTGCCAGCATTCAGGATCCGGAGGAAGCTTATAGACCATGGCAGTGAGGGAGTGGGGCTCTCTGGCTCCTGCTGACCTCTGACCTCTCGTCAGCTCTCGAGGCATTGCTTTCTGTCCAAATTGCCTTTGCTGCCGACCTGCTGATGGCTGGTGTGGCCTGTACTGTCCTCCCTCGGCTCAGCAGGCACAGTGACTCCCGGATAGACCAGCCACCACTTCTCCCTGGTGCTGCAGACTCCCAGAGCTCTCCCTTTCGATTCCGGATTTGGGGAACTGACCATGTGTGCTTCTGCTAGAGGATCACAGTGTTCATGGTGAACTTGCAGCCTCAGCTGTCTTTTGAATCCACCAGCAGGTCACAGAGGGATTTCTGGACCCCCTCAAAGCCACACGCAGGTCGAGAGGAAGCAGGAGCTGTTTCAGGCCCATCCACCTGGCCCCTCCCCTCAGTCATTTCCGTTCTTACCGTTCAGGCACTGTGTTCCACACAGTGGCCCCATGACACCCCCAGGGTTCCTCTGAAAGGCATGTGTCTTTGGAGGCTGTGTCGGGGTATGCGCACAAACCCCATTGTTCTGGAATTCTATTGAACTATCTGCGTATTTTGCAATCACAACTTTTTCTGCCTCCTCCCCCTGCCCCCATCTCCCCGTTTGACTCTGGGACTGTGTTGGAGGGTTGTGTAGAGTTTTCCCCCTTCCCCTTAGACTTCTCTTTTCATTTTCCCTTCCTGTCAGGCAGGGATGATCCTAAATCACTTCCCTCTGATTCCCAGGAAGGTATTTGCCCTCTACTCCCAACAGAAACAGGTACTAAAGTCTTAGTAACAGAAACTGCAGAGAAAAATTCGAATTGCAGACAAGGAAAAATACCATCAGGGAATATTTAAAAATATATCATGCTGGACAGAGTGGAGGGGCAGACATCCTGGGCAGACATCCTAGGCAGAAGGCACAGCATGTAGAGTCCCTGAGGTGGGAAGGAGTGGGGCCGGTATGATGGGAGTGGAGGAGGGGACAGTGAGATTCCCAAGAGATGGGCCCAGAGCTGATGCCAACCGGATGATGAAGAGCCCCCAGGACCATGTGAAGGGGATTTTGTGGAAAATGTTTTTCCTGTCCACCCCAGGACCATGTGAAGGGGATTTTGTGGAAAATGTTTTTCCTGTCCAGGTAAGGAATACAGCTGTGCCTTCTTCTGATGCCTCAAAATATACAGACAGTAGCAAAAAACATCCTGTTCTTTTGGGCATCCTGTTGTACTTTATTTCATCCTTAGAGCTGATACTATTCAGGTTTCTATGCAGTAAGCACAGAATGAATGCTGACACGGGAGCTGTGCGTGGGCAGCCCTGGGTGGACATGAGGGAATTTATGGGGTGGGGGTTACTGGGTTAGAGATATGCTTACTCTTTTCTATTCAGTGTCACTGTAACTAGCTGTGGCGTGTAGAAAGGGGCAGTAGATCCCAGGTCCAGATTGTACAAGGGTCCTCTAAGCCTGCTGGTCATTTTTAGGCAATTTTAAGAACTGAAGATGGTCTCTGTAGACAGCAGAAAGGAGAAGACTGAACACATGAGAGTAAGATGTCAGCATGTGCCATGTGAGCTTTGGGCTGGTTCCTTCAAGGTAGCCTGGCCATGGCCTGCCGTGCCTCTCATAAGATAGCTTACTGTTATCATCCAGGGAAGAGAAAGGGCCGAGGCAGGGATAAAGACATTCGTTCACTTGGGTTTGCATCATTTGTTTTTTGTCTGCAGAAGACAAATACTGAAATTGGTTTTCTGTCTCCTGCGAGCTACTTGATCTCTTCAGAATAACAGACCACCTCAGACTAAACTCAAGCTACATTGGTTGTACATAGCGTCAGAGTGCACTTTATCTTCCTTAGTGACAGGAGATGTTTGGGAGCGGTCTAATGAGATTGTTTGTCAATAGGTTTTATTTTCTGAGTTTTAAAAGATGGTCAATGTGAATTTAGAAAGCAGATTAAAATTGTTTCAAATTGCTAGAGAAAGTATTCTGACGTTTAACAAGAAGAAATCAAAAAAGAATGAAAAAAGAAAAAGGGAACATTTCAAGTTTCAAATGTACTTTTTTCTGAAAGCTAGTATGGGGTAATTTATATAGTTCTCTGAGTCGAGGCATATATGTGATCTGATTCTAACTTTAGTCCTTTGATATGCTGGTGACTCAGCTTTCAGAAATTAAAAAAAAAAAGGTTTGAATAAGTGAGCTGTCTTATTTTCTTCCTGTGTCTGACCATACTATAATGGTTAATTTTATATGTCACCTTGACTGGGCTGTGGGCTCTACAGACATTTGGTCAGACATTATTCTGGGTATGTCTCTAAGGGTATTTTTGGATGAAATTAACATTTGAATCAGTAGACTGATTAAAGCAGATTGCTCTCCCTAAAGCGGGTGGGCCTCATCCAATCAGTTGAAGGCCTGACTAGAACAAGAAAACTGATTCTCCTACAAATAAGAAGGAATTTCCTCCTGCCTGTCTTCCTTGAGCTGGAACTTTTCCCCCCTCTGCCTCTGGGCTTGGACTGAAGCAATGGCTCTTCCCGAGTCTCAGGTCTGCAGGTCTCTGGAAAGGAACTCCATTATTAGCTCTCCTGTGTCTCCAGCTTGCTGACTGCACATCTTGGGACTTGTCAGCCTCCATAATTGTGTGGACCAATTCTTTATAATAAAGCTCTTTATACATATGTTTGTATATATGTACCACTCTGTTTCTCTGGAGAACTCTGACTAATACACATGCTGATGATTTTTTAACAGCTGTTTTGGAAAATGAAGGCAAACTCTTTTCTGGCACCATGGGCCTACTCCTGTAATCCAGTTTTGTGTTTGCTTCTCAGAATGAGTATCTTTTCATTTCGAGAGGAAAGGAGGTTGAAGAAATGAAGAAAACTCATTGAATTTTGCTGTGTAACACACATTTCTCCTTCCCTTGGACCACTTCTGAACATAAATGCAACAAACGCAATCAAAGGGCCAGGTTTTCATAATTAACAAGTCTTTGGTGTAAAATCAGAGATCAAATATTATGTTTTCCCTTAATCTTCTGTCATTTTACTGCATTTTACTTATTTGCCATTCATGGTTCCTGCCTCTGGGCTATTCCTGGCTGACTCAGCCTCATCTCCCAAAGAAGCCCCTCCTCTGGAATCTGGCCAGTACACAGTTTGGGCTCCAAAGCCTCTCTCATCTCTCCAGGAATCTGCCAGCCCGCATCTCAGTTCTTTCTGAAGAACATCATTAGGAACGTGGGTCTAAGTGCTCAGATAGAAGATGTTGGGGAGCATACAATATACTTTGGTGCTAAAATTATAAGGGGAAATATGCCAGCATTATTGATTAAGATTCAGTTTCCTATGGAAATTCTCCCAGATTTTAAATTCCACGCTTGTCGCTTCATGCCTAGTTGATAATTGAACATTTTAAACAAACAAGGTGTCACATTATTAAAATATAACAATGTAATATAAACCTCCTTTTAATTGGACAACTTAGCTCATTTTTCCTTTCGAAATCCTAAAATCGAGGCTTTACGTTTTTACCTTTTGCTTCAACATCTAAAAAATACATGTAAATAATGAGAATTTTATCCCTGATATTTCATGAAAAGTCATATGAAATGGTCTCAGAGATATGGGGCAGGTCTATGTCAGCAATGAAAACAAAGATTTGAAGCAATTATCCAGATATCTTAAGCAGAGTGTCCATTTTTTTTTAAGTATCTCTTTAAGACC
>CM053614.1:63705203-63720000 GCA_028646535.1 Procyon lotor | reverse complement strand
TTTGTTAGCGTAGACCTGAATACAGAATCTTTTTTTTTTTTTTAAAGATTTTATTTATTTGACAGAGAGAAACACAGCGAGAGAGGGAACACAAGCAGAGGGAATGGTAGCGGGAGAAGCAGGCTTCCCGCGGAGCAGGGAGCCCAATGCAGGGCTCGATCCCAGGACCCTGGGATCTGACCTGGGCCGAAGGCAGATGCTTAACAACTGAGCCACCCAGGCACCCCCTGAATACAGAATCTTTACTTGATGAAGATATTTATAATTGAGATGGTATTACCATAGTTATAACACACTGGTGTTTTTGCAAATACGTTTGCACATTTATTTAGAAAAGCGCCCGACCAGAAAAATAATATCGTGTTCATTAATAATAAAAAAACTAAAAAATGCGAGATCCTCATATTTGAAAATCTAAATCCAGAAGTGAGAAGCCTCAAAGCTAAGCTATGTCTCACTGCAAAGGTAGGTGAATTATAAGCTTGTTCTTATAATTCAGATATAGGAACCAGGAGCTATTTCAGACTGAGCATGTTGAAAATTAAAATGCTTTACATTAGGTTGTGATAAGAGAAATCCAAAGGAAATTGTTGTTAGGGTACACATTATCTTTCTAAAATACTGTTTGTCGTTTTCCTTTTCAACTCCTTAAAAAGCACAAAGTCCCTATATTTCTCTTCAGTGAACTTAGTGCTTGGGAAAGACAATCAATGAACACCATGGCCAATTTTTTTTCCTGACCATTTTTTTTCTTTGTGAATGCTCTGTGACTCTTGGCAGGTCACTTAACCTCTCTCTAGCTCGGGTTCTCATTTATAAAATGGGGATCATAGTGGTATTTACCTAATAGGGTGATTGCGTGGATCAAAATAACAAACAGAAGTTGTAAACAAGGTAATGCCACCCGAATGTTCCTTATTTACTATTGAATTTTAAAAAAGAGTCATTGGTAGTTTTGGGTTTTTTTAAAAAGATTTTATTTATTTATTTGAGAGAGAGAGAGAGATCACAAGTAGGCAGAGAGGCAGACTGAGGGGGGACGGGAAGCAGGCTCCCCACTGAGCAGAGAGCCAGATGCGGGGCTCAACCCGAGGACCCTGAGATCATGACCTGAGCCGAAGGCAGAGGCTTTAACCCACTGAGCCACCCAGGAGCTCCAGTCACTGGTAGTTTTAAAAACATATACACTACATATTAAAGTGCACTTTTTAGCTGTAAGGTGAATGCTAACATTTCTGGGTGAGAAAATTGTAAAGTGAGGAAATCAGTGATGCTGCTAGCTTAGTTCCTGGCTTGAGAGAGTTGAACACCAGTCACTATTCATCACAATGATTCAGTGAATATGAAGAAGGAAAGTGTATGTGTGTGTGTGTGTGTATCTATAGCATGCGTGTTATACAATATGCATTAAAGAGAGAGGGGGAAGGAGAGAGAGAAGGAGAGGGAGAGAAAAACAGAGAACCTAGAATAAATGTCCTCCTGTTGGGCTAACCTGTTCTAGAAAAGTCCTTCCCATAGACATGTGTTTCAGGTGAGAATGGGGTTCTCTTCCCATTTGTTAATGTCATCATGGTTATTTCTTCTCTTTGATGTCAATCAACTACATTTCCCTTCACTTGCAGATTATCTCAGGAAATCAATATTGCTAGCAAATCGAGTGTGATAGAGTCTTAGGTTCAGAATTATCTTTCCTCCAATGAACACATCATTGTCAGATGTCTCCTGGCTGGTGAATAGGGAAGACATGAATTACACTATGAGACTGTTATTGTATGTCGCTTTGCTGGTCTCATGCATTTAATCAACTCTTTTGTTCATTACATAATTAACAATTCAATGCAGTGCTGCCAAGACTTGAATGATATTTTCCAACAAGGCAAGCACACCAAGAAGCTAGGTTTCTTTTGTTTTAATTTTCTTTTTCTCTGCATATCAGCGACTACTTAGACTTTAAGATGCAGACCAGGGTGGTCTCAGGGGGAAACTCCCTTGGTGGCCTCTACTGTTATGTCTTGTCTCTTGTGCTTCCTGTTAAGATATCAAGTATTTTATTATAATCATCATTTTAATTTTCTATATCCACGACTAGGTTTTCAACAGGTCAGGATTTGTTGGTCCTTGTCTCTAAATGTTCAGTATATAAGTAAGGATTCATAAATACTTGTTGAATGAGTACATTGTTGGGCAAATTACTATAAATTTTCCCGTCTGTAGGTCCATTAGATTTCATTGCGGGAATTTACCAGGTATACAAAGATGAGATATTTCTCATAAAGCACACAGTATGGGCCATGAGAAAATAAGGTGAAGAAGATGGTGTATTTTGGGAATTGCAAAGGTTTAGTAGGGGCATAGCACTGTATGCTGCAATAGTGGCAGAGAACTCTGTTTTAAAAGACAAAGTTCAAATATTGTCTCTTTGGAAAAGATCTAGCAGACCTTTATCCTTTTCCTTTACCCCAAGCACGATTTACTTCTCTATTTTTACTATTATCTTTAAATTGTACACACTCCATTATGCTATAAATTCTTTATTACAAGTGTTTACTTTCCCATCTTCTCTGCTAAAACTCTTGGCTGTCTGGTGGAGACAGCTTGGAATTTGCAGTTTGACAGATCTTGGTTGAAATACTTTGTTACTTTACCGGGTAATGAATAATAAACAAGCAGTTTCGTGGAATCTTAGTTTATCAGTAAAATGGGGAAAACAGTATGAACTTCGCAACAGTGTTGTTATCATACACGTTGGACACATGACAGATGCTCGATAAATTATAGTTGCCTTTCTCTTTCACCTTCTCGGAAGGCAAGAATCAAGTTAATTTATTCCTAGCAAGTAGTACTTCTTCTGACACTTAGGAGATGTTTGGTAGTTTTTTACTGCATGAAGAAAGTTTGTGTTTCTCTAAATGTCTAATGTAAGTGTGTGTGTGTGTATAAACAGATATTCAGAAAATTTATTTGGAACTATAACATTGCTAAATTTAATATATTAAGGTCACTGCTCCAATAATTCCCGTATGGTTTAATCTGCTTTACTGTCCTTGCCAAATTTCAAGGTAGCCTGGAATCCTATGTGTAAGATGAGAAGAACATTCTAGGCATTCCGCTTGCTTAGGGCATTTCCGCTGGAAAAGCTGAGGAAATAATGATGCGCAACTTAACACAGCCTTCCAAGTAAGTACAAATCATTTATCAGCCTACCAAAATTTATAAGTCTTCCCTTCCCTGAGGAGGTGTACAGACAGTTAAACAAATTGAATTGGTGTTGTTTGTTACTGGTCTATTATAAATCATTGAGCGAGCGCATGTTATTAGCTAGGTTGCTTTAACATACCCTCCTCTTTACGTTCCTGAGCATAATTGCTGATTAGAGATTGCTTCCAGGAGGCTCAGTTTTGCTTCTGGGCAGCATACGAATGGGAATCCTATGCCATTTCTATAGATGTTAACCATAGCAAATCTGGATAATGTACAAATCAAACTCTGGGGAGATTTCGTCACTTTCAACATGTCATTTCGCTCTGGTTATCTGGAGTTGACTGGCCTTACCTTCTCTCTCCTCTTCCTTCTGTTCCCCTCTTTACCTCCCACTCTGCTTTCCTTTTCCATTTTTTACTGGCCTAATAGCTGGATCAGTGAAACAAACTGCGAGACTACATGCTTCCTTCAAGGACGTGATTGAGGCAGATAAACTTTTACCTGGAAATCCCATTTTGGCTGATTATTATCTGTCAGTAAAGGTGGCTTCTTCTGTTTCTCATTTGGAGAGTCCAATTACTTTGAAAAGTTTCAGTGCTTTAGTGAAAGGAAATGGAGAGATGAGATAATGTGGTTATGAGGGGATGACTCTGCTACTAAATAATTGATGTTTTGCTAATTGAGCTCTCGATATTCAGTTATTATTTGGAGATGCGTAGCCTAGTTGAATTTGCTAACTCGGTACAGTTAAATTTATAGGAGTAGTTTTTATTGCAGCAAACTGTCCAGGTGAGCTTTATCTTTTGTCATTTAATGTCATTCTTCAGTTTTTTCACTTGAATGTAGAATGATTTTACTTACATGGGAAACACATCAGATTAAGACCTTTCTACTTTTTAAAAAGAATTCTTGGTGGATGTTCAATTTTTTAAAAAATCTACCATCAAAATACCATCTTTACATTTGCATTTTTAAATTTGCTTTGTGCCAGATTCTCTTTTGTTGTTGTTATTGTATGCCGCCTTCTCTTTTGACATTAATAAGCAGCCATCAAGAGTAACATATTCTGTGATTTCTCCTTATCTTCTACGATATCCCGGTATTTGTTTTTCAGTTGTTCTTCAAAATATAGTGCTAAATAGAGTCAAGGTATCATTTAAGGAAAACTGTGGATTGAAAACTTAATTTTGATTAAATAATGGAAGAGTTTAAAGGTTGGATTGAAGATCTCTTTTTTTCCTGTTCAGGTTAAAAGGATACTCCCCACTGACTTAGTGCCTGGCCTTTACTAAAATACAAAGAACATTTATGAGATTCACAGAAGCATATTCATATATTAAAATAATTTCTCTAGATACACTGCAAAGCTGATGAGCATAAAGAAAAAGTCAAGTGCTTAAAGTGTTCATGAGTTTCAGGGATGAGGTATTTTTCTGGGCTCTTTGCCCTTCCCATTTGGAAGGCAGGCTTTACTTCAGCTGAGCTTGTCAAAGCCGATAGCCTGGCACTCTGCCTCTGGCACTGAACTTGATTCAGCGTTTTAAGAGAAACATGAAAAACATCAACATTCTGTGTTTACACTTTGCCAGTTGTTGTACATAAAAAACTCCTTTTTGATGCTTTATATTTAAGCGATGTATTTACACAGTCATTCTCTTTCCACTAACCAACAAAGTGGAATTGAAATGCAACTATCTATTCAATGTTCTTAGGAATCCATCTCAGTATCTTTGATATAGTTCTAAATGTGCTAGTGCCATTATACTTTTTTCCAAAGAAATACTAGAGTAAATTAAAACATATTTTATAAAATGGATACTTTTTTACAATAGAGAAATTACATTCAGTCTCTTTGTATATATATTTTATATTATAAAAATGATATTGACCAAAGAGAAACAAATACTTAACAGTATTAACAATATTCAATATTATCTTTTTAAAGATTTATTTATTTTTATTATAGAGAGAGGGAGAGCGAGAGAGCACACAGGGGGAGGAGCAGAGGAAGAGGGAGAGAGAGAATCTCAAGCAGACTCCCCACTGAGCGTGGAGACTGATCTAGGGCTCCATCCCAAGACCCTGAGATCATGACCTGAGCCAAAATCAAGTTGGACACTCAACTGACTGAGCCACCAGACACCTCCAATATTATTTCTTAAAAGTGTCATTCTTCCTACCTAAGCTAGTTAAGCAATGCATAGATCTAAAGAATGGAAAATATTTGTTTCCTCTTTGTAATGGACTGATTTGTGTGTCCACCTCTCCAAATTCATATGTTAAAGTCCTGACTTCCAGTACTCAGAATGTGAGAATATTTAGAAATAGGGTCTTTAGAAAGGAGATGAAGGTTAAGTGAGGTCCTAGGAGTGGGTTCTAACTTAATATGATTAATGTCCTTCTAAGAAAGGGGAGAAACATGGGATGCGTGCAGAGAGGAAGGCCACATTGCTCTATGGCCCAATGAGAAGATGTCATCTGCAAGGCAAGGAGAGAGGCCTCAGAAGAAAACAAATCTGCCAATACCTTATTCTTGGATTTCTAGCCTCCAGAACTGTGAGAAAATGGATTTCTGATTGAAGCTATTCAGTCGATGGTTTTTTTGTTATAGTAGCCTGAGCAAACAAATGCAGTTTGTTTTTTTTTCCTTTAACCAAACCATATGATACTCATTCCTTTTGAAAAATGGGGGTGGGAGTGTGGGGGAGAAAGAATGAAGGACGAGCATGAAGAGGAGGAGGACGACAAGGAAGAAGAGGAGAAGCAGCAACAAAGAGAGGATAGAAGAAACCATGATGAGGGGTGCCTGGGTGGCTCAGTCGGTTAAAAATCTCATTCTTAATTTTGGCTCATGTCATGATCTTAAGGTCATGAGATCGAGCTCCAAATCGGACTCAGTGCTCAGTGGTAGGGTTGTGGGGGGGAAGGTCTGCTTCAGATTCTCTTCCTCCCCCTTTGCCCCTTCCCTGGTTCGTGTGTTCTCTCTCTTTCTCTCTCAATAAATGAATGAATGAATGAATGAATGAACAAAATCTTAAAAAAAAGAAGAAAACATGATGAGATGCTTCATTGAAGCGGTGTGCAGGGTATGTTCCAGTATTACTTTCAAGACAAAGGGGAAAACGTAATACGAACAGTGATAGAATTTAAAATGTGTGAGGATCTGTGTTCAACACTGTACATGCATTACCTCATATAGTCCTCGCAGAAATCCTGTCAAAAAGACATTGTTATTAACCATATTAGCCTTATTTTATAGATAAGGAAACTGGGGGCTTTTTAAAGTTAAATAATTTTTCCAGGGTTGCTTACACAGGCAAAAGAGAGGTGCAGTTTGCAGCCAGGTCCTTCTGATACTGTAGCTAATGTCCCTAAATGCTATATACTATCTTTTCTTTCCATGGGATAAAAGCCCTCAGCAGGGTGGAATTGTGGTTCTTCCATTTTCTAGCCCAAGCACCGAGCTGGTCTTTTCTAGTCTGTCATAATTGGGACAATTCAATCTAGCAAACATTCATTAAGTATCTAAATGGGAAAGAAGACATTTTTGCTTGAAGCAAGAATCTAACAGAAGTAGAATGGTTGGTGAGTGCGGTATTAAAGGAATGTTGAATGTGGTGTTAAATGGAGTTGAATGTTGAATGTTGAAGGTGGAGAGGAAAGATGACACAGTTTCCTAGGTTGGTGGTGGGTATGGTATTGCTGATGATGACGGTACAATGATTTGCCATTTTGGTTTTGCTTCCTTAAATATTTTCATGTTCTATTATATCCCCTGATATTTTGTGCAGAAACAATACTAATTGACCCAGAATTAAAATTCCTTTAGGGACTTTGCATTTAAACAGTGCATTAATATCATCCTTACTTCACTGGTGGTTTTATTGAATAATTATTTAATTTTATGGGTGTTAGATTCTCTCTGAATTTATTCAGTAATTTGGGTACCTTCTTTAGGATTTATATTAATGCTGATATTAGAAAAATCACATGGCCAATACAGACATCATTTGTCTACAGATATGAATGACTCTCAGCAGTTTCTGGAACCTCACATGGTTCTCTGCCTCAGATGGTTCTCAGGCTATCTGGTGATATCTATCTGGTGATAGATATAATCTATCATATTGGATAGCTGTCTAGGCTATCCAATATCACCATCTCCCTATCCCTTCTAAACAGTCCCTATCAGATTTCTGGGTTCACAGCTGTCCTATACTAGTCCCATCAGAGGTCACCAGTGACTCCTAGTTACCAGCCACGTCACCTTTTCTCATTCTCCCCTTCTTTGATTGGCCTCTGCTCAACACAAGACCTTTCTCAAAATGTTCTACTCCTGGATTCCATGACACCACACTTGCTTGGTTTCCCTGATTCTCTAAAAGGATCTCAGAATCTTTCATGACCTCATTTTCCATTCACTCTTTAGTGATAAGTTCTTTTCAGTTCTTTTTCCTTGAGGATTTCACTCACGCCTGGGACTTGAACACTCACCTCTCCAAGGTTAACTTCCAATGCTTATCTCTGCCACTTCCGATGTATACTCTTCTTAAATCACTCTTTTACACTTTACTCTTACATTTCTTTTCTTTTAAATTAAAGATTCATTTACTTATTTTGGAGAGAGAGAGTGTGAGCAGGGGGAAGGGCAGAGGGGTAGAGAGAGAGAAGCAGATGCCCTGCTCAGAGCACAGACCCTGCCACGAGGCTCAGTCTCACAACCCTGAAATCTTGACCCAAGTCATGATCAAGAGTTGGACACTTAACTAACTGAGCCACCCAGGCACCCCAGCTCTTACATTTCTTAATGCCTGCCTTTCTCCCTTGATATCACACCAGGATGTAAAACCAAACATATCTCAAATACTCTTTTAAGGACAGCCCTATTTTCATTTTTAAAGAGATGCTATTTTTCCAGTCATCCAAATTTGAACCTTTTATCATACTTTTGAATCCTCCTCTTTCAACTCTCATATCAGTACCTAGTTCTGTCTGTGGACTGTATTCCATGGAGTTTCTCAAATCCATTAGTTTGGAAATTAGACTCTAGAGTCAGAATGCTAGGTTTGAAACTCTGTCATTTTTAGCAGTCACTTTATTTCTTGTGATTATCTTTCCCCTTCTGTAAAATAGAGTAGTAATAGCATCTACCTGTCGGGTTGTGATGACAGCGAAATGTGTTAACAAGTAACACAACTGAAATAGTGCCCAGTGATCAATACTGTCATCCTCATCAGCATCATCTATAATGTCCTTTCTGTCCCATGTATATCCTATTTCAGGTTCTCATTATGTCCTGTTTAGTGGTTGATAGATCTCTCTAACTGGTTTCTCCCATTCTCTGTCTCTCTCTATTCTACCTCATTCCATAATATGTTCTAAAAATAACTTTCCAGAAGCAGAACCAGACTGTTATGGCCTTGTACTAAAAAATGTTCGGTGGTTCCCCTATAAATCACTTGCGTGATATCAGCTAGATCCCTCTCTGACTTTAGTGTCCTCATCTCCAGCACAAGGAGTAGGGCTGAAAACTTCCAGCAAAGAGATTGATTCTAGCTTTGATTTCCCAGTGCCTGTACAGTGTAATACATATGCCTAAGCATGACATTCAAATTTTCCTGCTTTGCTTCCAAACTGCATTCCCAGCATTATCTCATTCTTTTCTTGCTGCTAACCAGCCAGCAGGAAATATGGTATTTCTTATTCTCTGGAAACATCTGGTACTGTCTACCTCCACGAATATAATTATGACATTCTCTTTGCCTGGAACATCCTTCTTCTTCATTTACTTAGAAAAATTCTGCCCTTTCTCCCATGTTCAATTCAGTGCTACTGGTTTCATAAATCTGCCCCACAAATAAATCCCTGCAAATAAATACAATATGTTCTCCTCTGTAATTCCATAATGAATAGCTTGTATTACATAACTGTTTATCTGTCTCTCCCCTTTTAAATGTAACTTCCTTAGGATTTCGGATCTCACTTTTACTCCTTATTGCATGCCCTGTCCTCAAACCTGACATATGCACTATGCTTTGCACATAGTCTCTCCATGGATGTTTATAAAAATGACTCTGTGGAGAATCTAGTGTCAGTAGCGCTGTATGTGGCTTGGCAGAAACATATTAAAATCACAGAGGATACGGTATCGATATACGAGGATCCTATAATGTAATAGGAATCCAGTGCAATTTCGCCATGGAGAGCCCCAAGTTGTAGCATGACCCCATGGAAGGGGGGGCATACTTAGAGAACTTTTTTTTTTTATCAATGGTAGTGATTAGTAAACCTATTTTGATTTAACTGTTTCAGATAACTTCATATCAGTCTGCACTCAGCTATTAGACTAGCCTCTTTATTCCACTTCCCTGAGGGTAAGTACTCTGTCTTAAATAATACATAGGAAAGTATTGAAAATGTGAGCTCCTTATTGACTATGGCATCTCTAGGACCTGGCAAATGGTAGGTTCTTAATTTGCATTTGGGTAGGGAGCCATAAGATCATGCCCTTAGGAGTGGGGCTCTTGACAGCCCCATGTGGAGCTTGTATCCCATGGTGATGCTCATCCACACCAAGGCTGGACCCCTGGAGTCAGTAGATACAGGGTCAGTTGGAAAGACAAACTGCATACTGTCTCTGAATAAATAACACCAACGTGAGAAACTCTGAAGTCTAGTGTATTTTGAGGTTTCCTAAAATATATAAATTTCAAACAAGTGTCTGGTATTTGTTTTTGGCCACTTAATTTCCAGAGACTTTTTAATATATCAGAATTAAAATAGTGCTGTCCTTTCATTTAACCTCTGTGCATTATTTAGGGGAGTCTGGTGTTATTTGTAATCTAATGCCATCTGTCTTTTGAAAGTTAATTGTTCTTCCGTATACTAATGCAAAATCTCCACATACAAAGATAGGGTCACTGGTTTATCTAGGATTAAAATTCCACTTATTAACCCAAATTCTCTTGCTGACCACCTAGTACCAGCTCACAGGGTAATTGCCAATTTTCTGTTTGGTGGAGAAAGAGCCAAAGTGAAAGG
This sequence comes from Procyon lotor, assembly GCA_028646535.1. Taxonomy (NCBI): domain Eukaryota; kingdom Metazoa; phylum Chordata; class Mammalia; order Carnivora; family Procyonidae; genus Procyon; species Procyon lotor. Next base: position 63,709,758 of record CM053614.1, on the reverse strand, counting down.
AACTTAAATAACTTGGCCAAGTTATATAGCAAACTAAGTACAAAGACGGAAATAGATGTTGAACAATGATGTGATTTTTACAAAATCCTGTTTCCTTTGCCACCCTTAAACATCTCTTTAGGCCACGAGTAATTTTACTTCTGCTACTTTTGTTTTTGACAAAAATAAAATAATATATAAAGGGTTTGGCTCACAAATTTACCATCTCAGCTGCATTCAAAATTCTGTTGTTTTAGTCTCATACCATGTTGGATTACTATTTTTAAATTATAAGCAAATAATGAAGGAATTATGTTGTCATGATTAATTAGTTATATGTTTGGGCTTATGAGTTTCCTTATGAAATTTAGGGGATATAGTTGGTATATAGACCTATGAGTTATCCTCAAAGCCAAATGCATTAACATGGAAGGAGGTTCAAAGTTCACTTGACTTCTGAAGGTCTTTGGTTTGATTCATTAGGTAAGCGACACCTCTTACTACTTTGCATGTTATTTTGAGCTGTACAACCAGAAAAAAAATGCTCTCAATAGACAGCCTTTTTCTTGGAATACTTCAAATGCTATTCTTCCTAGTGTAGAGAACCTTTCTATGTAAAATGTCTCAAATTTGTGAGACTGTGTGATTTAGAAATATTTATTGAATGTGTCTTTTCATATTGCTTCTTAGAACATGTTAGACATTCTAGATAATTGATTATAAGAAGTTCTTTGGCTATATCTGTGCTGTATATGAAAATCTAGTTTCAAGTTGGAACTTGAGGAGTTTTCTTTTCCAACACCAATAAATGCCTTAATATCTAATTTTCTTTTCCAACACCAATAAGTGCCTTAATATCTAGAATTCTTCCACAGAATCTGGTTTGCATTTTTGTATCTAAAAAAGCCCCATATGCAAAGCTAATTTGTTACTAAATTGTACAGAAGTAGTCCTCTCCTAAAATTTCCCCTGTAAACAGCTCCCAAACTAGAAAATGTGTAAAAGAGTTCAATAGAAAAATACAACTATTAATAGAAATATACAACAAAAGAACGGTGGTAAAGTCCAGATGGCAGCACCCATCAATCATACTATGTCATCAGTGCCATGTTGTTACTCCAGTAAGATGGATGAGAGTTTGTTCCAATTGGCCCAACATTCAATCAGTGTATGGATGCTGCTGCTGGAGGAATATAGTGCTTGCTAAGTATTAAGTACTCTAGGTAGCTGGTAAGCTTGTCTGATCCTGTCACATTGTCACGTTCCATGGCCTCTTATCATTTGTTCCTAAATAATGGCCCTGGTTTTAACCTTTTTGGCCAGCCACCTCATTTCCATATGATATTTTACTTTTTCATGCCTATATTGTTTTTCTCGTTACTTTTTTGTTAGATGGTTTCCTCCTCCTTTTCCCACGTTTGGCTTTCAGTTTCCTCTTCAGATGTTCAAAATACCACTGAAAGTTCATTTCCACCAGGAAAGCAACCCCCAAGTCACCTTGTAATGTCAGAACTGAGACTGGGTGAAATTCCCCAACAGATTCAGCTGTATGGAATCTTTTGAGAGAGAATTCATTCACCAGCTATGCGTTGAGCACATAACTTGCACTGAGCATATGAACTATGCTGTAACTGTGCTCATTTCCATGGGTAATATAAATTTTCTAAGGCTTCCACTTTTAAATATTTCCATAATGAATGGTGGTAAGTATTAGGAGAGAAAATAAGAAATATGTACTTATTTAGAAGACTGAAAGGGAGGAGTATTCCTGTAATATTTTCCTTGGCACCTACTCTCAAATACCTAAATATGGCTAATGACAACCAGAATGACAAGGAGTGAGGCATTAAAAAAAATGGAATCCCTTTCCATTAATACTGAATTTACTAGTCACAAAGAAATGGATGCTTAAGAAATTTTGTTGTTGTGTCAGCCATCAAAAAAAAAAAAAGAAAAGAAATCTTGCCATTTACAATGATGTGGCTAGAACTAGAGGGTATTATGCCAAGTGAAATAAGTCAATCAGAGAAAGACAAATACTGATTTCACTCATATATGGGATTTCGGAAACAAAACAGATGAACATAGGGGGAAGGAAGGAAAAATAAAAGGCAAAATCAGAAAAGGAGGCAAGCATAAGAGGCCCTTCACTATAGGAAACAGACTGAGGGTTGCTAGAAGGAAGGTGGGTGGGGGAATGGGGTAACTGGGTGATGGGCATTAAGGAGGGCACTTGATGTAATGAGCACTGGGTGTTGTATGCAGCTGATGAATCACTGAATTCTACCTCTGAAACTAATAATACACTATATGTTAATTAGATTCAATTTAAATAAAAAATTAAAATTGTGTATTTCAATATTTAAATTTATAATACACCTCACCCCATACCAACAAATGAGGTGAACAAAATAGGGGAAGGGATTAATGAAAATAACAAAATCAGGTAAAGAAATATTGTGACAAGGAAAATAGTATGACCATAACCTTTTCTTAAGCTGTCAAAGATGCAGGTGATCACTGAAGTCACAAGAGAGTTGTTTCCAGTCTCTAAATTCTAAAAAAAAACCAAGAAATACAAATACCTGGAAGATGGAAATGGACATGAGTAAATTTTTAAAAATCAAGCATTATTTGCACAAAAGGGTGTTTGAGGGGAGGGGTCTTTAAGTACATTAGTAATGTTTTAAAAATGCTTTTATTTCTACTACTTTATTTCTGAACATTTGAGGAAGACAAGGGAAATAAATTAAATGCTCATTTATATTTTATTTTCTTTCCAAACTTGAAGCCCTGAAAACTTTTCAGTGGAAAGGTGATGCTTGCTTGCTAGTGGTTTAATTAAATTGTTAGGGTTTACAATACAGTATGGACAGTGGCTTCCTGGCACATCTTTTCATGCCAGCCCCCTGGATCATCACAATAGCTTTATGGTCTGGTGAGGCTTTTGGATGGGATTATTAGAATAACTTCTTTAATTTTGTTTGGAACTCTGACTTTGCCAGTTTCTGTTCTGAAGAACTTCAGAGAATGGAAGTGTTTTCGTAAATATGACATACTTTTGTTAAAAGATTCTCCGGTGAGTCCTTGTTTAACCCAGAAATTTAGCCAGATGTGGTTCTTTCAGATGACAGTGGATTGAAACCTAAGGAATTGCTCATGGTTGGCCATTTTTGACTTGGAGAAGGCAAGTTTATGTGGTTCAACTTACTAGTAGCCAGTAGGTACTGAGTGCCTACTCCTGTCAGACTCTTCTATGCATGTTATCTGTTATCCCTCTTCTTCTTCATAACATCCCTTGAAGGTAGATTCTACCTTGGAAATTCAACCATGGAAATTCTCCACTTCATAGATGAGGAAACTAAGGCACAGAGAGGTTAAGCCACTTGCCCAGTGTTCTCAGCGCTTAGGAGGCAGGCATGAGAGTCATCCTCATATCTGTGAAGAAAAAGAACAATTTTTTTTAAAAAAAGATTTTATTTATTTGACAGAGAGAAACACAACGAGAGAGGGAACACAAGCACAGGGAATGGTAGCAGGAGGAGCAGGCTCCCTGCAGAGCAGGGAGCCGGATACGGGACTCGATCCCAGGACCCTGGGATCATGACCTGAGCCGAAGGCAGATGCTTAATGACTGAGCCACCCAGATACCCCGAAAAAGAACAAATTAATGACTGGAGAGCCTGTTGACCGGATTTTAGTAAAGTCACTCTTGTTTTTACAGTCTAGCATCTGACAGACATCTCGGTACCTTGGTTGTCCTTTTTATCGCGGAAATAATATTGTCCCTGCCTCATATGTATTGGTGAGGATTTTCCTGCCCTACTGTTTCTTTCTGTATGAGCTCCGTTATCTGCCTGTAGGCTATATTCTCATCCATTGGCCCTATCAACAGCAAAGGTAGTATTTGAATTGCCCATGTCTCTTACCGTTCATTTTGCTTCACAACTTAGAAATAGCTTTTGTTCCCCTTCAAATCCCCTGACAAGTAGTGTTGCTAAGAAGGCTAAACAAGAAAAATGAATTTGGAAAGATTATAATATAAACTTTAGTAAATATGAAACACATCGTATTTACTGTTATTGCTTAAAAATAATCCCTCTAGCAAATTCACACTTTAAAATTCCTCTAAGGTTTTTAAGTCTCAAACTGCTATTAGGACTAGTTAAAAGTAATAAAACTGTGTTTCAAAAACACTCTACAATTCAGATCTTTTGCTTTCACTAATTTGAAATGATATTTATTATACTAGGAAATAGTGAGATGTAACTATATCATATTTCATCTAATCCAAAATGCCAACGGTAGTAGCATACACATTTATTTTATATGCCATTAAGAAAGAAAAATGTTTCTAATTAATTCTGAGATGCTATAGATTAAAGACACATCACAATTTTAGGAGGTTAAATATGTAAAAATGTCTTAGAATTGATGAACTATGGTAATAAAATCAATGAGTCTGATTTTTTCCTTCACCCATGAGTTGGGATAGTTTGAGATTAAACCAGAAAGGCAGCAGGCAAGACCATCCATATTTCTGAGTTGTATTAATGATTTCCCAGACCTACTTGGC
>CM053614.1:63684574-63704703 GCA_028646535.1 Procyon lotor | reverse complement strand
TGGCTTTGAACTAGTAAAACCAGAGGGAGAGGAGCAATTTTAAGCTTCATTGTTTGTTGGGGAAAATAAAGAGTTGAGTTTTGTATGTTAAGAGGGGAGCTAGCAAAAAAATCCATCTAGAGTTATTTCATAGTCCATTAGGAATTGAGGCCTTGCAGTCATGAGCAAAATCAAGGTTACACTTGTGATTTGAGGGTCACTTGTATATAGCTGATACCTGCACACTTGAGTATGGAAGTTCTCATCCTGTGGAGATGAGGTGAAAAGGCTAAGGAGAAATCACCATGAAAGACTTTTGTTCAGAGCATGGACAGTTATAATTAGTGACAGGAGTAGAACCAGGGGGGTAATCATGAAGGGAGAGAATGTTTCAAAATGGAGAGACTGGCAAAAAGTATTCAGAGCTGCTCAGAGGTGTTCCTTTACCTCTGATCTGAGCCACTCAGGCCAGGCTCCAAGTAGAGCATATGGATGGTCTAGGGTGGTCCTTAGCCCCTGTTGAACCTGTGGAAGGCCCAGTTTGGAATCTGATATAATGAGGGTCTACATAATTTTAATACAGTTCATCACCTTACATAATTGCAACATGAAAAATCTCAGACATCAGGAAGTTTAACAATAAAGTTTAATCAATTTTTCTTAAACAATAAGTTCCCGGACTTCCATGATGGTGTGGTGTGTTCCAGATAAAGCATGACGTTGTGCAGAACAGATTCTGTCAAGTCTTTCTGTGGAATAGCACCATCTGATGTATCGTACCCTCAGATGGAGTTATTGACTGAGACTAATTTGTTCAAAAGTAGGACTCAGAAGACTTTGTACTGTGTTAGATTTTGTAAGGTGACAGACAACCAAAAATGGAACAACACACCAGGAATGATCATAGTCAATAAGCTAAACTCAGAAAATATAGAGTAAGGAATTCCAATAGGACAAATGATGGGTGTTTTATGGGTGCTTTAGATCAGTGATTCTCAGACCTCCTTTAACATTTACTGAAGATGTCAAGGAGTTTTTATTTATAATATCTATCTATATTTGCTGTATTGGTAATTAAAATAAAATTTCATACATATTTATATGTTGATTAATTTAATAGTTGTTTATTTATTCATTTATTCATTTATTTACTTTTTGAGAGAGAGAGAGTGATCATGCAAGCAGAGGGAGGAAGGTACAGAAGGAGAGGTAGAGAAAGAATCCTAAGCAGTCCCCACACCCAGCATGGAGCATGATGTGGGACTCGATCTCACAATACTGAGATCATGACCTGAGCCAAAAACAAGAATTGGATCCTTAACCAACTGAACCATACAGGAGCCCCTGTTTATTAATTTTAAAATGATAATATATTCACTGCTTGTTAACATCAATAACATTTTTATTAAAAAGAAGTATAGTTTTCAAAACAAAAAATAGTGATAATGGAGATATTGTTTTAGATTTTTGTAGCTCTGTTTAATGTCTCTGGCTAACAGAAGATAGTTGAATTTTCACATTACCTTCTGCACTAGTTTGTCATGGTAACACACATTATGTAGCCCTCTGGAAAACTCCATTGTATGCCTGGAAGAGAATGAGAATGAAAATTGCAAATAATGTCTTTGTATTATTTTGAAAATAGTTTTGAGCTCTCAGACCCCCACATATGGTCATGGAGGTCTCAAGAGCATACTCTGAGAGCTGCTGTTTTAGATGATGGCTATAAGGTATGAAGGACTATTGTTCATTTCAGCAGCGACAACAGAGTTTTGAAACAGGACTCTAAGAAATAGAACAAAATTTCAGTTGTTCCTTTAGATCTTTAAATAAATTTGAAGCATTGTACGAGTGAGCCAAAACTCACATTTATTGCTAATTTTTGATAATTTTCAGATAGCTTCTAACATTGGTGATTTTAATTGTCTAATAATTTAATATGGGGAGACTAGCTTCTTTTATTTTTCTTTCTACAAAGTACTAGATTTAAGAGCTTTTTTGGTGAATGAATATTTGAAATGTAGAGTTTTGTATTTGTTAAGTAATAAATGTAAATAGATTTAAACATAGTTATTAACATTTCCACTTGCAATATTAATTTTGGCCAGGGGAACAATATACAGAATAGACGTCTTTGGATTTTTTCAGAAAAAGAGAAGCTGAATATTTCCTTAAGTATATTATGAGTCATAAAGGATGGAGTTAGTATTTGATAGGTCTTGGCAACTCATGTATATGATAGAAATTTATAAATAAATTTAAAGGCCTGGAAGGCATCTCTGTCTGTCTGTCTATCTATCTATCTATCTATCTATCTATCTATCTATCTATCTATCTATCATATAACTCATTCATTCTATATATTCTTCATTTGGCTGTTGGATTGCTCTTAGAATAATATATTGATTAACAGCATGGGCTTTGAGAGTGAGATTTCTTGTGTTCAACTTTTAAATTGAAACCATTTTTGTGCCTTTTGACTCAGCTTCCTTATCTGTAAAATTGGGGTTGTACTTGTATCAATTCATATAGTCCTTACAGAGTTTCAAAGATGCAGTTACAACTAAAGATAATAGCATAGTGCCAGGAACAGAATAAATATTCTTTACATTACTTTTAAAGCTGTGGTTAAGAATTTGTATAAACTGTATGTAATTTAGCTGATGGATTTGAGACTTAAAAATAATTTGTTTAGGGGGTGCCTGGGTGGCTCAGTGGGTTAAAGCCTCTGCCTTCAGCTCAGGTCAGGATCTCAGGGTCCTGGGATCGAGCCCCGCATCGGGTTCTCTGCTCGGCGGGGAGCCTGCTTCCCCCTCTCTGCCTGCCTCTCTGCCTACTTGTGATCTCTGTCTCTGTCAAATAAATAAATAAAATCTTTAAAAAAAAATTTGTTTAGGCATGTGTGAAATAATAAGAAAGAGGAATATGTAGAGATCCTTGCCCCTGGTTCCTGACACAGAGCTCCTACATCCCTTGGAATTTCCTGGGTGATAGCAGTGCGTTTTGTTCTAATGAGGTGACTTTTGGTGGGCTCCTGGGTGTGAGCTCATCCCCAGAAAGACCAAACCAAATCAGAAGCTGTCACAGAAAACTGCTTAGTGTGGGGGAAAAAACCCCACACATCTGGTGTCAGAAGTGTTTTGAGTGTGTTAGTAGTTTGAAAGAAAAAGAGCAACACATAGAAGTAAATGTTTTCTACTCAGCATGTAAAATACTTTCTTAAAATTAGATCACTAAAAAAGTAGAATTTTTTATATCATACACTGAGAAAGTTTTTCCAGAATTCTTGATCTGTGAATGAATTATTTGATGGTAGATGCTGAATGAAACTTATGAAATAAACTGCTATAAAAAGGTTGCTTGAGACTATAATCGTGGCATTTAAAATTGTTTTTTTTTCTATTTTTCTTATTATAGCTCAGAATTCCTTGCTCAAATTAATGGCTAATGATTCTAGAGGACCCCAGCAACATCTGGATTGCTTCTTGCTTTGTGTAATAGTCAACTTCCATAATCCCTTATTTCTCCACTCCCACAACACCAAAGGCTTTGGGATAGTAGGTTTATAATATATAGTGACTTTAGCCCATGCATAGTGGTTGATCCAAGCAGGATAATTTGGCCCCAATGATTTAGCTGCAAGGGCCTCTTGACTATGTTGTCTTCTATTGAGATGACATTCAGTCAACAGAAAAGAAAATTAGAAGTCCATATCAAGTTATTGGAAATACACGGAAACATTGGTTTAGAAATTCCAGACACTTAGGCATTCATAGTCCTTGTTGTGGGTGTAATGTAGCAAGTCAAATGTATATAAGAAACTATTCAGTGAATGTGAAAGCACATTTTTGAAGGATAAGGAATTTTTAATGATTTCTTTAGATCCAATAATGGAAAACAGATTATTCTGGCAAAGTCTATTGTCTCTCCAGAATAAAATAGCTACGGCTGAGGCAGAGGTTACATACACACAACTTTTTGTTACATATAACATACATAACATATAAACAACTATTGTTTTGTAAGGCTTGACCAGATCCACTGTGCCTGGTGGTAGTATTTTCCTTCTTTATACTGGGGAGTTTACATTATCTTAAACTTTTTCTTACACACAACCTAGTTAACTTTTCTTGTGAATACAAGAAGAGTTGCTGACTTCTTTTTAATTTTGTATTTTAAGGAAAATCACTTCACTATATAGTTATTAATGAAGTGAATTGTTTTAATGCCCAACTCAGAGTATACTTTACATTTAGATCTTAATTGGTGTTCTCTTGGCACATTGATGTTACACATTATTGGAAATGGGCAATGCTTTTGTAATTCCCATTTGCATATATAAATACTTTCTCTTTAAAAAAGATTTTATTATTTATTTATTTTCAGAAGGAAAAAGAGAGAGGTGGGGGGAAAGGGACAAAGGGAGGGAGACTATCTCAGGCAGACTCCATGCTGAATGCAGAGCTGAGCACAGAGCCTAACTCAGGGCCTGATCTCACGAACTCGAGATCATGACCTGAGCTGAAATCAAGACTCGGATGCTTAACCGACTGAGCCACCCAGGTGTCCCTAAAAATACTTTCTTCATCTTTTTTTGGTACCATAAATATAAATACATTCAGTGTCCATGCTGGTGTATCAAGTCCAATGTGGAAGTGCACATATACAGACAATGTTATGAATGATCTAAATGGCATTAAAGGATGATGAGATAATGTATAATTTTTGAAAAATTATACTGAGTAAACACCAGTAAGCCACCAGGAAGGTTGTGACGAGAGGTTTCTCTGGTTTCAGTTACTCTACATCACATAGGGCAGAGTAAATAGTAATAGCATCAAATGCTAAGTCAGAGTTATTTTGTGGGAGAGGAAACCATGTTGGTGCTGCCATACTTGAAATCTGGCTCCCCATTTGCCAGCTGTGTAACGTTGGTGGAGTTATACAGACTATATAATCCCTCAATTTTAAATTCTGTAAAGTAGACATGGGATTATTGTGAATATTAGAAGGGATAATGAATATAAAATGTCTAAATCATTCTAGACGCCCATTAAATGTCTCCATTATGAGAAAGATGAATACAGTATCCCTAAAAAAATTTATTAGGGATATAACCTCAACGCAGGCTGTCTTTTCCCTCAAGTAGCTTATAATTCATTAGGTACAGATAGGCTTAAAATTTAAAAAAAAAAACATAAGAAAGTGCGAAACAAGAATGATGAGTTTTCCTGAGGGCTTGGGGAAGAGGAAGCATTCCTCAAAATGGTGAGGCTTAAACTGACTGTTGAATGGTAAGTTGTCTCACACAGGCTATAGAGCTAGGGCAGGTGTGATTGTGGCTGTCCAGGTAGAAGGAGCAAGTTCAAAGAACTATAGTTTCATTTTGCTGGATCATGAGTTATGAGAGGGTAGTTTGGTGAAAGCTAAGGATGACAAGTTAGATGGAGGCTGGATCACATATGATGTGACATTTTTGTGTTGGGAATTATGAACTTCATCCTGTAGGGACAAGGAGGTCATTGGAGCACTTCAGTTGGAGAAGTGACATGATCATATTTCACTGGAAATACTGTGTTCGGGGCAGTGTGAAATATATATTAGAGAGGGACAAGAATAGAGGCAGGGAGACCATTGAGAGATTGAACGTAACTGTCCAGCTGAGATAACGTGACTGCCTAAACTAACCTCTTAGAATATGGTACGTAAGGGGAATAGTCAGGTGGTAACACTGGCAGATTTTGGTCTGTTTGAAATATGGGGCTAAAGGAAAGAAGGAGTTTAAGAGTTTAAAATCAATTCCATTAAATATGAGAAGCAAGTGTGGCAAGCAAAGAGAAGGAATCAATTGTGTCAGATGTTAAGAAGATGTTAGGTAAAATGAGACCCAAAAAGAATTAAAATTTTTAACCAGGTTATGCACACCTACATGTACATATGTTCTTTATAGAAGATCTAGGTGGCTTAGTGGCAGCTATAATAAGGGCCATTTTGGGAGGTAAGAGCATGGAAAGGCTTTTACTTCCTACATTTATGAATTATAATTATTACTGAAAAAAATCCCAGAAAAATGAAGAATTCAAAAAAAGGAGAAAATAAACCAGTGTGTTTTGTTTGCTTTGTGTTTGAAGCACTGCTGTTATGAGTGACTGTCTCTTATGGTAACTAATGCGGTCCAACTTTGGGTCAATTTAGACCCCAACTTATCTTAAACACATGGAAATGGACTTACTGCATTCTCACTGGGTACCATTTTCCAAGAGGTTTTATGAGGACCCCATGAAAATGAAATTTTCGGTTAGAAATTATATCATGAGAATTTAAAAAAAGTAGTATAACTAAACCTAAGAATTAAAAATACAGGGGATTATGTTAACAATTTTCCTTGAACATAGCAATGAAATTGTACATTTGATACAGGGGAGGAAAGGTACTTGGAGATGTTTGCCCGAGATGTTTCCATGCCATGGTGGGCCTGGACTGTGGGGGGCCCGATGAGTGAATGGGAGGTGAGGATGTGGACAGAAGGTTGAATGTTCTGAGGGAACGGATGTGAAAGCTACATGAGGTAAGAGAGGAGCTGGAGGCCAACACCAGGTGGAGAGGGTCCGGGTTCATGAATTTGTTTCCAACCTGAGAGAAAGCCAGGTATGTTTATAACTGTGCAGAAGGAGCAGGGAAAGAGAGGACATTTGCAAATACAGAAGACGAGATGGGAGAGATAGAACGAAGTCCTTCCAGAAGAGATGGGGGTGGGAGGGGCAGGTGGGTGGAAGTCTGGGGGGCTGGGGAGGAACTAGCCTAAAACAAGGCAAAGGAACATTGCAGCTTCTGAGACTTGAAAGGAAAAAGGAGCATTAGATCCTGAGGTCTGTCCCTGAGAGGGCAGGAAGCTGAAGGCTCTTCCTCCTGATAGCTTCAGTTTCTCTGTGAAACAGCAACAAGGTCATCAGCAGGGAGGAAAGCTGGAGGGAGGGAGGGGGCTGATTAGCACTTGAGAAAAGTGCAGAACTCCCATGAGGACAGGGAGTAGGATCTGGCAGGGGGGGTTTGGGGTGGTGGGTAGGTGTGGGGATAGGATAAAAGGTTTTGCCTCAGTCCTACTTGGGGCGGGGGTAGGGCAAAGGCTGGGTGCAGAAATTCTTTTGAAAGGAGGGGGAGAAAAATCTGACTTGACAGAAATGGAGCCTTCTTCAGTCTTCTGATGTAGATGGAAAATAGACCGAGGTCTGTAGGCTTTCTTCTTATATACATTTTAACTACTGAGTACATTTTAACGACCAAGCATGAAGAATTTGAATTAGCTCATTTAAAAAGGATCATTTAATTGCAATCTTGGCTGAAGGAGATCCAGTTAGGCTTTAGGTGACCGATGTTATCTTTCTGACCTGTCTGTTTCTGAATGTGTCTGGTGCTTAAAATAAGTGTCCTCTTGTCTCTCTCATTATCTTATAAATGACATAATTCCTACTAGTTAACTGGATACCGGAATTCTTCCTCTCATTTTTAGTACTTCATTGCTCTTTGCCTTGTTCATCTGTCACAACTCTGAAGTTTAAGTGGCTCTACTTTGGGGCACCTGGGTGGCTCAGTGGGTTAAGGCCTCTGCCTTCGGCTCAGGTCCTGATCTCAGTGTCCTGAGATCTAGCCCCGCATCGGGCTCTCTGCTCAGCAGGGAGCCTGCTTCCTTCCTCTCTCTCTGCCTGCCTCTCTGCCTACTTGTGATCTCTCTCTCTCTCTCTGTCAAATAAATAAATAAAATCTTTATAAATAAATAAATGCATGTCGTATCTTACCAAAAAACCCCAAAACAACACCGCCTGTTTGGGTGAGTCTCACTGTATTCAGAATCACATCTCCATTGTCTTTCAAAATCTCACTATTTATAAGGAAACTGCAAATGTGATTTAGAGTAGGGGCCAACCAACTCTAGCCTGTGTGCTAACTCCAGATTCCTGCCCGGCTTGTGTATCCATGGCCCATGAGCTGAGGATGAATTTTGCATGACTCAATGGTTGGGGGGGAAAAAAAGTAGGAGAATATTTCACAACCTGTGGAAGTTATATAAATTCAAATTTTAGTGTCCATAAATAAAATTTTATTGTGGCATACCACACTCGTTAGTTTATGTATTTTTTTTCGCTGGCTTCTCCTTACAATGTCAGAATTGTGGGCAGCAGAGATCTGTATTGCCTGCAAATCCTATAGCACTTACCCTCTGGCCTTTTATGGAAAAAGTTTGCCAACCCCTGGTCTAGAGGTGGTCTGTGGGTATTATGTTAGTCTGTGTTTCGCCTTTTTTCTTCTTGCTCATTAGTGGAATTAAGTTATTTAAAGGAACGAAGGAAAGGTTGACACCTTACGTGTTATTATGGTCTGGATATTGGCTCTGTCATTTATGTGTTCAGTTGATTGTTCTTGAATTCTTACTGGGCTTGTTGTCAGATGCTGTGAATCTAGTGATGGGAATGAGTAAGGATAGTGTACTATCATGTCGTATATTATTCGGCTCTGGAGTCAGATAGCGTCATTTCAAAGTTTGCCTCTATTACTTCCTTGCTTTAAAACCTTAGATAAGTGGAGATAGTGGGCATCCCTACTATGCAGCCATCAAGAGAAACGAAATCTGGCCATTTGCAACGACGTGGATGGAACTGGAGGGTATTATGCTAAGCGAAATAAGTCAGTCAGAGAAAGGCAAGTATCACATGATCTCTCTGATATGAAGAACTTGATAGGCAAGGCAGGAGTTTGGGGGGGTGGGGGAGAGAAATGAAACAGGAAGGGATGGGGAGGGAGACAAACCATAAGAGACTCCTAGACTCAAGAAATGAACTAAGGGTGGCCGGGGGGGGGGGGGGGGGGGGGGGGTAGGGATAGGGTGGCTGGGTTGTGGACAATGGGGAGGGTATGTGCTGTTAAGTGCTGTGAAATGTGTAAGCCCGAAGATTCACAGACATGTACCCTGGGGCAAATAATACATTATATGTTAATAAAAATTAATAAAAAAAAAAAAACAAAAAACCTTAGATAAGGTCTTTTGGTTTCTTTATCTGTAAAATGAGCTACTATGCATACTTAGCTCGGATCTCTATGGTGACCCTCTAATGAGAGAATTCATGTCCTCAGGTATCTGGCATGTGGTAAGTACTTCATGTTTTTGTTGTTGTTGTTAGATTGTAATACTTTCTATGATGAGGAGGAACTTCCTTCTGTAAAAACCATGAGACAAGGCCAGCTAAACATTCCCGGGATGCTTCACCTTACACCCAAGCATTTGATTGGAGACGCCATGCTGCTTTGAACACTATCAGAATACTGGGTTCCTGGCCACTGACTGCCTTGGGGTACTTTGGCCAGGTCACAGTTCTTTCTGTTTTGAACCTGGCTTCCTCCTTCCAGACCTCAGCATTTTTTGTGATAAAGTTTCCCAGAGCTCAGTGACAATCATAGACCAATCTCTGTCGTTGATAGAAATCCTTTAGAAGGAATTGTGGGGTTTTGTGTGTGTTTTGTCTTTCTGGTATAAATTCTTACGCTCCCAAACCTGTGTTGTTAGTAAGAACTGGGTCTTTATTTAATTTATTTCACATGCTGGTGAGATTTGTAGTTCCAAACAAAATGACCACCTGCTTCATTCTGTCATTTGGTTACTTCCAGGTGATAACTACATGATGGGAAAAATTAGTCCCACTTCAAATGTGCTTTCAAAACCGCAGTTCTTTGTTGCTACTGCAACTGAATCTGGCTTCGTAAACTTTAAAATGAGAAAGAAATAGGTGAGAGAAGTACCAAGGAAGATACTACTAGGAAGTCGAATCAATGGAGATTCAGATAGAATTCAGATAGAATCATTGGGAGAATTCAGATAGAGGATCTGGAAGCCACATGGTAAGGACATTGTCAGTACAAATGGAGAGCCCCTCTGCATTTTGCAAAATACCAAAGTAGTTGATTTGAAATAGTGCCCAAGTTCAAGGCTGGTTTTGCTTGGATTGTGGCACCTTCAGTTATGTAGAGACTCAAAATCTCTTAATTAGTGGGGAACTTTATGGTCTAAATCATTCTAATAACAGCGCAGTCAAACATTTTATTTTGAATAAGCAAGTCCTTCATTAGCTGTTTTTGAAATATTTGTATTTTGACAATGAAATTAACATTGTGTCTAAGGATAAGTGGTTTGAAAAGAAAACTTGTTGGAATCTTGGTTTCATATAGGTTGTATGATCTTGGCAAGCCTTTTTTGTTGTTATTATAAGAGACGATAATGAGATCTATCTCATAGAATTTTGTGTGGAATATATGAGTAAATCTGTATGCAGTTCCTGATATATACATAGTATTACCTAAATTGTAACCATTATCATATTATAAATGAGTTCTCTTTGTCTGTTTGCAAAGATGCAATCATTCCATCAGCCTCTTTTATTCAGAATAATTTATCTTGGGAAAATTTTCTCTAACCTGTCAGTGCAAACCACCACTTAACAGTGTGTTAAAATAGATTTTTGGGGGCGCCTGGGTGGCTCAGTAGGTTAAAGCCTCTGCCTTCAGCTCATGTCGTGATCTCAGGGTCCTGGGATCGAGCTCCACATCGGGCTCTCTGCTCAGTCGGGAGCCTGCTTCCCCCACTCCCTGCCTGCCTCACTGCCTATTTGTGATCTCTCTGTCTCTGTCAAATAAATAAATAAATAATTTAAAAACCAACAGATTTTTAACAATAACATTATATCACAAAATTTGCTCTTCAGATGAAAAAGGGCTTATGTTCTTCTTAAACATTAATCTACAGAATGAGAAATACCATTTAAATGAATAAGAAACAGATCCCCTTGACTTAGCTGATAGCTTGGTAGAAGTTTAATTAGTTAATTTTTAAAGATTACAATCTTGAAAAATAGCAATGGGTTTTTAGGTGATGGTGTAGTTACTTGGAGTACAACCATATCAGGTTGAAAAATGATGTTACTGACAAGTAAGAAACCCAAAAGAATCAATGGTGATTAATAATAAAGTATGTGACTGTTATCATTTTTCTTTACTGTATAAAAACATGTACTTCACAAGACAGGAATGGGAAGCTGGTTGTAATTAAACATTTATATAGATTTATTTTAATGCCTGGCTCCATGGATGACCCTAGCAATGTAAACTGTGGCAGAAGACTGTAACAAAGAACATCTATGAGAATGAGAAGTTGTCCACAAAATCTATGGCCACAGTGTCAAATGAAAGGCTTAATAAAAATTCATGAATGATTCTGAGTAAAGTGTAATAACATCTATCTCTAAATTCCAAAATACCTTTATCCCCAAGGTTTGTGTAATTGCCATTCTTTAGGGGAATGGTAAAATTATGTTTATCACATTTTTTTTTCCTAAAGCAAACAAGATTTATCACTAAAAATACATCAAATACTAATAAAGTACTTAGTATATGTCAAACACTATTCTGGTGAACAAAATGGACACTGAACAAAGCAGACAGAAATGTCTTACCTTAAGGACTCTATATTCTCAAGGACAGAGGCAGACAATACTAATGTGTAAGTCTATATGTTGTAAGTCTATATGTTGTATGTCTATATGTTGTAAGGGAGCAAAATCTGCTACCCCAAAATGTTCCTCTTTGGCTTGTGGCTTATTTTAGACTGATTATTTTTAAGAAACAGAAGACTCAAGAATTTTTTTTTTTTGCTTCCCCATCAAACTGCCTAAAAGTATTTACACAGAGGAACTGCTCCAGGGCAGGAGCTCACCATAGATAACAACAGTACAATATGGACTAGTTGTGATAGACAGGAAGGAACGTGGCAAGACCTGTTTGATCTAAGTCCTACGTCCCATTGTTTCTGGATGACCCAATGAATATTTTTCCCCTGAATGTTTACTCTTTCATCTTCCTGTGAATTTCTTTTCTTCTCTTTGAAGCCCTAGACCCCCACCCTGTACCCCTTTGTCCAGAATAACATACGTACCTCATTTTGCTTGTCTTTGGAATCTCTCATGTTTATGTGGATTCCCCGTATGTATGTAATTAAATGTGATTTTCTCCAGTTAATCTGTCTTGTGTCAGTTTAATTTTTAGACTGGACAAAAGGAAGAGAAAGGTAAGTTATTTCTCCCCAACAGTGTGTATACGTGTATATATATGTGTATACACACACACACACACACACACACACACACACACACACACACAGAGCTGTGTGTGTGTGTATGTGTATATGCATGTTTAAATAGTGATAAGAACTATTAAGAAAAAGTAAATAAAAAAGGATCATATGGATGGGGGTTTGCAGTTTTAAATAGTGTTTGTGAAGACTTCACCAAGAAGGCAATACTTGAGCAGAGATTAGAAGACAATAAGGAAATGCCCACAGAGTTCTGAGGATGTTTCAGGCGGTATGACTGTTGAATGCTAAGGCCACGAGGTGGCAGTAAACCTGGAGTGTGTGTAGTAAATGTCAAGTTGGCCACTGTGACTGGAGTTACGTAATAGAAGATGACGTCAGGGAGGTCACAGTTGGGAAGAGTAGATAGTTTCTTATACCTCGCTGTAATGAGTTTGACATTGCTTAGTGAGAGTGGAAACCATTGATCTCATAAGTAAAATGATTTAACATATTGTAAAAGGGTTGCTCTGGTTGTAGTGTGGATCATAGAGTGTAAAGAGAAAGAAAGGAGGCAATGGAGGCAGTTAAGAGACTTTTGCTGTATATCAGAAGATATGTAACAGTGGCTTGGACCTGGGTGATAGTAGCAGAGGTGATGGGAGAAGGTTGAATTCTGGATATATTTTAAAAATAGAACCTATAATGGGGCCCCTCGGTGGCTCAGTCAGTTAAGCCTTCGACTCTTGATTTCAGCTCAGGTCATGATCTCAGGGTTGTGAGATCAAGCTCTGTGTTGGGCTTTGCACTGGGTGTGGTGTCTGCTTAAGATTCTCTCTCTGCCCCCTCTCCCACTCTACCCACTCTATCCCTCTGGGGGAAAAAAAAAGAACCTACAGGATTTGCTGATTACATAAGAGGTACACATTTTTTTTTCCCCCTGAGTATTTGAAGGGTGGGATTGTTAATTATTGTGGGGAAGAAAATGGAGGAACAAATTTGGAGTTGAGGTCAAGAGCACAGTTTTAAAATGCTTATTTAGAATGGTATTCAGTTGAGTTGGTAGTTGAATATAGGAGTCTGGGTTTCAAGGGAGAAATCCATGCTGGAGATATAGATAGATAGAATATGAGGTTTAGGCACCTATGTGGTTCTCGAGGTAGTGTAATTCTCTCATGAGATCACCAAAGGAATAATGGTTGATAGAGAAAAGAGAAGGCTCAGGGACCATTCCTTGACACATTCCTGAATTTCAGGTAGTGTTTCTCAACTTTGGCTGCAAGTAGAATTACTGAGAGACCTTAAAAAGAAGTACTCATGCCTGAGTCCACCGCTGAAGGTTCAGCTTTAACTGTGCTGGTCAGGGTTCAGCCTGGGTGTCATGGAAGTGATATCATATCACTTTTGCTGTATTCTGTTCATTAGTAGCAAATCACTAGGTCCAATCAATACCCAAGAGGAGGGGATTATACAAGGGCTTGAATGTCAGGAGCTGGGGATCAATGAGGTCCATCTTTAAAGGCAATCGAATACAAATAGGTATAAATTTATTTTAGTACATATTTGAAAAAAACTCATGTTTTCACTTAAGCTATAGTGATATAATTTTTTTATAAGTAAATATATTGAATTAAATATCTGAAGTCAAAGAAACATTAATAAGAAAGGTATACATGAATATTGCAAAAAACCAAGATGATGGTATAAATTATATACATTTGAAAAATAATATGTCTGTATCTATGATACTGTGTGTGTTAACATTATGTGCTGTTTTCCACTACTGGTATTAATGCTCCCTTGGCTGTTATAGAAAAGAGAATCATAAGCCACCAGGTTCTGCCAGTTAACAATTTCTAAAAAAGTGTAATTCAAAAATATTCTCTAGACACCATCAAAAGTGACATTTGAAAACTAAGAGACAATGATCTATGTATTGTATCTTTATTTTGCTGAAAATCAGGAATAGTAAACTGCTGTAGCAGCAATTATAACAGCTGTTGAATTACAGAGTGAAATCCTCCTTCCTTCCCCAGCAGCTGGGAAGTTTGAATATTAATTATCATATTATGCCTGGCCCAAATAAAGGATGTAGTAAGAAAATGGAAATGAAGAAAAACGTTCATGGGGAATTTTATAGAGAAATTCCGAAATGGATACTTAGGGCTTTTGCCAGTATTATCATTATTATGAGATTTTCCCTATTTTTTGAGTGTCATGGAGGGCTGACCGTCTTATTCCTCTTGCATATTCCTCAATAGAACATCATCCCATGAAAATAGATTTGAGATTATGAACTGACATCTGAAACCTGTAGGTTGAGCTATGTGGAAGAAAAGGCAAGAACAAATACATGCCTACCATTAGTGAAATTTCAATCCCATTTCTTCCATGACAGCTGGGAGTGAGGCTGTGCCAGATTCAAAGAACTTACTCAGCATGTAAGGATGGCTGAAGTGTAGAGAGAATCTAGATTCAGAGCAGGAGCCATGTGCATAGGGTTCTGATCATGGATCTTTGTCATATGTATGTGAGCTATATCTATATAATCATGCCTATAGAGGAGAAAGGACCAAGACACTTTTTCTTTCTTATTTCATAGGTCCCCTTACTGCTTTATTCCTGCAGATTCTTATGCAAGTTTATTTTCCCACGAGACCTGCTGTTCTCTCACAGTGAAGAACCATCAACAAATCTTATATTAGATGCAAATGTTTAACTATGAAATTGAAAAGTAGATCTATACTAAATACTCTTGTCCCTCTACCAAATACTCTTGGCCAACTATGAATCATACTACACTACATCAGCCTTTTATAAAATCAAGAAACCCAGGGGTCCTACTTCCATTTGTTTCATGGCTACAAAGCCATCTGTAACTGAAGTCTGTAGACTTTGTTTTTCCCGAATATCTTTCAAATTTGTTCACTCTTCTTCATCTTCCCTATAAACAACCAGTTTTGAACTGCTCTTACTTATTTGCTTAGGTCATTGCAATAAGGAATTGATTTATGCAACTTCTTTTTGTTTAAAGATTTTATTTATTTGAGAGAGAAAGAGCAAACAGGGGGAGGGAGAGGGACAGGCTCAGTGTGGAGCCCTACATGGGGCTTGATCCCATGACCCTGAGATTATGACCTGAGCTGAATTGAAGAGTTGGACACTCAACTGATGGAGCCACCCATGTGCCCTGATTTGTGTAATTTCTTAAGTCATGTTTTTATGGGCATCAGAGAAGGAATTGAGATTAGACATGATAGGCAGTCAAATGATTGCCACAGAATAAGAAATCTTGGAAGCCATCTTGTTGAGTCTGTCACTTAAACATTAGAAAACTGGGGCCCTGGTGGAAAAGTCTTATCAACGTTTATTTAATTATTTAGTGTCAGAGCAACAGATAGCTGTTCTTTGGAGTCCCAACTGGGGGTTGGAGGAGTGGGGGCAGGATATCATATTGATTAGTAATATGTGGTGTGGAATTGAGAGGCTTGGCCTTGACCCTTGGTGGTGCCACTTCCTAATTGTAGCGTCTTGGATGATTTTCTAAATATCTTCGTTCTGTTTTGTTCTTTAGCATCTTATCCTTAGGTGTGTCATCCTCCTCAGCTTCTTCACAGGATTAATTTAAATATCAAATGCTGCAACATAAGGAAAGTACTTGCATAGTGTTTGATCACACTGATCATTCAGTATGTCCTAAAGTTATATTTACTTTTTTTTGTTGTTGTTTAAGATTCAAAAGGCTTAAGTTATATGAATGATTTTTTTTTTTTTTGTATTGTGATCCAAATATTACATTGTTTCACAGCTGGGAAGGCCTTAAACCCAACCTCTTAATTCTATAATTAAGGGAACTGAGGTCTGGAGACATGAGATGATGTGTCCATGGTTATATAGTTAATTGATGCTGTGATGTATGCAGGAGAGGGGCTCCAGTTCCTACAAAGATTCCTTAGGGGGAGACACACCCACAATTCCTTCCTCCATCTATCAGTCTTACCAGTGACATGGCATGCACAACCCAAATTTATTTTGAACTCTGCCAGAGGAATCCTTTTGCATGATACAGATAACACACATCTTTGTAGCTATTGGACAAAGTATAAAAAGGCTTGTAATAAACTGTCACTATGTAATAGCTCAACAAACTTAAAAACGTTATCTAGCTCTTGCAGGGAGTTACATGAGATTTCCTTCAGTCCATTTCATTTTTAGCACATCATGACTGTTTCACCACACGTATAACATAAGATCTAAGTACAAAATAAATTGGGGATTAAAACTTAAGAACCAGAGATGATGGTTTTCCATTCTTTAAACAGATTTCATATCATATTTGAAAGCATAAATGAAAATTCATATTGAACATGAAATAGACATTTATATAATAACGTAAGTATGATGGATGGGGAAAAATTACCTGGGAATCTGGGCAATATGCCTAGACCGGAGAGACCACTTTTTAAAAGAAGAATAACAGAATGTCTGTGAGCTCAAAGCTTCTCTATAAAACGTCATGCAAATTGGATTGATTCTCTAAGAGGTAATAAGCCCATGAGTCAACAGTGGGGTTACTAAAAAGGTAGCTACACAAAATACTTTTGGCTACAATTTAATTATCACATTCCACTGAAAAAAGGCCCTTTCTCATAAGACACATTTTTTCTTAATGAATCATTTCTCAGTGTATATCTCTGCTTTCTAAAGAAGGTGTCCATGAAATTTATAATCCACAGGACAAAAGGAACAAACCAGGACCATCCTGGACAAACTGCAGTATATGGTAACCCACTGGCTGTGGAAATAACCAGTTAGAATAATGTGTAACTGGAAGATGGGTGATGTTGATTTTTGATGCCTTCCTCTTTTCCTGTTTATGGTCTTGACGCCTTTTCCTGTTTTCTCTCTCATTGTGCTCCTGCGTTTCCAACACTCCTTCCGGTCCTGCCATCTCCAGGAAGGGTTTCACGTTCCAATATTGTTCTCTCTTCAGGGGAAGGCTGCTCTTGTCCTCAGGGCTCAGTTTTCAGCAACATATCTAGAAACTGCTCTAGTTAACCAGTTCACACTGTATAGCTCCTGACTCGGTGCAGAGGAAAACTATTCATCGTTTGACCTTCGGTTCCCTATGCTAGCTGTGTGGCTCCGGGCAAGTTCATAAGCTCTCTAAAATGTGATTTTTCTGTAAATTTCTGTGTGAAACCTGTTTATGGGCTAATGGCGGAAAGGGGTGAACCCTTCTAGAGACCCAGCTTGGAGAGCTATGAACTTCAGAATCTATCCTCTACCCCAGTTTTAGTAGCTTAAGCCAAGAATGTGACATTTTATCTCCCAAACCAAATTGTTTTTTTCACAGAACATCACTTCTTCCATTCTTTTTACTCCTTTGCTTGGGGCCAGTTGTGGTTCTCCAGGGTCTGAGTTAGGGACAGAGGAAAGACGTTGTACAATTGCAATTCTTTTATCTTAAAGATCAATACTTGGTTTGACTAGGGTCATCAAGCATCAAGATGTTGGCTTAAATGCTATACCCTGCTGAGGCTCACCAGAAGACAGAAAAGAGTCTCCTAAGATGCTCCCTATCAAAGAGAAGGGAGTGCATTCTGATGCAAAGATAGGGCAAGTGATTTACTCTTTTTAAAATGGTTCTTTAGAATGTTTATTTGGGAGCTTTATAATTTTTTTTGCCCCCATTGTCCCCAAAGCCATTAAGACATTAATAAAATCTAAAGTGCCATGTGAAACACTAATTTCTGTTTTCTTTTAAGTGACTGTAGAACTTAAGTAGCTATTAGTACAAAAAACATGATCTTGGCACCCAAAACAATACCTAATTTAAGAAGTTCTCTCAAGAATTAAATGAGATATCGCCAGTACCAGGTATATGAATAGTTGTTTAATTGTGGGGTTTCTTCTTCTCAGTATTTTTTTTTCTTACATCCCATCTGAGTTTTCATTTCAAAATATTGGAAAATGATCTAACAAGTCTTGTAGCGCTTAACGGGGGCCATCTCAGAGGACCTGACAGAATTTTGGGGAGATACATTTGGACTCAGAGAGGAAAAAGTTGTTTTTCTCCCAGCAAACCTTTTATTGCAAAAAAATTTCAAACATGCAGAAGGGTTGAAAGGATTGTATGGTGAACACCCATAGTTCTCATTTGATTCTATGATTAATATTTTACTATATTTGGTTAATCACATTATATTATCTATCCACTGTCCCTATCTCTATCTCCCTTTCAATCTCAGTTTTTGAATGAAATTTCAAAGGGAGTTATAGATATTTGTACACTTAATTCTAGACACTTCACCATGCATATAATTAACGGGTTCTATACTTGTTCTGTTTCTATTTTTAAGGTACATTTTGTACACAGGGAAATGCACACATCTCAAGCATACCATTTGATGAGGCTTGACAAATGCATACATACGTGTGATCCAAACTCCTGTCAAGATATTGAATATTACCACGACTCCAGAGAGTTCTGTTCTAAGTCAGCACCTACTTCTATCCCTCACATTCAGGATGTACTCATTATGGTGATATGTTTCACTAATGAGATCAGTTTTCTTTGGTTGTTTGTAGATCTTCATATAAATGAATTCAATCTACGTATACTCCTTTGTATCTCACTTCCTTCACTGGTGTAATGTTTCTGAAATTCATCCATGTTGTTGTGTCAGCAGTTCAGTCTTTTTTATTGCCAATACTAAAGAATTGCCTTTTGAAAGCACCTGTAATTCTTTCTCTACTCAAGAGTAAAGCCAGCCATTTAAGAAACAAAGCAAACAAGCAAAGGGGAAAAAGAAAGAGAGAGAGAGAGAGAGAAATCAAGAATTATAGAGAACAAACTGATGGTTCCCAGAGGGGAGGTGGGGGATGTGATGGGGATTAAGGAATGCCCTTGCTGTGATGAGCACCAGGCGATCTATGGAATTTTTGAATCACTATATTGCACACCTGAAACTAGTATTACACTGTATGTTAACTAACTGGAATTAAAACAAACACTTGAAAAAAATACATAAAAAATAAAAAAACAAAAACTGGTTATAAAACAACAACAAAAAGAATAGAACCAATCTAGAGCATGTTTTAAACAAAATGGGGAAAAATTATAGGCAGATTTTTTTTTTTTCCCTGAGTTTTTGTACATTAGGATCTGCTGTCTCAGGGTGTTTTTCTTAGTTGTCCTTCAGATGCTTAACTTCTGCTTGTCCTTTCTACAATAGGAATTTACTCATTAGGTAAAGAACTTGATTATTTCATGGGGTGGAAAATATTTAGCCTTCCCTACTTATTGTTTTCCTTTGCTCCCTGATTATACTTACCACGTCCAGACAGCTGTGGCAATACACACGATGGAGAAGAGGCATAAACAACATGTATGATTGTTTGCCTCTGTTGTGAAGCTGATGTGATCATGGTGGGAGGATCTTCCCTTGGCTCTAAGAATTTTTGCATTAGTTCCAATACTAAACCACGGAAAGCCTATGAAAAGAAACCTTGACAAAGAGCAGCCATATTTTGCAACTGACACTCACTGAGTATGGATAAATCTATGGCAGGAGTGAAAAAGAGAGAGAAGCAACCAATTACCTACTGTAAAGCAAGGATACGAAATTGGCTCTAGTTAAGTCTGCAACGTCTGTTAGAAATATGTGCCTATGTGAAAAAATTAAAGGGAAGTTGTTGAGATTATTAACAAATGAAATAAAATGAAAAATATCTGCTTTATTGAAGCCAATGGAAGCAATATATTTGACCCAGTTAAGTCAATGGAGTATGGGCGAGTTACTCATACTCTAAAGGAAATGAGGGACTGGAGAGGAGGAAGGAAATTAACCCCCCCCCAAAAAAAAGCCCTCCAAGAAGTTGTCTTAACCTCTGTGACAGAATTTTTGTCAAAAAGTTTCCTTTAGGGAACCTTCCTGCACTGTTGGTGGGAATGCAAGCTGGTACAGCCACTCTGGAAAACAGTATGGAGGTTCCTCAAAAAGTTGGAAATAGAGCTACCCTACAACCCAGCAAT
>CM053614.1:63611810-63684074 GCA_028646535.1 Procyon lotor | reverse complement strand
AAAAAAAAAAAAAAGGAAGATACTAGCCATTGCAGGTAGTGGTAGAGGAAATAAGCATTCTCCTATGTTAGAAAAAATAATTTCCTTTACAAATTAAAGGAAACAAAGCCAAAACTTTATTTCCTCACAGCTACTCTTTTTGGTTCTTTGGTGTTTTTCTGTTTGTTTGTTTTCTCACTTTGGTGAAGCTGTGTCCTTTTCTCTTTATTTTCTTTATTCTTAATTTCTGTATGCTTCAGAGAGATACCTTTGTAAAATAAATTAACAGAAAAATGAAATGTACAAAATACATAGCACAAGTCTATAACTTTTATTAGATTAAACAGATACAAAATCACCCTCCCAAATCACTGTAAAAGCTTTGAAAGACATAGTCTCAGTTCCTCTTCTATCCTGTGGTGGACCTGTAGCTCAGTCATGGGCAGCAGGGTGGGTAGTGCTGACTTACACCAACTCTTACTGTGTTTTGAAAGTTCGTGTCCCAGAAGAGAGAGGTAATTTTGAACAAATTAATTCTTTTTTTTTTTTTTTTTTTTAAGATTTTATTTATTTGAGAGAGAGAGAGAGAAAGAGAGCATGAGCAGGGGGAAGGACAGAGGGGGAAGCAGACTCTCCACTGAGCAGGGAGCCCAACTTGGTGCTCATCCCAGGACCCTGAAATCATGACCTGAGCCAAAGGCAGACACTTAACCAACTGAGCCACCCAGGAGCCCACAAATTCATTCTTTAGAATGACATTTATTTTCCCATTTCCAACTCCTAAATAGTTTACTGGTCATTGGTAGCTTTTCTATCATAAATCAGTGACGTGTTTAATTTTATAGTCAGGATAAATTTATAGTTAACATTTTATGACAAGGTCATATTTTCAATAAAACAGAGTTCTTAATACAGAATTATAATCTGAAAAATGGTTGCCCTTCATGTTAGAACTATAAAAAATACCATAATCAATGAATCTTTTAAATATTCTCTTACATATATGGTTACTCTGATTTTCCTAAATATATCATCTATTAGGAAAAGCTAAATGGAGGATATGTCATCTCCCTTCTGCTCCCCTCCTGGCCCTACTATCTGTTGTTCAAGTCAATAGACATTGACCAGTTCCTCTTTTTTCGGGCTTCAGCTGCCATAATACACCATGTCTTTCAAGAAATATCAAAGCAGTAAGGGCCTTCATAATATTTTCACTACTACCTGACAGAAATAAATCTCTTTATTGTTCTTAAAAGACACTTATCAGAAAGATGAAGTGCAAATACCTCCAAAGGGATGTTCACTTATCTCTAAATCTGCAAAGACTTATCTTCACACCAGATGTGTTAAAATAGGAACTCCATCACTTCAAAAAAAGCCAAATTAGAAATTTAGCTTTGGAGTTCAGAGTTTAGAGCATTCACCCCTACCAAATTTATTTGCAGAGCCCAACTAAGTTTTATAACTTTCCTTCCTAACAAAGTTGTTTCAAAAATAGGTATTATCTTTTTACATCTTAAATGTATGATTTATTATATTTAACTGGCTATGTAATGAGATGTGGCATGAAGAGTGATTAGCATATTACTAGGTCAATCAGTATCATAAAAGGTTAAAGAGTGAAAAACTGAAAACCTGAACTTTCAATTAAAAGACTTGAACAGGGATGTCTGGGTGGCTCAGTCATTTGAGTGACTGCCTCTGGTTCAGGTCATAATCCTGGAGTCCCAGGATCGAGTCCCACATTAGGCTCCCTATTCAGTGAGGAGTCTGCTTCTCCTTCTGATTCCCCTCCCCCCTTAATTCTCTCTCTCTCTCTCAAATAAAAACCTTTAAAAAAATAAATAAGAGGATTGAACAGTGAAGTGGCAGAGGGAAGAGCTGCTGTGCTTATTATGTTTTCTCAGTCTGTGTTTATGTTAGTGTGGGATGATATCATAAACAGTTCATAAATAATGTATAACCCCAGCTTATTTCTTCTTGAAATGTAATAAACGGTGGTTCTTTTCCAGTTAATGCATCTCTGTGTTTAATGGGCCTTGCTGGGGGTAGTACTGTTCCTAGCAGAAACTCATTAAATTGCAGGCATTTCTGGAATTGGTTGTAGTAGCAAAGGAAAACCCTTGGAGCAGAGATAACTAGCAAGAAGGAAAAGTAGCAGAGGAAATGACTAGAAACAAGATCCCAACCAGCCAAAAGTCAGTAGACATCGCAATATTTGTGGCCTCAAGGAACAGTGTGGTTGAAATAGGCTGATGTCAAGGGGGCTTATTATTTATTTTGTTTATTGTCTGTCTTTCCCCACTGGAATATAAAAGTCCATGGACATGAATTTTTGTCTTTTATTTATTTTTTTTATCACTCCTGAGTCCCCACTGTTTGGCACTAGTATGTTTTCAGTAAATGTTCTTTGGATGAGTGAATGAATGCCTTGTCTTTCTGAATGGGTGAGTGGGTGGCAGAACATCCTTTCTACATGAGGGACTACTTCGACCGCCATGAAACACTAGGAAGAGACTTGGCTCTGGTAGCTTTTTCCATTATATTCTCTCTCCAAACCAAAGGAGCTTAAATGTTCTTAGTTAATGTAGGAAATATCTTTTTAGCCAAGAGAGATTGCCGGGAAGAATGTAATGGATCCACTTGACTCTATCTGTTTCTGAGGGGGAGACATTTAGGTGAATAACATTCCCATTTTGTTTGTTTGTCTCTTTCATTTTTTTTTTTCTATAAACAAATCCATACTTCACTTCTTCAAGATGAAAAATGACCAGAGAGAGCACGTTGACACATTCTTCTTCAGAGCACATGAGGACTGGGGCATACTGGGGGGAACAAGTTTATTTAGCTTCCCCCAGTGGCTCTAAACCAAGCAGACAATGGGTGAAGGTTTGGAGGTAAAAAGCACTTAAGAACAGGAACATTGATACCAGGCAAGGCTTCAGGGTTTCATATTGTTACACAGGATCTTTATTCCTGACCTGATATTCTTCAGTCACAGGAGTTTGTAAAGGGAAGCTGTTAGGATCAGGGAAAGAGAAAGCAAGTCTTGTTCTAGACATCCACTGAACAGAATACTCTGTATTGGCTAGAAATTTGATGATAGTTCCCTAATTATTTTCAGCTTTATTTATTTTTGTTCTAATTCCCAGCCCTCATCAAATCTCCATCAGTAACAGCATTGTGTCTGGAGTATAACCTGATAATAAATGGGAGACTCTTTAACATGAGAGTTAAATCTTAGTTGATTTAACTAAGATAGAGTTTTAACTTATTTAACTCTTAGTTTAACTAAGAGAGTTCTATCTTAGTTAGAGATAGAAATCCTATCTTCTCATCTGCTCAGACCCCTAATAGCAGGACAAAGAGACACACAAAAAACTAAGCATAATCTAACCTTCTAGTTTCTGAATGAGATGAAAGATACAATGGAATCTGTCCATGAATAAGTGACCATATTTAATGGTTGACAGGTTGGAAGATAAGCTAAAAGTTAACACGATTTCCTTAGTGGGATTTCAGATTTGAAATATGAACATTTCTTTGGATAGAAATGTGGATATTGTGACCATACCGTGAACTTAGATTGTTTTTTCTGTTTAATTACTCATGTTTAATATCAAGTATGTTAATCTAAGTATCTGTAAATTCTCTATCTACAGGCCAATTTCAAATAATTTCGAGAACACACACACACACACACACACACACACACACACACACTCACGTGTGTGCCACTCCTTCTCCACATAAAAGATAAATAGGCTCAATCAAATTAACTAAATTTAACACTAAATTCCTATTGTTCAGTAAGGAGGGGTATGGTTATAGACCTTAATCCAGATTCATCCTGGATTATAGGTAAAGTAAAAAAGAGCTACTTTAAAATATTCGGTCTTTTCACCCCAAAATAATGAATGTTTTTATTTATTCAATTCTTCTGTTATGCATCTGAATTAGTGTTTATAGTTTTCTTTTTTTTAGAGATTTATTTATTGAACACTACATCTGAAATAATGATGTACTATATGTTGGCTAATTGAATTTAAATTAAAAAATAAAGAGTTTTTTATTTGAGAGAGAGAAATAGTGTTCATGAGTGGGAGGGGAGGGAGAGACCCCTCATGCTGACTCCCCACTGAATGTGGAGCCCTACGCAGGGCTTAATTCCAGGACCCTGAGATCATGACCTGAACTGAAATCTAAGAGTTGGATGCCTAACTGACTGAACCACTCAGGCACCCCCACAGTTTTCCTCATAAGGGTCTATATTATGTTTTTCCCTTTTAAATGATTAATGTCTTTGGCATGGCAGTTTTCTTTGTTTTTGTATAAGGGAGACATTGAGTTTTTGCATATATGTCTGTGCCCAGTCACTTTGTGGATATCTCCCTTGAATTCAAATTGTTTTTAGTATAGTCTCTTGGGATTTTATAAAAACAATGATATGTGCCCCCACATAATACATTTGACTCATGTGTAATGCTGAGTAACTTTCCCTCGCCCCATGGTTTTTGAGTTGTGGGCATGTGAGTCAGCAATGGCTAAAAGTATGTTCTTACTTGGGACTTTAAATCTTGTGGAAACAAAGCGAAGGGAAGGGCTAGGGAGAGAGATCGTTTGCTGTGATTGCAGAAGACTGAGGGGCCCAGTGGTGTAATGATTGATAACGTTGAGGGTCTCCCCAACAGATCATTCCTATGAAATAATCTTGGATTCTTTCCCTTCCTCCCTCCCTCCCTCCCTCCCTCCCTCCCTTCCTTCCTTGGATTAACCCTGTTTGTTACTTGCAGGAAACAAGCACTTTCTCAATCTCGATTATTAACTTATACGAGTCTACTCTTTCAGTGTTAAAGGGGAACAGGCAGATCACGACCTCCAAGCATTCTACCAAATAGGCGGGTCAGCTTAGGGGCAACCTGTATTCCCTCACAAATTCGTATCACATTAGCAGTGACAATTCGGTTGTCACCTCAAATTGTTACTTTCCTTACTCATAAGTTTAAGGCATAGATTTCTTCCTTTCTTAATTTCCTTCTACATAGAATTCTCTGGCTTTCCAATTGATTATGTGAACTCTCCACTATCCCTTCAGTTAGTTCCTTTACTGTGTGAATTGATCAAATTCACAGTTTCATTGAAAATAAAGACTGAAAAAGAGTCCTGACTATGGGTGGAGAGTAGAGGAAAGGCTGGAGATGCAAAAAGACCAGGATTCAGACACAGTGATTAGATCTGGGGCAGCGCAGAATGTCTGGATTGGCTCAGTATTAGGGAATAGATTAGAATGACCAGTCAGAGAAGATTAGAGAGGGCTTTACGTTAAGAATCTTAGCCTAAGAAAATAGCCTATGGGCCTTATGAGCATATGATGACTTTTCATAAAAGTGTGAGTTGAAAACATTAATTTTAACAGACTATAAAAAATGAAATTCTTCTTACCAAATTTCACTGGAACTTGAGAATACTTTAATAGGGGTCGAATACGTATTTTGGATTCTGCAGGACTATGCAAAGCATGCTAGCAGATTGGGAAATTATTGCTTTTAGTGTCGTTCTATCTTTTAAATGTGTGGGGATGAACTGACCAGGGGGAGTTTTTCTGGACAGGGGCACCTATAGGTCTATCTGTCACCCTTGCAGGGAGTCGTTATGGACCCTGTCCTGATAACTGCAGTCAGCAATCCTAAGAGACACACTTTAGAAAACCTACAAAAGTGTTCCCCAACTGAGGGGTTCCTGGGTGGCTCGGTCAGTTAAGTGTCAGACTCTTGATTTAGGCTCAGGTCATGATTTCAGGATTGTGAGAGCGAGACCTGCATTGAGCTCCATGCTGGGTGTGGAGCCTGCTTAAGATTCTCTCTCTCCCTCTCCTTCCGTCCCTCTCCACTTGCCTGCTCTCTCTCTTAAAAAAAAAAAAAAAAGTCCTCCCCAAATGAGAAATGAATGGAAATGAAGCATTATTTGTGCACTCATCACATCCAGAAGGAGGAATGTCTTTAGTTAACCACCTGTCACAACTCTGTTTATCTCTCATTACCTTTTTCCCGGGTCCTGGCTCTTGAGGTGTCCATTAGAACAGCCAAAAGTGGAGGAGAAAGTGACAGAGGAATAGAGGAGAAGTAAAAAGTCCCCACTCTTCATTGCAGGCTTACATCTGATACAGTCTGATACAGACTCTATCAGCGGTAGGGAGGTTGGAGAAGGGAGGGAAAGATTTTTAAATTGTTTTGGGGGCGCCTGGGTGGCTCAGTTAGGGCCTCTGCCTTCAGCTCAGGTCATGATCTCGGGGTCCTGGGATCGAGCCCCACATCGGGCTCTCTGCTCAGTGGGGAGCCTGCTCCCCCCCCACTGCCTCTCTGTGATCTCTCTCTCTGTCAAATAAATAAATAAAATCTTTAAAAAAAATAAATTGCTTTGGACCAGATTGAGAATGTGACCAAAAGGGCCTAGAAAATTTTCTTTCTTTTTTCTTTTTTACCATTTTCAAGTTTTTATTTAAATTCTAGTTAGTTAATATATAGTGTAATATTAGTTTTAGGAGTAGAATTTGGTGATTCATCACTTACATACAACACCCAGTGCTCATCACAAGTGCCCCTCTTAATACCCATTTACACCACCCATCTCACCTCCATCAACCCTCAGTTTGTTCTTTATAGTTAAGAGTCTGTTTTATGGTTTGCCTTTCTCTCCCCCGCTCCCCCGCCCATGTTCATCTGTTTCATTTCTTAAATTCTACATATGAGTGAAGTCATTTGGTGTTTGTCTTTCTCTGACTGACTTATTTTGCTTGGCATAATATACTCAAGCTCCATCCACATCCTTGCAAATGGGAAGATTTCATTCTTTTATTCCATTGTATATCCACCTGTGACTTGTGGCAGATGTAGGGAGAGAACTAGTGCATGAGCAAATTTGAATGTAAGAGAAAGATTGATGCTGTTTTCCACTTGCACCTTATTGAGTCCCGTTCACTGAATACAGTATTTACATAGTTGTGCAAAGGGGAAAACTTAGTATGAGGAGACATGGGGAATCAAATCATATGCGATGTAATAACAGCTAGCTAGCCATGAGCTTCTAAAATCTTAAAGCTGGTGATGATGACAGAAAGAAATAAACAGATGTGAGAGAGAAAAGACCATTTCTTCTTCTTCTTCTTCTTCTTTTTTTTTTTTTTTGGATGATTGCTAACTGAATTGAATAAGAAGATTAAAAGATTAGTTTGAGGTTTTAAGCCTGGAATAATGGTGGCACTATTTACAGAAACAGAGTAATCAAAAACGTTTCCATTATTGGGAAAATAAGAAATAAAGGGGGAAAAAAGAAAGTGTTCTGGAAAGGCAAACTAAATAATGAGAAAGGAACTATACAGAGGTCTTTGGAAATCAGAACAAAGGAAGAGCAGGTAGGTCTTCACAGAAGGAAGTGAAAGGGGAAATAGTTTACAACTTGTATCAACTCTAACACTATCTGAGAGTGCCAAATAATGATGATAATAATACTAGTAATAAATTATATCATTGATGCTTGGGGGAATAATAATGGACTTCCTGAGGGCTTACTCTATGCCAGACACTATGGAAATGCTTTAAATGCCCATATAGCAGCATTCTTACGTTCCTGGCACTACTTACTTCAAGAGAAGAAATTGGAGACTTATTGATGAAGTAATTTGTTTATGATCAGTTAGATATCCTGGTACCAATGGTTTCCTAAAGGAATGATCACGTATGGAAACGGCCACTTCCCCAAAGAAATAAACAGACAAGGATATGAACGCCCACTTATAAAATTTCAATCACACCATGCTGGCTAGTGTTTTCTACACGGACGCTCTATTTGCTTTTGTCAAGTGTTGTGTTGTTTAAAATTTGAAAATTTCTTCTTTCATTTATGACGTTTAAAAATGCATATTGTGACTTTGGTTCTCATATTCTGATTTATTGTTTTCTTTTAAGCTCATTTTCCTATTACCTTTTTTTAAATATAAACTTTGTATTTTAGAAATGTTCTGTTTTGTTTGTTTTTTTTTAAAGAAAAGTTTTTAGGTCTTCATTCTGGTTCACAAAGATCTTATTTTCAAGCTAGCTATGTGCCTTTGGTTTCCCTTATAATATTTTATCAATTACTATTCTGTTTCAAGTGTATGTGTTTTAAAAGCATGGATTTATGGTGCCTTGTTGACTGCAAGTTTTTGTGTCGTATCCACAGCAGAGTAAGCAGAGTTTCAACTGTTTTTCACAAGTCAGCTATTTGTGTTTGAAAATTAATTATGGTATCGTGTCACAGTACAGTGATAATCCAAAGATATTTTTTTACTGCTAGGTTATTTCCCTCTGCACTCAATGGCCTCAGGTCAGGTTCACTCAATACTACTTGTTTTAGTTCCTATGTAATTCACACATTTATGCTCTTTTCCCTATCTGCTATTGCTACCTCATTCACAGCATTGCCAAAGGCTTCTAATTTGTCTCCCTACTTTCAGCTCTGCCTGCAAAAATATGTATGCATGCTGTTGCAGATCGGATGATGTTACTCACCATCACCCCCCAGGTGGAGTTCCAGGGCCTTAGCCAGGCATGTGAGCCTTGCGGTCAGATCAGATCTGGTCCCATCTCTGGTCTTACCCTTTGCCCTTCCAAATTATCTGTTAGTTCTCCATACACCTCATGTCCTTCCTCCTCCCTGTAATTCTGGTCACCCTTTCCTCTTCCTGCCAGGCCTTTAGAATCAATCTCAGGTATTATCATTAAACTCTAGTTTGGATGAGGAGCTCTGCTGGTCCTATGCACCATTCAGCCTTATGAATTTTTTTGTTAAATCATTTAGTGTTAGAATGGAGTTGATCTCTTTACTGTAATATCTTTCTGATGATGCTCTGCTGGAGGATAAGAATCTTGTCTTACTCATTTTTGAACTTCTTATTTTGAAATACTGTTAGATTTACAGAAAAGTTGCAGACAGCCCAGAGAATCCCTGTAAAGCTCCCAAGCTCCCACCCATTTTAGTTTCCCTAATGGTATCATCTTCCATTACTACGGTGTATTTGTCAGATCTAAGAAACCAACATTGATGCATTACTGTGAGCTAAACTTCACACTTCATTCAGATTTCACCAGTTTTCCCACGAATTTCCTTTTATTCCAGAATCCAACCCAGGATACCACATTGCAATTAGTTCTTTGTCTCCTTAGTCTCTGCTGAGCTGGAACAAGTTATCAGTTTTCCTTGTTTTTCTTATTCAATTTTGTGATCCAGCAACTAAATGCACTAAACTTGACATAACTTAGAAATTAGGCAGTGAATTAGTCTGATTTTGGTAGTTCTTCTGCTCCCTCACGTTGCTATTTTTCCTTGATGTTCTAACTGTTGCTAAAACTTTGTTGCCTTGCTGAACACTGTTATCAGGCTGCTAATCCCAGCTAGCTTTCACTTTGGACTTCATGCTAGCTACTTCTGGCTCATAGACCCTTTGCATTTCTCTTGGATCCATAGAAATTAACCAGATGGTTAAGATGGAAAGATTCCAGACATATGATTAAAGGTTACAGAACTAAGGAACTAAAATGTTTCATACTCACTGACTGCTCAACCTAGCACCATCAAAGAGTCAGGTGAGATTCCAAAATTCTTTGGTGCTGTGGCCTTGCGAATAGAATAGGACTTGACCTTCACAAGAGCAGAGGAGGTCAGACCCTCCTTAGTCCTTAGTATTTTGTACCATTAGCTCCTTTCAGCCACAGAAGTGCCAGCATAGCAGTACTCAGGAGCACCCATTACATAAGACAAGCCTCTCTTTGGAGTCAAGCCCAATGTAGGGACTGCTGCCTTGGTTGGATCAAGCAGCCATGAGAATGTGATCCTGTGGTGGGTATATGGTACTGGGACCAATAATTCACTCCTAGATCTGAAGGAGCAGTACAAAGTGGGCAAGAGGAAGAATTCTGGAAATATCTGCATGCAGTTTTGTAGCTTTAGGCTCAGATGGTTCACTCATCTAAAGACTATCCTTGAGCTTCATAAATGATGAACTCATCCTAACAGACATGATTTTAGACAAAGAATCTTTAGTTTGGATGCTTAACTTTTATTCCCTTGAAATCTTCAGTGATACATAAGCCTGCCCTAAAAGCAACGACTGAAAAAATTACTTGCTCTAACTGGATACAGAAAGTAATTTTATAAATTTACTAACAATATCCCAATAGACTTTTCACATTATCCCCTTTATAACCCTTTCACAAAAATACAATTTAGATAAATCACAGCTTTGGAAGTACCTGCAGCTGAGAAACACAATAACGAAGATTATAGGGTTTTTCATGAATGTCATCCCCAAAGAGTTACAGCCAAATTATTTAGAACCTATGGGGGGAAATAAAAGTCAGGGTGCGTTTATATGTAATTTTATTTGTCCTGAGGCCAGCCTGACTATGAGAAACAAAGGTTGATGTAGCCCACAAAGCTTTCGCTCAAGATAGATGTTGGACTTTTGGATTATACCTGTCAACACAGTAATTGGTACATGCATGATACCCTAAAAATTATATGTATAATTATATAGGACACAAATTAAAAGCCAAACCTGGAAACCTTGGGCATTAACACCAGGCCAGTAAGTCACTTCTTGCTCTGAAAGGCAATCGTTTAATTGCTGTTCATCTTGCTAAATGTATTGGCAATCCCTGTTGGCCAGCTTGTTTGTGGAGCTCCCTATATCTTGGTAACTAGTCAAGAGCCTTGCACAGACTTAGAAGGTGATCAGAAGATACTTCTTGGTTGAATACATGATAGTCAATCTAATTAATATGGTGAAGTTTATGTATGAAGTTTATGCTCTGCCTTTCTGGACTCTGAGAATTATCTTAAACTTGAGACTGAACTTGAAGGAGAAAAATTGTTATGCTTCATAAGACTACAGTGGGCTTTTAGAAGCCAAATAGTTTTCAGCTTTTGCTTTTGGAGTAAGGGAATACCATCGTAGGTGAGCCAACAGTACTGAATCGTTCGTTCTTCTCTGTTCCCACTCAATTTATCCAACCCAGTCTCTTAATAACTCTTGTTAGGACTATTGCAGATTACCTCCTTGTGGAAGTCCTAGCCTCAGCCTTTCTTTTATCTTAGAGAATGTTACCATGTAGTCACCCTTTCAAAGTGCAACTCAGATCACTTCAGAGCTGCACAAGGAACATTTTTAACACCTTTATTACATGTGATAGATAAATGACACATTAGACATATTTGAAGTGTGAGATTTGATGAGTTTGGACATATGTATACATCTGCAAATTCTTCTAGAATGTGGGTAATGAACATAACCACTACCTCCAATAACTCTTAGACAAAGCGTTCCCCTATGTCCCCCCTTATAATCACTTATTCTGACCCTTCTTACCCCATTACACACCACCCCCATTCCCAGGCAACCACTGCTCTGCTTCCTAGATTAGTTGGCATTTCATGGATTTTATATAAACGGAATCATACAGTATGTAATTTGTTTTTTATTATTTCTTTCACTCACCATCATTTTATCAAGATTTGTCCAGGAGTCTATCCTTTTTGTCACTGAGTAATATTCCATTCTATGAATATACCCAGTTTTGTTTATCCATTGACCTGCTGTTTATCCATTGACCTGGGCATTTGGGATGTTTTGAGTTTTGACTTAATAAACCTTCTCTGAATGAGATACAAGTCTTTATATGAACATTTTTTTTTTTCATTTCTCTTAGGTAAAATACAAGGGCTAGAATAGCTAAGTCATGTGACGTATGTATATATTTAACTACTTAAGAAACTACCTGTTTTCAAAAGTGTTTGTGACATTTTACAACCTCACCAGCAGCATATGAGAGTTCTAGTTACTTCTCTAGTTACTATACAGACTCACCATTGCTTTGTAGAGTGGGAATTTTTAATTTAAGAAATTCCAATAAGTATATAATGGTGTTTTATGGATTTGGAGTATTTATTTATGTGCTTATTTTGCATGTATGTGTACATATATCCACATACACAGATGGATATATATGTCTATATATGTCTCTCTATATATCTATATGTATATATATATATATATATCCTTATATATATTCAAGATACAAGTCTTTTATTAGATTTGCAAATATTTTCTCCCAGTTGGCAGCTTGTCTATTGATCCCCTTAACAGTATCTTTGAAAGAGTAGAAGTACCTAATTTTGATGGAATTCAGTGATCAATTTTTTGTTTTATGAATCATACTTTTGATGTTATATCTCAGAAATATTTTTTTAATTCTTGGCCACAGAGATTTTCTCTTATGTTTTGCTCTAGAAGTTTTGTAGTTTAATTTTTTTATTGTGGTGAAAAACACATGAGATCTTCCCTCTCAAATTTTTAAATGTCCAGCAGAGTATTGTTAAATATGAGCAGAGTGTTGTATAGCTAGTGTCTAGAAATTTTCCATCTTGCATGACTAAAAGTCAATACCTATTTAACAATGCCTTGTTTTTCCTCCCATCAGCCTCTAATGACCATCATTCTGCTCTGCTTCTAAGAGTTTGACTCTTACAGATAACTTGTATAAATGGAATCATGCGCTGTTTGTCCTTCTTTGACCGATTTATTTCACTTAGCATAATGTCCTGAAGGTTCTTCCATGTTGAAGCACATGATAGGGTTTCCTTCTTTTTTATGGCTTGATAATATTCCATCATATGTGTATACCACATTTTTATCATCCACTCATCCGTTGATGGATATTTAGCGCATTTACGTTTTGGCTATTGTGAATAATGCCTCACTGAACATGGGAGTGCAAATATCTCTTCAAAGTCCTATTTTCAATTCTTTTTGCTATCTATCCAGAAGTGGGATTGCTAGATAATGTGGTAGTTCTATTGTTAAGTTTTGGAGGAGCTTCCATGCTGTTTTCCAGAGTGGCTGCACCATTTCACATTCCACCAATAGTGCACATTTCCATTTCTCCCCATCCTTACCAATACTTGCCATTTTCTGCCTTTTGGGGGTAGTGGAAATCATAGCAGGTATGAGGTGATATTTCATTTTGGTTTTGAATTGTATTTCCCTAGGGATGTTTCCTTATTTTTTTCCCCCAGATTATTTATTGTTAGTGTAGAGAAATACAACGAATTTTTATGTGTTGATTTTGTATCCTGTGACTTAGTGCTGAATTTATTAGTTTAAAACTGTTTTTTCCCCCAAATATGTTTATTTTATTTTTTCAGTGTTACAAGATTAATTGTTCACGCACCACACCCAGTGCTCCATGCAATACGTGCCCTCCTCAATACCCACCACCAGGCTCACCCAAGCCCCCACCCCCTCCCCTCTAAAACTCTCGATTTGTTGCTCAGAGTCCACAGTCTCTCATGGTTCATCGCCCCCTTTAATTTCCCCCCATTCACCCTTCCCTTCCTTCTCACAATGCCCTCCATGTTTTTCTTTATGCTCCACACATAAGCGAGACCATAAGATAATTGGCTCTCTCCCCTTGACTTACTTCACAATGCATAATCTCTTCCAGTCCCTTCCATGTTGATACAAAAGTTGGATATTCATCCTTTCTAATGGAGGCATATATTCCATTGTATATATGGACCATATCTTCTTTATCCATTCATCTTTTGAAGGGCATTTTGGTTCTTTCCACCGTTTGGCGATTGTGGCCCTTGCTGCTATGAACATTGGGGTACATGTGGCCCTTCTTTGTACTGCATCTGCTTCTTTGGGGTAAATACCCAGTAGTGCAATTGCAGGGTCAGAGGGTAGCTCTATTTTTAATTTCTTCAGGAATCTCCATACTGTTTTCCAAAGTGGCAACACCAGCTTGCAATCCCACCAACAGTTTAAGAGAGTTCCCCTTTCTCCACACCCTCTCCAACATTTGTTGTTTACTGTCCTATTGATTTCGGCCATTCTAACTGATGTAAGGTGATATCTCAGTGTGGTTTTGATTTGAATCTCCCTGATGGCTAAAGATGATGAACATTTTTCATGTGTCTGTTAGCCATTTGTATGTCTTCTTTGGAGAAATTTCTGTTCATGTCTTCTGCCCATTTTTTGATGTGATAATCGGTCTTGTGAGCATTGAGTTTGAGGAGTTCTTTATAGATCTTAGATATCAGACCTTTGTCTGTAGTGCCATTGGCGAATATCTTCTCCCATTCTGTGTTGCCTGTCTTTTTTTAAACTGTTTTAAATTATAAGAGAGCAAATAGAATCAAGAGGAAACTTTTTTTTCTTTGCTTGGAACCTTGAGAAAAACATAAAATAGGAGTATTTGTGTTGTGATATTGAATAATATAATGGGGGGTGTCTTCAGTAGCAGTTTTGTCAAAACTACAGAGAATTTCTTCATAGAACCCTTTATTATATCAGCCCTCAATAAAAGCTGAGGACATAATGCTGAATCATAGTGCTGTGAAGACATTTCTATGATTGATTGATTGCTAATTATGGCATGAAACTGAGGAAAACAGGATAGTGTGACTTCCATGTGTCAAGACTGATAGGCCTATTTCAGAAGGGCATACCACAGGGAAAGAAAAACCAGATAAGAATGGCTTTAAATATATTAGGTTGTGAGATTATAGTCATAGATAAAAAATAAGTGCCTTTCTCATTTTCTATCACAGAAGACTAAATTTAGTTGCCTTATTAACCTGCAAGAAGAAACTATAGTAACCTCTAATAAGAAATGTTTGATTGACTTAACATGGATTTATGAGGAACTTTATGTAGAAGCTCAGTTAAAGGAGAAGCTCCTACTATTAAAAATTTTAATTATAACCACAAGAAAGCGAAAATCTTTAATCTACTTCCCATTTTGTAAACTCTGGTAACTTAAGTTGTGAGACTCATTGTTTCTACTTTATATAGTTTTAAAAGGAGCCCTGATTAGGAATCTTTATATAGAGCACTTTAGACAAAACTTCTTAAAGGAAACGTAAACAGGAAGGTAAACTGTCATTGAGTAAGAAAACAAAATGTGTGTAAACGTGTTAATAAGAATAAAACAGGCTTCTACAACTCCCAGGAGAGACATGGGGACTTATAGATAGTCTCTTTCTTTTTTAAATAAATGAAGAGGAGAATGGAATGTAGGATAATCAAAATGGCTGGAGCACAGCTCTTTAAAAATAGGTTTTCAATTTGCACGACTGAAGGAATAACATTATTTTCTCTAAAGGCTCAAGAGGAAACACAAGTAATGAAGCAGCAGGCAAAACAAAATAGAAAACGTGAATGAGACAGAATGGTTTGTGTTTGGGGTCCTAAAATCAACTAGCTTGATTTAATAAATTATTTTCGGGAAAACAGAACTTGAAAGCAACAGTATTATTTGAAAAAATGGTCCATTTTCAAACTAAAATCCCAAATATTCAGGTACCAGATTTTCCCTAACTCCGTATTACTGACCCATCTGAATAAATAATAAACTCAAATGAAAGAGAACGCTGATGCTTTTAAGGGGAAATTTTAAAATGATAATGATTAGCAATGATTATTTGTCCCAGTGTTAAGCCTGACTCATAATCATGATCGTATGTGATTGCATGTACATATGTGGCCTGCAGTCTACAATATTTACTACCTGGCCCTTACGGAAAAGGTTCTCTCACTCTTAGACTGACAGATAGCATTTGAATTATCTTCCCATTAGTTGTTCCATCTGCAAGAGCAATGGAATAAAAACCATTAGAAGGAATGATTGTAAAGCACTTGACAATACTGGAGTCCAATATACATTTGTCATGACAGTGAGTGGCTTAGTTGTAGGAAAATTCCTTCTCAACCGGTTGGTTGCTGCCAGAGTATAGATTCTTCTTATTTTATAGTTTGGGTTCCAAAGTTCAATGTGGAGTAATAGTATTTTATTCTTTCCTTTTCCAGGGATCTCAAAAGCATTTTCAAGCATTAACTAAACCTCATGGCAAATATTATCTCCATTTTACAAATGCAAAAATTAAAGCAGTGAGAATTTAAATGACTCCTCTAGGGTTGTGTGGTAAAATGATCGAGGAATGGGGAATAAAACTATTCTCATGAGTCGGTACATTATCCTTTTGATTATTCTCCAACTCCAGCATATGATTAAAATGCTTTTAGAATTGTTTCCATTTATTCTTTTGCCTTTTGGGATAAGAATAGGAAGGATACTTAGGAAGTTGTGACTTATTTCAGCCATTACAATCAATCAAACAAATTTACAAAGGATAACTTGACCAACATCTCATTCACATTCTTGATCGTCCCTAGGATGTGGAAGTGAGGTTAGGAGAAGATTTCAGAGGAAATTGAAATCATTTCAAATGGAACAAAGAAGGAATTGAATAAGGCTTAAAATGTGTTAAAACTTTTCCTTCATTCCTTTCTGAAATGTCAGGACCCCAGTTGAAACCAAGAAAATATCAATGCATATTGAGTTGCTGGGCAAAGTAGATGGATTCATAATTTTCATTTCATTCTGCAAGAGTAGATTGAGGCCACCAAATCACTAAATGGGAGAAGGATGAGTCTGAAGGATTATGCCTTCTTTTGAGACAGAAGCACATTATCCTTCAATCTGAAATTCTCCTTTGTCAAAGCTCAGTTCAAAGGCTAAGCTCTCCATGTGCCTGGGTGGCTCAGTTGGTTAAGAACCCGACTCTTGGTTTGGGCTCAGGTTGTGATCTCAGGGTCATGATCCCAAAGTTGTGAAATCAAGCCCCAAGTCTGGCTCTGCACTCAGTGCAGAGTTTGCTTGAGATTCTCTCCCCTTTTCCTTCTGCCCCTCCCCACCCACGAGCGAGTACAGGAGCGCACACACACTCTCTCTCTTCTCTCAAATAAATAAATAAATCGTAAGAACAAAAACAAAGGCTAAACTCTCCATGAATTTTTTTCTGCTTTTTAAGGCTTATTACATCTTCCTCTATGCTCCCAGAATTCTGTTGGACCTAAATCACAGCTGTTCTCAGAGTACGGTCCCTCAACCAGCAACATCAGCATCACCTGGAAGTTGTTAGAAATACAAATTCTCACACCCCTCCCAGACCTTCTGAATCAGAAACTCAGTGGGTGGGGTCCACGAATCTACTTGTTAACAAGTTCTCACCACCGAAGTTTGAGAACCACGGCTCTCACTACTTGTATTTGATTTGCAGTTTGTTGTAAGTTGCAATGATTTCACCCAGGACTTTCTAAGATTGCGGGTATATCTATTCGTCTTCTTTTTTAATCCTGGATTCCTTGTACAGCTAAGAACACAGAGTTCAGAGTATTTTGCAGTGAATACTAACTCATTGAATGTTTGCTGTTAAATGGGTATCATGCTTGAATTTGTTCTGTGTGTTAGTATATAACAGTAATTGTGTTTGTAAAATATATATATCTTTTGATAATTTTCCTGGGACAATCGTATAGTACTTGGGAAAACAGTATTGTGTAGTTTTACTAGATCAAATGAACCCTAAAAATTTGGGTTTTCAATGTCTGGTTTGTCTTGTACCTTCCTCAGAGAAGGTTCCTTAATGATTCTGCTGTGTGCTTCTTGTCCTCTTGGCAAAAGTGTAATGATTGAGTGCACGCTTTGAGGGCAGATTGATAGGAATTGTATCCCAAATGGGTTTGTTCTCATTTCTTAACCTTTTTATACCTGAGTTTCTATTTGAAAAATAGGGCATAGTACTCATTTTGTTAAGTTGGTATGAGGTATAAGAAATAGATTGTCACATGTCAGGCAATCAATAATTGTTGGCGCTATTAAATTATTAGTTTATTAATAACTTGAAGAACAAATAGTCTTCCAATCTTAGCATGCTCAACTGATTATTCTAAAAGAACCACATAATTGCTCTACTATGAAATAATATATTTCTACACTAGGAAAAAACACATCTGGACCACCATTAATTCTTTAAGTCGATCACTGATAAAATTACTTTATTCTAAAGAATTTAGTTGTTACAGAGACTCTTAAAAAGAGACATGCTGTCAGAGAGACGATGGTAGATCTGAAATCCAAAAGCCTGGCTTAGAGTCCTTGTTCACTTCTATGGATGGTTAGGATTTGAATTCCAGTGATAAATCAAGGTTTCAAGTTACTTAGCAAATCAGAACTTCGGTTTTCCACCTCTATAAAATAAAAGTGGTGATACCTTGTAAATTAGTTAATTTCATAAGGTTGTTAAAAGAGAAGAATGGTAAACATGAAAGTGCTTTGTGAAATGTAAAGCACCATCCAAATACCAGGTGTTTTTGTTGCTGTGATAATTATTATAAAATCGAGCTGCTCTGATACTCATTTTGTGCTACTGTGTTCTCTTGTGTTGCGTGAACATGGCTTATCTTTGGAGGTAGCAGGTGGGAATGTTTGATAATGTAGTCACATCCCCTAAGAATGAGGTTTGGAACTTTGAAACATCTCACATGGACTAATAAAATTCTACTAGGCACAAATGACTTCTGCTCTGACACATGACCCTGCTTGGACTTACCTTGGTGTCCCTGCATCCCAGCATCGCGCTGTGTCATGCAGACCATCAGATGCTCTGCATTTGAAGGGAAAGACGTATTTTCTAGCTCACTATCACCACAGTCCTAGTTAATCAGCTCCCTGGTGCTTCTCTTTATGATTGATTCTAGGCTGTGCAGTAGTTCTATGATAAAACTACATGCTCACATGGCTTTTGATTCTATTTGAAGTTTTCATGCTTTTGCCTGAGATTTAGATTTCTTCCTATTTATGAATGGCACCACAAACTTGCTGACTTTCAGAATCAACCAAAAAATTCCCTAGGATCTCTGATTTGGCTGTTCGTTTGTTTGGTTGGTTGTTTTCCTCTTAAAGAACAACCACTACCCTGTCCTTCCCTTTGCTTGCTCTGGAAGTTCTATGAACAGAACTGTAAGATACACGTGTGAAGTTTGGAGATGCTCCCACTTCTCTGATGGAGACGTAGAGATACATCCGGTGTAGCCACTGGGTGCTTGATGTGGTACATAGCTCAAGGGAAGGTTCTTGAGAAAGGTAGGCAGAAATACGTGCTTGGCCATCTGAGTAGGAGACCTTGATGAGGAAAGAATGATCTAAATAATGAGAAGCCAGCTTAGGGGTGAAATAAATTCCAAAGCCCAATGGGATGAAGTGTCCTGAAGTGGATACTAAAGAATAAGAGTATAAATAAAGAATAAACATAGGCTATGCCCACAGGGATAACACAGTAAGTGAAATACAGAAAAGCAAGAGAGGAAAAGGAACATAATAGAAGCCTGTAGCATAGTGCATTTCTTCTCTTTGTTTTTCTGTATTTGTCAAATTTTATATGGTGAACATGCACTATTTTTGTCAACAGGAAAATTAAATGTTCATGTGCTGTGCGACATCCAAGGAAATAGGGTAACTTCTTACAGGATTCTTTTCTTCCCCATCCCTCTATCTTCAGAGGCCAGAATAGTGTCTGGAATATTGTGGGTATTCAGCAAATACTTGCTGAATGGCTGAATTAATTAATCTTGAAAACCACTGCAGAGCAATATGTATCATAGGACTATGGCTATGTTAAAAAGAAAAAATGTAACTAAGTGAACATTTCTACAAGTATGAAGTCATTGGATGATAGGGCCATATGAGTGATAGAACTTGAATTACATTGTACAGAAAGATCACTTTGGCTACTGTGCAGAAGTGACCTTTGGGAACAAAAGCAGAAAAGCTTGACCAGTTAGAAAGTTATTCTAGATGAAAATGATGATAAATGGAACTTAAGTGGTAGGTAAGGAGCGGCTGCTGTTAGACCGTATTTTGCATAACTATGCAATTCTTGCTAGCA
Organism: Procyon lotor; assembly: GCA_028646535.1. NCBI lineage: Eukaryota > Metazoa > Chordata > Mammalia > Carnivora > Procyonidae > Procyon > Procyon lotor. The sequence goes on along the minus strand of CM053614.1, from coordinate 63,664,271 downwards.
AATTGGACTTAGGCTTTGAGGAAAAGAGGATTATAAAGAATGACCCAAGGTTTTTATTGTGAACCACAGGAACAATGACAGTACCATCTTCTGAAAGAAGAAATAGTAGTGGGGATGATGTGTGGGGAGAAGAGGAGAATACATAATTCTCTTTTGGTTATAATACTTGAGGGTTGTCCATTGTATATAAAAGATGCTTAGTTAATACAGTTAATATGACCCTTAATTATTTCGACAAATCTAGATACTTGAGGGGAGAAATCAGAGCTGGAGACAAGAAATTGTGTGATTGTGTTTTGTATTATCATTGAATAGATACACTGAAACCATGGACTGGTTAATCAAAAGATGGAGAAAGAGAGAATGATGGTGGTAGATGAGAAGTCAAATGCTGGAGCCAAGTCCTGGAATGAAAGAGGAAGGATAGGCGAGCAATGAGGGCAGGTGAAGTGTGTTTGGACTTATACAAGATGAATGACAGTAAGTTTTATTAGAATCAGAGAGGAAGGAGAGCATTTACATACACCTTCAGAGAGGCCAACAGGCAGATTCTGATGGGAAGATGGTTTTTTTTTTAGAGATCGAGAGCATGAGCAGGAGTGAGAGGGAGAGGCAGACTCCATGCTGAGCAGGGAGCCTGATGCAGGGCTCCATTCCAGGACCCTGAGATCATGACCTGAGCCGAAGGCAGATGCTTAACAGACTGAGCCCTGGGAAGATGGTCTTTAATTGAGAGGGGGGGAAGGAATGGGGAGGGAATATTGGCAATCTGAATAATAAAATCTGAAATAACATCTTGGTTTGTAGGAGACCAAGTGATTGGAGACATGCCGAGGGTTTACTTAAGATTTGTGCTTAAAAATGTCAGGGGAAATCTGTCAGCTGGGTTGAGTGTTTCTTATTAGCAGTTCTCTGATGCCCGTGGGCAGGCGTGGGTTAGGTGGACAGGTGGAGGTAAGCAGGGCTAACATCATGTCAAGTGGGTGTGACAGAGAACAAGACAGTGGAGGGGACATGAAAAGGAGTGATTAGCAATTACAGGGAACATTTTACTTTCTTAAGTAATGTGAAAATGTTTGATGTCAATCAATATTCTTACACCACACAGTTTATAATATATCCAAAGTATCCCATCAATGCATAATCATATTTTGATGTATATTGAAATCAGTGATGTCTCCTTTTCCTGGTTAAATGCATCCCACCTGCAAACATATAAAATATGCTGTGAAGAATTTAGGGTTGCTTTTTCTGTACTTCTTCCAGTTAAGTTTATGGACCATCTTAGTAGGTATCAAGATACTTTTCTCTACAGTTTGACCAATGATTTTAGAAATTTGTTCTCCCTTTGTTCTTGAGCAGGAAGGTGATTGTCCTTCTTCTTCAGGCCAGAATTTGGCCCTGCAGAAAATCTAGAAGGCATGCACTGAGAGGGAACACATGGAGGAAAATGTCGTTTGTGCCTCAGTAAGGAAGACGGGTGTCCCATTGGACTCGCCAGTGCCCTTTGCTTTCTGGCTTGTAGGTGGGCCTGCCTCCCAGCCGTCTCTCTTCAGCTGCATTGAATGCTCCCTCACAGCTGCCACAGGACAGCACATTTTACAAGAGGAAATCAAATCCTTAACAACAGACGAGAAGATTCATGTCCCTGGCAATTGACGACAGAATAATGTGCATCTGACTTCATAACATGGTTGCATGCAGACAGAATGTGCCAACTGCTCTGAAACGAAATGTCCCAAACCAACTACAGAAATAGATGCTGAACGCCACAATGTGAGGAGAAACAAGAAGCCAAGAAGGGAAAGTGGCAGAATCATTCGAAAGCTGCACATTTGAGCTTTCATTAGATTTGGCTGACGACAGAGATACATTTGATGTTAGCTGGATGAACCATTTAAAGACTGTTTAAGTTGACTTGATTTTATTTAGGTGCCCTCCACCCCCTCCCTTTCACCAGCATCACATTGTAAATAAGGTTTCTGACATTTTAGAAATGACTTTTTCCTTCATAGCCAGACTCTAAACCCTCTTCGTGTCGGTCTGAAGCTTTGGAAAGTACACCAACTCTTCTAGGCCACTAAGCAAACATTTAATTAATTAACATTGTTGAGGTGGAGCGAAACAGCCATAAATATGTGTTGAATGAAGGGAGGTAGGGCTGTCAGGTTTTAGGACCCTCTAACATGGCCAGAGATGCGGACAACTCATCCTTGTATAACATTCGTCCTGGACAAGCAAGATGGCTCCATTGGGACAGGTCAGCCTTCTCTTTGCCTAATGCTGACACATGATATTTAATGCCCTGAAGTAGGAGGAAAACCCTCCTGCATAAAGAAGGCAATAAACAGCCAAGGAACTAGGGGGCTCTCCTCAATTTCCCTCCGGCAGCCCGGCAGCCCTGGAGAAAGCGAATTGTAAAATCCTGACTTGCAGCCACACTGTTTTGAATAAGACAAGGCCCAAATGTTCTTAATTCACTCCTGGGGAGCACTCAATCCAGCTGACTGTAACATAAGGACTTTAATAAAGTAAAAGCAAGTTATCTAGTCAAACCTCCTGCTGCTTTTTTATGATATCAAAATGAAAATAGGCTTAATTTGGTGTTAATGCAATCAAATTTATTGCAGGATCCAAAAATGCTTTATGTTTTCCCCCCTCTCCCCTTGGATATTCCATTGCCACTGATTGTATGGATGAGAAGGGGGGTAGAATGGCTCGCTTGTTGAAAGCAGATGATCTCCCTCTCAATGCTGAGGTATCCTTCACTGAACTTCACAGTTGGAAATATATAAAATGGCCAGTTCAAATGGAATTATGGCTAACCTGAATTATTATATATTGTTCATTTAAGAAGGGAGTTTACTAGGTAATTTTACATGCGATCTTGTTATAAGTCCAATATAAGGAGCTGTTTATCCATGAACTCACTGTAAGTACAAAAGGTTAAATTTGTATTTAACAAATAATTACTGTGTGCCCTGGCCTGCTGGTCGCTGTCCAGGCTTACCCAGATGATAGACGCCTGTTCTCTGTCCATGAGGCTGGTAAATGACACAAAGTAAATACACAAGAAACTGAGCCTTAAAGAAGACAGTGGACAGTAGAATGAGTGTCAAGAGAGTTCAGAGGGTGAATTCAAGCTGTACCCTAGTACCCATTTTAGAGAATTTCAGTTTGCCTGCTTTCTCCATGGTATATATTTCTCCTATCTCTCATTTACTTTTTTTGAAGATTGTGGTCAGCTAGCATTCATTAAGAATAGGTGAAGGAAGTTCTTTATGTATTTTGGAGATAACCCCTTATTGTTACATCATTTGCACATAACTTCTCCCATTTAGTGAGTTGCTTTTTGTTTTGTTGATGGTTTCCTTTACTGTGCAAAGGTTTGTTTGTTTGTTTTTTTCCCTTAATTTATTTTGGTGTAGTCCCAACAACTATATTTTCTTTGGTTTCCCTAGAAAAATGTACCTATGGCTGATGGCAAAGAAATTATTCTCCATGTTCTAGGAATTTTCTGGTTTCAGGTCTCACATTTGGGTCTTTAATCCATTTTGAGTTTGTTTTTGTCTGTGGTGTAAGAAAGTGGTCCAGTTTCATTCTTTCACAAGTAGCTGTCCAGTTTTCCACCATCATTTATTGAAGAGACTGTCTTTTCTCCATTGTATATTCTTGCCTCCTTTGTCATAGATTAATCAAGCATATATCATGGGTTTATTTCTGGGCTGTCTATTCTGTTCTCTTGATCTACGTGTCTTTGTGCCGTATCATAGTGTTTTGATCACTCTAGCTTTGTAGTATATCTTGAAATCTTGGATTGTGATACTTCTAGCTTTGTTTATCTTCTCAAGATTGCCTTGGCTATTCGGGGTCTTTTGTAGTTCCATACAAATTTTAGGATCATTTGTTCTAGTTCTTTGAAAAATTGCTTTGGTTCATATGGACCTTTTAACAGTATTTCTTCCTTCAATCCCTGAACATGGAATATCTTTCCATTTTTTGGTGTCTTCTTCAACTTCTTTCATCACTGTTTTATAGTTTTCAGAGTACATGTCTTTCACATCTTTGGTTAAGTTTATTCCTAGATATTTTATTATTTTTGGTGCAATTGTAAATGAGACTGTTTTTTTAATTTCTCTTTCTGCCACTTTATTATTAGTGTATAAAAAAGCAACAGATTTCTGTGGATTAATTTTGTATCCTACAACTATACTGAATTCAATTATTAGTTCTTGTAGTTTTTGGTAGAATCTTTACAGTTTTCTGCCCATAGTATCATTTCATCTGCAAAAAGTAAAAGATTTACCTCTTCTTTACCAATTTGGATGCTTTTTCTTTTTCTTTTCTTATTGCTGTTAAAGTGGTGAGAGTGGACATCTTTTTTTTATTCCTGATCTTGGAGGAAAAGCTCTCACTTTTTCAACTTTGAGTATGATGCTCACGGTCAGTTTTTCATATATGATCTTTATTGTATTAAGGTATATTCTCTTGAAATCAACTTTGTTGAGTTTTTCTTTTGAATGGATACTGTATTTTAAAAATATATTTATTTGTCAGAGAGAGAAAGAGAGAGAGGGAGAGAAAGAGAGACACCATGAATGGAGGTGGGGGTTGCAGGCAGAAGGAGAAGCAGACTCCCTGCTGAGCAGGGAGCCAAATGCAGGACCTGATCCTAGAACCCTGAGCTCATGACCTGAGCTGAAGGCAGAAGTTTAACCGACTGAACCACTGTTTAACCGACTGAACCACGTGTCCCAGAACGGATATTGTGTTTTTTGTCAAATGCTTTTTATCTATCTCTTGAGTTGATCAGATGATTTTTATCCTTTTTCTTGTTACTGTCATGTATCACATTGATTTGCAAATACTGAACTACACTTGCATCCCAGGAATTAATCTCATTTGATCTTTGTGAATGATTTTTTAAAATGTATTGTTGGATTCAGTTTGCTAACAATTTGTTGAGGATTTTTGCATCTGTGTTCAATAGAGATATTGGCTTGCAGATTTATTTGTAGTATCATTGTTTGGTTTTGGTATCAAGGTAATGCTGGTCTTATGGAATGAATTTGGAAGTTTCGTTTCCTCTTCTATTTTTTGCAGTAGTTTGAGAAGAGTAGGTATTAATTCTTCTTCAAATGTCTGGTAGAATTCACCTGCGAAGCCATCTGTCCTGTGACTTTTGTTGGTTGGGAATCTTTTGATTACTGACTCACTTTCATTGTTAATAATTCACCCATTCAAATTCTCTGTTTCTTTCTGATTCAGTTTGGGAAAGTTATGTTCTTAGGAATTGACCCATTTCTTCTAGGTTGTCCAATTTGCTGATATACAAGTTTTCATAATGTTCTCTTATAATCCATTGTGTTTGTGGTGTTAGTTTTGTTTTTTTTTTTTTAAAGATTTTTTTATTTACTTACTGACAAGAGAGAGATTACAAGTAGGCAGAGAGAGAGGGGGAAGCAGGCTACCTTCTGAGCAGAGAGCTGAATGCAGGACTCTATCCCAGGACCCTGAGACCATGACCTGAGCTGAAGGCAGAGGCTTTAACCCACTGAGCCACCGAGGCACCCCGTGGTGTTAGTTGTTATTTCCTCGCCTTTGTTTCTGATTTTGAGTACTTTCTCTCTTTTTTGATGTCAAGTCTGACTGAAAGTTTATCACTTCTTTTATCTTTTCAGAGAATGAGCTATTGGTTTCATTGATCTCTTCTGTGTGAGTCTTTTTTAGTCACTATTTTATTTATTTCAGCTCTAGTCTTTATTATTTCCTTTCTTCTACTAGCTTTAGAACAAACTTTTAGGCTTTGTTTGTTTTTCCTAGCTCCTTGAGGTATAAGGTTAGATTGTTTATTTGAGATTTTTCTTGTTTCTTGAAGTAAGCCTTAATTGCTATAATCTTCCCTCTTAAAACTGCCTTTGCTGCATTCCAAAGACTTTGGACTGTTATGTTTTCATTTTCATTTATCTCCCTGTAATATTTGATTTTCTCTTTGATTTCTTTGCTGCCTGATTCATTGCTCAGTAGCATGTTGTTTATCCTTCATGTATTTGTGTTATAGGGTGATTCAAATTAAAACGACAGTAAGATATCACTTTGCACATGACAGAATGGCTAAAGTAAAAAAAAAAAAGAAAAGGCAAGAAATAGCAAGTGTTGGTGAGGATGTGGAGGAAAAGGAACACTTGTGCTCTCTTGCTGAGGATGTAAATTGGTACAGCCATTGTGGAAAATAGTTTCCTCAAAAAAATTAAAAATAAAATTATCATATGATCTTGTAATTCTACTAGTGGGTATTTAACTGAAGAAAATGAAAACACTAATTTGAAAAGATATATGTACTTCTATGTTTATTGCTAAATTATTTACAATAGCTAAGATACGGAAGCAACCCAAATGTCTGTCCATAGATGAATGGGTAATGAAGATGTGGTATGTTTGTGTTCGTATATGTATATATATATGTATATATACACACATATATGTACACGTATATGTGTACTTATATATGTATTTATGCATGTATATATATGTGAATATGCATGTATATAATGGAATCTTGCCATTTGCAAATATATGGATGGACCTAGAGGGTAATGTTAAACAAAATGCCAGTCAGGGAAAGGGAAATACCATAATATATTTTAAAATACCATAATACATATAATGTCACTTAAATGTGCAATTTAAAACAAAAGAAATGAATGAATAAAGAAAAAGACAAGAAAGGGTTTATAAATACAGAGAATAAACTGGTGGTTATCAGAGGGGAGGTGGGTAGGGGAGATGGATAAATGGATGAAAGGGATTAAGAGTATACTTATTTTGATGAGCACTGAATAATGTATAGAATTGTTGAATCACTATATTGTATATCTGCAATTAATATAATACTGTATGTTAATTTTATGTTATTTAAAAAGATAGGCCCCTAACTCTAGCAGGTTGGAGGGGGAAGCACCCCAAAGAGGACTTTACCCCGGTACTTGAGGTAGGAGATGCGAAGGATACTGACCTCCAAACTCTATCTTTTGAATAATTGTAAAATCTGTAAACTTCTCTCTACTCTCACTACCCCAATCTAGCTCAAACTCTATAGTCTTCTCTTCCATAGACGACAGATTGCTGAGTGCCTGCTAACTATTCTCTGCCATCCACTTTTCATCTCTCCCGCTTAAAAAAATAGATGCAAAAGAAGAATTAATTTAGGATAATCAGGTTGGCTCATTGGGACTGTACTAAAGATAACAAGTCAATGCTTGTAGAAAACATGAGTGCACATACCATACAGAATGGGAAGTGTTATGCATATGGTGTCTTCTAAACTGCCCAAATGGTGGTAGAACATGGTGTTGGCTAAATCATTTAGCATGAAGGGGATATTGATAAATTGCCAGATAAAAATTTTTTTGTAGTACATAATAAAAACCATCAGTGAAGACAAAGAAAACTTAGATACCTGAGAAAATGTCCTCTTAGACAGATGGGCGAGGCATACCATCTGTCTATAGAGTGATATTAATGGTCTGTACTTGTGACTGTTACTTTAGGTATCAGGTGATGACCAATGAGGTAAGAACAACTCCAAAATCAGCAGAGAGGTGGATCATAGTCAGTTTGGAATTCTGTCAGGAGAGTTTTGAACTTTTGTGGTGAGCTGTTTGGGGGCCATGGGTTGATGATAATTTGGATTTACTATATTGTGTGTATGTGTGTGTGTTGTGTTAGGATGGGTTATCTTTCCTCTAAACCAGTAATTACAATACAATAGATGATATATCTTCTTCCTCTCTCTCTTTATAGCCCCCTGTGTTGTGTTGGAGTATTGTTGTTCTCCTGCCCAACAGAGTATGGCGCACTCCTTTTAGAGGGGTCCATCTTTGCCTTTGCTCCTGGCACTCAAGTAGTTTTGAGATAAAATTGTTAGTTAATTATCGAAAATGGAATTTTTTTGCATTTTTTGCATAATTTTCAGAATTATACATTAGCCAGTATATATAGTACATCATTAGTTTTTGATGTAGTGTTCAGTGATTCATTAGTTGTGTATAACATCCTGTTCTCATCACCACACGTGCCTCCTCTCTAATACCCATCACCCGGCACCCCCCTCCTCTCCACCCCTCTCCCTTCTGTAACCCTTAGTTTGGTTCCTGGAGTGCAGAATCTCATGGTTTGTCACCCTCTCTGATTTCTTCCCATTCAGTTTTCCCTCCCTTCTCCTGTGGGTGCCTGAATGCGGCAGAATAGAATCTTAAAAATTCAAACCCTGCTGTCAATTTTAGGATTTGGAGGAAGAAGTGACCACAGAATTGATCCAATGAGAGTGGAGGTATCTCTCAGTTGCGATAAAATTGGCCAAGTTATCAGCAACCCATAAATTGAGTATGAAATAGAAATAATCTATCCTTTCCTTTACCCTTGGAGCAATGATATCCATCTGCAAGCCACAGTACACTGATGGAAGGGATTGCTGGCAGAGTAGCCTCAAAAGCTACGTGGGAACATTTATTCAGTAGCTCGTAAGAAGAATAACAGCAACAACTTACATCTCAATGGAACTTTAAAATTTATTTATTTATTTTTTAGAGCTTTTATTTATTTATTTATTTGATAGAGAGAGAGAGAGAGAGAGAGAGATCACAAGTAGGCAGAGAGAGAAAGAGAAGCAGGCTCCCTGCTGAGCAGAGAGCCCGATGCGGGGCTCGATCCCAACACCCTGAGGTCATTACCTGAGTCGAAGGCTTTAACCCACTGAGCCACCCAGGTGCCCCTCAGTGGAACTTTAAAATTTAAAGTGAGCTTCCACATATATTATTTGATTTGATTGTTAACACATCTCCTGAACTGTGAAGTAAATATACATGGTAAGGAAAGTATACCTACTCTTGGCCTGGTTACCTAGAACAGCTCTTAATCAACATGAGATGATACCAGTCCCTATTACATTGGATGTCAGTAACTCATTTATTGCCTTTGTAAATCAGGACCAATATTGGTGGCACTGTATTTTATATTAGATAAGAAATTCTACATGCATACTCTTCTAGAAAACCAAGCAGTTAGAACGTGGGCTAAAATTAAATCTCAAAATTCTTTCTTTTATTCTAATAGTGATAAGGAAGATGGTCTCTCTCTAATTTTATATTATAGAGGAAGTCTGAGCTTCTATTTATAAGTGGTGGTCACATCTTTCCCAATTCAATATTTAACTACACATTAGCATATGATACTTAATTTGAAATTATCATTAACTTCCCAGTCGGCATGTGGCATTCCTCTTTCTAACTTTAAACCATTTCATTCTGAAAGTATAAAAAAAGGCCCGAGGCAGCAGCAAGATTGAACTGGACACATTTTCAACTCAATGATGCATTCAATTTTAACATTTTTGTCTTATAATCAAAACTCTGTACTGGCACTTTAAATGTAAAGGTATTAGATGAATGGCATAGAAAAGATAAATTGTCCTCAGATGGCTTTTGTGGTATTACAAAGAAGTTATTTTAGAAAGAACTTTTTATATCAGAGCTCTTTCAAAGAGCTAGTTCGGGGAAACATTTGGTATTTACAATAACTAGTATTTCTAAAACTGCAAAGCTCATATTCTACTAAAAAAATTCTCACTTCTCAGAAATTTAAAGAACCCCTAGATGCTAAATGCAAAGCTATTTTAAATAAAGGAAACAGACCATCAGGGAAAGAAAGCTGCAGCGTGATTCACTGGAAGCCGCCATCACAAGCTCTGGCTCTATCAAGTTGTGTGAACTTGAGAACAAAATAATGTCTCCCCAGACCTCAGTTCCCTCACCTGAAGTCAGATGGGGCTGGACTACGTGACAGGTAAATCCCATTGCAGCTCTAATGAATGGTGGTCATAAGCTTTAATTTTTTTATTATTACTTGGATGTGACTCCTTCACCCGCCTCACCAGATGAGGTTGTTTTAGCATTTCTATCCAGGTTTCACTGAACATATTTCTTCTGCTTTTCCACAACAGATCTCAGCTCTTTGAAAATTTTTTCCATGTTTTTCTGGAGGTTCTTGGGTCTGCCCTATGGCCACAGCTCCTCACCACCCCCCTCTCGCAGACACTCAGCTCCACCATATGCGGCAGGGCTTTGCTATTGTGGTTGACCAGTTGCCCCTCTGGCCTGTTGCAACTCCTATGCTGTAGATCTTTGAGATGCAAAAATTGTGCTGTGTTTCCTGCAAGTTCCTGCAACAGAACCAGTTTATAAATGCCTTTTCCTCCTGAGACTTCAGACCCAGTCCATGAGATTGAACTGTGGTGGATAGAGGCTGGGGTGTCCTCTCCATTTCCTTTTTTCTTCTCTGGCCATAGAACCTATGCAGTAATCTCACTAATCCTTTCTCCTCTTAAGTAAATTATTAATGTGTCTAGATTCCCGAGAGGTTGTTGACTCCACAAACGCAATCTTAGTTTGGGCCCCAGTACAAGCTTCTCTCTGACTGTACTTTTACCAACACTTGTTGGTGGGACTTGATACTTTTAAAGCAGTGCATAGTACATCCTGCAACAATTAGCTTTTTCCTCTTGAATAAACAGAAGAGATAGCTAATGTGAAGAAGGATGCCTTCAGATTAGAAGCATCTTGATCTTAGGTCACATTGATTTTCCTGTTAGAGGTTCTTTCTTATAAGATCTACTCTTTGGTCATTCTGAATTTTCTAATCATGATCTGTGTGATATCAATGCCACCATCAAAGCCACCAGTAGATGTTTATAAATATGACTTCAATTTAAACAAGAAGTAAACTAACAAATGTGATACATCTGAAGGGACTCCTCCATATGATTAGTTTCTTCTTGAATATCATTATGTCTGAGTATACAGGAAGCACACAATGTTACTGTGTGTTCGGGTTAAATTGAATTTACCTCTCTGGTTTTTATCTCATTGAGAAAATGGGGACACTACCTTCAAGTGATTTTTAAAGTCCCCTTGAACTCTAAAATTCATGATTCTATAATCTTGAGATGTTTAATCCACTAATTAAATGATAATACCTTTTCTCTTTGATACCTGTCAAATTTACTTTAGAAACTATTATCACATTTCATTTATTTTCTAATAAATTTCTGACAGCACGAATTAAACATTGAAGGATCCCACTGATGATGTTAGATTAAGCCTACATCATGTTAAGTGGGGTCTGAAGAAAGAAAATCATCTATTATGGTTATCTCACATATTACCTAATAGGGGAATTGTTTGAGGTTTCCAGGTGCTATTTATTTTTAGTGGGAGGTGATAATTAGCATTTTTATACCCATCAGGCAACCCTCTATATGTTGTTTCTTCATCTACTTTCATAGCTCTATATATTTAGATGTGAAATGACACTAAAATCAATCACTTTCTATGTGTGCCAGTTGGGTTTAGTTGTGCCAGAAGAGTTTAATTTTGGAGAGAAAAAGGTGATAAAACAGCTTTGACAGCATAAGTTTAATAGATAGACATTTTTGTGGAATAGAGCCATAACTCACCCCCCTTGGAAACCTGTACTTGCCGTAAAACTAGCTAGTGTTACAGTCTTTGACTCCATTTGAACATGTTGGAGGAAATTAATTTCATCATTGTATTCCATTATTATATGAATAAATAATTTTGGGGTATCTTATCCTCTCTGGTTACCAGAGAAAATGTTTAATTTCTGTTTAGGACTTTTCTCCCCCCAATGTTCTCTTCTCTTTTAAAAACATAGTGTTCATACCCTTGTGGATTCTTTATGTTGTTCCCAGAGTTGATTGCTTTAATGCTTTTTAGGCTTACCATTTTTTCTGAACTCCATGTTTGCTTTTGATTTTTCTGTTCAGAAACCAAGACCCATGGACTTCCCTTAAAATGTTACTTTCCTTTCTTAGTAATGTCTTTAAATCCTTACCTATGTACATATACATAAAACCACTGAAACTCAACAGTGAGGAATTGGTAATTTAAACAATTTAAAAAAAGTTATGATTACTTCAGTAAGTCTTTATAGTTTATATGAGTTAAAATTATTAAAGTGGCCATAATGATCCCAACATTTCTCTGAACTGCTAAGATCTAGCTTCTGGCCACCTAATTGTCACCTTGACACATTTGCAAAGGACACTCACTTTGCACTTGAATGTTCTTTTTTCTTATTGCTGTTTTTTTACCCCTAGATAGTTTCTTAGTTCAAGTGTCTGCCATATGGTTTCTAGTCTCAGTATATATAGTGTCAATCAAGGTCATCATAAAGACCCATGCCAATATTCCTATTGCAGATTCGAAATATGTCCTCTCACTTATAAGAATTATGCACTAATCCTGTTTGCTTTCATCATCTAAATGCAAGAGATCAGTGTTTAAAACATACATTTTCAAATTTTCATTAAAGAATGAAATGAAATTTATTTAATGGAATAATTAAGTTATTCTATAAAATTAAATTCCATAATTAAATTCCATAATTCCATAAATTATTCCATAATTAAATGGAATTTAATTTTATTAAAGAGGAAGAATAATAAAAATGATGTAATTTTCATTAAAGAAAATGACAAAAATAAAAAAATAAAAAAATAAAAGTTATGCATACCTTTCTGTCCTTGGGTAGCCAGCCACTAGTAGTATTTACACTTAAGTAATGTAATTGTGATTTGTCAGCTTTTAATTAGTGAGGTCCTTTCTTCTCTTATTCTGAAGTAAATTGTTTAAAGCATTATGTGTGCTTTATGGCATTTCTGAATAACAGATTTTTAGACAGGCAAGAGTTAATCTTTGCCTAAAATTCATGTAAAAGTCTGAGACTGAGTGATAATCACTGGAATTTAAAGTGATTGACAGCGATGTAACAGAATTTTATCTTGTAAAAATTATGTAAAAGAAAAAGTATTGTATATATAAAGCTTGAAACAGATGATAATATTCTGACATTTGGGAGACATTCAAATCCCAGAATTTTATAACTCTTTCAAAGATGCATGTTGACCTATTCAGAAAAAAGATATCCTGATCCACAGCCCAAATACCATAAATTCCCTTTTCATGTCCTTAAGCACTAAAGGAGAGTAGTGCTCATGTTAATATATATTTTCTTTGCCATCTTCCAAAACTTTATGACCTTTCTATCCTTGACCTAATTATACAAGACAAACAGAAATTGTTTTCCCTGTGGGTTTACTTATATGCTATTATTGAACAGAGGGAATGAGTAATCATATATGTAAGAATGGAGACTAGAAGTTGTATAAAGGAAACAAATTGGAAAGTAGTTATTGGCTTCATAAATCATTCATTTAATTTTGAAAAGCCCTTATTTTCTTTAAATTTAATCATGCTTTTTTTTTTTTAATCAGACATTTTTAAGAACTAATGTATAAAATTGTATATATTGGGTTGAAATTACAGTGCAGTTCCTTTATAATCTGTCCGGTAGTTTACTCAGGTTTTACTCAAGACATATTTATTGAGTGCATCTTTCATAATACACCTTTTGAGCAAATACACTTACTTTATTTGGTGAGGCATTATTTAATACTAACCATATCAGCATTACTGATGAGGAGTTGTGGTGAGACTTGTTTTAACAATTGTTCCAGAATGGTTTTCTTAGGGCGTAGGGTTAAGCACTGATTCAAGAACCATCTGGATGCCAAATTTATACTATTTTCCAGAAGGTATTAAGATTCCTGAAGAAATTATCTAGGAAAGTAACGATATAGGAAAGTAACAGTATCTAATATGCATAGGGAAGGTATATTTCTGTGTATTTTGTTTTTGAGTATCTTACTCTGGGGGTTACAGAGAAAAAGTTGACAGTGGTCAGCCTAAGGCACCTCTTTCTGAAAGATAAGATAGAAGATAGAGAGGAAAGACAGAAGAAATGATATTAACATTTAAATAATAAGAATACTTTGACTAAATGTGCTCAGGAACTAAATATAGCTATTCTGTTTCAAAAGATCCCAGCTGGAAGAATGTTCCCATTTATTAAGTATCTCTCTCAAAGTCACTAATAAAGTTTTTGAACCTTAAAAGGTAATGCATTAAAAAGTATTAAGCATTTCAGGTGCTACTTCTGAGGTCACAATATTTGGTTGAGATGCTGGTTGAGAGTCTACATTTATGTGTAAGTGTTCTGACAGATCCTAAGAAAACTCAGCTGCCCTTGGCATTACATGTATTCCATTATGGTGATACTTCATGAAAGAATTTTACTTTCTTCACAGTTAGGAAGATGGGTCCTTGTACCAAGAATGAGCCACTGAAGTCACTTCTACTTTTTTTTTTTTTAAGATTTTATTTATTTATTTGACACAGAGAAATTGAGATCACAAGTAGGCAGAGAGGCAGGCAGAGATGGGGAAGCAGGCTCCCCGCCGAGCAGAGAGCCCGACACGGGGCTTGATCCCAGGACCCCGAGATCACGACCCGAGCTGAAGGCAGAGGCTTTAACCCACTGAGCCACCCAGGCGCCCCAGTCACTTCTACTCTTAGTTACAACTTTTCTTCAGAAAGCATGCTCAGGCTCAGTAATGTCGGGAGATGAAAGAGGATAAAATGGAGTGATAGTGGAAAAGCAAGAACTGAGGAATTGATGTGGTACCATTTCACTCTTTCACTTTTCGTGTACATAACCGGTTAATGGACGTCTAAGGCTCCATTAAAAAAAATGCTGAGATAACTCGAACCCTGTAGATTGATTATAAAGAACTAAACTAGACAGTGAATTATCAAAATAGGTCAAGAAGTCATTCTGCAACAGCCAGGTGCCCTATAGAGCAAAGTCAAGTAAGATACAAGTCCTTGACATAAGTCCTTGGATAGTTTAGTTCTGCAAAGGAGACCACCCCCCCAAAAAAAAGTCAACTAGTATGGTGCCATATAGCACAAATGGTAAGATACATAAGACTCCTTAGAACTGTAGACAGAATTCTACAGTCTACTGATGAAGAAGGCTGATGAATAAAGACCTTTGGGAAAAGGTGACTCTGATAAAGGGATGAGAATGACTTAGCTAGATTAATATGAGGGAGAAGGTTAGAACTTTTAGAAGGTCCTAAGAGTATGTGTCAGTACTCATGCACACTTGGAGGTATAAATAATACATCATAGAAGGTACTCTTAGTGACTGTGGGAGGTATCAGAAGGTGCATCTAAGCGAGGTCATCAGAAGACCAGATCCTGGAGGGGTCTTAGTTATAAAGATTACATAATTTATCCTGAAAGCTATAGAAAGACAGTGAATTCCTTTTTAGACCTCATCAGGTAAAGAAATAACCTTTCTTCTGTTCTACAATAGTTGATGTGTCTAGGAAATTACTGTATGTCTTGCCTTAAATATGAAAAAGTGTCCTAAATGAAGAGACAAATTTTAGCTTTGTTAAGAATAAAACTTGAAAGTTAAAAGAGCAGACTGCTACTTTTGGAACTCTTGTTTAGAACTGATGAAGATAACCAGGGTATTCATGAATATTTTCTGCATACTTTTATCTAATTGAGTTATGTCATTAAGTTGCTTTCTCTTGATGCTCCTGGTTTATGTGGTAGAAATGACAAAATAGCACTTCAGAAGCAAGCACACAAAACACTGTTATGATGAATTTAAAATATGACAGTTTACAGACAGTAATGGACATATAGATTGCTGTGAATTTACACACACATGTACCTACCCCCTGCAAATACATGTACATATAATATTGAATGTTTTCTTTCTTAAAGCTTTATTAATTTTTTCATTACATGTGTTGCCTATAGTTTGAACTCTCAGTAATTTATTCAGCTGCATTTGATAAATGACTCATGAAATTACTCCTATTTTTTTATCATTTTGATACAGCAGTACAATACTGCCCTGGGTTAATTTACTATATCCAGTAATTTCAAGTAGAACAATGACTCCTGGCTAACAAATATTTTCGGCTGATTTCCATTTCTATGTAACCTGCTCTGCCTTTGAGTAGTCATTATATAAGAAATATATAATACACTAATCTCAATGAAGACAATGGGGAAAGTGCAATAAAAACATGATGAGTTTACAAAGTTTGTTTGATTTGAAAAGTTGTTGTACCCAGTGTTTTATAGAGCATTTTAGTCTATTATTTTAAAATGTCTTAAGTAAAAAAAAACAAAAACAAAAACTGTTTCCATTTATCAAGTGTTGGAATTCCTGATGCACCACTTACTAGCCGAATGGGCTTTGGCCAAAATTTTTTAACATCTTTACATTGCAATTCCAGCATCTGCACAAAGGGGATAATTAAAACTAGAGCTTCACAGATTTCATGAATCCATGCATGTAAAGACCTTTAAAACAATCACTGGCAGGTAATAAGCATTTAGTATTTATTAACCAGTATTATTATTATGATTTTACTTTAAGATTAAGAACCTAGTTTCCTGTATTTTAGGGCAAAATTAGTTGCATCTGATTCCAAGTCCATGTAAATGTGATCTATAGTGTCCCTTTTATGTTTCTCCAAGCTGTAATATTATGACCCTTTCCCTTTGCTTCACTGGTTTTAAATATCCTGCTGAACTTAAAGGATTAGTTCAAGCCTATATATCTTGTTAATATTTGTCTAAATACTTCATCCGACAAAACTCCTTCTTTGTTAGCATCTTACCTTTCTGACATATCTTCTCAATAATATTGTATTAATGTCAGAAAGATTTGTAGAGTACGCCTTGCAGAGTATGTGCTTGGTTAATAATTTTTTCTCATTCCTTCTCTTCATCATCGTTCCATAAACGAGAAACTAGATTACTTGGAGCACAGAAAGACTGGGGGAATTATTACCCAGATTTTCAAACTCTTACCAGTGTGTCACTTTGTTAGCTATAACTCACTCCTTCCCTGGGCTTATCCAACCACCCCTTTTTATAACTTTTTTTTCAGACCCTTTGTGTACATTTACAGCTAAAGTTATATTGAGAAGATGACTGAAATAACATAATTTTTTTTAAGTGCTACAAATGATACACATTGGTTTTTTCCCCAAATCACCTACTTGTTCTAGAAAAATTCAGATTTGATTGGCACAATTTTCTTCTCTAAGAAAAAGCAGCTTTCAGCTCGGGAGAGTGAAAGCTTCATCTACTGAGGGTCATTACAGAACTGTGCCCCAGAACAGAAGCTTCCAAATTCTAAGAAAGCTTAATTGGATGTTCTACCCGACGATGATAATATGGTTCATTTCATGATCAGATGAGATTGAGAGAGTTGAGTCTTTTCTGATATTCAAAGTTACTTGATTGTTTTCCTTTAATTTAGCATTTTGATAAGGCAAGATTTATACTTCAAGATCAATTTATACATTGAGATAAAGGTTTTGGTTCATAGATCAAAATATAAGAACAAAATTGATTTTATTTTATAATCATTATTAGTAATGTTTTAGTATTAGATGATTTGTGTTTCAAAAAATGATCTTGCTGAATAGAATCAGGTGATTCATTCTTCTTTCCATTGTGGGGTATACAAACTTGGATTATGTAGGAGCACTGCAGGAGATAACAGATAATAAAAAAAATTTGCCTTTCGCACATGTACAGTCTGCCTGCTTCTGTGAATGGTGTGTGACTCTCCAAACAGGGCAATACCAAAATAAGACAGTTTGGAGTGGCCATTCCCTACAGAATGTGCTGGAAGCCATGTGGAGGGACGTCATTTGTATTTTTGATAAAAGAAGCTTTGTTGTCAACTTCATCACTTTAAGGTCTACTCAGAATAAGGAAGCTGAAAGCAATTATCCAAGAATTTTGGTGCATTTTATCTATTCCAATGAAAAAAAAAAATAACATGCCTTTTATACAGTTGGGATGTGTAAGAAAGTAATCCCTTCTGCTTTTACTTGTCCTATAGATAGGACACCTATCTATATATCTCCGTGGCAATTGTCCATTTTTAAATCTCAATTTTATAGCCTTAGTAGTCTGCCTTTTATAAGATAATGATATGTATGTTCTAGGACGTGTATTCTGACTCAACTATAGATGGACTATCCATGAATAAATATTTTGATCTCTCCAGGATTGCATTTCCTAAACTCTAAATGAAGCTGTTGGATGAGATAACATCAGAAACTTTTATGGTTTAATTGATTGTGTCATATTAGATCTTCTTTTTACACTTTTCCCTCTCTTTTCCCTTTCTTTTTAATTTGCTCCTTTCTTTTGATGCCAAAAACTATTCTTGGAACAAAACATACAACATCTCTGCCTTTATGGAGCTTATGTTATATTGATCATAAATTGAAGCAAATAGGTGTATGGTTACATAATGGGGATGGAGAGTAAGATCAGTGCAATACTCCCAGAGTGTTGTGTGGTCTGATAAGAGATGTTTGCCACAGTCAGTTAATCACACGGTCAAAGGAAATAAAATTGAGTATCCCTACTTGATTAAGTTAATTAAGCTCTACTAGATTTTCAGAAAAACTGTTAAGAATTACAGTCTGACAGAGAGATCTGAGGCTCAACCAGATACTCCTATATCACCTATGTCTCTGAACAGAACAACCCCCTTCTTGAAGAAGAAGAAGCTTTAAGAAAATGATGCTATTATAACAGTAAATGTATATACTACGAAAATTATTCCAATATTTCTTCAAATGGAGTGAGTTAATTTAGTAAATATATAGGGAAAGAGAGATAAAAAAGTTTGGGAGAGACTGTTGGATCCTGGCTTGATACTTACACTAATTCCTGATGTTACAGAACCTCAGTGAATTCTACCAGTAATAGATTTTGAGGGTAAGGGGATAAATGAAAATGAGCTAAATATGCCTAAGGCAAGAATCAATAGGGAACAAACTCCAGGATATCCCCAATTCCAGATTATAAAAGTATAGGGGTGTACTGGACCCATTTTGTATTTACTTACAGAGTTGTTGGTGTACATCTCTTTCTATAGTTTAGTGACTTGACTTTGGTACCTTGGAGGTGGCCACAGTGGAAGTATTGATGGAAATCAACAAACACTACAAATCAAGATATATTTTCCCCCAGAAAACTGTTGTTAACAATCTACCAGCACAAGGAGAATAGCAAATCCCTATACTGGCTCCCTATAATTTTTAGTATGAGTTATTACACTGGGAAAGTAAAGTGGAAGTTTTGGGTTAATTCTATAGGGCAAAGAACTCTGGTTGGGTTGCACGATATAACTGGAAGTTGTGATCTGGTGAGGAGGAGGTACATGTGCATGGGACAGTTTAGATCTTATTAGGTGGGGATATTTTTGGATTAAGGGAACAAGGGTGTGTGTGCATGTGTTAAGAATCAAGTAAAACTGGGTATTTACCCTAAAGATAACAATGTAGTTATTACATTGTTACAAATGTAGTGATCTGAAGGGGCACATGCACCTGAATGTTTGTAGCAGCAATGTCCACAATAGCCAAACTATGGAAAAAACCTAGATGTCCATCAATAGATGAATGGATAAAGAAGATGTGGTATATATATACAATGGAATACTATGCAGCCATCAAGAGAAAAAAACCGAAGTCTTGCCATTTGTAACGATGTGGATGGAACTAGAGGGTATCATGCTAAGCAAAATAAGCCAGTCAGAGAAAGACAATTATCATATGATCTCTCTGATATGAAGAATTTGTGAAGCAGGGTGGGGAGTCTTGGGGGGTGGGGGAGGGAAATGAAACAAGATGGGATCAGGAAGGAGACAAACCGTAAGAGACTCCTCAACTCACGAAAAAAACTGAGGGTGGCTGGGAGGTGGGGGGGTGTAGGAATAGGGTGACTGGGTTATGGACATTGGAGAAGGTATGTGCTATGGCAAGTGCTGTGAAATGTGTAAGCCTGATGACTTACAGATATGTACCCTGGGGCAAATAATACATTATATGTTAAAAAAAAAAAAAGAATCAAGTAAAAAAGAACAAAATAGATCAAAGTACAGTGATCCATCATGTTCAAAGTGATGCCCCAGTGACTGTAACCAAGCCCTATTTCTAGTCCTGACTGAATGATTAATTCTCAGGCAGATACAAGGGCCACATTTGAATAATCAAATTTACTGTCCCTGGGATTTAATTTGAGCTGAGACATCTGGAAGATTGGAGGTCATAGGAACAGGGTAATCTTATGCAGGTGATATTTTGTTTCTGGAGGGTAATAACACAGACTTGGCCCTGCTGGGCATGGCTTATTCCATCCCTAGTGAGATCGTGGATCGCAGTTTTATTCTGTCCTTGTTCACTAGAATTCTCAGCCCAGTAAAGCACTTTTCAGAGAAACTAGGACTTGCTTCATTAGTCATTTCCTAATTGGAAAGAATGGTTAATAGTTGTCTGGACCCTGGCAATGAAAATAGGGAGGGGATATGTGGGTGAAAGTACAAGATGGATCTAATCTAACATTACTTTCTCCTGTAGTCCTTGACTTCTTTCTTTTATATCAGGTTCTTGCTTTTTAATATTACTTAGCATGAATCACCTTTTGATCTAAGTTTGCTTTGACTAAACCAACAAATCGTTAGAATTAAAGTTAGTTATGTGCAAGCTGTTGAATTTGCTCTTCATGATTGAACGTTTGCAAAATAATCCTCTATAAATTCCCATTTTTTATAATAGAAACTATTAAATCTACAAAACTTACTTTGGGTGTAATGCTTTTATTCTCTATTCTGATTTTGTATTTCACTAATTGGAGCAGTTGAGAGGCTATAAATGTTTGAATTGGGTAAATTTTTAGATCTGTGCAGCAAGAAAGGCACAGTGGAAACATTACAGAGTAGTTTGAGGAATTGGGAGGCTCCAGATCATTTGAATGCTCCAGGATACCTTATTTTAATGATTGGTGTTCCTTAATTTCCTCTCAGTATATCTTCCATATAAAAGAATTATGAGGTTGTGAATTTAACTGGTACTTTAGTTAAGCACCCCTAGAATCAATTCCTATATTTGATATTTAATTAGCTCCAGCTCTATGGTGACAAAGATAGGGTTTTGTTTGTTTGTTTCAGCATGGTAATGTACAGAAACTGAGGATCAAGCCAAATCTTGTGGTAGGCAAGGGTTGTTTTTAGAGTTTTCTCATTTGAAATTTCTCTGTACCATTGGATATCGTAAAGATACTATCATAGACCTAGAATTTTTCATCCTTAGTTGTTTCTCCAGTAACCAAAATCAGTAACTTGATTGGTTAATTCACTGTTCTGTACCATCATGGGCTAGAACTTTTATGTCCTGAAGATGGTAAAGTATCCATGTTTTGTTCCATGTTAACCACATAACACATTGAAAAAAAAGATAAATTTCTCTAAGGACCTGCGGCCGTTCTCCTACTCCTAGTATCTCATTCTGTGTTTGTTAAGGTGTCTGTGGATGAAAGCAGTAGATGGTACCTGACTAGGCCTTTTGACGCTACATTTGCACAAATTGGCCATCGTGATGTGGCTATGCTTACATAATATAAACAATAATATGCATTTTAATCACTTTATAATCAGACAGTGGCATAATATAAAACGATACATGAAATATGGGTGTCAGATATAGGTGACCTGGCCTGCAAGTGACTTCACAATCATAAAATATTATTATGTTATAATTTCAGGGACATAAAGTTGATGGTATAAAAGGCTAGGAAGCCTTCCTGTGGCTTCCCAAGACTTGTTAGGATCTAGGGCCTGAGTAGGAGAAGATAATCCCTACCAACCTAAGTATATTGTCCACAACAACCTGGAGACTTGAAAAGCAGCACTCACTCCAAATCTTTTACCTTTGTTCCTCCTAGAACATTCTCTTGAGAATGT
Source organism: Procyon lotor (assembly GCA_028646535.1). Taxonomy (NCBI): domain Eukaryota; kingdom Metazoa; phylum Chordata; class Mammalia; order Carnivora; family Procyonidae; genus Procyon; species Procyon lotor. The sequence goes on along the minus strand of CM053614.1, from coordinate 63,642,491 downwards.
ATCTTCTGTGTATTTCAGAATGGTTTGTACCTTCTGTAGGAACAATTGTGATTGTTTTTGTTGTAACAAAACAATTGTAATTGTTGTAAAAACAATCACAGTTCTTTCCTTCTCTAAAACTCCTATCTACTCTTTTAGAAGATTGAGTCACAAACTTTGGTTAAATTTTTTTTTTTGATAAAAAAATGAAGGAAAAATAGGAATGTTTCTTGAAAGGAAAATGAGATATTTTACAAAATTAAGTAGGTAGATAGTTTGGTCTCAGGAAGGATAAATTCTAACTCATACTGCCTTAAACAAAAAGGAAACTCATTGACTAATATGGCTGCTACCTTGTTGGTTTGATCCAGCACCTCTCAACTTTCACCAAGAAATTAGCTTCTTTCTGTTTCTCTTCTGCCTTTGTACCACTCTAAAGTTGACTGCTTCTGTTGTGTCTTAGGACTGCAGCCATAGGCTTCTGAGGGTTCATTCTTCCTGCTTATATCAAGAGCGTGCATATATGTGTGTGTGTGTGTGTGCGTGTGCGTGTGTGTGTGTGTGTGTGTTTGAAGGAGGAAGGGAGGCAGAGAGAGAGAGAGAGAAAGAAATATGTCTATTTTAATCACTGAATAAAAGTCCCAAGCTTCCCTATGACTGGACTAATTTTAGCACTTGTTCATTCATGGAAAATCATACACTAACTACTTGGCTTAGGCATTGGTTTGCTGCTAAATGATTAAAACAGCTCTCTGAAAAAATATAACCGTGTATATATGTACGTAAGATCATTATAAATTTTACTCATGGAAAGGATGTCTGGCCCGCAATTCACAAATAAAAAAATATATAGCACTCTTCAATGTAAATTCCATATGACCAATTAATTCTCAGAATTACTAACTTTTTTTTTTTTTTAAAGATTTTATTTATTTATTTGACAGATCACAAGTAGGCAAAGAGGCGGGCGGGGGGGGGGGGGAAGCAGGCTCCCCGCTGAGCAGAGAGCCTGATGTGGGGCTCGATCCCAGGACCCTGAGATCATGACCTGAGCCGAAGGCAGAGGCTTTAACCCACTGAGCCACCCAGGCGCCCCAGAATTACTAACTTTTGCCAAACTCTCCTATCTGTAGCCAACCTATGGTTGAAATCCAATAATGATTTGAAAACATCCTAGCTTTTGGGAAACCTCACCAATTCATTCATTGATGATGTGAGTGAGTTACTTGCTCATTTGGACAATAATTTTAAAGTGTTGGAAGAATATATATTATTTAGCTACCAGCATGATGTCGCTGACCACAGAGTTCAGGAAAGGTATGTGGTAGCACAATATTACATAGAATTCCCACCATACAGATACAATAAATGTCAAAATCTAAAGAACATCAATTCTAATAAAATGCAGTAAGATAATATAAAATGATTAGGAATTGTTGTATTTTAAGTATTTTCATATAATTTAAGCATAGTTCATAATTTAGTTTTTAATAATGACTCAACTCTGTATATTAGTCTTGACTTACAGACTTTGAAGAAATTTAGTGGTTGGCTCCAGAGAGCTGCTATGAGCTAGGTCCAGCACACCTAGGTTGAGGTCTAGGTTATATACCCACCCCAATTCTAAAACTGTGGCATGGGGATGAATTATGTTGTTGGCTTCAGCAAATCAGGAATATCTTGAATATCTTGAATTAGAGATTGGATAATACCATCCCAATTACATGAATGAGGTATTAGGATACTGTTAGCACTGGGGAAGGGAAGATGAATTCCAGAAAGGCAAATAAAAATTTCTGCTGCCAGCAGGAGCATGAGTTTCCTGGGGTTTCAGTAGCAGGAACTTGGGGTCCTTTGCTACAGTGTCAACCTGGCATGACTCAGATACCACTTTCCAACTTTGTGCACCTTTGCTCAACTTTCTAGTTGCTGAGGAAAAGACTATGACTGATCCAGCTTAGATCACCAGGAGTCAATATTTCTTTTGAATAAAATTGCTAGATGCAACTGAAATAGGCAAAACACGTCTAATGTATGCTAAATAAAATGCAAAGTTATCTTATTTTAATTCAAGCAGTTGGTAATATATTCCAAGTTTAAAACAAACGAAATCTTAAAATACAGTGGACCCTGAATAACATGTATATGAACTGCACGGGACCACTGGTGGAATTTTTTTTTTTTTAGATAAATTTTTTTTAGATAAATTTTTTTAGATAAATTCAGTGTAGTACTATAAATGTATGTTCTCTTCCTTTTCTTTATTTTGTTGTAAGAACACAGTAAAAAGGCATATAATTCAGAAAATTTGTGTTAATTGACTCTATGTTATTGATAAGGCTTCCAATGAACAGTAGGCTATTTTGGGAGGGTCAGAAAGTTATATGCATATTAATTTCAATTGTGCAAGGAATTGGCACGTTGAATCTCCACATTTTTTAAGGGTCAACTGTAATATATTTTGGGATTTCATGTAAGAACTCCATCATGAGTAAGAATTTAGGGGACTTTTTGGGGCACCTAGGTGGCTCAGTGCATTAAAGCCTCTGCCTTCGGCTCAGGTCATGATCTCAGGGTCCTGCGATCGAGCCCCACATGGAGCTCTCTGCTCAGCAGGTAGCCTGCTTCCCCCTCTCTCTCTGCCTGCCTCTCTGCCCACTTGTGATCTCTCTCCTCTCTGTCAAATAAATAAATAAAGTATTAAAAAAAGAATTTAGGGGACTTTTTATCTCTCTTGATCTTAGATTTACAGTTCTAAGTAAAAGAAAATACAACAATCTGATTGATTATGAATGTGTATTAATTGAATTAGGTTTGATTATAAGTAGCAGAAAATCCCACAGAGCCTTGATTTTCGTCTTTTCTTTTTTTCTTTTCTTTTTTTAACTTAAATGCAATTAGCCCACATATAATAGATCATTAGTTTCAGATGTAGTATTCAATGATCCATCAGTTGCATATAACACCCAGTGTTCATCACATCATGTACGCTCCTTAAACAGCCTGGGTTTTATTTATTTATGAATTTTTATTTATTTATTTGCCAGAGAGAGAGAGCGCACAAGCAGGCAGAACAGCAGGTAGAGGGAGAGGGAGAAGCAGGCTTCCTGCTGAGCAAGGAGCCCAGGACCCTGGGATCATGACTCAAGCCTAAGGCAGTCACTCAACCAACTGAGCCACTCAGGTGCCCCACAGTCTTAGTTTTAATAAGAATAAGAAATTTCTTAAAAAAAAAAAAAAAAAGAATAAGAAATTTCTTTCTTTCTTAGAGTCTGGAAGTAGTCACTTGAAACACACCATGGTACTCTACAGAGTCTGAAAACCACGTGACTTCTCTTTTTGTTCTGCTGAGACCTCAGTTCCCAAAATAATCTCATGGAAGGAGATGATTGCTCCAGTTCTGACACTGCATCCTCATTTCAGCCAGCAGAAAGAGTGTGTTCGAGAAGCTTTACACTTGATTCTGTTCACATTCCACTGACCGGAAGGCACAGGGCTACTTTGGTATTGCTGCAAGATAGTTACATGTGCAAGGTGAACACAACACACCCAAGGATTTCTGGAATTTTAATAATATACCAATAATACAATTATAGTTAGCCAACAAGGAAATATTTGCTCATAAATTATGATTAGAGCTGTGAAGAAAATAAACAGATAACTAGAGAAGGGGGAAAATGATCAGTAAAATGAATGGTAGAAATTAATTCCCCCTAAGAGGCAAAAGAAAGAAATATGGGAAAGCCTCATAGAGAGGCTTTTGATAAGCGGATATAATTTGCAAAGATTTGGGCTGGAGATAAGCTTAGAAAGGGAATTTAAATACAGGGAAAACATAAGCATCACAGACATACAAAAATGTCTGTGGTATGTGTCAAATAATGGTATGTTTGGAGACTATCATGCAGTTTTGTTTGTTGAAATTAAGTGTGTATGAGCAGTAGAAGGAATAATCTAACACTTAGACAAAATTTATTCTGTGCCAAGCACTGTTCTAAGTACATACCTTTACTCATTTACTCTCCACAACCACCATTTCATGTATGTTCTGTTGTTTTTCCCATTTTCAGATGAGGAATTTGAGGAATGGAAAGGATAAATAAGTTGCTTAAATTCACAAAGCTCTGATTTTAGGCAGTGTAACTCTGAGTCTGCTCTTAACATGTGGACTATATTGCTTTAAAATAGGGAGATCTCTAATGGAGGGCCAATGATGTTGTGCTCAACAATTTGGACTTAATTCTATAGACAATGGGGAGCTACTGAAGACTTTTGAGTAGAGGTAGATGATAGATTTGAATTCGTGTTTTGGGGATATTGGGTTAATATTTGTGGGATGGGCATAATTAAATAGACAAAGAAGAGGTGTCATTTGGAAGATGCTATAAATGACCCAACGAGAATCAATATAAACCTTTACTGAATAATGAATAAAACCCTGGAGAGAATCTCTGAGACTAGTTTTTCAAATCTGTAGTGCCTATTCAGTTTAGAATAAAATTGAAAGAAATGCTGGCAGTCCTTTGTTATGAGGTGTCAATATTAATTATTGATCCTCTCTGCAATGGCAAGGTGAACTGAGAAGGAAGGCAGTAGTGTTTATTAAGCATCTAGTTTGTGCCTGGAACTAACATTGGGTCATATGATTTTTAATTCTCACAACAGACGTATAGGAGGTAGGGCTTCTCGCTGAAATCTATTCATTCTCAGATGAGGACAGCATGACTAACTTTTGACTAGTTTTGTCAGCAAATGATGGAACTGGAATTGGGTTTCAAGTCTTCTGTCCCTTACACTACACCGCATCTATAGCAGTACCCATTACCAGTTCACAAGGTAAATGGGCCAGTCACAAAGCCTCAGAAGGCGTGGCCACATGCTCAACTTGAGACCTGTTTTGAAATAAATACTCCTTTGAAATAGAGTCTTCTCTGAGATTACCTTGAGTTTAGCTCTAAAGTATGACAGATGAGCGTGAGTAGAGAAATCTTCATTGATGTCTGGCTTACTCACATCATTAAGTTTCATGTCCTAGATCTCTTTTTAAAGAGGAAGAATATACTAAATGTTTTCTGAGATTCCCAGACTTTCCTGTTTCATGGGGTCCTTAGTCCTTCCTCACTCGTGTTGTCACTGTCCTCAGACCAAAAGAGATACTTAAAAGTTCCATTTATTACACAGTGAAGTCCAAATAACTCAGTCAGTACTCATGTCCTAACAACTTACTAGATGTCTGAGGAAAATAATACACACACATTGTAAAAAATTCAGTTAATTTTTGCATGAGCACAATTGCCAGTGAGATATATGTATCTGTTGAGTATGGCACACCTCTAAGATGCCAGCACCGCCCCAGACACAACTGGGACCCTCATTTAACCTGTGTTGCACATCAGTTTTTTTGCTTAGTACTCGGTTTGCTTTCCAGCAGTCACTGAAAATCCAGCTATGCGAAGAGATGCCATAGAAAGAATTTTAGCGCCATATACTCCCGAAGCTGAACTATCTCAAACTCGAAGTTTGCGGCAATCTGACAAATGTCAAGTACTGCCATGTTTCTCTTAGAACTTCCAGGTATCTCCTAGTGCCTGGTGAGCTTGCCGTGCCATCCCAGGGTACAGCTGCGTGGTCTGGGAAACCTGCACATACATTATTTGACGCATACCGAGAGTTTTGACCTAAACACATTACAATTTGCATCGGAGCGTATTTCATTCAAAACACATTTTTCTACACTGATGTTTTTATTCCAAATACAGATGATTTTATAGATGCATCCTGTTGCTGGGAGAAAAACAAAGAAGAAAACATAGATTTGAAGTCATGTTTCAAAACCTTGTTTCATTCATTATTCACTGGGAGTTGGTCTCTGGGCAAGTTACCCAACATCTGTGAGCCTTAGTGTCTTCCTGTTTTTTAATCTGTTATGTGGAAATAGTCATAAGCCCTTCTCGTGGTGCCTGTCAGAATTAGTATTAATGTCCCATTGGAAATACCTAGGACAACAGTCGGCACCTTTTGGGCTTTATCTAATATTGTTTTTTTCCTTCCTTCCGCTCTAAATGGATATTGTCTCATGGAATTGACTGTACTTCTTTTCTGAATAACACATACTTAAAATGAGAGATCCTTCTGTAAAGGCTGTGAAGGGCAATGATTTTTAAATTAGCAGAAGGAGGCTAATGCAGATGAGATGAGATCTTTAGTTCTGGAGAATTTATGTCGCCAGAACCATTAACAATCTCTTTTTCAGGAGCAATTATCTCAGCAGCAAAGTAAGCACTGAGGGACACACACGCAAGAAGTAGACAAGCAAATGACAGATGAATTTAGAAAATACAAACTAAAGGGCGTTCTGTAGTAAGGTATGCCCCATGGGCTCCGAAAAAAATAAATTCTAGGGAATATTATTCTTTCTGGTTTTTTTTCCTGTGTATTATAAGGGCTACTGATCAGGATTCTCATGAAGATGAATAATTCCAAATTATTTTCAGCGTGTGGGTCATGTGTGACTGTGTGGCTAAGAGAAATTGAACCGCTGATTCCATGACCCATTCTGTTCATCTTTCTCCAGGGTCAGCCATATGTAGTTGGGAAAATCATGCCTACTGGAGAACAATTTCTCACTCATTCACCATTCCCTCAGAGCTACATCAGACCATTAACAAGGATTTTCTCAATTAACTACTAAATCAGCAATTAAGGCTTAAGAGATATCTACTGCAAATAAAAGGGCTATTGATTTTAATTCAGTCATATCTTATAATTATGGATATTAATCACCCACAGTCTTTAACTGCAAACTAGGACTCTCCCTAGCAGTCAAACATGACGGAAGGAGGCAAAGTTAAATGATTTTCAAACTGCCATTATTTAGTAATGAGATTGAACAGTATGGCACTACTTTAAGAAACGGGATAGATGCTTTACAGGATAATTTTGAAATGACTTGAGATTTATATTTAGGCTTGCTTAAAACTCATCCGCCATGTAATACATGAATACATTCATTGAAGGATCATCTACAATTACAGTAATGGAAAGGCAACATGCTTCAAGGAAGGCTTACAGCTGCACTCTGTGCTCACACAGACCAGTGCATGTGCCAGATCACGTCCTCATTCACATAGCACATGGAGTTGTAACTTGTTAAAAATAGTAATGGAAGAGTGGTGAGAGCGTAGTAACCTAATGAAGTCCTTCATATTTAAATTTATAAAATAAAAATGTAAGCTTTCTTCTTCTTCTTTTTTTTTTTTTCTATCTGGATATGCTCATTTTAGTCTAACAGAATATGTAAAGCCTCATTAAAAAAAATAGAGAGAGGCTGCAGCCCACCACCTTTCTCTCTTTTACCAGATGGCAACGTTTTCTTTAGCATTCTTTCCTGTTTGCCAAAGCTCCAGCTACCAGCCATGTGCTGAGTGAGTTTCAGCAATCTGGAAAACGCAGTCCGGTTCTATTAGACAGTGTTGTAATTTTGCATGAAAATTTTCCTTGCCCGAGACCAATTGTATTTAGACCTTGTTTAAATGTATGATTCCAAGCTTCATGCAAATTCCTATGACTGACAACAACCTCTTCACAAAGTAGAGTTTGTTTACATTGTATCTTTATCAAAGGGGTACCACTGCTTCTGGTCTGCTGTTTCCACAATTGCAAATTGCAAGTCATTTTTTTTTTTTCTGTCCTAAACAGGTTCCTGAGTGCCCAAGCAAAAATTACACCCGAGGAAGTTAAAGAGGTAAGGAAGTTTTTATTCAAGGTTTTATTTATTGTAGTCAAGAGGGAGATCAGGCTAAAGTCTGAACTCATTTCCTCTGAAACAAAGGGTAAGGAGATTTGTAAGCACTGGAGTGAGAGAGAACTCAGGTCATCTGCGTTTGCTAATTTGCTTTTTCCAAAAGAAAAGTAAATTTTCTCCAGTTTTTGTGATAGGAGGTGATTTTACAGCTTGGAGTAGGGCATCCGCTGAAGTTTAGCTCCTGTCTTCCCACAGAGATTGGGAGATAGGAGAACTATCTTCCTGGATGTTGAAAAGTCAGGATGGCTGTCAGCTCCCAGGGATTGGTAGTCCTGGATTGTAACACTGACCACAGCCTCTTAAAAAAATTTATATCTCAAAGGGGGCAGAGAAAGAATTTGCAGTTACAAAGTTTTTTAAGTAAATGTTCCAAGAAAAGGAAGATCAAGATACTAGGGTCAGGATAAGCCTGTCTAAAGTTTAATTAGGCTGAGAACTTTAAGGCTGTGTTCACAAGTATTACTAGGACTCTGGTGAGAACTGATAAGAATAATGAGAACCTCATAGTAATGGCAGATGGTTGGGATACATTTCAGAATTCAGCAGTCAAGGTACCCCAGTGTTTGTTCTTCCTAGAGTCAGTTATGGTTGTGGTGATCTACTCATTGACTGCACTTGAGAAGTCATAACAAAACCCATTTAGAAGGTGAAAATTTATTTTGTGTCTGTTTATCTTAAGTCACACTTCTCATTGGTTCCCACCCCTCTTACAGAAATGTATGAGATTAAAGGTGTCTCCAAAACCTGACATTATTTCCCCCAAAGCCATTGCCTTTCTATGTATTTAACTGTTGTTATATAGTAAGACTCTGAATATACCTTTATACCATTCACGTGGTAGTGTTTATATATTTCGAAAGTACACTCATTTTTTTGTTTGGTCCATACAACAACATCTTGAAGCAGAAAAGGACAGATACTATGATCCCCTTTTTATAAGACAGAAAATTGAGGTTTCTGGGAGCTAAGCAACTTGCCCATGGTCACATAGATAGCAAATAGTAGTACTAACTTCTACTATATCCAGCCTTTGATATAAATTTTTCCCAAGTACTACTACTCTAAGCCTCTACTTGTAAATTCAGCTGAAGTGTGATTTTTAGAGCACATGGATTGTTTTTGTTTTCTGAGGGCTTTTGAGAAAAATCTGTCCTATTATTGAAATGATACTGTCCAAATAAGTGAGCCAGCATTAGCCTTCTGATACTGTCCTTCCTCTCTTTTGGATGTTCCTCCTAATTGCTTGTGTACTTGGCTTTTCAAATCCCTGTCAGATGTTAAGATAATTAAAGGGACATTTGATCTTTTTATGTATTTTTTATAATCTCTAAATGGATAGACAATCTTAGATTTCTTTATATTCTTATACATTGATATGTATAAATTTATGCTTATCAGTAGACTTGTATGTTTCCCAAATTGCTCCTCCCTTTCTATTTTTAAAGATTTAATTATGTATTTGGAGGAAGGGGAGAAAGTTCAAAGAAGGTTGGGGGAGGGGCAGAGGGCAGGAATCTGTAAGCAGGCGCCCCACTGGGCATGGGGTCCACTGCAGCTCAATCTCAGGACCTTGAGATCATGACCTGAGCTAAAAGTCAGAGTTGGACACAGCTGACTGACCCACCCAGGCACCCCTTCCTCCTCTATTTCTAATGCTTACAAAATATTATTTCATCACTAACATTTTCGTTTCATATTAGAATTAGACTCTTCTTTTGGAACCAAACCTATGATTCCCAAATTGTGGACTTTTACTGGGAATAAAATACAGAAATACATATTAATGAATGAGGGTCAGTCGGGGGTGGGGGTGAGGTACAAAGACTCTACATTTAAAGAAGGTCACGACTAATTCTGTGTACTTTATGAGTTAAGACACACTGGTCCTGGATTTTTATTCTCCCAGGCCCACAACTTGATTAATGTGTTTCCTATTCTTCTGAAAATCTTCGTTAAAAAAGCAAGCCCATCACTGCCATTACCACTGTAACTTAGTAAATAGCAATGTCATTGGTTTTATAGTACCTATTTTTCAAAATAATTTTAATCTTCTCAAATCCTTAAAGTAGCATTGTGTGAAGGAAGAAAACTTCCTCAGAAAACTTTGTAAATGAAAATTAAAGTCAAAACCAGAATTAAAGACACAGAAGAGATTTTATCCATTGAATGTGTTTTCATACTCTTTATTGGGCGAATCTATCATGAAATGGACCATATTTGTCTCCCTAGTCCTCAGAACCCATCATTTTCATGGTGGACTTTTAGGCTTCTTAGTAGACCTGTATGACATTCCATTTCAGCCTTCAAGTTAATTCTTTGAATTACTACTGGCACCTGATAGAGCCAAACCAGAATTTAAAGAGAGAAACATAAGGAGAAAACTATGGGTAGTTTATATTTTTGCCAAAAAGACTTTTCTAAAATTTAGATTATTCCAAAGGTAGAATTGACTGACTTGGGAGGTAGAGAATTCCTTGTTAATTGAAGTATAGGAAATGAAACTATATATAAGATATGATGGAAGAAATCAATGTACTCTTGTAAAACAGAAACAGACTATTTGATCTCTGAGGTCCTTTTTAATTCTCTTCTTAATCTCAGAGTATTTAGATATGCCATCTGTCCAACCAAAGTTATTACTGCTTTCCCATTCAATTATTATTCCTTGAATGCTAGTTATAATTCATTTGAATTTCTCATTTTCAAAGAACAGAATCTGTGAGAGAATATTAGATGAAGTATTATGCCTTGAATTTCCTTGTCCAGGGCATATGCAAAACAAAAATAAGAATTCTTCTATTCACCCAAATAATATACTGTTTAATGAAATCTCCTAAATGTCAGGTAATGTAAAACCATGGGAACTTTGAAGGACTTTAGATTACTCATGAAAATTTAATTTAATGTATTTTATTTTAAAGATTTTGTTTATTTACTTGACAGAGAGAGAGAGAGAACAAAGCAAAGTGAGAGGGAGAAGTAGACTCTGGGCTAAGCATGGAGCAGGGCTCAATCCCAGAACTCTGGGATCATGACCTTAAGAAAATTTTAGACAAAAAATTGTCATTGATATGTTTCTATATACAAGGTCTCCCCCAATAATTTTGCCAGCAATTAGTAGTTCTTTACACCTGTCAGAAGATTTTGTGTTGACTTTTTAATATTTTCTTCTGTTAAGCCTTTTTTAGACAATTTGACTAAATTTTAATGATAGTATAATATCCTGAAAGAGTTAAAAATCAGCCAGTTGTCTGGGTACATTGTCTTTCTAATGAAAAAGCCTCTGGGGGCACCTGGGTGGCTCAGTGGGTTAAAGCCTCTGCCTTAGGCTCAGGTCATGACCTCAGGGTCCTGGGATCAAGCTCTGCCTCAGGCTCTCTGCTCAGCCGGAAGCCTGCTTGCCCCATCTCTCTCTGCCTGCCTCTCTCCCTACTTGTGATCTCCTCTCTGTCAAATAAATAAATAAAATCTTTAGGGGAAAAAAAAGAAAAAAGAAAAACACTCGAGTTCCCATTCATATAATTGCACACTTCATTTTCCCGTATAATTGGACTGCACAAAAACTTCTCATTTAAAGGATTGTGTGGAATAGGTCTTTTTCCTATCCCCAACAGAAATTATGCTTTTCCTTTATTAGCCATTTTTGACAGATAAAAATCATTTGGCGTATTTTTATGATGCTTTGTATCATTTTCTCTAGACTTAGCCATTTCCCCTTGAGAAGCTTTCTAAAGAGAGCATTTGACAGCTACTTAAAAAAAAATGATTGAGTGATATTGTCAACATTTATCTATTGCCCACTTTATGTTTTTGCCTAACAAAGAAGTGCCCTGAAGATAAGCTAACTTACAATTCAAAATAAAATCTAACAAAACACTTATTTCAACACAAGAATTAATTTTGACTTTCTGTATTAATTGATTTGGGAATCAGCAAACTGGAACTGTAATTCTAAGTTCTAAGAAGTAATGCACATATATTACACAGAGAATCTTGTCCTGAACCTTATGATTAATAAAGTAAAATATTAAAATGAATGCAGCTTTGGAAAATATTTTAAGTGTAGTATTATGTTCCCGTTCTTTTTGCAATAAATGTTTTTACATTTTGGGCTGAGGAGGATTTGTTTGATTTTGGAAATGTCACTCTCATAGAATAAAACTGCCTGGAATAGAAGTGATTCTCAAGGGCAAGCAAGTACTAAGGCACTGGGTAGTTCTAAATGCAGAGTAAATGTATTATATGTGAAATCGTGTAAAAATTTCCATAGGATTTAAGTAAATACTCTGCATGACTCATAGAACTGCGTAACTGGTAAGTGACTATTATTGTTACACTATACACAGTTTATTCCTGATTTGTCATAAAGTTTGTGGTAAATTTTTAGGTCAAGTATTCAGAATCAAATTTCTCACAGGAATTACATTATACATGGTGGTTAGGTTTTAGGCCAGTTGATAATGTGTCTGTCATATCTGTATCATTCAACCAAGTATCAAAAAAGAAAAATCTAACCTTCATCTACCATACTCCTTTACGGGGAATGATTTTGAGTTTTGACTTAGACTTACAGAAGTATATCTGGCTTTTGAAGTAGGACCCTAGGTGGTTCTTGTGTTTTATTTTCCAATTTAAAACAAGAGAATGGGCTAGCAAGATGGCCAGACATGCGTTAGGAGGAAATAGGTGAGATGGAATAATCGAGGGTATGAAATGGAAGAAAAGGAAAATGTTTTGGGAGGAGTTAGATTATCTAAATAACTAAATACTGATCAGCAGATCAGGTAACAGTGGCTTGGATTATATTGCATTCATTGTTCATGGCATTTGAAGACTCAAACCAGGAACAGGAAGAAGTGTGCTCTAGAGCTGTGCTGTCCATTGTGGTAACCCCCAGATAGATGTGGCTCTAATGACATTTCATGTACTCAATAGCCATATGAGTTTTGTGACTACCATATTGGAACCAAAAACACATAAAGCATAACCACAGGAAGTTTTATTAGACACTGTTGTTCCAAAGGAAGGGTTGGAAATTTTTTCATAGGGTCACATAGTAAATATTCAAGGCTTAGTGGACCATGCATGGTCTATATCTTGAACTCTCTTCCTCCCTCTCCTTCTCTCCTCCTTTTCCTCTTCCTCTTCTCCTTCTTTGTTTTACAAACTTTTAAAAAGGTAAAGCCTTCTTAGCTCATGCATTACTATACAGTAATAGGTTACAGGCTGGACATAGTTGGTCTTCCTCTGCTCTGACTGATCTAGAGCATCTCATTCCTTTTTTTTCTGGTGATAGCAAGACTGGAGGTTAGAATTAGTTCAAGGGTAAAATTTTTTGTTTGGCCCTAAAATAGGTACTTATGTCTCATGTGGAAACTTCAGCAAGAACAGCGAGTGACATGGTCCTCTTCTGCTTCTACTAAAGAATGTGAGTTGGTCTGCAGAATTCCTCTACAGTGCACTGGTGAGCAGTGCCATATCCTTTATTTCAGGGATGGCAGAACTTGAGAAAAATATATTATAATATGACTGCTCTGGAAGCATCAATTTTTTTCATCCATGACATTTATCAATACATTACTGAAGATATGTATGGATGAAAAGTTTCTATGCTTTGTTACAGTCTCATTGTAATTAATCTGAAGAGTCATCCTCAACATCTTTGATGTGGTGAAGTAGAATCGATTATAGGGTCTTTATGTTCCTTTAAAAAAGGTATCTTATTTGATGTTTAACAGTGACAATTGAAATTCATGTACATACTTTGCTTCATGAAAATGTGATCATCTCTTTTCTTATTACATCTTAAAATAATTGATTTTTTAATTTCTCTTTTAGCCGTCTCCACTTATAATAGTAATAGTTAATTTTTAAATCTCAACTTCCTGGGTGCCTGGGTATCTTAGTGGGTTAGAGCCTCTACCTTTGGCTCGGGTCATGATCTCACAGTCCTGGGATCGAGCCCCACATCGGGCTCTCTGCTCAGAGGGGAGCCTGCTTCCCCCCCACCTCTGCCTGCCTCTCTGCCTACTTATGATCTCTCTCTGTCAGATGAATAAATAAAATCTTAAAAAAAAATCTCAACTTCCTTTAAAAACAGGAAAATAAAATTTAGTATTATAAGATTTGTTGAGTATCAGCTGTGTGCCAAGAACTATGCTAAGCACTGTGGATACAAAAATCATTTATGTAATTCCTGATATCAAGGAACTTATGTGTAGCAGGCAGATAGGCACATGAACCTATAAAGCAGAGTGTTAAATGCTATATTGTTCAAGAAAAAATATAGAAGCCTGGAGCAAAGAGCTATATTAGAGTAATGTCTATAAAATCTTTAGGAAAGAAGAGATAACTCTTTCAGGATTTTATGGATGAATGGCATTATTTAATTTATTTATTTATGAAAGATTTATTTGTCTTTATTTTAGAGAAGGAGGGAGGGGCAGAGGGACAGGAAGAGAGAGTCTTAAGCAGACTCTATGCTGAGCGCAGGGCCCAGCATGGGGCTCGATTCCATGACCCTCTGTTAACTACCTGAGCTGAAATCAAGAGTTGGAGGCTGAACCAATTGCACTACCCAGCTGCCCTTGATGGGGTATATTAAAGGTGAGAGAGAAAGCCAATCCATTCTGTATAAAATAAATAGCATGAACATATATATATATATGGAGTATATACTTGGAATGAGAAAGATGGATATTATAGTTTGGTTTGAGTAGAAGGTGTGAAGGTAAGATGTTATGATATGTGGCTAGATATGCGGCTAATCTGTGTAGTTTGCTAAAACTGTTGAATGCTATAATAAAATAGGTCATGAGATGACATATTAAATTAATATATTATTAAAGTATAGTCTTGATCTTAGTCAGAAATACAATTCTGGCAGCAGTGTATAAAATCAGTTGAATGAAACCATGAAGGTAGTGAGATGCCCTAGGTAGTTCTTTCCATAGTTAAGGGAAATAGTGTAAAGAATTTAAATTTAATTAAATAAAAATAAATAAATAAAACAAATAAATTAAAACCAATGGCACCACGATAGAGGATATGAGTAAGGTTCTAGGAAATTGGGGAAGAAACTAAGGCAGCAATTGAGCAAACTCAATTGGTTTTGAGTAAAGGAGAAATAAAGAAAGTAACTCCACATTTTGTAGATGGGTGTCTAGGTCAGCTTATAAACTTTTAAAAGAGAAAGGTATTATGGAAGAAAAAGGTAACATGGTTTTAGGAATGGAAATATAGATTTAATTTTGGAAAGACTGATTCTGAAGAACTTATCCATCATCTAAGCAGAAATGTCTAATAATAGTGTAGATACTGGTTTAGTGCACAAAAGTCTTCAATTGTGATATTGCTATCACCTTAAGAACACATTTATGTGAAGTGTTTAAGTACTTTTTTTTAAGATTTTATTTTATTTTATTTTTTATTTATTTGGCAGAGAGAGATCACAAGTAGGCAGAGAGGCAGGCAGAGAGAGAGGGGGAAGCAGGCTTCCCGTTGAGCAGAGAGCCTGATGCAGGGCTTCATTCCAGGACCCTGAGATCATGATCTGAGCTGAAGGCAGAGGCTTTAACCCACTGAGCCACCCAGGTGCCCCAATGGTTTAAGTACTTTAAGTGTTTATCATTCATTGTGTAGTTTATTCCTCATAAAAACCTCATGAGATGGATATTATTACTATACTCATTTTAGAATTAAGACAAATTTGCTTATTTCTGCTGAAATTATCTTTTCTCCTCCTATGTGATTCAGCAAAATGTGACAATATGTGTGAAAATACTTAACAATGCCTTGTTCATGATAGAAAGTCATGTCAAAACTCAACCCATTCAGATGGTAGAATATAGTACTTAAATTTGAATTAATTAAAATTAAATGCAATTAAAATCCATTTCCTTAGTGGGGTAGTAGAATATAGTAGCAACCCCATTCAGGTAAGAGAATATAGTGGTTAAAACCTTGGATTCTGAAATCAGATTATGGTTTTAAGATATACTTCAGTACCAAAACCAAACAAAGACATTATAAGGGAGGAACACTCTACACCAATATGTTTTATGAATTTTATGTGCAAATATTCTGAACAAAATATTAGTAAATTAAACCCAATAATCTATAAAAAGAATTATCTACCATGATCAAGTGGGATTTATCCTAAGTGTACAAGGCTGGTTCAGAATTCCAAAATTGATTAATATAACTTACCACATAAATAGGCTAGATGAGAAAAATCAAATAATTGTATCAATAGATGCAGAGACAGTATTTGAAAAATATAACATCTCTTTATGACAAAACTGAGCAAACTAGGAAGATAGAGGAAAATTTTCAACTTGATAAACAACATCTACAAAGAACCTATAGCTAACATCACATTTAATGAGTAGAAACTAGAAACTTCCTAAGATCAGGAAAAAGGCAAGATGTTTCCTCTCACTACTCCTATTCAACATTAACTAGGAAGGTCTAGTTAATGTGATGAGACAAGAAAATGAAATAAAAAGTACACAGATTGGGAAAGAGGAAATAAAATTATCTTTGTTCATAGATGACATAATTGGTTATGTATAAAATCCCAGAGAATCAACAAAACAACTCCTAGAGCTAATAAGTGATTATAGTAAAATTGCAGGACACAAGGTTAATATAAAAAAGTCAGATCCTTTCCTATATATCAACAATGAGCCAACTGTATTTGAAATTAAAATGAAAAAAATTGTTAATATGGAAATTAAAAATACAACACTAATTATACTTCAAAAATGAAATACTTAGGTATAAATCTAACAAAATTCCTACCAGATTTGTAAGAGGAAAACTAGAAAACTCTGAACTAGAAAATCAAAGAAGATCTAAGAAAATATAAAGATAGTCTATGTTCATGGGTAGAAAATTCAGTACTGTTGTCAGTTCTTCCTAATCTTATGTATAGATTCAATACAATCCCGATTAAAACTCCAGCAAATTATTTTATGGATATTGGCAAATTGACTTGAAAGTTTATGTATAAATGTAAAAACGCAGAATAGCCAGACAATATTGAAGAAGAATTAAGTCAAAGACACTAACGCTACCTGACTTCAAGACTTATAGAGCTATTGTGAATGAGATTGTATAGTATTGGTGGAAGAACAAATAGCATAATGAAACAGAATAGAGAGCCACAAAAATTAGTCAACTTACTTTTGACAGAGGAACTAAGACGATGAAAAAATCTAACACCCATTCATGACAAAAATTTGATGGAGACAGGTTAGTCTTCAGTAAGTGGTGCTGGAACTACTGGACATTCTCATGCAAACAAGAACAGCAGAATCTTACACTTTCAGTAGAAGTTTACTAAAAATTAATCATAAACCTAGATATACAATACAAACCATAACACTTAAAGATACATAGGAGGTGACCTTGGGTTTAGTAATGACTTTTTATATATAAACCAAGGTCAAGAAAGAAAAAAATGGTAAGTTGGAGTTCATTAAAATTAAAATCTTCTGCTCTGTAAAAGACTTAAGAAAATGAGAATATAAGCCACAGATATGGAGAAGACCTTCACAATATTCATATATAATAAAGGAGTTGTCTCCAAAGTACACCAGAAACAGTTAAAAACTCAATATAAAGAAAATGAATAACCCAAATTAAAAACAGGCAAACCACATGAACAGACACCTCACCAAAGAAGATATTCAGATGGCAAATAAGCTTATAAAAAGATGCTCAAGGGGCGTGTGAGTGGCTCAGTGGGTTAAGCATCTGCCTTCAACTCAGGTCATGATCTCAGGGTTCTGGGATTGAGGCCCGCATCGGGTTTCCTGCTCAGCAGGGGAATCTGGTTCACCGTCTCCCTCTGCCCCTGCTCCTTTACTCTCTCTCTTGCTCACTCTGTCTCTCAAATAAATAAATTAAATATTAAATAAAAGAGATGCTCAACATCATATTTCATTGGGGAATTGCAAACTAAAACAACAAAAAGATTCTATTGCATACTTATTAGAATGAATAAAATCTAAGACAACACCAAATGCTGGTGAGTATGTGGAACAAAAGAACCTCTAATTCTTTGCTAGTGGGAATAAAAAGTGGTACAACCATTTAAAAATTTTTATTTAAATTCCAGTTAGTTAACATACATCGTAATATTAGTTTCATGTATAATATAGTGATCATTGCTTCCATATGACATCGAGTGCTCATCACAAGTGCATTCCTTAATTCCCATCATCTATTTAACCCATCCTGCCTTCCCTCTGGTAATCAGTTAAGAGTCAATGTCCTGTTTGCCTCTCTCTCTCTTTTTTCCCTTTGCTCATCTGTTTTGTGTCTTAAATTCCACAAAGGAGTGAAATCATGTTTATCTTTTTCTGTCTGACTTATTACACTTAGTGTAACTTCATGTAACCTCAGGATCCATCCAGCAAATGGCAGGATTCCATCTTTTTTTATGGCTGAGTAGTTTTCCATTATATGTAGTAGTCGTATATGCTACTATAGTAGTATATACATTATATATAGGAGTAGTATTCCATTATATATATGTGTGTGTATATATATATGTGTGTTATATATATATAACATAGCACATCTTTATCCATTCATCCATTGATGGACACTCAGGTTGTTTCCATATCTTGTGTATTTAAATAATGCTGCAATGAAAATAGAGGTGGTATCTTTTTAAATTAGTGTTTCCAATTTCTTTGGATAAATATCCAGAAGTAGGGGCACCTGGGTGGCTCAGTGGGTTAAAGGCTCGGCCTTTGACTCAGGTCGTGATCTCGGGGTCCTGAGATAGAGCCCCGTATCAGGCTCTCTGCTCAGCAGGGAGCCTGCTTCTCCTTCTCTCTCTGCCTGCTTGTGATCTCTCTCTCTGTCAAATAAATACATAAAATCTTTTTAAAAATAAATAAATAAAATATCCAGAAGTAGAATTGCTGGATCATATGGTAGTGCTATTTTTAATTTTTTGAAGTAACTCCATACTGTTTTTCATAGTGGCTGCACCAGTTTACATTCTCACCCATATTACATGAAGTTTCCCCCTTCTCTTCTCTTCCCTTTTCTCCACATCCTCACCAATACTTATTGTCTCCTTTCTTCTTAATGATAGCCATTCTAATAGGTGTAGGATGAAATCTCATTGTGCTTTTAATTTGTATTTCTCTGATAATTAGTGAAACTGAGATCTTTTCATGTGCTTATTAGTCATCTGTATGGTTTCTTTGGAAAATGACTATTCAGATCCTCTGGCCATTTTAAAATGAGATTGTTCTGTTGTTGAGTGGTATGAGTTCTTTATATATTTTGGATATTAACTCTTCATCAGATACATGATTTGCAAATATTTACTCCCATTCAAGTAGGTTGCCTTTTAATTTTAGTGATGGCTTACTTTGTTATGCAGAAGGTTTTAGTTTGATGTAGTCCCATTTGTTTATTTTTGCTTTAGTTTCCTTTACTTTTGGAGTCAGATTATTAAAAAATCGCCAATATTGATGTCAAGAAACTTACTGCCTATGTTTTCTTCTAGGATTCTTCCAGTTTCAGGTCTTAAATTCAAGACTCGATCTATTTTGAGTTAATTTTTGAGTATGATATAATGTTAGTCTAATTTTATTTTTTTGCATGTGGCTGCCCAGTTTTCAAAATACCAATTATTAAAGAAAACACCCTGTCCCCATTATATATTTGTGGCTACCTTGTTGTAAGTTAAGTGGCCATCTATGGATGCATTTGTTTCTAGGCTCTCCTGTCCCATAGATTTGTGTGTCTGTTTTTGTGCCAATACCATGTTGTTTTGATTACTATAGGTTTGTAATAGAGTTTGAAATCAAGAAGTATACTGTTTTCAGCTTTGTTGTTCTTACTCAAGATTGCTTTGGCTATTTGGGATCTTTTTGGTTCCATACAAATTTTATGGTTGTTGTATTTCTTTGAAAAATATCATTGGGATTTTGATAGAGATTGCATTTAATCTGATTATTGTTTTGGGTAATATGGACATTTTAACAATATTAATTCATGCAGTCAATGAGCATAGAATATCTTTCCATTTATTTGTGTCTTCTTCCATTTCTTTCATCAGTATCTTACAGTTTTCAGTGTATAGGTCTTTCAACTTTTTGGTTAAATTTATTCCTAGGTTTTTTTTTTTTTTTTGATGTATTTGTAAACAGAATTGTTTTCTTAATGTCTCATTGTGATAGTTTGTTGCTAGTGTGTAGTAATGCAACAGATTTTTGCATGTTGATCTTATACTCTGTAGTTTTACCTAATTTGTTTATTCATTCAAACAGGTTTCTGGCACAATCTTGAGGCTTTTTTACATGTAAAATCATGTTGTCCACAAGTAGTGGCAGTTTATTTCTTCTTTTCAAATTTGGATGCCTTCTATTTATTTTTCTTGCCTAAATGCTCTGGTTAATACTTACACTACTTTGTTGAATAAAACTGGCAAGAGTGAGTATCCTTATCTTTCTTCTTTTCTTAGAGTAAAATATTCCAGCTTTTCACCTTTGAGTGTGATGTTAATGGGGGTTTGTCGTAAATTGTCTTTATTATGTTGAGGTACATTTACCCACTTTGTTGAGAGTTTTAAAATGATGTTAAATTTATCAAATGCTTTTTCTGCATCTAATGAGATGATGATATGATTTTTGTCCTTCCTTTGTTAATGTGGTGAATCATATAGACAGATGTTAATTCATCTTTGTATCACTATAGTAAATTCCTATTTACTATCATTGTATGTTACTTTTAGTGTGTGGTTAAATTGGTTTGCTAATACTTTGTTGGGGATTTTTGCATCTACGTTCATCACAGGTATTGGCCTGTAAATTTTTTTTTTCTTTTGTGGTGTCCTTGTCTGGTTTTTGTATGAGGGTAATGTTGACCTCATAAAATGAGTTTAGAAATATTCTCTTCTCTTATTTTCTGGGAGAGTTAGAGAAAGATAACTATTAAGTCATCTTTAAATGCTTAGTAGAAATGACCAGTAAAACTGTCTGGTTCAGGAGTTTTATTTTTTGTTGGGAGGCTTTGATTACTGATTCAATCTCCTTAATAGTAATCAGTTTATTCAAATTTTCTACTTCTTCATAATTCAATCTTAGAAGATTTTATGTTTTAGGAATTTTTCTATTTCTTCTAGGTTGTCCAATTGTTGGTATAACTGTTCATATTAGTCTCTCGTAATACTTTGTATTTCTTTTTTTTTAAATATTTATTTTATTTATTTATTTTAGAGATTGAGCATACATGGAGGGGAGGAGCATAAAGAGAAAAAGAGAGAGTCCCAAGCAGACTCTGCACTGAATGTGGAGCCTGACACAAAGCTTGATCCTTCCACCCTGAGATCATGACTTGAGCCAAAATCAGGAGTCAGACTCTTTAACAGACTGCACCACTCAGGGGCTCCTAATCTTTTGTATTTCTATAATATTAGTTGTAACTTGTCTTCCATTTCTGATTTTACTTATTAAAGTTCTCTTTTGTTTTTTGTGGTGAGCGTAGATGAAAGTTTGTCAGTTTTGTCTAAATTTTCAAAGAACTAGTTCTTAGTTTCATTGATCTTTCCTATTGTCTTTTTGGCCTCAATTTCATTTATTTCTGCTCTGATATTTGTTTTTCCTTCTACAAATTTTGGATTTCATTTGTTCTTTCAATTGTCCTTTAGATTGCTGTTGAGATGTTTCTTGTCCCTTGAAATAAGCCTGTATTGCTTTGGACTTCTGTCTTAGCATTGCTTTTGCTATATCTCATAGATTTTGGCAAGTTGTGTTTCCATTTTCATTTGTCTCAGAGCATTTTTTGATCTCATCTTTAATTTTTCATTGACTCATTGGTTGTTCAGTAGCATGCAGTTTAATCTCCACATATTTTTTATTTTTCCTTTATTTCTTATAATTGATTTCTAGTTTCATACTATTGTGGTCAGAAAAGATGTTTGATTTTATTCTTCTTAAATTTATTCAAACTTAGTGGCCTAATATATGATCTATGCTGAACATTGTTTGATGTGCACTTGAGAGAAGTGTATATTCTGCTGCTTTTGAAGGAAGTGCTTTGTGTACACCTATTAAGTTTATGTAGTCTTATGTGTCATTTAAACTTGATATTTCCTTATTGAATATTCAAGTCTCCTACTATTACTGTATTGCTTTCAATTTCTATGTTTATGTGTCTTAATGTTTGCTTTATATTTTAAGTGCTCTTCTTTTGGGTGCATAAATATTTACAAATACAAGCTTTTGTTGAATTGATCCCTTTATCGTTATGTAGTACTATTTTTTGTGTGTGTGACTTATCACTGTCTTTGTTTCAGAGTCTATTTTGTATGATATATGTTTAGCCACCTCAGCATTCCTTTGTTTTCCATTTGCATGGAATATCTTTTTCTATTCCTTCATTTTTAGTCTCTATGTGTCCTTATTTCTGAAATGAGTATCTTCTGGGCAATACATAGATGAATCTTGTTGTTGTTGTTATTGTTTTTAATCCAATAAGCCATTCTGTATCTTTTGATTAAAGAATTTAGTTCATTTACATTTAAAATAATTATTAATAGTTACATATTAACATTTGTTAATTGTTTTCTGGCTGTTTCGCAGTTCTGTGGTCCTTATTTTCTTGTGGTATGATGGTTTTCTTTAGTGTTCTGCTTATTTCCTTTCTTACTATCTTTTTAAAATTTATTATAGGTTTTTGTCTTGTGATTGCAATGAGGCTCACATATATATATGAATAAAACATCTTGTTTAAGTTGATAGCAACTTAAGTTTGAACACATTCTAAACTCAGCATTTCTTTAAAAAGATTTTATTTATTTATTTGACAGAGAGAGAGAGAGAGAGAGATGACAAGAAGGCAGAGAGACAGGAAGAAAGAGAGGGGAAAGCAGGCTCCTCACTGAGCAGAGAGCTTGATGTGGGGCTCGATCATAGGACCCTGAGACTATGACCTGAGCCAGAGGCAGAGGCTTTAACACACTGAGCCACCCAGGTGCCCCTAAACTCAGCATTTTTATTTCCTGCTCCCTCTGTTTATGTTTTTGATGTCACATTTTCCTTTTTTAAAAATTTTTTTTTAATTTTGGATGTTCTTTAACTGAGTATAGTAGTTAGTTATTTTTACTTTTGTCTTTTAACCTTTATTCTAGCCTTATAAGTTATTATCTACTACCTTTACTTTATTTTACCTTGACCGGTGAGAGCTACACTTTAATACGTTTTTTTGTTACTAATTAATGTCTTTTCTTTTCAGCCTAAAGAAGGTCCTTTAATAGTTCTTGTAACACTAGTTTAGAGGTGATGAGCCACTTTAGTTTTTGCTTGTCTGGAGAACTCTTTATTTCACTTTCAATTCTGAAGATAACTTGCTAGGTATAGTATTCTGGATTGGAAGTTTTTTTTTCCTCTTTCAGCACTTTGAATATATCATTCCACTCCCTTCTGGCCTGCAAAGTTTCTTCTAAAAAATCTCCTTGTTGTCTTACAGTGTTATCTCATATGTAACATGTTATTTTTCTCTTGTTACTTTTAAAATTCTCTCTTTGTTTTTAACTTTTGACATTTTAATTTTAATGTGTCTTGGTGTGGGTCACTCTTAGGTTCATTTTATTTGAAACACTCTAAGATTCTTGGATCTGGATGTCTGTTTCCTTCCCCAAATTAGAGAAGTTTTCAGCTAGTATTTTTTAAAATAAATTTCTTTTTTCTTTCTCTCTCTGTTCTCCTTGCATGACCCTATATGCAAGTGTTACTCTGCTTCATGTTGTCCCATAAGGCCCTTAAAGTATCTTTATAAATTTAATTCTTTTTTCTTTTTGCTACTCTCTTTGGGTAACATTCACTGCCCTGTATTCTTGGCCACTGATCCTTTCTTCTACTTTATCTAGTCTGCTTTTGAAACCCCACCCCCCCTTTTTTTTTCCAGTTTAGTTCAGTTACTATACTCTTAAGGTCTGTGGCTTCTGCTTGGTACTTTCTTAGATTTTTCTGCTCTTCATTGAAGTTCCCACTATGTGCATCCATTCTTCTCCCAAGTTCAGTAAGCATCTTCATAACAATTACTTTGAACTCTTTATCAGGTAAATTACTTACCTCTGTTTCTTTGAAGTTTTTTTCCTCAGGTTTTATCTTGTTCTTTTGTTTGGGACATATTCCTCAGTTTTTTTCATTTTGCTTGACTCTGTGTATTTCTATATATTGGGCAAAATAGCTTTCTCTCCTAGTCTTGATGGAGTGGCCTTGTGTGGGAGATGAACCTTATCTTTCAACTTTTCTCTAGATCTTGGTTGTCACTCAAACCTTTGTGATTATCTAGGCATCGTGATTTATTCTGGATAGGTCCCAGTTGTTGATAGTATGCTGAGATCTGTCATTGTTACAAAAGGAGGCTCTCATCAGTTCCTAGTTTTAGGCTGATTGGAATGCAGACCCTCAAGCAGCAGCTTTTAAAGTATGCAAATATATATGTTCCTGTGGACTATATCATAACCCTGCTGGCTTCCAAACCTCTAGGTCATCTGAAGGTACCATTGGGTGAAATAGCAATAATTAGAGCTTTGGAAGAAAGTATAAGCTTCTTTCTGGGAGGTACTAGTGAGCTACAGTGGGATTAAGAGAGTACAAAGATGATGTCTCCCTGTCTGTATTCCATCAGAGTTCCTCTGTAGATGTGTGGCAGACATGAAGTCTGACCCTCAGGTTGAAGATCTAGGAAAAGTAAATGGGTCTTTCTTTTTCACTGAAAAAACAGGATGTATTTCATTCCGCTGTTTGTGCATTGCCCTATTGGGGATGGTCTACCAATAAATGTCTATCTAATTGTTACAGTCTTGTGGGACTCAGGAATTCAAGTCCTTCTGTCCACCAAAGCCAGGTGATGAAGGAGCATCTCCTGTGTGGATTGCATATGCCTGTAGGCTTTAGCAAAGTAGTGAAAGAGCAGAGGCCTGAGGTGTGCCTGCTAGCTTTAGTGTGTCAGTGTAGAGCTCAGACAGGGCCAGCAGGTTCCTGCTGGCACCATCAAGGTAGGGCAAGAATGTAGAAATGGTTCCCACCAGCACATTCATCTCTAAAATGTCTCCACAAATCCCTGCCTTTCCCCTCCACAGTTGCTTTGAGGTTAGCAAATGAATCTCCACATAAGAAACTAGGTACTTTAAAGCTGTTGCTTTTGTCCTGGTCCTTGGGGCAAGTGAATTTGTATATGAGCCCTTCAAGAGAAGTATCTCAGTTCCTTAAAGCCTTTTGGGTTTCCTGGTTGTGATCCCCATTGGTTTTCAAAGCTAGACATTTTGGGGACTCACCTCTCTGATGTATGTCCTAAAGGTTGAGGTAGGTCCCTGATACGGGACATAACCCCTTATTCTTCAGGAAGAAGCTCCAGATTTTTGAGATTCCTCCTTGATTAGAGTTACCATGCCAGGGGTTGGATTTTTGGTGAGACCACATCTCTGCTGCTCATACCCCTCTTGATATGGGCCTCTTACTCTTTATTGTGAAGATGCTGTTCAACTACTTTTTAGGTCTATTTTAGAGGAAATTATATCATGAATAGATATGGACTTGATATGTCTGTAGTAGATGAGTTCGGGATCTTCCTATGCTGTCATCTTGAACTATTTTCTTGCATTTGTTTTTAAAATGGAAGTTTTTGATATAGCTAGACCCTCACCTTCTGGAAATTTTATATATATATATAGATAGATATAGATATAATGTATTATATATTAGTATAAAGTTTATTT
Source organism: Procyon lotor (assembly GCA_028646535.1). NCBI lineage: Eukaryota > Metazoa > Chordata > Mammalia > Carnivora > Procyonidae > Procyon > Procyon lotor. Next base: position 63,616,953 of record CM053614.1, on the reverse strand, counting down.
TTATTACATTTCACACTGGGCTTGTGACTAATATATGCTGTTGAAGCAACTATTTATTTATTTATTTCTTTATTTATTAAAGATTTTACTTATTTGACAGCGAGAAACACAGCAAGAGAGGGAACACAAGCAGAGGGAATGGTAGCTGGAGAAGCAGGCTTCCTGCCAAGCAGGGAGCCCGATGCGGGGCTCGATGCCCGGACCCTGGGATCACAACCTGAGCCGAAGGCAGACGCTTAACGACTGAACCACCCAGGCGCCCCTGAAGCAACATTTTAAATCAGAGAATCTGTTGATAATATGTGTAAAAGACCTCATGTAAGTCCTTGACTTTATGAGGCAGATGTAAACATGTGAAATTTACCATGTGGAGTTACTGTGACAGATAACTATGAATATATCTTAAATGCCTTATCCCTAGTGCTCTATTAAAACAATACTGTTCAGACAAATAAGAGTTTAGAAGCATATTAGTGCACATATAATATCTTTAGGGACAATTAATAGGGGCTTATCTTTTCTTATTTTATTAGATATCTTGCCTTTACTAGCAGGTGAGGTTGAAAATCAGTTTTATTTTGTCTAACTCAATTTTCAACCCCAGCAACATAAAGCTCATAGGCTGATGGCAGTATTTGTAAATTAAAGATTACTTTAATCTTCAGTGACAGAGATTTATGAAATATTACTTTAAATTTGTGCTTCATGTGGTAAAGCAAATTGAGTTTATTTTATAGACAAAAGCAATTTGAAGAAACCCATAGATTACTCTGGCCACTGAAGGGTATAAATTATCTCTAACTAAATTTTGTCAGTACTGTATGTTGAGCTATTTAGATAAAACATGTTTTTGACATTTATTGCAAAATGATACCTTCTTCTAGACTTCTGCATTCTCTGAAGTTGAGTATAGAATGAATCATTAAGGGAATTAGTAATCCTTTTCTTGACACGAATCACATTATCCAAGGCTGTGAAAATTTGAATGTATTTTTCTAAGTAAATTATTGTGAAAAGGTATCCAAACCTATTATGATGAATTTGAGGCATGCCAAAACGTTATACAACCCACATGCATAATTTCTAGGCAAATTTGCTGCCATTATTTAGGATTTTAAATGCGTATTTTTTCCCACGAGGTATAATCCCATGTAGAGGCAAGGTAAGTAAATCATTGTGATGGTGGTACTTGCTCATAAAAGTAAGACAATTCTCACAAAGCATGAAGCTTTCTAGTGGACACCCACCACAAATATTACTGTTGCTGTTATCACTCACCTCTAGAAGCAGCAAAAAGGCATTCATTATGAACAAAGCTCTGCACTAGGAAGGAAAAAAAAACAACAATGTATGTTTTATGACTCCAAGAAATATAACATATAATGAGCAAAAGAGGCTAATGTGTAGATGTTTATAAGCATTAAAACACCGACAGCCAGCCACAAGGATTAACAACTGGGGAGGTATGAAAGATGAAGAATGGGTGGATGGTTTAAAAAAAAACAGAACAACACTATAACTGGATCCAGGAAATTATTTGCCAAGAATTGTAATCAAATTAGTACAACACTCAAACTTATGTAGTAACTGCCATTAAACAGCATTTCAATTTAATAATTTAATTATGAGTTATATTGACTGCCACTATTTGGAAAGGAGATAATGAGCTTTTGATTAATAGTTACCCTCTTCCTCCCTTCCTCTCCTCTTGTCTTCCTCCTCCTCTTTCCCTCTTCCTCTTCTTTTACTTCCCAAAAATGTTTTTCTAGACAAACCTAACTTGTAACATTGCAGCTTATATTTGTTATTTATATTTAACACTAATGGCAATGACATGAACAGCACGTAGCCCTCCCTCCTAGCTGATATGATTTAAATGAATGTCATGTCTCTGCTTTAAGATTTCCTGGTAGAGATGTCACAAAAGAATAGATCTCATTAATTCAATGACCAAATAATTTTCTACTCTACTAATCTTTGTTCTTTCATAACTAATATTAGTTCATTTACATTTATCTTTATTACAGTCATACCTCATTTTATTGTGTTTGATTTATTGTGCTTTACAGATACTGTGTTTTTTACCGATTGAAGGTTTGTGGCAACCTTGTGTCTTGCAAATCTGTCAGCACTGTTTTTCCAAAAGCATTTGCTCACTTCATGTGTGTGCCACATTTTGTAACTCTTGGAATATTTCAAATATCTTTATTATTTTATTTGTTATGGTCATATGTCATAAATGATTATGACTTGAAATCTCAAATGGTGGTTAGCATTTTTTTAGCAATAATTTTTTTTGCTTTTTTGACAAAATACTATTGCATACTTAATAGATTACAGTATAATGTAAACATAACTTTTATGTGCTCTGATTAACCAAAAAAATTATTCCACTTAGTTTATTGCAATATTTGCTTTATTATGGTGGTTGGGAACTGAACTAACAATATCTCCAAGTGATGACTATGCTTATATATGTGGATTTATATCTACCATGTTTTATTTTTTTGTTTACCACGCTCTTCCTCAAGTTGTTTTCATCTTTCCTATATTCTGTTAAGTGAATCTAGTGATCTTTTCCTTATTTTAACTCTTTGTTTCCTCTGCTAGTTTAGATGCTACAGATTGTATTTTTTTTATAGTTATCCTTACATTCTTTTAACACTCAGATTTAAAAATAATGTTTTCTCTTAAATTCTTCATTTTCCCACAATATCACCATTCTCCCAAGAAAATGAGAATTTATGTATACTTTAATTTTTTATTAAGCTTTTTCATTTTTCTTATTTGTTTCTAAAATATCAGTACTTCCATTTAATATAATTTTGTAGTTAAATATTAATTAGATTTAACAAAAAGTTATTTGTTCCTTACTTGTTTTTGGTATTTCATTCCTTACTGGGCCACTGGCAAGTATTTGATACCATTGTATCTCACAGTAATCATTGTAAAGCCCACTCCTATGTATCCTACATAACAAAGGAGTTATAGATTCCTGCCAACAGTAGTGTAATTTGGGAATACATATGGAGATAGATTTTAATAGTCTTAGACAAAGACTAAAGAGTGTAAAACATGCAGTTGTATCAGGTTGAATTTATTAGTGAATATACTCCCTGGTATTTGGGATTTGTTGGATCTAGCAATTGGGAGTGGAATTATGTATACTGGGTTGGTTAACTGAAGATTGGACACAATTGTTGCTCACAGTTGAGTGAGATGAGATGTAAGGGCTTCCTTTATATATTTTAGAGGACCAAGTCCCAGAAATTAGTGAAACAGAAATATTGGAGTACATACATTTGTATACAACTTGTTCAGTCATTCCCTAATAACTACATATCTAGGGGGGGTTTGGCAGACATGCCTTTCACTAAGGAATTAAGAAATACATTGGTGAATGGAGTACCATAATCCTTGGAAAATTTTGCACTGTTTACTCACTACAGAGGGTAAATAAAAATATGCTGGAAGATACTACCATGAATTGAGTTCCCTAATTTCAGTAGGGATAATACTTAATTACTTAATTAATACTTAATACTTGATAGATGCAGAGATGGTCATTTTTAAAACGTCTGTATTTAAGTCCGTTTGGTTGTTGAAAAGTCACATAAGTCCTGTAGAATGTCTGTATTTTATTGATCCAGTGGTGACTCCAATCACAATTATAGTTTCTTCTGATTATTTATTATATCAAATCAATATAACCCAAGGCAGTTTTACAGAAAGATTATCTTAGTAAAAACCTGCTGTTTCATACCAACTAGTAAGGATAATCAGGAACAATTTGCCTTTGCCTACCAAGATCAGTGGTATACATTTATTATTTTGCCCCCAAATAGCCACTGCTCCTGATTTTGGTCATAATATAATCACAAAGGGACCTTAATCATCCTGTAGATCCTCACTATTGTCCATTACAGGTATGACATTATGCTAATGGGATTTGGTGGCCAGGAAATGAGCAAGTACCTACACGTCGCAGTAAGAAACATGTAAGCCAGAGGATGAGAAATAAAACTGCAGGAGCAGCCGCATTGGTAAAGTCTCTAAGCTTTGACTGCTCCCAGAAATATCAGGATAGTTCCTTAAATGAAGGAGGTTGTTCTACCTTGTACTTCTCCATAAAAAAGAAAGAATTACAGTTGGTGGGCTTCCTTGAATATCAGAGTCAACATACTTCATATTTGGAGATGCTCTTTCAATTCATTTACTGTGTAAATTACAGATTTTGGAAGGGGCCCAGAGAAGGATCTGCAACAGGTTGAGGCTTCAGAGCTTTGACTGAGTAGGTCCAATTGCACTTCAAGGGTAGAAGGGGATGCTGTGTGGAGCCTCTCCTTTATCCCAAAGAGAACATAAGACTCCTAGGATTTTGGAGTAAATTTCTCCTGTGTGCTGCACTCTGTGACTAAAATAGAGCATGATACTAGATCCCATACCAGAACTAGATTCTTGTGTTTCTGGTCACTAAAGAGTGTTCTGTTGTTTGTTTGGATGATGTCTGTATAGGCCCATGGTAAAGAGAACAATATCTCCAGTGCTTGAACAATATGGATGTAGCCGCCGTTGGCTAGGCAATGCTTCTGCAAATCAGAGGCCCCTGACTAGTGACTCTTCAGGGCCCACTCAGTTGGACCACTTTATAAGCTTAATCTCATAAGGAGAAGCTACAGTTTTGAAGTCTCTTTTGTCTCCATTTTTGTGAAGTTCTGTGTCCTCTCTTTAGGTATCCTGCATCTTAGTCAGTTAGTATAGTTCCACCAGTTCTCTTGTCAGTTGAAGGAAGCCCCCGTTCTCACCTCCCAGTATTTTATTTTATGTAAAATGATGATGTTGGGAACATCAATCATCAATTTCATCATATTTGGCTTCGTTATCTACAAGTTGTTTTGCACTCTTACAACAGGGAGACTCCTTAAGAAAGTGTATCTGAAGACTCTGTCAGGTTCACTTGGTACCTTTGGATAGTATCTCTTTTTCTAGTGAGAGGGATGGTTTTGCAGGCCGTATTTTTTTTTTTATTAATTTTTATTAACATATAATGTATTATTTGCCCCAGGGTACATGTCTGTGAATCTTCAGGCTTACACATTTCACAGCACTTAACAGCACATACCCTCCCCATTGTCCACAACCC
>CM053614.1:63581529-63611310 GCA_028646535.1 Procyon lotor | reverse complement strand
TTTCTCCGCATCCTCGCCAACATCTGTCATTTCCTGTCTTGTTCATTTTAGCCATTCTGACTGGTGTGAGGTGGTATCTCACTGTGGTTTTGATCTGTATTTCTCTGATGCCGAGTGATGCGGAGCACTTTTTCATGTGTCTGTTGAGCAGGCCGTATGTTTTAGACCCTTTTTATTTTCATTTCTACTTACACAGAACATGTAGCACCCTAGCAGTATTATCTTGTCTTGGACTAATGCACTTAGCTTTGGAAGAAAATCAAGGATGAAATCAGAAGAGCATCCTTTCTCCCATATGAGTTAGCAAATTATACCTCTAATATCCCACTCCCCTTCATGGAGCTTCTTCAGTTCTTGGAAAATCCCTTCAAGAACATTAATAATAACAAAAGAATGTTATCTTTGGTCCGTGGTTTGTGATACAGTCAGTAAAAGAGATAAGTAACAAATTTGTAATCTGCAATTTAAATCCTTGTCATTGATGAACTCCACTATCCCCAGAACACTACTTTCTTAACCTTCCTTGGGTATGTTCTTAATCTCGAATCTTTTGGTTCAATCTTTGAAAGCTATGATGTGTTTGGGGGCAAGATGTTTAGCTTTCTGCACCAAATTGTCAAACAAACGAGGATAAATGACCCAATAACATATACGTCAGACCTGGATGATGTTTCTATAGAGAAACTTCTGATATAGGAGGATTAGTAGATTTGCACTTCCCCCTGAAAGGGCCCCTGGAGAAGCATACAGGAATATAAGACACCTACATCTCAGGGTCTAAGAGCTAGTCTCCTAGCAGAAGCAGCACCATCACATGACCTAGATGGTGGGCTGAGTATTGTAGACATGGTTTGATGATGTGATAGAACTTCAGCCATCAGCACTGATTTGGCACAGTATTTTTGGTTAGGAGACCACAAGCCTCTCTGCTATGATCAGGGACTTGGCTCCCGGATGTGGCCTTGTAGATCGGTGACAGAACAAAACCTTGACTTCCAACCCTTATCTAATACTGACTTAATGTCCTTACAGATTAAATACCTTTGTACTTGTTTCTATCTCTTTTCTTTGGAGTGGTTTACATTTCCAATAGGTCCCTCTGAGGGCAGCCACCACTCTCTCAGAAAGACTATTCTGTAGATCGGCCTTGAAAAAGTTAACTCTTCTTACTTCTCATTTAGACTCTCCTATGAGAAATGCTGAGAAACATTAAGTGATTTGAAAGAAAGAACAAAACAAACTTTGGAGATGGCATATTCAGATGGGAGATGAACCCTTTGTAAAAAATAAAATCATACTGAAACACAGCAGAGGTTTATATATTGATGGTGTTGTAGCAATGATAGGAAGGTGTAAAAGCTTTGCACATTAAGTTCAATTTGAAAACTCTGAAATTGAAGTAATACATTTTTTTATTCACACAGAATTTCTTATATGTAAAGGTTTGCCTGGAGTTCTGGAATCCACATTAATAATGTTGTCAAAATGATAAATCTATTAAAATTCAAGCCTCAACATTCCAATTCTATTTTCAGCTTTATTTAAAGAAATAGGATCAGAACACCATACTCTACTGTTTCCTACTGAAATAAGGCTGATTATAAAAAAGAAAGAAATTCATCAAGAGTTTTTAAATTAAAAGAATAACTGTTGTGAGTGTGTGTTGCGGGGGGAGCAAACGTATCTACGTGATTCTCACTTTAAGAGATATTATTGAAAGAGATCTATTGGCTTCCAAAAATGACTGGCCTAATGGAAATTTGGGAACATCCAAATTAACAGAAAAGTGTAAAGACTAAACACACACACACACACACACACACACACACACACACACACACACACACATTGGAAAGGTTTGTGTTTTCATAGCCAAAATTAAACTTTGGAAAAATGAAATTAAAATGCTTTCTAACAATATTTAATTTGAGTTAGAATTTGAATCCTGAAGACAAAATTATGAGAATTTATAGGGGAAAAAAACCTATGTAAACTATATGGAGAGTTTCAGTATTGTCTTTATTTTATTAATACCTTTTTACTGACCTATAAATGTATAAATTTAAGGTATGTGACGTGTTGATTGCAGTGTGATTACCATCATGGCATTAGCTAACACCTCTATCATATCACATAAATATCATTTATTTTTTGTGGTTAGAACATTTAGGATCTATTAGCAACTTTGAAGTAAATAATGAAGTATTGTTGACTATAATCACTGTGCTGTGCCTTAGCTCCCTAGAACTGATTCATCTTCTACTCTTAAGTTTATAATCTTGGGCCAACATCCTCTTAATTCCCTATTCCCCCAGCCCCTGGGGGAAACCATTCTAATCTCATTCTAATCTCATAGAAACCATTCTAATCTCAGTTTCTGTGAGTTCAGATTTTTTAGATTCCTCATGTAAGTGATTTTGTACAGTGTTTGTCTTTCTCTGACTTATCTCACTGAGCATAATGCCCTCAAGATCCATCTGCGTTATTACAAATGGTAGGATTTCCTTCTTTTTCATGTGATATACCTATGTATCACAATATATATATTGCAATATCACACATCTTTTGAACTGTTCATTTGTTGATGAATAATTAGGTTGTTTCCATATCTTGGCTATTGAAAATAATGCAGTAGTGAATATGGGAGTGCAGGTTTTATTTGATAATTCAGTTTTTATTTCCTTTGGATGTATACCCAGAAATAAGATTGCCACATCAATGGATCAATGGTAGTTCTTATTTTTTTCTTTCCATTAAATCTCATTTTTAAAAAAGATTTTATTTATTTATTTGACAGAGGGAGATCACAAGTAGGCAGGGAGGCAGGCAGAGAGAAAGGGGAGTAGCAGGCTCCCTGCTGAGCAGAGAGCCCAATGTGGGGCTTGATCCCAGAACCCTGAGATCATGACCTGAGCCGAAGGCAGGGGCTTTAACCCACTGAGCCACCTAGGCACCCCTAAGTCTCATTTTTAAATATGATTGCATCTAAGATCATTCTTAGTATCAGAGGGTGATTATTGTGCTTCTGCCTTATATGGAATGATTTAAACTGTGTATAGATTATAGTCCAAGCCATTGGCAGTAATCAACCTACAGAATTAATGGAGGGATTATCCATAAAGATAATTATATTCCTATTCTCAATTTCTGAGGGGTAGAGAGTTGTATTTATTCATGAACTGTGTTTAGGGGAGATAATGGAGAACTTGATAGATGATTTCTTCAAATTCAGAGAAAAATAGTTGAGTTTTCCCCCGATCATGATCATCACCATGTCTGTAATCCATAAGAAGAAAAGGAAGAGACCCAAGCAATATCTGTGAACCAGGAAGTGGCCTTCACCAGACATAACAGTCTGCAGGCACCCTGATCTTTGACTTTTCAACCTCCAGAACATGCTGCTTCATGTAGGTTTTGAATCTTTGTTATGTTTCTCATCCATTCAATGTCCTCCCACTTTGTACACCTGGGAGATCTGTACAGGTGCTTTTGTTTGGGATTTTCTCATTTTGTAATCTGCGTTGTTTGTACTGACATTTCTTGCTGAGAGGGATGGCCGATATCCAAGCATGGGACAAAACTCAGGTGCTTCTGCTCAAAGCAATTCCCAATGGAGTAGTTGCTGTTCTAGACTTAAGTTAGAAACTGAGATAGTCAAGAAACACACTAAAAACACAGCGACCGGCTGAGGTTTGGTGCTTAGGTCCTTGTTCCCTCCAAACCATCTGCTTGAATGCCTTCAATAGTTCCATTTAAAATTTTTTGAGAAACCTCCATACTATTTTCCTTAGTGGCTACACCAATTTACATTCCCACCAGAGGTGCACGAGGCTTTCCTTTTTCTACATTCTTGCCAACATAGGTCATCTTTTGTCTTCTTGATGATAGCCATTCTAACAGGTGTGAGGTTATATCTTCATTGTGGTTTTGATCTGTGTTTCCCTGATGATTAGTAATGTTGAGCATCTTTTCATGTATCTGCTGACCATTTGGATATCTTCTTGAAAAATATCTACTCATTTCCTCTGTTCATTTTATAATCACATTTTTTAAATTAGTGAGTTGTATGAAATCTTTATATGACTTAAATATAAGACCTTGTATTATAAAACTCCTAGAAGAAAACAGAAAAGTTCCTTATAATTGGTCTTGGCAATGACTTTTTGGATATGACACCAAGAGCACAAGCAACAAAGGCAAAAATCAGCAAGTGGGACACATCAAACTGAGACTGTCCTACACAGAAAGAAAAACCAGTCAACAAAATGAAAAGGCAATGTACTGAATGGGAGAAGATATTTGCAAACCATAAACTGAGTAAGGGCTTAATCTTATATCTAAAATATATTAATACTTTAATATATTAAAGTTTTAAAAGAGTTAAAGATTTATAGAAAACTTGTGAAATAATGTAGAGAATTCTCATATACTTCATACCCAATTTCCTCTATTAATAACATTGTAAATTAGAATGGTATATTTGCCACAATTAATGAACCAGGATTGTAAGTTTTTTTTTAGATATTCATTAATTTTTGTTGTACATTCATATGTTTTTCTATTTTAAAGATATTTGAAGTGTTTTTTATTGAAGTATAGTTGGCATATGTTGTTATACTAGTTTTAGATGTACAACATAATGATTTGACAATTCTGTATATTATGCTATGCTCACCACAATAAGTGTAGTTACCATCTGTCACCATATTGTACATTATTACTGACTAAAGTCCATATTTACTCACATTTCCTTACCTTTTACTTCATTTCTTCTTTCTGCTCCAGGATCTCAGCCAGGATACCACACTATATTTACTTATGTCTTCTTAGGCCTTTTTGGCTGTGACAATTTCTTAAGTTTGACTTATTTTTGAAGACCTTGATGGTTCTGAGGATTACTAGCCAGGTGTTTTGTAGGAACTATCTTAATCAATTTTGTCTGATTAGACAGCGGTCTGGGTTTTTAGGAGGAAGACCATAAAGGTAAAGTGCTGTTACCATCACATCATTTCAAGGGTACATAGTATCATGATGACTTTTCACTATTAGTGTTATCTTTGATCACCCAGTTGAGGTAGTGTTTGACAAAATTTATTTGTCAAATAAAAAGTTATTTTTCCCCCTTTTTCATACTTTACTCTTTGGAAAGAAGTCACTGTACCACCCACACTTAAGGAGTAGGAAGTTAAGCTCCAGCTCCTTGAGCATACGGTATCTCCATAAGTTACTTAGATTTATCTACAGAAACTATTCTTTCCATTTTTAAAAAATATTTTATTTATTTATTTCTTTGACAGAGAGAGTGAGAGAGTAAAAGCAGGGGGAGCAACAGGCAGAGGGAGAAACAGACTCCCTGCTGAGCCAGGAGCCTGATACTGGACTCCATTCCAGGACCCTGTGATCATAACCTGAGCTGGTGGCAGATGCTTAACGACTGAGCCACCCAGGCACCCTATTCTTCCCATTTTATTTCATAGTCAATAATTTATTTTTATTATTATGGGCTTATAGATACTTATTTTATACCTAAGAGTTATAATTTAGCAATATGAATATCACATTATTTGTAGCCAAAAATATTACTTCTTTGGTTATGAGGAGCTCTTTTCTTGGCGGCCATGTACATTGACATACCTTCATTGTATTTTCATTCCTAGCCCATGTATTTACAAGTATCTACATTTCTGTATTTCTCTGTGCATCTTATCTGTATCTTTATGAAATTAGGCTTGAGTTTTACCGATGTCTCCAACTCTAATCCACTATAACATAGATCATTCTAGTCTTCATTCTTGCTTATTTGTGATGGTCCATTTCAGCCTTGAGAAACCTGTCTTCTACCACCTACCACCTTTTACATAATTATTAAAGTGAAGTATACATGTATAGTAGTTTTAAAATTGTTACTCTGTATTACTGTGGAGGGAAAAACTATCAATTATAGTCTAGTACTTAGGTACTATCTCTTTTGACTTTAGTCTTTCAGTCTCCGCTCATTTCCAGAATTACTTCAGTGGACATCCTTTTCGCCATCAACTTCAGAAACATTGTTTCACACACTTGTGACACAGTTAGATTATTTTGTCACCAGATGCATTCCATCCTGAGATCCCTTTTAAATGACTTTTTAAAAAATACTTACTTGTTAGCGGTCAGTCTTCAGATTGTGAAGTTCTATGAGTTTTGATGAATCCATAGTGTCATGTAGCTACTACTAGAAAAAACACAGAAGAGTTTCATCATCCTAAAAAATCTCCTGTGTTCCACTTGATCAGCACCTCGTACACTAAACCTTTGCAAACACTGATCTCTTTACCAATGCTATTGTTTTGCCTTTTTCAGAACATTGTGTAAATGAAATCTTACAGAGTATAGCCTTTTCAGACTGGTTTTTTGCACTGGAAATATGCAGATAAGGTTTATCCTTGTTATTTACATTGCTTGATAGCTCATTTATCTTAACACTGACTAATATTCCATTATATGGATGTAACAGTTTGTTTATCCATCTATTGAAGAATATCTTGACTGTTCCTAATTTTTGACAACTGTGAATAAAGCTGCTATATATATTCTAGTACAGATTTTATGTGGAATAACTTTTTCAAACCATTTGGGTAAATAACTAGGAGCACAATTGCTTGATTGTAGGGTAAACAGTATATTTAGTTTGGTAGGAAGCTCTTAAGCGATCTTACAAAGTAGCTGTACCATTTTGCATTCCACCAACAAAGAATAAGAGTTCTTATTTCTCTACATTCTCTTCAGCAATTGGTATTGTCAAAATTTGGATTTTAGCTAGTTGAATAGTTGTTTAGTGACCTCTTGCTATTTTAGTTTGCATTTCTTTAATGACAAATGATCTTTTGTTGTTGTTTGTGTTTCTTCTTTGGTGATGTGTCTGTTCAGATCTCTGGCTATTTTTTAATTGAGTTGCTTGCTTTCTTATTGTTGAGTTTTAGGTGTTCTTTTGTATTCTGTATAACTGTCTTTTATTAAATATGTGTTTTGCAGATATTTTCTCCCAGTCTGTGAGTTGCTTTTTCTTTTCTTTTCTTTTTTATTATGTTATGTTAGTCACCATAGAGTACATCATTAGTTTTTGATGTAGTGTTCCATGGTTTATTGTTTGTGTATAATACCCAGTGCTCCATGCAATCTGTGCCCTCCTTAATACCCATCACCAGGCTCACCCCCCCATTCCCCTCTCCTCTGAAATCCTCAGTTTGTTCCCATAGTCCATAGTCTCTCATAGTTCATCTTTCCCTCCCTCCAATTTCCTCCCCTTCATTTTTCCCTTCCTTCTCCTAATGTCCTCCATGCTATTCTTTATATTCCACAAATAAGTGAAACCATATGATAATTGACTTTCTCTGCTTGGCTTATTTCACTTAGCATAATCCCCTCAAGTTCCATCCATGTCAGTGCAAATGGTAGGTATTCATCCTTTCTAATGCTTAGTAATATTCCATTATGTATATGGACTACATTTTCTTTATCCATTCGTCTGTTGAAGGGCATCTTGGCTCCTTCCACAGTTTGCCTATTGTGGACATTACTGCTATGAACGTTGGGGTGCATGTGGCCCTTCTTTTCACTACATCTGTATCTTTGGGGTAAATACTCAGTAATGTAATTGCTGGGTCATAGGGTAGCTCAATTTTTAACTTGTTGAAGCTCTGAATTTCTTCTTTTTTTTGTTTCTTTTTCATTCTTTGATTAGTGTCTTTTGTACCACAGAAGCTTTAGTTTTAATAAAGTCCAGCTTACCAAGTTTTACTTAATTGTTTTGTGCTTTTGCTATTTTATCTAAAAACTCACTGCCATGATGCCTGGATTGCTCAGTCGGTTAAGCATCTCTCTGGCTCGGGATGTGATTCCAAGGTCCTGGGGTTGAGTTTTGCATTTGGCTCCCTGCTCAGTGGGGAGTCTTGCTTCTATATTTACCCCTCTCCCCGCTTGTGATCTCTCTCTCTCTCTCTCTCTCTCAAATAAATCAATAAAATCTTAAAAAAAAAACACCAAAAAACCCCTGAGGTAACAGATTTTCTCCTGTGTTTCTTCTAGAATTTTTATAGTTTTGTGTTTTATATTTAGTTTTAAAAGTTATTTTGAAGTTTTTTTTGTTTTGTTTTGTTTTTTGTATAAGGTGTAAGGTCTAGGTCTAGGGATTTATAAAATCTTAAAAATTATTTCTTTGTTTATGGATGTCCAATTGTTCTAGCACCTTTGTTAGAAAGACTGTCTTTTCTCTATTGAATTGCTGTTTTATTTCTGGACTTTTCTTCTATTCCATTGATATATACCTATTGTTTCTCCAGTGATGTGCTATCTTGATTCGTATAGCTTTATAGTAAATATTGAAATCAAGTAGTGTAAGTTTTCCTGCCCTGTTCTTCGGTTTTGTATTGGCTATTCTAGACCTTTTGATTTTCTTTCTTCTGTTTTTTGTTTGTTTGTTTGTTTTAGTTCTCTCTATATATCCTGTATATACTATATTAGATTATTATATTAGATTTATACCAAAGTACTTCAGTTTTGGGATGGTATCATAAAAGGGATTGCTTTTTAAATTCCAGTTGTTTAATCCTGATGTACAGGAAAGCAACTGACTTTTGTATTTTGACTTTGTATCCTACAATTATGCATTCTTGCTTATTAGTTCCAGGAGTTTCTTTGTGGATTTTTTAGGGTGTCCTAAATAAACAAGCATGTTGTCTTTGAATAAAAATGAATTTATTTTTTCATTTCCAAATTGTATAATTTTATTTTAGTTTTTACTGTTATCATAATGGACAAATTAGGGTAATGGACAAACGAGGACTATTTGGCCTCTAGCAAGTAGTCAAAATTATTGAGATAAGTCTCCAGAGGCTTCTGCTTGATTTAAAGAGATGTAGTTTGTGGCTCTGAGTGTATATATCTCTTGAGATAATAAGGTTTTAGTTTGTATTGTGATTTTCAGTTTGCCTAGCTTTTTCTTGTTAAGGATGAGAGTGATAACTTCTAATCTCTTTGCATGTCATAGCTGATCTTGAAAGTCTCTTCATTGTTGTTTTAAATATTTAATATGGAAAACTTCTATTGAAGTTTAAATCCATTTTAATTGTCTCGAGATTTTTTAACATTTATATATAAATGAAAAAAAAGGAAGAACTCTTAAAGTTGAAGAATGTTCATACTCTAAGGTAAAATAAGAGCTGGGATTATCCAAAATCATGTCAATGGAAAAAAGGAAGTAAATACCAACAAAACAGTAAAGCAATAAATGTACTTCTGCAATTCGTATCATGTGTGCAAAAAAATTTCTCATCAGACTTTTCTATCAAGGATTTAAATATTGTTATTAAGCTATTTAATCGGAAATTGTGTGTGGGCGTTCCAAGCATGAAAAAAGTTGTTAACATGAAAACAACCTAACATTTCTCATTAAATTTGAATTTGATTTTCTTTGCAAGTTTTATATAAATTCAAAGCTTAACTTCTCTGTTAATTTTTTATAATGTATTTTTGTTATAATTATATAAAGAACATATAATTATTTTCTTATACCAAGTTCTCTCTACTTATTCCAAAATTTATTTCAGTTTGTTTTAGTGTATCTTGTATTATGTATATGTATTATGATTTTCTCTGTGTGCCACAAAGCAAAATTTTTTGTGGTCATTATATATTGTAGTATGTATAGACTGAAAAGTTCATAACCTCTAGTATTCTTTTTTTTTAAGGATTTTTTTATTTATTTGAGAGAAAGAGAGAGCGTGAACAGGGTGAGGGGCAGAGGGAGAAACCAACTTCCCACGGAGCAGGGAGCCCTACAGAAGGCTCGATCCCAGGACTCTGTGATCATGACCTGAGCTGAAGGCAGACACTTAACCAACTAAGCCACCCAGGTGCCCTAAGCTCTTGGCATTCTGAAAAAATGTTTTTCTTTATGAGAGAATAATATCAAGAAATAACTTTTGGGAGGTCAATAAAACAGTTCATCATTGTTGGAACTGAGGATACTGAGTATTGTGTGTGTGTGTGTGTGTGTGTGTGTGTGTGTTTTCACTGGGATAGGAAAGTTATGGATATGCATTTTTAAGTTCCCGTGGAGACATTCATTCTTGATCTCATTGGCCATGGGTCCCCCTTCCCATCATTCCATCTCATTGGCTTGACAGTAGTGTTTAGGAAGGAAAGCAAGGCTTCTGACTAATGTCAGCAGTGCAGACATCATGAGATTGTGAGTACCTTAAGGTCATTTCCTGGGTCAAGAGATAAGAGATCTCTTGTTATGTAGAAAATTGGAAGTTCTCTTCCCACTCCTGAGCCAGCCCATTAACATGAAAAGTGGAATGGAACTGTGTTCCTTCCACCAGCAAGTCCAACTCTGTAGTCCAAGCACCTCTCTCTAAGGAATATCAGTGAAGGACCAGGGAATCCTTGTGTGTGGTTTTGAGTTGTTAGTGAATTTTTTGACAGCTAACTCTGTGTTGTTAGTAATATGTGTATTAGTTGACAAGTTAAGACTATTAAACCTCTTGCAAGTCATCAGAATTACTGACATATGACTCCAGAGGCTTCTGCTTAAATTAAGCAGATTTAGCATGTGTCTCTAGGTGTATTTATATCTTTAGATAATGGGGTTTTAGTTTATATTGTGATGTGAGTTCTCTGATGGGTCCAAAGTAAGTCATTGATTTTCACTTGGCCCAGCTTTTTTTTTGTTAAGGATGAGTGTGATAACTTTTAACCTCTTTGCATGTCATAGCTGGTCCTGGAAGTTTCTTCATCATTGTTTTAAATATTTAATATGGAAAACATGTTAAAGGAACTGTGTATCTTTCACATTTTGTGAACTACAGCAGCACCGATGAGGTTAATTTAAAAGATTCCCTTGAAAGGTCTGATTTCCTCTTTCTCTTTTCTCACTTGGATTTCTGATGTAGTAAAGTGAAAAAGGATTCTGTGAATGACTCTCTCTCTCTTTTTTTTTTTTAATTTTTATTAACATATAATGTATTATTTGCCCCAGGGTACATGTCTGTGAATCGTGAATGACTCTCTCTTACATTCTCTATTTTTGTTACTCTGACAATTAGTACCTCACTGAAACAATCAATCATATTCAGAATCCTAGAAATTCTTGATGACAAATCAGAACATGCAAAAGATAATAGATATTCAGATGTAAGGTATTTAAATTTGGAATCTTCCTTGGTGAGAGATAATTTAGTATCTAGAAGCAGTCTTGATAACCAATCCTTCACAGGTTGGCCATGATTAATAATTTAAATACATCTCTCCTGGGAAAATGGAATACTTGATTGATTATAGCCTGTGGACTTGATTTATATGTAAGAGCCTTATTTGAAGTTCACTCCAAGGCTTCCCAATATTCCCACACTGTAGTTACGATATGATTGTATTTTGAAGGAACACAGGATTAGAAGTCTCCACAATCTTGAAAGACATTGATCTTTTTCTCCTGGCCATTTGACACATCTGCTAATATTCCAGTTTTCCATCATAGCTTACTATGGACCCTTTGAATATAATGTAGCAATATAATGGGCCTCACTCTGTTGTCTATAGACTTCATCATCTGATGATTAAATGTGGTACAATGCTATGGCAGTTTATTTTGTAGGGAGTTTTGAATGATAGGTGTTTCTCTAAGTTGACTGTTGAGACTCTGTATTCTTGATTAGTAAGTTGGATGTTAGCATCGGTTTATATAGTATATGCCTATTTTCTAAAACAAAATCTCTGTTTTTCCCTAATCAGAGTCTATTTGTGTTATCAGATGATGTTATGTTGAATTAAACAAAAAATACAGCCCAAGAAGATTTTAACAAAGTAAAGTCTTTTATTGCTACAATGTTTCTTTTGGACAAATATGTCACAAACCTTTGCAAATAAGCAAGTGAAACCAACCAATCAACTGATAATGCCTATTGACATGCTTAAATCTACTGAAAACACCAAGGACATTTCACCACAAAAGGAAAACAAGCATTAGGATTGGCTTTTATACTTAATAAAAAAATCATGTAGGAGGCAGGCTCATCTTACTATAGCAGCACTGACCTGGAAAGATTGGACCAAAATAAATCGAAAAGGATAAAATGATTTGGATGCAAGTGTCCTTAACTTTATCGTTTATCTCGCTGAGGTCTCCACTGTGATCCAAAAACATAGCCTTAGTCGTAGAATCTGTCCTGCTATGTACCTCGAAGAAGGCTATACCTCCTCCCTAGTGGAGGGGCCTCAAACAGTTACTTTGCAGTCATCTAGTCCGACAGTAGAAGGCAAGCAATGGAAGGCTTTTTAGTTGATTGATGGATGGATGGATTAATCCATGCAGTCATTCATTTATCTGTTTCTAATAACTGAAGGACCAGAAATGAGATCTGGATACTCATTTTGAAATGAGGTCAAGATATTGCACTTAAAATTCATTTAGTTTCAGATACTCAGGCTCGTTAAAAATATGAGGGCCAATGATCAGCAGCAGGCCTTCTACATAACTCTTGAAAGCCTCTGTTCTTTTTAGTGTTAATGAGAGTGTGAGCTTTAGAAAAAACAGCAGGGAAACAAGTCCAAATGATTAGAAACAAAGAATTTCACAAATGATTCGGTTGACACTGTGACATTTCTAATTGTTCTATTTATTGTGTTATACATTAGCCAGCTTATTTGAGTGGAGTTATTAGTAACAGGCTCTTGCACAGTCACATAGAGCATATGAAGTTATTTGTGTTACACAGGTATCTGCATACAACAAATGTTGCAGGAGGTTCTCACACATTGCTTTTTACCCTTATGAAAAGTTCCCTGTGAAGGAAATATTTAGCCCTCCCTGGACAGACAAAAGAAAACTCTGCCAATGCAATTTTTATCCTTACTAGCCACTCAACTCAGCTTCATTTATTTATTCTATAAATACTAACATAAAATGTAGAATAATCTTTAAGATGTAGAATTTAATTTTGAGAGGATGTGTGTATATAGGTGTGTGTGTGTGTGTTTGTATGTATCATACATATAAACATAATATAAAGGAAGTATTATATAAAAGTGAATATGGATAGATTTTTTAATAAATGATACTGAGAAAATTTGCTCCATAGAAACTTTAAGGTAAATTCTCACATCCTACTATACACTAAGTTCCAGATAAATTAAAGAGCTAAATATAAAATTTTAAGTCATGAAATACTGGAGAAAATATAGAAGCATAAATAAAAATTTAAAGCATAAACTGATAGGCTTGACAATATAAAGATTTTCTGTACATTATGAATATTATGCACAATATTAATGAACAAGTGATAAAACTCAGAGGAATATTTTCAATAAATATGTAAAGAGTTAATCTCAATATATAAATGACCCTTACAAATGAATAAATTTATGAGAAAAGGACTTAAGTAGACGAATTACAAAAAGAAAATGGTCAAGAAGTCAAAAATTAGTCAATACATTTATAATCAAAGATACATGGGATATCACTTTACCCTTACATTTTAAATGTTAATAATATACAATATTGAATTTTACTTTCTTCCCGTTCCCAGCTAACATTTCTATATGCTAAGTATTTGCTAGGTAACTCTTTTAATCTCTTTGCATGTTTACTCAATTGATTATCATGATAAACCTATGAGCTTGGTATCATTGTTATCTCCTCTTTATAGATAGGAAAACTGTGGCAGTAAGAGATGATACAGGTTTCCCTAAGTCACAAAGCTAGCCAATGGCAAAGCTGGGATTGGAACTTGGGCAGTCTGTCTTTAGGTTTTTCCCCCCCCCCCACAGATTTTATTTATTTAATTGCAGAGAAAGAGGTGGGAGGGGCAGAGGGAGAAAGAGAATCTCAAGACGACTCCACATTAAGCATTGACTTCAAGGTGGGGCTTGATCCCAGGAGCCTGAGATCATGATCTGAGAGCCAAAGTCAAGAGTTGGATACTCAAATGACTGAGTCACTCAGACGCTCTTGGCTTTTGAGTTCTCACCCATGCTACTCCCTTTCCTCCGAGTTCTCAGGGTGGGTAAGGAGAGATAGACACCAAGTGTGATCATTGAGGTGTATACTGATACATTATTTCTGGAAAGCAATTTGTGTGTAAACACACATATCATAGTTTCAAAGAAATGTAATTGCTTAATGCTAAGAAAAACCTAAATATTAGATAATGAAAATCAGAGCATAAAATTGTCTGTACAGTATGAGACCCACATGAAGATGTCAGCCATGGGTAACATGGGGAAATGAGTTTCTAGGTGATATTTTTTAAAAGCATAGTTTTCTATTTTTAAAAATTTCCTAAAACGACCTATATAAGCTTTTTGTCCAAAATCTCTGTAAAATCCTATCTAAATGTTAAAATGGAAAAAAAAAAAAAGTAACCTATGGGCTCCTTAAACCTTACAGATTTAAGGTTACGGGTTAAAGATTCACTGACTATAAAAGAGGGTTAGCCTTTCAGTACTTACCTTTTGTTTATTTGCCCACTTAAGTAGGTTGAAAATAGGAAAAAGCCCTAAGCCATGTCAGTTAATTTGACTCACTAATTCAACAAATATTGTCTGTGGGTATTCTTTGTGCTACAGGTTATTTTAGGGATCCTGCAGCAAACAAAAATATATCAACTATTCTGCACGTGGGGCATTTTCATTTCATCAGGGAGAGACGAACAATACATATATGATAAACAAGAAGAATAAAACAGTAATAGCACTGAAGATTTATGGAAGATGCTACATTAAGTGATATTTATGCAAAGACAAAAAGAAGCATGAGAAGAAGTTACCTAAGGAAGAACATTTCATGCAGGGAGAACAGTTAGCATGAAAGCCTGGGGTGGGAGTGCCCTTGGTTTGCTGGAGAGCAGCAAGGAGGCCGTATAGCACATGGGAAGTAGGGCTGGAGAATGGGGAGGAGGTTGGAGAGAAATGCAGTCTCCAGACAAACGCTCACAAATGCTCAAGCCCAGATTTCTGTGGTTTCTATGTAGGGCACTGTTAGAACTTCGCATTATACTCGAAATGAGCGTAGGTTTAACCAATGGAGGGATGCGATCTGACTTAACTTCAAAAGACTCCCTGTGACTGTTGGGTGAAGAGATACTAGAGGCTAGGGTAGAGACGTGAGGACCGGTGAGAAAACTACTGCAGTCATCCACACGTGAGATAACTGGAACTTGACCTAGTTGTGTACATAGCAGTGGAGCGTATGTGGAACAATCAAATTTGGGATACATTGTGAAGGTAGACCTAATAAAATTTGCCAATGGATCGGATGTTGAATATAAAAAAAGAGGTAAATCAAAAATGACTCTAGAGTAAGAGGAGAAAAAAGACTCTTAGAGTAAAAGAGAAAAGCTAATTTATTTAAAGGAGGCAACACTTCTTGACCTTCCACATTACTCCTGCCCATCTTTAGTCCTGCCATTTTCTGAGGTGACATGGGGAACAGCCACCCCTTTGTGATTCCCCAACATCCTGAGTAATTCTTTGGACCAATCTGTGAGCCTCTTGGGGAAGGATATTATCCTACTATGATTTCTGTCTTCAGTATCTAGTATGGTGCCTGGTGTGTAGAAGGTGGTCCATGTATATTTGTTGAATGGATAGATGATTCGCTTAATTGAATGATTAATTAAATGAATAAATAATTACTGGATTTTCTGTGTAGTCATGACAATTTACTCTCTTTCCTTTTCAGGGTAAAGTGATAAATTAAATGTGTTTATGTATGTGATAAGGTTTCTTTTATTCCAGGCAGTCTTGGGTTTCATCTTTCAAGTTGTTTTCATAAATTACATATTCTAATCAACATGTAATTATTAAGCTGGTGACCAGATCCTCTGGCAAGTGTCCCAGAACCACCAGCTGGGCACTAATCAAAAATACTGCTTCAGTTCAGAGGGGCAGGGAGCCTGTTCAGTGGAGATGACTAAGATGTTATATATCCTGAGTGTTGAGAGCTTCATAAATATTTCTGACAACTGGATCTGAAAACCTGAACACTATTTTTAACTTTTTGTTCTTTTTTTTTTTTACTAGACATGACACTTGACAATTCTTTCTTTACAGATAAGTAGGCTCCCATTTTGTATTTCTGCATTCTTGTGTATCTAAGCAAATAAAACCTCAAGCCCAGATTTCTGTGGTTTTCTTCTAACTGATAGCTTATCAGCCATGAGAGATTCCTGCCTTTCTTCCTCTTTCTATCTTATTTATGACTTTGATGATTCTTCCTAAGCATTCATTATGTCATTCTTCTTAGAAAGAACTTAAGAAATCAGCCCTTTAGCCAAAAGCTACTGCTGGGATTCCTCAGCCTGATTTGCCAGGTGTCTTCCATTCTGGCTAGTATTCATGCAATGGCTCCCTGTGTGAGACACGACACTATATCACCTTGCCCCTGTTCTCTCACTGTATTGCTCGCACTCCCCTCCCTAAGTAGAGTATCCTCGGTGCTGTTTCCCTTCCTCTCTGCACTGCAACTCTCTGCATAATTCTCATTTCTGCCTTTCACCTGATGATGAGCAAACCTTGTAACTCCTTATTGTCAGTGGGAAAGCTGCATACCCGTCCTGTCCCTACCTGAGAGCTGCCTCCTGCGTGCCCCGTCAGCTCCAGCTCTTCCCCGCTGAGCGCTCCCTTCTGAAGTTAACGCTATATGCATGCATTTCAAACCTTTAAGAAGTTTTCTTGTAAAACTCTTCACATTTTCATATGAATTTTGTATTTCCAGCTAGACTGTAACTCCTTTGGAGGCAGAGAGTATATATATATCTTCTTTTCTTTATATCCATAATTTTTCAGTTATCTGTGAATTGTTACTAAGTGCATATTGCCTTGATCTAAGAAGTATCATGGTGGATGTTAAACATCTTTTTTAAAAATTTTAATTTTTTAATATTTTTTAAAGATTTTATTTATTTGAGAGAGAACAGGAGCATGGGGGAGGAGCTGAGAGAGAGGGAGAAGCAGACTCCCCACTGAGCAGGGAGCCCAATGTGGGGCTTTATCCCAAGACCTGATCCTTGATCATGATCTGAGTCAAAGGCAGATGCTTAGCCGACTGAGCCACCCAGGAGCCACCTACATCTTTTATATCAAATTCTGTATAACACTTGGGAGCTGACTTGTGACGTGACTTCTTCGGTTGGGGATTTGGAGCCACTACATATGCATTCACCTGTGCCGCAATGTCTATTTTCATTGAGCTGCTTGTCCTTGATTTAATCTTAGCCTATAATGTAAACTTTATAAATTATATAAAAGTGCATTTTTTATATCTATTGTCCATTTGTAACATCTTTTATGTTGCTTTGCCGAGTCAGTAAAGCATGGTAATGGGAAAAAGAGAACTTGGAATCAGTCAGACTGGGAGTAAAATCCCAGATTGACCTTTTTTTCACTCCAGGAACATGCAGTATCATTTCTCTAGTCCTCTGTTTTCTTTTCAGTACAATAGTACAGATAATACTAATGCTTTATAAGATTGTAATGAGACATGTACGTAAGGCTCTTAAAATAGTACTTGAGAATAAGTCCTTGATAAATTTTAGAAATTATTATTACTAGCATTATCATCATCATCTTTATTATTGTTACTAAGGTACAACAAGGCCTCATTTATTCAAAGACTCTTTTATAATAATACAGTCATTAAAAATGTAAACAAGAGAGGAAATATTGAGGGCTAGGGCCTGCAACAAAGTATCTGTCAAAAACTTTTTTTAAAAAAATACTTAATGCCTTTGTAAAGTAGAAGCACTCTAGCCTTACATATTGTGTAAAAAAAGTAGAATAGAAGCCATTAATTCATCCTGTCAGTACTGAGATAGAAAGATTAGTTAAAAATAAACCAAAGAATCATAGAATAAAAGTATAAAACTTAAGAAAAAAATAGAAAAATTTGGGGCTACTTAAGTAGCCTCATATATTACAAAATAAAATATTGAGGATCTCATTTATTGTGCCAAAATCATATAATTGATATGCCAGAAAGTAGCAAAAAAAGGTAACATTATTTATCATAAACCCTGTTTAAGAAAATAAAAAAAAATAATAGATATTTCTCTATAAGAACATTTTATTAACTTCAAGAACCTATAGCCTATCTGATTGAAACTAACATTTTGCACACAATTGCGTATCACCACCTCCTAAAATCCTGCTAAAATGGTAGTGATAGGACTTCTAAAATGGTGTGAGGTGGTACATGGACAAAGAATTTGGAGAAGAGAGAGGAGAAAGTAATATAAATCTTATTAACTGGAAAGCAGATAAAATGGCAAATGACCTAGCAGATGGAAGAATGATGAATTCGGTATCAGCAGTGATGAGGTCACTGACTTAAAACTAAAATTTCCCATGAGGCTCAGGCTTTGGATATTTCTTGTACCGATAGAATTGGAGATAAAGGAGGAACTAAAATGATTAGCCGAAAGATTTTGTAACAGTTGCATACACAAGATCCCTTCTCCTATTCCACCTACAGGCTCACTACTCCTCTCCCATTCTAGAAGAACAGAGTAGTTTAGTCTCTTGAGATAGTAAAAGGAAGAATTTCTGCATTGTCAGAGACATCTAGTTTTCTTCTCCTACTCTAGTCCAGAATATTGGCAGACAGACTTAGCCTTCCAGGCAGGAGAGGGTCAACACTCCAAAGCTGGCATGGGTCAGCCAAAGGAGCGATGCCCTTACAAAATGACCAACCTGGTTACCGTGCAGAAAATGTAGTGAACAACAAAGAGAAGGACCCAGTCAGCTTTCCAGTGCTTAAAAATTAAATATGAAAGAGAGAGAACGTCAGAAACAGTAGCTTTAAGCAAGCAATATCAGGGAGGAAAATAAACCACTCTGCCCCCATTATTATTTTATGCAATGAAATGAAAGATGACACGGAGTCCATAAATAAGACCTTTATTCATGTGAAATAAAAAAGGATAATTCAGGGAGCAAAAAGAGCTCTAGAAATTTTAAATATGCAGTAAAAACTAAAACTTCAATGAAAGAATCGCAAGATAAAGTTGAAGAACTCTCCAGGATGTAATGTAACTTTTTTTTAAAGATATGAAAAATAGAAGAGCACTATAAAGAGAACTGTAAAGAAACTAGAAGGCTATTCCAGGAAGCCCACCATTTGTGAAATTGGATTTCTAGAAAGGGGGAAAAAGAAATGGAGGAAAGAAAATCATTAACAAATGCAAGTAAATTTTCTAGAATAAGAATATGAGATTGCAGAATTTTCTATTAGTTTACTAACTGGATGAATGATAGCCACAACCACATAACTGACATTCCAGCACACTGAGGGGGAAAAAAAAAATAAAAAAAGAGCCTGCAACTTTGCAGAGAGGAAAATAAATTTAACACAATGTCTCATATAAAGCACTCCATGTCTTGGTAGCATGATTGGAAGCCAGAAAACTCTGGAGAATGTCTTCAAAATTCTCAGGAAAATACTTTCTCAGGAGATGATTGAAGGACGTGTTCCACAAAAAAAGAGGTTAAGAGAAAGAAAAGGATCCATGGAGCTGGAATGCCAACCCAAGGGAAAGGAGAATATAATTGCCAGGATGATGATGAAAGGAGGTCGTGTTTTATTTTGGGTTCCCTCAGAACAAGAACTTGGTAATGGCTTTTTTCCTTCCCTCTCCTAATGTCCTCCATGCTATTCCTTGTGTTCTACAAATAAGTGAAATCATATGATAATTGTCTTTCTCGGCTTGACTTATTTCACTTAGCATAATCTCCTCCAGTTCCACCCATGTCAATGTAAATGGTAGATATTCGTCTTTTCTGATGGTTGATTAGTTTTCCATTATATATATGGACCACATCTTCTTTATCCATTCGTCTGTTGAAGGGCATCTCTGGTCTTTCTGCAGTTTGGTGATTGTGGACATTGCTGTTATGAACATTGGGGGGCATGTGGCCCTTCTTTTCACTACATCTGTATCTTTAGGGTAAATGCCCAGTAGGGCAATTGCTGGGAACACTGGAAATCAATACACTATAAAGAGAGAGAATGTCTCTTCTTGCCCTGAGACCCATTTGTTCTTTACACCCCTAAGGCTATTGGACCCATAACTACTAATCCTTTAAGGAGCCATCTGCTCCCGTTCAAAGGGTAATAGGTTAATAAAACCTTTCTTATCTTCCCCAGAACCAGTACTTCCACTTGAGGGTAGATATCTTCCTTTATTCTCTAAGAAAGGCTTTCTATCTCTGTCTCAGTCCTGCTGCACGGGAGAGGGGCAGATGGGGCAGCTCCTGTATAATCTCCCAATTTCATAATTTCTGAAATCAGAAATACAGACTCCTCTCATGTGAAGTGAAGGGAGACCATGTTTTATACTAGGTTCCCTCGAAACAACCTGCAACAAAAACTTGAGAAATAATTGGCCTGCAGATAAAATGGAACGTGGAGAACTGAGGCAGGGAATTCTGTGAGTAAACTAAACAGTTGGTCTGCCTCTGATACAGAAACCTAATGTTACCGATAAGATAAAATAAATGCATATAGATATAAAACCTTACGAGAATTATACATTAATGAATCATCTGAAAAAAAAATGAATTTGGTTATTTCAAG
The DNA here is from genome assembly GCA_028646535.1 of Procyon lotor. Classification (NCBI taxonomy): domain Eukaryota; kingdom Metazoa; phylum Chordata; class Mammalia; order Carnivora; family Procyonidae; genus Procyon; species Procyon lotor. The sequence goes on along the minus strand of CM053614.1, from coordinate 63,590,702 downwards.
ATTGGGATAGACTCAAGCAGGGACCTGCTCTTTCTTATGAGAAGCCTTGGATAATCTATTTGACTCTTGAAACTATGTGCATGTGTAAGGTTGATATTCGTAAACTTTGAATTAAAATTTTAAATGATCCCATGTAAATGCCATTATCCCACAAAAAGAGAAACTATTTTGTGTTATCCAAATAGTTACAGTGACCTTAAAATTTGCACGGGTACAGTATCTTTACATAGCAGTTTGATTTTCATTTCCTGAATTGTTTGCTATACTCTTACTAAGTAAAAGATGCTTTAACCTATGTTACACACCTGTGGTTCGGCTCGTGAATTCGAGAGGCACATGGTTAAAAAGGCTGGGCTCCTACTGTAATTATTTAAGCATGGCTACAAATGGCCTTCGAAGAGTGCCTTGGGATTTTTTCATTTTCCCTGGGTCAATACCTTTCCTCTTCAGGACCTTTTGCTACAAATGTAATTGCAGTTTATCAAGGCAGTTAGTCATACACAAAGGATTTCCGAGATGCCAGTTGGAGAAGGTCTGCACGGTATTTTTCTATTTGCTATCAGCTATAAAACTTGGTGACACAAAGGTTTTATCCTCGTCCCCCATTTTTTCTTCTTAACCCTGAACACTACTTCTTTGTGTATTACAGTTATCCCAACAGCTTTTGTTGAAAAATAGATGAAAATGGTCTAAGGAACTGTTACTACATTTTGATATTAATAGGAAATTTGCCATTTCCAAGAGGGAGAATGTTAAGTAAGACCTAATGTGAATTTCCTGTACGTGTTGCAGATTTGAAGTTATTACCTAAACAGAACCTATTGCTTCTTGTAGGAATGCTATCTTTTTCCGTAATCAAGAATTTGTTAGACTTTATTTAAGGGGTCTTGGAAACTAAAATTTTGGACAGTTTCTTTCAGTGATATGTTATCTTTTCTGCATAATTTAATAGTATCTTTAAATATTTATAATTTATATTCCCACTTGATAGCTTAGTTGCCATTAAAATTCTTCTGAGAAAAGTTCATTTTAAAACGTAATATTATCATTTTCATTATTTATTTGCCAGATGAAGGGAGAGGATAATGACTAGCAAGGAAGGTGGGATAAAGTAACTTTTAAGAAAAAACTTTCTTTGGAGATAATTTAAGATTTACAGAGAGTTGCTAAAAACCCTCATCCAGTTACAGCTTCCCACAATGTTATCAGCTTCCATTGTCACCTGTATTTGTCAAAACTAAGAAACCAGCATTGGGACATTATTTTTAATTAAATACTTCACTTTATTTGGATTTTACCAGTTTTTTAATGAATGCCCTTTTTCCTCTTTCACAATCTAGTCTGTCATATCCCATTCAATCGTCTTATCTCTTAGTGTCTCTGATCTTTGATAGTTTTTTGGCTTTTTCTTGTATTCAGTGACCTTGACAGTTTTGACAGTGCCAGTCAGGTATTTCGTGTTTCCTTCAATATAGGTTTGTTTGATATATTTTTCACCATTAGGCTGGGATCATGAGCTTTTAGAAAATATACGGATGATGTGCCTTTTTCATCACTTTATGTCAGGGGTATGTGACCACCAAATTGAGAGTAGAGATGACTTTGTGGACATATGACCTAAGCAGCTGCACAGCACTCCACAGTCAGAAGGACCCTATGCTTGGCTTACTGCTTTACTATTGCCATCTTGACATTCTTAATTTTATCTTTGAATTCGTGATTTGTAAGAGAATGATGGGAGCATGCACACAAGATAATATATGGTTAGGGTTCCTTGCTTCTCCATTCTCATATATAGTGTTCACTATACCCCATGAATACAGAATTGCAATGGATAAACAGTTCATGGGAGTTCAGCAAGACTCAGAGTACATGGCAAGTGTATTTCTTTGACAATTAAGTGGGGTTACTTATAACTGGAAAGGCCACAGAACTTGTGGCCGCATGTTCTGTTTGTACCAGAGCTTGCTTCAAAGATAGAAGGCAACATAATAAAATGACCAAAGGACTTGCTCTATCCTTCCTTACTTGTGTTACTTTCATATGGTAACCAACCACTTCAAATGAAAGGAACCTCATAACCAACTCTTACATACATAATGTGACTTTTGAGACAGGAGGAGAATATTTTGAAGAAAAGTGAAATATATAACGACCATTAGGTAATTAATTTGCATTCATGAATCTTCACCGACACAAGAAACAGTGGTGTGAAGAAATATATATTACAGAGAACCAAGATAGAATTATATTTCATGATGGAAGTTTACTCTTCTTTGACAGGAGAATGCAATTTGGACATTTCTGCCCACATTTTTCATCAGTTGTTTGGGGAAACCTCAGCTAATCCTATTGATTCCCAGAAATATAGAGTTATATATGGGCAATATAGAGTCGTATAAATATTTCTAATATTAATTTATAACATGTGTTAGTATTTAAATAATTATCAAAATTTTAAATTGATTTGATTTAATTATATGTGCAATGATTTGCTTAATATTTATATAAATTCATATTTATATTGTAGTTAAAATAATTTAAATGTATTTAATATAATTTATTTAATGTTTATTTTTAACTCTCGATGCCTGGTCAGGTATTATGCATATTGTTTCTTAGGCTATACTTTAGGCAAATCTTCCTTAAGCTTTATACGAGTATCTCCAAGATCATGAGTACAAATCAACATAGCATTATGAAGTTTATGAATCAGTTTGATCCTTTTAGGATTTGAACATTTTTGAAAAAAAAGATAACAGAATGCATCTCAAAATCAAATTGGTGCTTAATAAAGAACTAAATCAACTTCTCAAATTTATAGCCATCAGTTAGCAATTACCCTGAAAGTAATGTATTAGGTAAAACTTCAAAAATGAACTGGATCTGAAACAAAAGATTGCCCTTGTCATGTGTCATGTGAGGTAGGTGCCTCCTACCCCACACCTCACTTCATATGTTGAAGTCCTAACCCTCCATACCTCAGAATGTGAACTTACTTGAAAATGAGGTCTTTGCAGATATAACTACTGAAGTTAAGATGAGGGTATAGTGAAGTAAAGTAGGTCCCTAAGACAGTATGACCGGTGTTCTTATGAAAAGGGGAAATTTGGACAAATTGAGGTACACTGGGAGAGTACCAAGCGAGAGTATGAAGACTGAGTTTGGGAATGTCAAAGATTGCCAGCAGGACACCAGAAGTCTTCGGAAGGAATCAACCCTGAAGCAACCTTGATCTCAGATAAACCAAGAATTTCCCTATTTTAAGGTCAATTGATCAGCAACCTTAATGCCATTTACAACCTTGATTCTATTCTGCTATCTAACAGGTTCCTGGTGTTAGGATGTGTACATCTTTGAGAGGGACATTATTGTGCCTATCACAAATGTCAAGGAAGGAAATAATAAGGATAAAAAGCTAATAAGGTGAAGAAGAGAAAAACAATGGACCTAATTAATAAATCAAAAGTCTTATTTTTCTAAGAAAGTGAATGAAAAGACACATCACTCATTAACTTGATGAAGAAAGAAAGGAAGGATGCATGAAGGTAGAAACTAAGACAAAATAAAGATGTAAGCATTATATCAGAAAAAGTTTTTTTTTTTTCAATCATGAGATTACATTGCAGGCATCTATGAAGAAAGAATTGAAAATGTAGATGAAATGGATAATTTCCTAAAGAAAATCTGATTACCAAAATTCACTTAATTAAAGTAATAGCAAGCAAGCCTTACATGTGGGACACGGTTTCTAGATATCATTTCCTGATAAAAAGGATCAGAGGTCCTTGACGATATTAAGTATGAATGATGTAAATTATAAGATGAATCTGGAAGGTTTTTTTATTTTCAGAAAATAAAAAGGACTGAAAAATAATGAGGGAATATGTATAGGGCAAAGTTTTCAACTTCCAGTGCCCAAATCTGGGCTAAGTTGAGAAAAAAAACCTAGATTGTAACTCAGAAGAAAATACATATACATAAGTCCATACAGATATAAAGAAATGACTGAATGAATAAACAAATAAAGGATACACTTTTTCTAGTAGAACATAATTAATAAATGTAGATGGAATGATGGAAATAGAAAACCTCCATTAGACCAAAAACAGTAATAATTGTAACAGACAGAACCAAAACTGAATGCTAAAATTAGTGGCCAAAATAGGATGAGAAATAGGAAATTTGCATAAACTTGAAGTATCTTCCCCCAAGATTCTTAAAAATGCAAAAATGAAAGGGATACTTTACAGTGCTGAAACATGAGAGCCACTATCTCAACTAAGTGATCAGTGTTAACAACACTGGTAATAAGTCATAGTGTCATTTACGACTTCATATTGTTAGAGAAGGGCAAAACATGATTTCTGTGTGTTTTGTTTTTGGAAAAAATAAGTGACCTCATTCTAATCATTAAAAAAATATTACATAGTCAAATTTAGGGGAATTTTACAAAATAAGTGGTCAGTACTTTCAATAGTGTCAGTGTCACACAGAAAAAAGAAAAGCTAAGCAAGACCACATACTGATGAATAATGAGACAGCATTTAATTGAAATCTGAGATCCTGAATTGAATCCTATATGAGAAAAAAGAACATTAGTAGGAAAAATGAAAGCCAGGAAAGAACAGAGCTGTGTATTAGTTGTCAGTTTTGTCTAACATTAATTTCCTGTTCTTTCATAAATATTCTATGGTTTTATATAGTATTAACATTATGGATAGGAAAGGAGACTGTTCTCTTTTTACATTTTTTTCTGTAAATCTATTTATTTCAAAAATATTTCAAAATAAGAATTTTTGGAAGGTGTGGAAAAGATGTACTATGGAAACTCTAATAAAAAGAAAGCTGGAGGGCTATATTTTTATAAGACTAAGTAGACTTCAGAACAAAGAATATTACTAGAGATAAAGGGGGAATAATTCACCAAGTGGACTAATTCACCAAAAAGACATAATAACATTACATATGTTGGTACCTAATAATAACACTTCAAACTACATGAAGCAAAAACTGATAGCACTGATCCGGGAAAATAAACAAATCCACATTATACTTGAAGAATGTACTATTTCTTTTTCTCTAATCAGTAGACCAAATAGAAAACCACTAAGGATGTAGAAAAATACTATCAATCTACCTGACCTAGTCAGTATTTATAAAATAACAAATATCAAGAGACCACAGACTCTCTTCACATATATGATGGAGTGATGGACCATATCAGTAGCTGCTAAAAATAGTTAAGAAGGGATTATAATCCTACAAAATCTGACCTGTGACTATATTGGAATTATACTGGGAGAAAAGGGGCACTTCTTCAACCTGAAAAAGAGCCTTTACAAAAGCCTCACAATCAACATCATATTCAATTGTGAATGCTTTCCACCCAAGATTGGGAATAAAGGAGGAAGGTCTTCTTTCACCATTTCTATTCTCATCTCATAGTGCTCCCAGCAATGTTATAAAGCAAGAAGGAGAAACAAAGAACATACTAATTGGAAAGGGAGATATCAAGCTATCTTTGCAAACAATGTGATTGTTGAGTTAGAAAATTCCAAAAGATGTTGAAAAAAGATACTACAACTGATTAATGACTTGGGCAGGGTCAGAGGATATGAGCACAATATGCAAAGATCAAATCTATATGCTAGCAGTGAACAATGAAAAAATGAAATAAAAAGTACCCTTTATAACTGCACCAAAAACATAAAATAGGGATAAATCTATCAAAATATGTGAAATATTTTATACTAATAAGTATAAAGCTATGATCATACCATCAAAGAAGATTTGAGTAAATGAACAAATGATTGTGTTTCTGGATTGGAAAATTCATTATTACCAATACATCAATTGTCCCCAAACTGATCTGTAGATTCAATGTAATACCAGTCACAAAGAAGAACAAATTTGGAGGATATGAACTACTTGATTTCAGTGCTTAGTAGAAAGCAACATTAATCAAGAGAATGTGGTATTAGTGAAAAGATAGACACAATGGAAGAGATTAGAGTTTCCAGAAATAGACCCACACAAATATTGTCAATTAACTTTGACAAATTTCCAAGGCAATTCAGTGGAGAAGGAATGGTCTTTTAATAAGTTGTGCTGGAACGATCTGACACCCATATGCAAAAATATCGAACTTTGACCCATGCTTCACATCCATACACAAAAGTAACTTAAAATGAATCCTAGAGCTACATGTAAAAATTACATTATGAAATTTCTAGAAAAAAACATGAGAAAATCTTTGTGACTTTAGATTTGGCAAAGATTTTTTTGAGTAGAACAAACATGCACAAAAACACCATAAGATAAAATGACAAATTGGACAACAAAATTAAAAACATCTGCTGTTCTAATTTCTTTGTTAAGAAATTAAGACAAGCCACAGATTGGAAGAAAATATTTGCAAAACACACATCTAAGATCTGATACCTGAAATACATGAACAACTCTCACAACTCCATATAAAGCAAATGACACAGGACTTCAAATTTGAACATACACTTATCAGAGAAGCATTACAGATGGCCAATAAATACATGAAAAAATCACCAACGTTCTTAATCAATAGGAAATGCCAATTAAAGCCATCATTCAATGACAGAGTACACCTATTAAAATTGTGAAAGGAAGGAAAGGAGGAAAGGGCAAGGAAGGGAAATAAAAAAAAGCAAAGGGGGCGCCTGGGTGGCTCAGTCATTAAGCGCCTTGGGCTCAGATCATGATCCCAGGGTCCTGGGATCGAGCCCCGCATCGGGTTCTCTGCTCAGCAGGAAGCCTGCTTCTCCTGCTACCATTCCCTCTGCTTGTGTTCCCTTTCTCGCTGTGTTTCTCTCTGTCAAATAAATAAAAATCTTTAAAAAAGAAAAAAAAAAGAAAAGCAAAAAGAGGAAAAAAATACAACTGACAGCAGCTGAAACTCTGATACATTGCTGATAAGAATGCAAAGTAGTGCAACCACTCTAGAAAACAGTCTGGCAGTTTCTCATAAAACCGAATATACATTTACTGTATGACCCAGCTATTCTACTCCTAGGTAATTACTAAAAGAATATGAAGTTATTCACATAAAAGCTTTTATATGACTATTTACAGCAGCTTTATTCACTACTTCCAGTTATGGAAACAACACAATGTCCTTCAATTGGTGAATATATATGCCATAAAACAGATAGTGCACAACACCAGAAATGAATGAACTAATGATCCATATAACAACATGAATAGCCTTCAAAAGCTTTATGCTAAATTATAGAAGCAAGGGTAAAGTTAAGCGAAATAAGTCAGTCATAGAAAGATATAAAACCATATGATTTCACTCATACATGGAATTTAAGAAACAAAACAAATGGGTGTAAAGGGGGGAAGAGAGAGAGAGAGAGGCAAACCAAGAAATAGACTCTTAACTACAGAGAACAAACTGATGGTTACAGTAGGGGAGGTGGGGAGGTGGGTAGGGGGATAGGTGAAATATGTGATGGGGATTGAGGACTGCACTTGCTATGATGAGCACAGGGTGATGTGTGGAAGTATTGAATCACTATATTATATACCTAGAACTAATGTAACACTGTATATTAACTAACTGGAATTTAAATAAAAGCTAAAAAAAAAAAGGATAAAGAAAACTTGGTAGGGGTAAAATCAGATCAGTAATTGGCAGAGAATGGAGGTGGGTTAATAGTTGACTGAGAACAGCAACTTTTTGTGGTGATAGAACCATTTTATGTTTGAATTGTGGTGGTAGCAACATGACTATTTATGGTTGTCCAGATTCATAGAACTGTACACCTGAAAGGTTGCATTTTACTGTATGTAAATTATGTTTCAGCAAACCTTAAAAATAATAAAAGATGGGCAATGATATACTAGGTGAATACAAATCAGAAGAAGGCAGAGCTCACAATCATACCTTTCAAGGCAGAAGTCAGACCAAAAATCATCAGAGATAGATAAGTATATTTTATAATCTTAAAGGCTATAAATCATAATAAATTTAAAAGTTATTAATATTTATGTGTACACTAACACAGCAATAACTCATAAAGCATAAAATGCAAGAGATTCAAAGGAGAATATATAGGAACATACTTATAAAACAAAAGAATAATGGCAAAAAACAACTGACCCAGAAAATGAAAACCAAGGAGGTCATTCAACTTAGAAAGGAAAGAAAAAAGAATGGTAAGAAACTAAAATCTATGGGACAACAGTAGAGTACATCAAAGGAAAAAATAGAATATAAATACCTATATAAATAAGACAAAACGGAAATAGATTGAACTCAGCTCAGTTAACTAGATTGAGCCTGGTGGTGGATATTGAGGAGGGCACGTATTGCATGGAGCACTGGGTTTGATGTATGAACAATGAATCTTGAAACATTGAAAAAATAAAATAAATTAATTAAAAAAATAAACTAGAAAAAGAGTAAACTAAAAGTAGAATCGATAAAGGTAAAACAGAAGTTAATGAGTTGAAAAACATAAAAACAATGGAACTAATGAATGAATGTAGAAGCTAATTTCCTTGGGAGAAAAATATACAAAATAAACCACTAGCTAATCCAGGAAAAAAAAAATGCCAAGGGAAGGCAAGCATTAAAATTCATACTGTAATCCGGTTCTCTGCTCAGCAGGGAGCCTGCTTCCCCCTCTCTCTGCCTGCCTCTCTGCCTACTTATGATCTCTCTCTCTGTCAAATTAATAAATAAAATCTTTTAAAAAAATAAAATAAAATTCATACTGTGGTAAAATTTTTAAGACCACTCCATTTCTAAAATTTTTTAAGAAACGAGTTTCAAGGAAAAAGTGAAAAAACAGGATGGAGGTGAACGGGGATCAAAGGAGACATATTAACCATTTAAAGCACATGGACTTCGTTTGGATGCTGCTTTAAGTATCCAACCAGACAAACAAACAAGAAAAGTGGGGAAAATGACAAATTTGTATGAATGCTAACCAGAAAAATGAGTAAGAAATTATTTTGAGGTATGATAATAGTATTTAAACTAAATTTTAAAATGAGTCCTGGCTTTCTGAGTTGTACACTGAAATGTTTATAGATGAAATGATATTGGGCATATTGTGAATTGAAGAAGGGGAAGCAAATGGAATTGCAGAAGAAACAGACATTCCTAAGGGCACCTGGGTGGCACAGTC
>CM053614.1:63503676-63581029 GCA_028646535.1 Procyon lotor | reverse complement strand
TTTTTTTTTTTTTTTTTTAAAGATTTTATTTATTTATTTGATAGAGAGAAAGTGAGAGGATGAGAGGAGTGAAGGTCAGAGAGAGAAGCAGACTCCCCGTGGAGCTGGGAGCCCGATGTGGGACTCGATCCCAGGACTCCGGGATCATGACCTGGGCCGAAGGCAGCTGCTTAACCAACTGAGCCACCCAGGTGCCCCTTTACTTTTGGTTATGATTAAACTTCTCTTGTACTTGAAAAAAGCAAACCACAGCAACAGCAACAACTTTTGTTTTATATGTTTTGTTTTGTTTTGTTTTGTTTTGTTACTGTTCTCCTCCCAGAATCCTTGGAATGGAAAACCTTGAGGGATTCACATGAAATTTTTTTCCCACTGGAATGTATCTTATACACGGTCCAAGGCAACTGAACCAACACATTTCTGAGGAGAGTATTCACCGCTGGATGATGATAATAAAACTTGTTCATAGTTCCCCTGCCCTGTGACTTTTAACTTGAAATGTTTTTAGAATCTCTTCTCTCCTTTTCAACTCCACCTATTCTAGATTGTTCTTCATCCCCTCTAGCTAAATTCCCACAAGCCATTCCTGACTTATCTCCCTGAATCCATGGTTCCTTTCATTTACTCTATACTTTTTAAATTCATCATTCTCTTATATTTCATTCATTTAAGTATTTGAATACTTTTTTAATAAATTTTTATAAATTTAAAAATTTAAAATTTTAAAAATACTTTTTTAAATAAATTTTTATAAATTATAAAAAAATATATATATATTTTTAAAATACTCAAGTTTTTAGTTTAATCATTCACTAGTATTTCATGTATCAAGCTTTGAGTGAATGACTTCTAAATGCATAACTTGTACTGGAGATCTGAGATAATAATTCAGTGGCTACTTTGATGATGCTTAGTAATTCGTTTTTCTTCTTGACTCTTAAGTAGCTACTGAGTTTTCCTAATGATCATCAATCCAAATGTTTCTATCGCAGTTTCTCTCCATGACAGCCCCTTGGCTCTACCAAATCATTCAGGCATCCCTAAGGCATGTGTGTATTAAACAACTATGATATTCAAGGTATTGTGCTCTTTGATGTTCTTTCCCATTATTACTCAGTATGTTTCCTTTAGGATTGCCTGATAAAAAAATATAAGATGCCCAGTTAGTTGGAAAATCAGGTAAACAATAAACAAATGGTTAGTATAAGAGTGTCTCTGCAATATTTGGCACATGCTTATTCTAAAAATAGTCATTATTCTATGACAATTAACTTTCTGGGCATCCACTATTTTTTTTTAAACATATAATGTATTATTTGTTTCAGGGATACAGGTCTGTGATTCATCAGACTTACACAATTCACAGCACTCACCATAGCACATCCCCTCCCCAGTGTCCATCACCCAGCCACCCCATCCCTCTCGTTCCCCTCCCCTCCAGCAGCCCTGAGTTTGTTTTCTGAGATTAAGAGTCTCTCATAGTTTGTCTCCCTCTCTGGTTTCGTCGTGTTTCATTTTTCCCTCCTTCCCCTATGATCCTCTGCCTTTTTTCTTAAATTCCTCAAATGAGTGAGATCATATGATAATTGTCTTTCTCTGATTGACTTATTTTGCTTAGCATAATACCCTCTAGTTCCATCCACATCGTTGCAAATAGCAAGATTTCGGGGTTTTTTGTGTGTTTGTTTTTAATAGTTTACTTTTTTTTCTTTTAAGATTTTATTTATTTATTTAGCAGAGAGAGAAAGAGAGAGAGCACACAAGTAGGCAGAGCAGCAGGCAGAGTGAGAGGGAGAAGCAGGCTCTCTGCCGAGCAGGGAGCGCAATGCGGGGCTCGATCCCAGGACCATGACCTGAGCTGAAGGCAGCCTCTTTTTTTTTTAAAATTTTTTTAAAGATTTTATTTATTTATTTGACACACAGAGAGAGATCACAAGCAGGGAGAGAGAGAAGGGGAAGCACGCTCCCAGCTGAGCAGAGAGCCTGATGCAGGGCTTGATCCCAGGGACCCTGAGATCATGACCTGAGCCAAAGGCAGAGGCTTTAACCCACTGAGCCACCCAGGCGCCCCTGAAGGCAGCCTCTTAACTGGCTGAGCCACCCAGGCACCCCTCGTTTTTTTTAATGGCTGCATAATATTCCATTGTATATATGATGCCACATCTTCTTTATCCATTCATCTGTTTGGCATTCAGTATTTTTATTTGCTGTATCTGACAATGAACATTTTGGAACTTTCCCCTCCTCTAGTGAGATCAGGTTCTTTGCTCTGAATTTCTTGGTAATGAAATACTCTTAGCACTTTCCACGTTTTAACTTATGTAATTCTGAGGCTACCCAGAGATGAAAGAATCAGTATTATTCCCATTTTAGGTATGAAGGTGTTGGGAAGCGGTGGTCAAGGAATTTGGCCAAAGCCACCCAGTGGTAAGTATCACTTCTGACAGTGCACCAGCAACTTCTGAGCAAGGGCCTGGAGTGTTAGCCATTACATATTATAGCTTCTGTGGAAGACATGCAACACCATGTTGCTGGTGCCTAAGGTTGCTCTGGAAAATAGCACCTAATGGTGACACCTGCAGTGACATTTTCATAATTGTTCATTCTTAGAAATGTTTAAGTGTATTTTTAAAGAATTGGCATAGTTATCTTGCCTGGGCATTTCTAGACACTGAGTACATGGATACCACAAAGGCCATTAGGCACCCTCTTCTCTGTTGCCTGGTAACTCTGAAAATAAAACAATGCTGGCCTTTAAGAAGGAGGTGGTTTGTTCCAATGATCATCTCTCCAGACACTGAAGTATGAGGACGTGTTGTCATTCTGTGTCCTGCAGTTAAACCTACTGAGACCTACTAAGGGAAATTCCATTCCTCCTTCCTCTGCAGAACTGGACTAAATCTGCAGATCCATCCACAGAGTGCCAGTGTTCTCTTTCCTACTTAGGTGTGTGCCATATTCTTTGGCAATGGTCAGAGACTCTTCCCTTATCTCCTTTATGCTTTCTTTTCTGCTGCGGTCCTTTGATCAGGCAGTAATAATGCTCGCTGCACATAATCCATCTCTGTGAAGCTGTTCTACCTTGCAAAGGTGTTATGGTCTGAATTGTGTCCTCCCCACTTTCATATATTGAAGTCCTAACCCCTAGTACCTCAGAATGTGTTTGAAAGTAAAATCTTTCAAAAGGTGATTAGATTACAGTGAGGTCTTGAAGGTATGACTCCAGTCATATGGGATTATGACTTATAAGAAGAAAAACTTTGGGCACACAGAGAGACATCAGAAGCATGTATACACTGAGAGACAACCAAAGGAGCATGCAAAAGTGCAGCCTTCTGTAAGCCAAAGAGAGAAGTCTCAGAAGAAATCAAATCTGCTGACACCTTGATCTTTGACTCCTAGTCCCCAGAACTGTGACAAAATAGATTTCTGTTGTTTAAACCACTCATTCTGTGTTATTTTGTTACGGTGGCCCTAAAAAGGAATCCAGAAGGCTCTTTCAGGAAAAAAAATCTGATAATAGCTCTTCCTCTGAAAATGGACTCCAAACTAATGCACGTTAATCTTCCATGAGCATGGCACTACCCTTCGGACCCACAGGCTTAAATTATTCAAAATTTAACTGCCCACTACTACAGGTACCCACATTACCCATGGCACTAACTACTATTTCCTAAGCTTTTGTTATGTGCTAGACAATGCTCTAGTGACTTTCCTATAGTAACTCTACAGATCCTCATAACAACTCTGAAAGTTAGATGTTACTACAGATAAAGAACTTGAATCCAAGACCCCCACGTAGAAAAACTGTTATTACTTGTCCAAACAATACTCAATTTCATGGGAAGAGCTTTGGCATTCAGTTCAATTGCAAAAAAATCAAGATCAGGTTCAATATCCTGGATCACCTACAGAATGAGTATATTATTGGTGCTTAATACATGCTGCTGATCTATTGCCTGATTGGAAAAGGAGGCAGAAAGGAGTAGCAATCCACTGTCTTCCTGACAGCACATGTTCCTACATCATCCCTCCTGTGGAACTCTGGGCTGTGTTGATGGAGAAACTGCACATCCATGCACTCACTTGAGCCATACCATCTAGTGACCAACCATCTAGATCCTTTTTTTAGATTTATTTACTTATTTGTCAGAGAGTGAGAGATAGCTCAAGCAGGGGGAATGACAGGCAGAGGAAGAAGCAGGCTGCCTGCTGAGCAAGGACCCTGATGCAGGACTCTATCTCAGGACTGGAATCATGACCTGAGCTGAAGGCAGACACTTAACCAACCGAGCCACCTAGGCATCCCACCAGCTAGATCAGCTAAGTTTGACCCAGGAAAGAACCTTTTAAAGCTTTGATTTAAAATCCAATGTGTGCATATGTAAGAACTTTGGATAGTAGAAAGAACATTTGACAAGAAGCTGTACATTCTGGTTTCTAGTACTGGTTTATATTCATAATAAAAGGAAACTATGAGACTAGTGTAATGTTTCTAATTCTTGGGTCTTCAGAGTTCCAATGAGGATAATTGTAGAAGCTTTGCTTGCTTCACAGAAGTGATGAAAGAAATGATTAAAGCAACATGGATATGCTTTGAAAGATATGCTTCCTTAAACCTAGAACAATGTGGGTTCTCCTCCTTTGCTCGTTTCCAAATTTTGCTGTTCTTCCCACTGTTTCCACAACATTGTAGTGATTTCTGGATAATATGGTAGGCTAGCTTGAGTATTAATGCTCTGTTGTACATACTAGATAATATTTTATTTTTTCAGATTAAAACAAATTTTTTTATAAAAAACAGTAAAAGATTTGTTGATGATCTAAAGTCATTCTACTTTGGTGGCAGCTGATATATCTTAGAATTTGTTATCAGTGTTCAACTTTTCTAGCAGTAGGACACAGTAATATTGGCAATAATAGGTAACACTTATTAAACAGTTAGGAACTAGGAACTAACCTGAGACCTTTGCATACATTACATCACCTAATCCTTTCAGCAACTGTATGAAGTAGACATAATTATGGATGAGGTAGATAGAATTATTATCTACGTTTTAAATACGAGAAAATTGCAGACTTAGAGGTCACGGAACTTGCTCAAAGTCACATAACTAGTAACTGTAGAACAGGGCTTTGAATGCTGGCAGTCTGAATCCATGCTCTTAACCACCACTTTATGCTGAAAAAATAAAAATTTGCCAGAAAATCAAACCATAAACTATTCCAGGCAGAAGAGAAAGAGTGAAAAACAATGAGATGCTTTTCAAGCATTGCTCCTTCCACCCCACAAACATTATATCCTCAACACCAGCACCTGACATACTGCCTCGCCCAGAGTAGTTATTTAATAAATACTTATGGATTGGGGCACCTGGGTGGCTCAGTGGATTAAAGCCTCTGCCTTCAGCTCAGGTCATGATCTCAGGGTCCTGGGATCGAGCCCTGCATCGGGCTCTCTGCTCAATGGGGGACCTGCTTCCCCCCGCCTGCCACTCTCCTTACTTGTGATCTCTCTCTCTCTCTCTCTGTCAAATAAATAAATAAATAAAAAACCTTGAACAAAATAAAAAAAAAATACTTATGGATTTAATGATTGAGAAGCCGAGAACTGTAGTGTGTAGGAACTGCCAGGAGATTGACATACCTAGAACTCAGAATGTCATGAGTAACATAACAAGTCAGTATATGCTAATAATTGTATAAAGATTTCTGGATGAAATATTATATGAAGCAAGTCCATTCATTCATTCACTCACGCTCTAAAAAATTATTGGCCATCTGGCTTATATGAAATATTTAAGAATCAGATACATAAATAATGGAGCTACAGTCTTTGCCTTGCAGAGAGATACACTGCAAAAAAGGATTTACTTTTACCATTTGGTGGTAAAGCTATATACATACATATGAGTTAACAGATTTCATAACTAAAATGTGCTTTTTTGCCCAATCAGAAATAATATCTTGTCATGAGGAAAAGTACTGATGAAATTAAAATGTATAATAGAAACAGTAATAAAAAATAGTAATATTTCCTGTGTGTCCAAAATAACACTCCAATTATATTTGGGGTTAGATGTTAGATAAAAAGCAGTCCATCCTTGACAAAAATACAAAAGAGAACAAAATGAAATAAAGTGAAACTTATGTTAATAAAAGTGAAAGCAAATTCTGTTGTCACAAATATTCTGTTTTACTGGCTAATTATTCATGTGTTGTACATTACAGTGAATAAGCCATCGCTGGTACCCTACTGGCATTTAAACTTGTATTTATCAACATAATACCTCTACCAAATGGTTGTCATAGAGATGGGTTTCCTGGGAATCAGGTTCTGAGACAGAGGGTAGTGTATAGATTATCCCTGAACACAATTGGGATTAATGCTTGTGGAGTGGAATGAAGGGAAGCAGAAACTTGTGGAAGTGAAGGCCCAATGACAGTACCTCCTGACTCTCAGGAGCTAGAGTGGCTCTGAAGAGTAATTGGTTCCAAGTTGGATTGAGATGGCCAAACCCAACTTCAAGATCAGTCAGTCTTGAGTGTGGCTGCCTAGGAAGCTGTATTACTCCGGGAAGATTGGGTTTCTGCAGCTGAGACAATTGCCGAAGGGGCTGATGGCGTAAGGCAGTCTGTGAGCAGCACTCCTAGCAGCCAGGGCACAGCTCTGTCACTAAAGGGGCCACATAGTAGTTTCAGCCACAGTGGCCTCTTAGATAGTACAGAGCATTTCAGGGAAAGAAACAGCCTCCTTCTCCATAACCCCCCACCCCTATTGCTAATACCATGACCCTTAGGCAACTTGGTTCTATTCTTCTTGTTCTTGTGTTTCTTAATGGTTACCTCTGTAGCCCTAGATGATATGTTTTTACCTCCATTTCTTTAGTCATGGTCACATTCCCCTTCTTGCTCCAGTGTGCATTACTGTGTCCTCACCACCTGGCCTAATGCATGGCACAGAGTGGTATTTTTTTTTTTTAAGTTATTTTAGTTTATTTTTAGTGATTTCTACTCCCAACACGGGGCTTGAACTCAGTGGACCCCAAAATCAAGAGCCATATGGTCTTTTGACGGAGCCCACCAGAAGCCCAACAGAGTAGGTGTTTGATACACATCTGTTGACACCTTCTCTGAAAAATGAGGATCTGCCTCATTTTTGTCCTCTTCCTTTCAAATATTTACAGTTTAATTATTTTAAATTCTTCTATTGATTTTTTCTGCAATTCTAAAGCTATGTTTGCACTTGCATTTTTTGTGTGCATGCTCTCAACTTACCAACAGCACCTCCTGGCTTTCCAGTCACAAGATAAGGACTCCAATGTCCCTACGCTTTCTTTCACCTTTCCCCACTTCTGTCTTCCATGATCAATCAACTATGGGTTTACCTGTATTTTGTTTGATGTGTTGATATTCATATTCTTTTTCTGAAACCACAACCATATTTTCTATGCTTTTCCTTTCTCACCTGACTTTCTGGATCAAGCATAGTAATGGCTACAAACTTCTCAAATTAAATAAAACTTCAGAAAACTTTTGGCTAAAGACCACCATTTTGAAGGTTCTGTCAGCTGATAGCTGTAATAGTTGGTGGCTGGGGCCTAGGGCCTAGACTCATCCCATATGTGTGTTTTATTTGGTCTATGTGTATACTATTTTATACATCTGAGCTGACATTTAAAAACTCGGTAATTTTGGGTTGACTCTAAAAGTGAGGAATCAGTGAGCAGCATTTATATTGTTTATTGTTGAATAATGTGCTGGGATGAGATTTCTATTTCTATAGAAACAATGTTACTAAAATTGTATTGCTTTTAGAAGTGTTTCTAGCTTCTCTAGTTTTACATTATGCTACCTAGTGTGAGGAGTTCTCCTTTTCCAGAATATTCTCCTCCTGAAGACCGTCTATCGTCTTGCTTTTAGTTTGGCCTGGATGCTGTCTAGGTAGGTCGCATTTGAAGGTGTTCTCTAATTCTGGAACCCCTGATCTGTGGAGGCGATATCTCTTGGATTGGTCTTTTATTTAGCTCTTTTCACTTATATTTTCTGTCCATATTTTCCTTTGTATACTTAAAAATATTTTGTTTGTTCAATTTTAGCAGTTTTAGCATAAATCTCTGAGAATGGTTTCATGTTCTCTACTTGACAGTTTTCTCAAGAATCCTACCTTTAGTTAATCCTCCTGATGATGCTAGAGATGTCTCTAATGATTCCTGAGTGATGTTAAATTTCCTATTTTCTTATTTTGGTCATCATTCTCTTTTACAGTGTTGGTTCTTCTCTTAGGTCACATGATCTTTGGTTGTCCTTAACACTGATTCCATGAAGGGAGAGGTGGGTGGTAAGGGGGTTTCTTTAGTACTGTGTCAATAGGTGTGGTTTCCTTTCAGGTTTCTGCTGTGATTTGACATCCTGACTGGGAACCCCCGGTGGGATAAGACATGGAGCGCCAATGTTCACAAGTTCTTCCTGGGGGTGAGTTTAGGATGTATGGTCTAGTTACACCTTCTAGTGAGTCTTAGTTCTTGTTCTGAGTCGGAAACAAGAAACTCTCTTCCCTGAGACTCCCCAGTGGGCAGGATTCTGGGAGCAAAGTTGGTTCTGCACAGTAGATAAAAAAAAATATTCCTGCCGTTTTTAGCTATTTTCTGCTGACAGTAAAGGTGCTGGAGGAGCACCTCTGCAGGAATGTTCCAGACTCTCATTGGCAGTTTTGTTGGAATAGGCAGCAGCTCTTTCCTGATTCCTAATTCATTCCCTCCCTCCCTCTCTCCCTCCCTCCCCTCCCTCCCTCCCTCTCCCCCCCCTCCCTCCCTCCCTCCCTCCCTTCCTTCCTTCCTTCCTTCCTTTTTTGTCTTTCTTTTCTTTTCCTTTCTTCTTTCTTTTTTCTTTCCTTCTTTCTTCCTTCCTTTCTTTTGAAAATTTTATTTATTTATTTGACAGAGAGAGAGACAACAAGAGAGGGAATACAAGCAGGGGGAGTGGGAGAGGGAGAAGCAGCCTCCTCCTCACTGAGCAGAGAGCCTGGTGCAGGACTCTATCCCAGGACCTGGGATCATGACCTGAGCCAAAGGCAGATGCTTAACCACTGAGCCACCCAGGAATCCCTGATTCCTGCTTTCTGATCTGTACATTCAGGAACTCAAAAGTTTTCATAGTTCTGTTTTTTGGGGAGGAGCAGTTGTTCTTATATATCAGTTCTGTGCTGTTCTGAGAGTTCTATTTGAAAGCCAATTGTAGATCTTGCTCCTCTATCACTTCCATTGATTTTATAATCACCAAATGTCTTTTATTGACTTCCCCTCCCAAAGAAAAGCCAATACAGAATATTTTCTGTTTCCTATTCTGACTTGAGACAGGCAGAATGAACAAGTATGGAATTGGGGATCAAGCTTTAGGCTCTCAGATGTCAGAATGAGGAGAATATTATTCTAGGGAGCTGATATATACATTAGCTTTTATGATCATTTCTTTAGTAAGGAGCCATTTAGGATTGGGATAAGACAGGAATAAATGTCAGATTCCTGTATGTTGAGTTGGGATAGAGAAGAATGAGAGGATATCTGCCCCAATTGTTCTGTACACATACCTTCACTTAATTTCACTGTTTTCAGACCCATATCTCTCCCCACGCCTCCACTGCATCTCCTGCTTTTGGGCTTTCACCAGACAAAGGGAGCAACTCTAGCCCTGTGGTCACTATATGGTGTATTCCCTCTCCTATTTTTATCCAGAGAAACACTTCAGTATGCTTTTCATCTTCCAGAAATGTCTTAAATTTCTTGACCTACTGGTGATACCCGATACCCATATTCTTGATGATTATATCAATACTTGTATTTCATTAGAACTCTGGAGTAGCTGCTTGTTCTCAGTCTGGATATTTCGCCAGGGCCTTATCTGAATTACCTGGTTCACCAGTTTTAGGAGCAGAAGTTGAAACAAATGCATTCTATCATAGAAGTGATATATCTAGCCATTTAATATTATTAAGGACCTTTCTACACTTTCATAATAGTTGTAAAATTTTTCAAGCAATTTTTTAAACTTTAACCTTTTTTTCCCATTAGAGGGAAAATGTCTTGAATATTTGAATGCTCTATTAGTGAAAGCCAAGGAAACATCATCATACTCTATTTAAATCTACTCATCAAAACTAGAAAAGTATAAGAATTTGAGTTAAAAGAAAACTTGCACGCAAATTTTAATGTTGCCACTTATAACTTTGAAATGTGGGTCATATTACCCAATCTTTATGAGCTTCAGTTTTTTGAATTTGTCAAAATGTGAATAAAAATATTTTCTGTGCAGTAGTCAAGTGAGAACTAAATAGTATGAGGTGGACAAATGAAGCTGACTTCTCTTGTGTGCCAACTGTGTGTTATTTGTTCAACTTAAAAAAAGAAAAAAGCTCTTCCTACTTGGGATAATTAGAAAAACTTCCACAAATGAGTTTCTTTACTGTTACTTCATGAACATAAAGATTTCAGTGAAGCATAAGGAAAACCAAGTATATAGAAAGTGCTGCACAACACTGTAAAGTGAGCGGGTTTCATTGTTTTGCTCCCAAAGTCAACATGATAATATATACAGAAGATAATATGGTTTAATATCTTTAAATTATACTAAATAATAAGAACACTGGATTAAGAGTTCTGAGGTATATATCTCAGACCTCTCATCTGGAATTTTTAAAAAGAATATTGTCAATAAAGCAAAATGAAATATATTGAATCTCAAAGATATGCCTTATTTATCTTCTGATTCATTATCCTGAACATTGATTTATTTTTTGCAGTTTCTGAAACCATGTAAAAAATCCCTAATTTTGGATATAAAATAGAGAAGAGTATAGTATAGACTAATATCCTGGGCCTTTATCTAGGTGTTTTTCTTTGTAATTCCTCTCTGTGTGTTTTTTAAAATCCTTTTGATAATATGTAATAATATGTAACAACTTTGTATGGTAACAGATGGTAGCTAGATTCATCATGGGGATCACTTCATAATGTTTATAAATGTTGAATCACCATGTTGTACACTTGAAACTAATATAATATTGTATGTCAATGACTCTTCAATAAAACATAATGTGCTAAGTGAAAGAAAAATCTTTTTGACTGTTTCTCTGTGAGAAAAGGGGCCAGGCAAGTTATCATCAGCATATAGTTATTAGAGTGATTTAGAGATTATTTTTAGTTGGTCACCGTGACCTGGCCACTGATAGAATGCTGGCTTTCAGTATTATTAAGCTTTGTGTTTCTAAGCACAGTGAAATGTTCATTATTCCCAAATAGACCTCTGTTCCTTTGATTAGATTTTAGGATTAGATAAGCCAATGAGTATGAAGTCCCAAAGTAACAACCTAGTGGGAGTTTGCCTGCCCAGTGAAGAATAGTTCCTGGTTTTGATGGTGAGGAGAAGTGGGACAAATAGTAATTAGAGACTTAGCCAGGGTGTGTTCCTACTGAGATTGGTCCTTTTTTGATGTATGAGATATTTAAAACATGACTTAATTCCTTTGGCTTCTTTCTCCCTTTAAGTACACAAGCAATTTGAGAAAGCCAAAACAGGTAAATCATAGACTAGACAGGCAATTGATCATAATATGCTTCATGTTTTTTATTCTCAAGGGAAAGCACCTTATCCATGAAGAGAACTGTACAAATTTTCAGAGAGAGAAAGATTATGTGTTTCCTTCAAGAGATTAAGGTGCAGAATGGTATTAGACTTCTCAGCAATGCTGGGAGCTAGAAGACTGTCTTGGAAATTTCCAGTAAAAATTATTTCCAAGCTAGAATTCTATACTATCAATCAGATGTAAAAGTAAAAATAGGACCTTTCAGACATGCAAGATATGTTAAAAAAACATAAATGTATCCTTTTCTAGGTAAGTACTGAAGTATGTGTTCTGCTTCAAGCAGAGAGTAAACTGAGGAAAAGAGAATATGCAGGATCCAGTAAATGTGGGACCCAGGTAAAGGAAAGGTGAAGGGAATCTCAGGATGGGAGAGAACAAATATATGAGGAGGATAACTGCAGAGCAACTTGATCAGTTGGAGCAAGTCAGAGGGGTCTGGCAGAGATGTCTCCCTGAAGACGGGGTTGTTAGGATTCCTGACATGTTTAGATACACTGAGTGAAGATTTACATAATTGAGACATTGCTTAGGGACTAAGGGTGATAAATATATAGATTGTTAGGCCAAAATAATATTTTGTACAAGAAAGGAAGAATAGACTATATAGATCCGTCATGAATAGAATTTACCTAATTTGAAATAAAATAAATACCACGTGACTCAAAAAATGGTGACTGTCAGATTTTGATTTCTTAGTAGGTCAAACTTTACTACTAATGGTTTGCAAAGTGCTAAGCATACGTCCATCATCGTTGTAAAATAATGTTTCATCAATAATTATTTGTCGTTTATTTTTCAAGATTTAAACAAAATCCTTAGAGATATCAAGTTAATGACAAATTTTTCAAGAATCTGAGTTACCAAAAAAAAAAAAATATGGGTTATATATTCAATCTGGAAATTATAATTACAAATATCAATGTATAATAAATAATTTCTGAGGGGCACCTGGGTAGCTCAGTGGGTTCAAGCCTCTGCCTTCAGCTCAGGTCATGATCTCAGGGTCCTGGGGTCGAGCCCCACATCAAACTCTCTGCTCAGCAGGGACCCTGCTTCCTCCTCTCTCTCTGCCTCTGTGCCTACTTGTGACCTCGTTCTCTCTCTCTCTCTCTCTCTCTCTCTCTCTGTGTGTTAAATAAATAAATAAATAAACAAATAAATAAATAAATAAAATATTTTTAAAAATAAAATAAAATAATTCCTGATAATTGAGAAAACCAATTTCAAGTATCTAGTCAGAAACTAAAAAAAACTAATGCCTGCTTCTATTATGCACCCTTATCAAAATGATTTTCTTTGAAAACAGGTAATTTCCATTTTGCATATATATAAATGTGTTTCTTTGCTCTATCAGGTAGGATAAAAAATTGCAAATAATTTTCATTAAGGTACTAACTTAAGGAGGAAGTAGTATAACAGGATGCTCTACTGGCTAGTGAATTAAAGAATAGCAACTATTTTATATATATTTATAATTTATATATATATAATGAATATATAATGTTTATAGTTTATATGGAAGGTAAAGGTTATAAAGTCTCATTTTTATTCCCCAAATCATCTAATCATTAAACACAATTCTGCTAGTATAATAAGAAAGTTGTTTTTTTCCTTTATTTTCTAACTATATTTCACTTGTCCACTCTACCTATTTTTAAAATGTAGTGAATTAAAGCAACATAAAAAAGTGAGTTTTGAGTGTCAGAGTACCATAATTCAGTTCTAAATCTAAGTGATTTGCCCAGTGCCATTATAGGTAAAAGACTATTAGTTGACTTCTTAAAAAAGATCTTTCATTTTTGAAATATGAAATGCTACATAGGTTTTTCAGGCAGATTTTAAAAGAACATTTCCTGCAGTATGTGCAAAAACAATAATTATGTACCTAATGCTACTTGAACTAAAATATCGAAGGAAAATGTGTGCATTTCCTTCATTTAAGGCTTCATCTATGGTAAAATGTAGAGCTTTATCAAAACAAAAGCAGTGGGAACATGGAAGAAAAGTAGCATGTTTATTGCTGAAATAAATATTTCCAATGGTTATGCTCTAAGAAAATCCAAAGGTGATCATGCATTTGGTGGAGGTTTGTGAGGTGTTTTGTTTTGCTTTGCTTTTTCAGTTCTTGAATTTTTATTTTTTTTACTGTCCTGCAGTAACAAACAAATAGTAGCTCAGTATGAAGCAACAACTTATATAGTTGTTATACACACACACACACACGCACACACACACGCACATATGTTATATAACTTCTATGCCACATCAGATATATTTCAGATGTTTGAAAGCTTTAAATTTTCTCTCCTGTTGGCTAGATTCAGTTTCATAACTGCCTTGCTGTGTGAAATTGGACAGTTATTTAATTCTTGTTGACCTTATTCCTCCATGTTGTAAATGGCAATTATAAAACTCTATAGCATTCTAACTATTTATACACTCTGCTAGTCCATATGGAAATGCCCTGTTGATGATTCCTGCAGATTGGCCTAAAGTGTTCCATGAGTGACATATAATCTAGCACTTTGCTTACTGACTCTCACTTGCACCTGTGGAGTTCTTACTAACTTGCTACTGATTCTGCCCCTTAGGTTGCCTGGTATTTAGACTCAAACAGAGCCACCATATCTGTGGTTACTGTTTGCCAGTATAGTCTGTTAGTACTACTTTTACAAAATGTCTAGCAACCGTGTTAATGAAATCAAGTGATTCATTTGTGGGCTTTAAGCTCAAGGAAAAATATAAATTTTCTCTGTTGGCTACATTTAGGATAGTGCCATCACATTATGTTCTTTTTGTCTTACATTAATATCTCTAAAGGGTTTTGTAATTTAGATCTATATCTGATGCAGAAAATCACAGTGGTCTATGTGTATATTAGATGGAAATACACATACTGCTTTCAGAAGGTTTTAAGTTACTGACATATAGAAGATACACAATACCAGCATGAATAACAGAACTACATGGTTCTTTTGCTTATGACTGTTTGCTTAAAGCATGTATTTCTTAACTACCAGGAAATGAATCATTAATATTAATGTATATTGTATATAAATTTTTACGGTAGAATTATAATTTTCCCATTGAATTAATAACTCAGATTCATGAAAAAGTTGTCATGGGCTTGATTTCCTATAAAGTCATAGGTAGAGTCTGAGTTATTACTGAAGCTAATGTTATTTTACACTTATATAGCAAGTGGTAATATGCTCAGCACTTGGCAAGCCATTGGGAGTGAAATTTGACCTATCAAGAAATCATAGTATGACAGGTTGATGTATGTCTTTTTTTCCCCCAAGGTCTTTCAGAGGTTGCATCTATGTCAGGTAATTATCTTTTCCACAGAAAAGTAGAGATTGCATTATAACAACTTTTAAGTTTCTAGAAACACTAGGAACATTTGGCTAATGTATAAGCCTTAGTTTTCTTGTCATGAATGCTGAATTTTCATCATTTTACCAGTATAAGAACTATCTCACTTGACTGTGGAACAGGAATATACTGTTTCGTGTTAAATAGATCCTTTTGGGGGGGAAATTCACACATAGCACCCCCAGAAAGAAGCAAGCACTGTGAAATACTCTGTCTTTGATCACTCTGAGCATCAGATTTCTACCTACTGTTTTCAGGTAGAAGTTTATCCAGATTCATCAATAATAGACTCAGTTATCTATTTTGGGAATTTATTAAGAGAACAAAAACAGTGGTTGAGAGTGAACATGCATTTAGGAATAAACATGTGTAATCTTTAATATTCATTGATATATATGAAAGCATATGGAATAAACTGTGAGTATTATATGGCACTTTCTGACATCGGTACCCATGTATCCTCATAGCTTTTATATATGATACTGCTTGGGTGGTAACTTCTTTTTTTAACTTTATTTTTTTCCCAAATGTGTTTATTTTATTTTTTCAGTGTTACAAGATTAATTGTTCACGCACCACACCCAGTGCTCCATGCAATACGTGCCCTCCTCAATACCCACCACCAGGCTTGCCCAACCCCTTAGCCCCTCCCTTCCAAAACCCTCAGTTTGTTGCTCAGAGTCCACAGTATCTAGTATCTGATGGTTCATCTCGCCCTCTGATTTCCCCCGATTCCCCTTTCCCTTCCTTCCCTTCACAATGCCCTCCATGTTTTTCCTCATGCTCCACACGTAAGTGAGACCATAGGATAATTGGCTCTCTCCCCTTGACTTATTTCACTCAGCATAATCTCTTCCAGTCCCGTCCATGTTGATACAAAAGTTGGATATTCATCCTTTCTGATGGAGACATAATATTCCATTGTATATATGGACCATATCTTCTTTATCCATTCATCTGTTGAAGGGCATTTTAGTTTTTTCCACAGTTTGGCAATTGTGGCCATTGTTGCTATGAACATTGGGATACATGTGACTCTTCTTTGTACTGCATCTGCTTCTTTGGGGTAAATACTCAGTAGTGCAATTGCAGCATCATAGAGTAGCTCTATTTTTAATTTCTTGAGGACTCTCCACACCATTTTCCAAAGTGGCTGCAACAACTTGCATTTCCACCAATAGTGGAAGAGGGTTCCCCTTTCTCCATACCCTCTCCAACATTTGTTGTTTACTGTCCTGTTGATTTTGGCCATTCTAACTGGTGTAAGATGGTATCTCAGTGTGGTTTTGATTTGAATCTCCATGATGCCTAAAGATGATGAACATTTTTTCGTGTGTCTATTAGCCATTTGTATGTCTTCTTTGGAGAAGTGTCTATTCATGTCTTCTGCCCATTTTTTGATGTGATTATTGGTTTTGTGAGTGTTGAGTTGAGTTTGAGGCTAAAGACCTACCTGCTCAAGAATGCAGAGATCAACCAGGAAATCAAAGATGAACTTAAACAATTCATGGAGACCAATGAGAATGAAGACACATCGATGCAAAACCTATGAGACATGGCAAAGGCATGTCTTAAGGGGGAAATACATAGCCATCCAAGCCTCACTCAAAAAAATTTGAAAAATCTTGAATACACCAGCTTTCTTTACACCTTAACTTTATTTTTTCAAGGATTTTTATTTATTTATTTGGCAGAGAGAGAGACACAGCAAAGAGGGAATGCAACCAGGGAGAGTGGGAGAGGGAGAAGCAAGCTTTCTGCTGATCAGGGAGCCCGATGAGGGCTCAATCCCAAGACCCTGGGATCATGACCTGATCGAGGGCAGATGTTTAATGACTGATAGTATTGAATTTCTGTTGGCAATGAATTATCTTAGTTTTATTTTATCTGTGATTATTTTTATTGTACTTTTATATTCTTGAAGACTATTTTCACTGAACATAGAATTCTGGGTTGGTAGTTTTCTCTTTCAGTACTTTTTAAGGTTTTTTGGCCTCAGTGGTTTCTGATGAATAATTGGCCATTCTGAGTTGTTGATCTTCTATCAGTTTTTTCTGACTGTTTTTAAGCCTTTCTCTTTCAGAAGTTTGGCTATGAGGTGCTTGGACGTGATTCTCTTCATATTTATCCTACTTGTGCTTCACTGAACTTTTTGAAGCTGTAACTTTGTCTTCTATTAAATTTGGAAAATTGCTAGCAATTATTTCTTTAAATACTGCTTCATTTTTTTTATCACCTTTTCTTCTAGGATGCGATTACATGTATGTTTGACCTTTAGCTTTTGTCCAAGAGTTCCCTAAGTTGAATTTGAGAGGCAGGGTGGGGGTGCGAGGAAGGGAGGGAAAAATGAAACAAGATGGGACTGGGGAGGGAGACAAACCATAAGAGACTCTTAATCTCAGGAAACCAACTGAGGGTTGTTAAAGGGGACTGGTGGGAGGAATAGGGTCACTGGGTAATGGACACTGGGGAGGGTATGTGCTGTGGTGGGTGCTGTGAATTGTGTTAAAACTGATGATTTACAGACCTGTACCCCTGAAACAGATAAAACATTATATTATATATTAGCATGTTATATTATATAATAATATATAATTATATATTAACACTTTGTTTATAAATTAAAAAATTAATTTATGTTAATACATAGAAAAATGTTTTGCATTTTTTATGTTCATTTTTTAAATCTTTTTTGTTTCTGTTCTTCACATTTGATAATTAGATCATAATCATTGATGTAGCTGTCTGTAAGTTCCATGATTTTTATGTCCTCTCTCTTCTTCTTCTTTTCAGTAAATCCAGTTCTTAAGAAAATCTCAGATGTTGTACTTTTCAGTTCTAGAATTTACATTTGGTTCTTTAATTTTTTTTTTTTTTGGTATGGTAAAATACACATAACATGAAATCTATCATCATAACCATTTTTAAGTGTATATTAATACATTCATAATATTGGGCAACAGTCACCAACAATCACCATCCATCTACAGCTCTTTTTATGTGGTAAAAGTGAAACTCTGTACCCATTAAATAATACCTTACCATTCCCTTCTGCTACTTGCTCCTGGCAACTAAGTTCTACTCTCTATCTCTGTGATTTTCACTACTCTAGGAAATTCATATGAGTGGAATCATGTATTTGTCTTTTTGTGACTGGCTCATTTCACTTGGCATTATTTTCTCAAGGTTCATCCATGTTGTAGCATGCTAGAATTTTTAAGGCTGAAAGATATTGCGTTGTATGTATATACCACACTTTGCTTATTTATTTTTATCTGTCAGTGACATCTGGGTTACTTTCATGTTTAGGTGTTATGAATAACCCTGCGATGAACATGAGCGTACAAATATATCTTTGAGACCCTGCTTTCAATTCTTTTGAGTATAGGCCTGAAGTGGAATTGCTGGATCATATGGCAATTTTATTTTTACTTCTTTAAGGAATTACTATATTGTTTTCCACAGCTGCTGTATCATTTTACATTCCTACCAATAGTGCACAGGAGATCTAATTGCCAACATTTGTTGTTTTTTGATAGTTTTTTTGATAGTAGCCATCCTAACTGGTGTGAGGTGGTACTTCATTGTAATTTAGATGTGCATTTCCTGAATGATTGGTGGTATTGACCATCTTTACATGTACTTACTGACCATTTTGTGTGTCTTCTTTTGAGAAATGTCTTTACAATCCCTTTTCTTATTTTTGAATTGGGTTGTTTGTAGTTGTTATTGAGTTGTAGGAATTATCTATATATTTTAGGAGTTTTAGGAATTATCTATATATTCTCGATATTAGTTCTTTATCAGATATATGATTTGCAAATAATTTCTCCCATTCTTTGGATTGCCAGTTTACTTTGTTGAGTGTCTTTGGATGTACAAGTTTCAAAAGTTTTGGGGCACCTGTGTGGCTCAGTTAAGCATCTGCCTTCAGTTCAGGTCATGATCTCAGGGTCCTGGGATTGAGCCCTGCATTAGGCTCCCTGCTCAGCTAGGAGTCTGCTTCTTCCTCTCTCTCTGCCCCTCGCCCACCACTCATGTGTGCATGCTCTCTCTCTCTAAATAAATAAAATCTTAAAAAAAAAGTTTACACAAGGTGTAGTTTGCTTGTTTTTTCTTTTGTTGCCTGTGCCTTTGGTGTCATATCCAAAACAAATTGCTGCCAAATCCTGTGTTGTGAAGATTTTGCCCTGTTTTCTCCTAAGAGTTTTATAGCTTTAGGTCTTACATTTAAGTCTGATCTATTTTTAGTTAATTTTTGTATGTGGTGTTAGATAAGGGTCCAGTTTTGTTATTTTGCATGTGGATCTCTAGTTTTTCAAGCACCATTTTTGAAAAAACTATCCTTTCTTCGTTGATTGGGCTTGGCAAACTTGACAGGAATCATTTGAACTTATATGTGGTTTATTTCTCGACTCTCTATTCTGTTTCATTAGTATATTTATCTGTCTTTATGCCATTACCACACTCTTGATCACTGTAGCCTTGTAGTAAGATTTTAAATCAGATTTTCCTTGTACAAGTCTTTCACCTTCTTGTTTAATTACTAAGCATTATACTCTTTTTTAAAGATTTTATTTATTTGACAGAGAGAGATCACAAGTAGGCAGAGAGGCAGGCAGAAAGAGAGGAGGAAGCAGGCTCCCTGCTGAGCAGAGAGCCCGATCCGGGGCTCAATCCCAGGACCCTGAGATCATGACCTGAGTGGAAGGCAGAGGCTTTAACCCACTGAACCACCCAGGCGCCCCTATACTCTTTTTGATGCTATGTAAATGGAATTGTTTTTGTAATTTCTTTTTCAGATTTTTTATTGGTAGTGCATAGAAATGCAGCTGATATTTGTGTGTTAACTTGTATCCTGTGACTGCTGAATTTAGTTATTAGTTCTAACAGTTTTTATTTAAGTATGGAATTTTTAGGGTTTTCTGCAGATAAGATCATTTTATCTGTGAATAGAAATAATTTTACCTCTTCTTTTCCAATTTGGATGTCTTTTCTTTCTCTTTCTTGCCTAATTATTTGGGCTAGAACTTCCAGTGTTATGTTGAATAGAAGTGATAAAATTGGGCATTCTTGCCTTGTTCCTGGTATTAGAGGAAAAGTTTTCAATCTTTTACCATTTAGTATGATATTTTCTGTGGATTTTAAGTATATTGCTTTTTATGTATGAACAGTTTCTTTCTCTTTTTGGGTTGTTGAGTATTTTTATCATGAAAGGGGAGATTGAATTTTATCAAATTTTTTTTCTGCATCAGATGATTATGTGTTGTTTTCCCTTCACCCTGTTAATGTGGTGTATTATACCAATACATTTTCATTTGTTGAATCATCTTTACATTTCAGAACACAGTCCATTTGATCATTGTGTATAACCTTTTTATTATGCTGCTGAATTTGGTTTTCTCTAGTATATTGTTGAAGATTTTCACATCCATTTTCAGAAGGGATATTGATCTGTAATTTTCTTGTATTGTCTTTATCTGGCTTTGGTATCAGAGTAATACTAGCCCTCATAGAAAGAGTTAGAAAGTGTTCCCTCATTTTCAGTTTTTGTAAAAAGTTTGAAACTGGTATTAATTTTTCTTAAAGTTTGATAGAATTTACCAGTGCTACTCTTTGGCTCAGGGCTTTTCTTTGTCAAAAGATTTTAATTACTGATTAAGCTCCTTACTAATTATGGGTCTATTTACATTTTCTATTTCTTTATGATTTAGTCTTGATACATTTTATATTCCTAAGAATTTCTCCATTACATCAAGTTTATGCAATTTGTTGGCATATAGGTGTTCATAAGACTCTCTTATAATTATTTTCATTTCTGTAGAATCAATAAAAATGTACACCTTCAATTCTGATTTTAGTAATTTGAATGAATCTTCTTTCTTCTTTTTCCCTTGGTCCACCTAGCTAAAGGTTTGTCAATTTTACTGATATTTTTAAAGATAAAACTTTTATGATAACTTTGGGTTTACTTTGTTCTTCTTTACCTAGTTTCTTAAGCTGTAAAGTCAGATTGTTGATTTGAGATCTTTCTTGTTTTGTAATGTCTGCATTTTTTTCATATTTTTTGAGATCAATTCACATACAACATTATATTACTTTGGATGTACAACATAATAATTTGATATTTGTATGTATTGTTAATTTTACATTCTTCTACTTTTGTTTGTTGGGAAGTTTTTGGTTTTTTTTAAAGATTTATTTATTTTAGAGAGAGAGAGAGAGAGATTGAGAAATGGAAGAGAGGGAGAGAGAGAGAGAATCTCAAACAGACTCTGATCTCAGTGACAAACCTGACGTGGAGCTCAGTCTCACGACCCTGAGATCATGACCTGAGCCAAAATTAAGAATCAAGTGCCTAACCTACTAAGCCACCCGGGCACCCCTAAAGATTTTATTTTTAAGTAATCTCTATACCCAACTTGGGGCTTGAACTTAAAACCCTGAGATCCAATTGCATGTTCTACTGACTGAGCTAATCAGTAACCCCAAGGGAAGTTTTTGATTGTTGATTCCATCTCCTTAGATCTTCAATCAGTCTGTTTCTATTTTCTATTTTATTTCATGGCTTGGTCTTGGAAAGTTGTATTACATAGGAATTTATCTATTTCTTCTACGTTGTCCAGTTTGCTTATATATAAGTGTTCATATTAGTCTTTTATGATACTTTGTATTTCTGTAGTTTTAGTTGTAACAATTCCTCTTTCATCTCTGATTTGATTTGTCTATGTCCTCCTTCTTTTGATGAATCTAACTAAAAGTTTGTTAATATTGTTTATCTTTTAAAAACCAGTTCTTGGTTTTATTGGTCTTTTCTATTGTCTTTGTAGTCTTTATTTCATTTCTTTCTGCTCTGATTTTTGTTACTTCCTTAGTTCTACTAACTTTGGGCTTCATTGGTTCTTCTTTTTTTATTTCCTGATGGTCCAAAGTTAGGTTTTTATTTGAGATTTTTGTTGTTGTTGTTGTTGTCCCTTGAGATAGGCATTTATCACTATGAACTTTCCCCTTAGAACTGCTTTTGTTGCATCCCATGACTTTTGGTATGTTTTATTTTTATTCTTATTGTCTGAAGGTATTTTTTGATTTCTGGTTTAGATTTGTCAACCTTTTGGTTGTTCAGTAGCATGTTGTTTAATCTCTACCTATTTGTGATTTTTTTCCATTTTCCTTTTTAAATTGATTTCTGGTTTCATACCTTAATGGTCAGAAAAGATGCTGATATGATTTCTTCTGTCTGAAGTGAGTCTCATAGGCAGCATATAGATGTGTCTTATTTTTTTAATCTATTCAGCCACTCTGTTTCTTTTGATTGGATAATTTAGTCCACTTACATTTAAAGTAATTTTTGATAGGTATGTACTGATTGCCATTTTGTTAATTATTTTCTTGCTATTTTTTATTTCTTCTGTTTTCTTTTTTTTTTTTTTTCTCTTGCTCACTTTGTGGTTTGATGATTTTCTTTAGTGGTATGCTTAGATTCCTTTCTTGTTATCTTTCATGTTACTACTATAGGTTTTTGCTTTGTGGTTACCATAAGACTTACATAACAATTTATATTTATGACAGTTTACTTTAGTTGATAACAGCTTACGTTTGGACACATTCTAAAGCTCTCCATTTTTACCCTCTTCCCATGTTTTATGTTTTTGATATCACATAGTAGATAATTTTATCTTGTACATACCTTAATTTTGTAGTTACAGTTATTTTTTTTATCATTTTTATCTTTAAACTTCATACTAGCTTTGTAGGTGATTAATCCACTAACTTTACTATATATTTACTTTTACCAATGAAATTTATACTTTCATATGTTTTCTTGTTACTAATTAGCACCCTTACTTGTCAGCCTGAGAAGTCCCTTTAGCATTTCTTATGGTGTTGTTTATGAATTCCTTTAGTTTTACTTGTCTGGAAAACTTTCTCTGTCCTTCAAGTCTGAATGATAACTTTGGTAGGTAGAAATATTCTTGATTGGAAGTTTTTCTTTTCAGTACTTTGACTATATCATGCCACTTTATTCTGGCCTACAAAGTTTCTCCTGAAACATTTGATGTTAGTTTTATAGGGGTTCCCTTCTACATAACATGTTGGTTTTTTTCTCTTGTTGCTTTTAAGATTCTTTCCTTGTTTTTAAGTTTTGACATTTAATTATAACATGTCTTAGTGTGGGTCTCTCGGGATTCATCTTTTTTGGAACTCTCTGTGCTTTCTGGATCTGGGTGTCTGTTTCCTTCCCCAACTTAGGAAAGTTTTAGCCATTATTTCCTCAAATAAATTTTCTTACCCTTTCTCTCTCTCTTTTTTTGGGATTCTTATAATGTGAATATTATTCCCCTTGATGTTGTGCTACAAGTCCCTTAAATGATTTTTACTGTTTTCATTCATTTTTGGTTTTGCTGCTCTGATTAGTTGAATTCCTCTGCCTTGTCTTTGAGTTCACTGATTCTTTCTTCTGCTTCATCTTGTCTGTTGCTGAAACCCTCTAATGTGTTTTTCAGTTCATTTGTTTTATTCAGCTTTGTGACTTCTGTTTGAAGTCACAAGACTTCTGTTTCTTATATTTAACATCTCTGTTGAAGTTCCCACTATGTTCATCTATTCCTCTTCTGAGTTTGGTGAGCATCTTTAGGAACATATTTTGAACAATTTATAGGTAAATTACTTACCTCTGTTTTATTAAGATTTTTTCCTGAGCTTTTATTTTTTTCTTTCATTTGGAATGTATTCCTCTGTTTTCACCATTTCTCTTGATTCTCTTTGGTTTCTGTGTATTAGATGAAACATCCATCTCAGTCTTGATGGGATGGTCTTCCCATCCCATCAATGAGATGGAACTTATTGTTCAATCCTGTCTTGGATCTTGATTGCCTTTCTAACCTCTTTGATTGTCCAGGCAGCCTGTTTGATTTTTAATAGCCCCCAGTAGTTGAGGGTTTGTAAGGCCAGTCAGTGTTCCAAAGTGGTAGATTTCTGTCAGTACCTAGATATAGGCTGATTGGAGCCCAAACTTGGCAACAGCTTTTAAAGAATGATAATATATTTAGTCCTGTGAGATCACAGTGTAAGACCCACTCGACATCAGAGCCAGGCAATCTGGAAGTGATCCCTGAACACCAGTTGCAAGATCAGAACTCCAGATGAGTGTATAAGCTTTTTCTGGGAGATAATTGTAGCAAAAGAAAGGTAAAGGGAGAGCACAGTGATGTCATCCCTCAACCTACAGTCCCTTAGAGAACCTCCATAACCTCTAATGTGTGGCAACCCTGAAGCCTGTCTCTATAGCTAAAGCTCTAGAACTATCAGGTAGGTGGCTTTTACAGAAAGGTTGAAGATGTGTTTCAGTCTGCTGTCTGTGCAGTGCCCTGAGGTTGGTAACTTGTCACAGCTCTTTCTCATTGTTACAATTCCATGGGTTCCAGCAAATAAGCCCTCTTGGCCACCAGATCCAGATGATCAAAGGATATCTCTTGGGTGGCAACTTCAAAAATCAAGGCATTAGATATAAAGACTGGTGTACCAGACACTTGTAAGAGGTCTCTTCCAAGAGATGCTGGTGTTCTATAGTGCACTGGAGGGAAAAGGCAAAATACCTGACCATTGAGGTATCAGGAAGGTTTTACAGTCGGTTCTTTGATGTATGTTTAATTAGAAGCCTGCCCCTAAGTTGGTAGCTGTGATGATAAGCTAATATGCCTCTTTTACATAAAGATGAGCTCCTGGATCTGTTGCTTTTTGCTCTATCCTTGGGGTTATAGCTGTTCAAGAGCTCTTTTTTCATTGGTTACAATCCTGTGGGACCAGTGAGTGTATGCCCTGCTGGCCACCAGAGCCAGTCAATGTAGATGTATTTCCTGGACACAGCCATAAAAATCATGGCACAAGTTAAGGGTAGAAGCTCCTCTCCAGAAGATACTGGTGAATTAGAACAAGACAGAGGAAGAATAAAAATATGGTGTGGGCCAGCCTACATTCCCTGAGAGCACCTCCATTAACCGCTTAAGAGTGCCAAAGCAGAATTTGCCCCTCAGGCTAAAGCTTCTGCACAAGAAAATAGACCCTTTTCCCAGAAAGACCAGGATATGTTTCAGTGTGCTCTGTATGCAATGCCTGGAACTGGCAGTCTGCCAAGAACTATCTCTGCAATTGTTATAGTCCCATGGCACCTGGGAACACAGGTCCCTCCCTGGTTCAAGAGAACTGACAATTAAGAGGTATCCCCTGAATGGAAGCCATAAATACTGGCTTTGTATCACCAGATGTAAAAACTAAAAAGTCGGGCATGTGTAGAAGCTCTCCTCCTGCTCTCCCCACCCCCCAGGAGATACTGACACTCTAGGGTATGACAGAGAGAGGGTGTGAGGGTGGTACCCACTGGCTGGAGTGAGGCAGAAGGGGAGTGCAAAGAGGACACTGCCCCCGCTCCCCAAAGGTAATAACAATAATAAAGAAATAAGAAGAAGAGGGAAAAAGATGGCACCTGCTGGCTTTAGCAAGCTGAGAGCAGGAAGATGGTGCCCACCAGCCTCTGTCCCTGGAGAGTATCACAGCAGGCCTCTGCTCCTCAGACCAATGTTTTAAAATTAGCAAGTGAGCATTTCACATAAAGTCTGGGCAGTTTTCAAAGTCTACTTATGTGCTGGGCCCTGGGGTGTTTGAATCAGTGGATGAGTCCTTCAAGAGCTATTTCTCAGTTCACCACAGTCCTACATGTCTTATGGGTGTGGGTTCCATGGGTATGGGTCCCATTGGTTCCATGGGGCTTGTCTCTCATATGCTCGTCTTATAAATTGGGGTACCCAGTGTGGGATCTGAATCCTTCACTCCTCAGGAAGAAGCTCTAAGCTTTGTGTTTCCTCTCAATTGTGAGCTGCTGCACTGTGAGTAGGGTTTCTGGTGAGATCATGTCTTAGCTTTTCCTACTCTCTTTGATGTGGTTTCCTTTTTGTTTGTTGGATATAAAGTGGTTGATTCACAAACTTTTAATTTAGTTTTTTCCTCCTCAGCAGAAATTGTTGCATATATAACTATAGATGCTATATGTCCACAGGAAGAGGAACTTTCAAGATCTTCCTATATTACCATCTTGACCTGGAAACTCTCCTAATGTCTGCATTTAAAACTGTAAACTTCTCCCTTAAACCATTTTCACTACATCTCTTAAGTTTTGGTATGTTGTGTTTTCATTTTCATTTTTCTCTAAGTATATTCTAATTTTACTTGTGATTTCTTCTTTGATCCACTGCTTCTTTAATAGTGTGCTATTTAATTTCTAGAATGTATGCATTTTCCAGTTTGACTTTTGTTATTGATTTCTAAATTCATCCCACTATAGTCAGAGGAGATAGTTTCTATGATATTTATCTTTTAAAATCTATTGAGATTTAATGTATGGCCTAACATATAGGCTGTCCTGGAAAATATCCCATGTATACTTGAGAAGAAAGTGTATGCCATTGTTGGTTGGTAGTTTTCTATAGCCTTTTAGATCTTGTTGGCATATTGTATTTTTAAGTCCTCTGTTTCCTTTCTTAACATATCTGTTGTTATATACATTTTTGAGATTGAGTTATTGACATCTCTTCATAGAACTTTCTATTTCTTCCTTCAGTTCTGTTAGTTTTGCTTTATATGTTTTGTTGGTCTGTTTTAGGTGTGTAAATGTTTATAAGTGTTATAACTTTTTGTTATACTGAACATTTTACTAGTATATAATGTCCTTCTTTGTCTCTTGTAAACTTTTTTGATTTAAAGTCTATTTTGTCTGATATTAGGATGACTCCCCTACTCCTCTTTGGTTATTATTTCCATGCAATACTATTTCCATATTTTTACTTTCAATCTATTTGTGTCTTTAGATGTAAAGTGATAACATATAGTTGTATCATGATTTTATCCATCCTGCCAATCTTTATCTTTTGACTGGAGAATGCAATCCATTTCATTTAAAGTAATTACTGATAAGGAGAGATATATGTCATTTTTCTAGTTGGCTTCTATATGCCCCATATTTTTGTTCCTCATTTCTTGCATTCTGTATTTTTGTGTGCTTAGTTGATTTTTTGGTGGTGAAATGCTTAAATTCTTTTCTCATTTCCTTTTGTGTATATTCTATAGCTGTTTTGTTTGTGATTATCATGGAAATTACATTTAACATCCTAAAGTTATAACATTTTAAATTGAATTTATACCATCTAGACTTCAATAACATACAAAACCTCTGTTCCTTTCCAGCTCTATCCCAGCCCCTGCAGTTGCTTATGTCACAAAATTGTATCTTTATATATTGTGTGTCCCAAAACATAAACTAGTAATTCCTTTAACTGCATTAGTCTTTTAAATTATGTAGAAAACAACATGTGGAGTTACAAACCAAAGTTAACAATAATACTACCTTTTTAAACTTAGTAATTAAAAATATTTTCGTCCCTCAAATAATGTAGAAAACAAAAAGTACAGTTACAAACCATTGTTATAATAATACTAGCTTTTGTAATTGCCCACTTACTTTTATTCATATCTTTATTTTTTCATATAGCTTTGAGTTACTGTCTAGTGTCCTTTTATGTCACCCTACAGGAGTTCCTTGAATATTTTTTCTAGGTCAGATCTACAGGTAATGGATTCCCTCAGTTTTTGTTTATCTGGGAATGTCTTAATGTTTCCCTCACTTTCAAAGGACAGTTTTGTTGGATGTAGGATTTTTGGCTGCCTTTTTTTTTTTCTTTTAGCAGTTTGATTGTATCTCTCCAGTGCCTTCAGCTTCCAAAGTTTCTGGTGAGAAATCTGGTAATAAACTCATTAAAGATCCTATATTTATACTCACTCTGGGTCCTAAAGCTGTGTGCTGGCTGCTTTAGGGACGTGTGTACCTTCCATGGGGCTAAGGGTGTGGGATGGGTATCTGCTATTATGCGAAGAGCTAAAATTCATTGCAATTTAGGTTGGGGAAGACAGATTCCTGGTACTTCCTATCTAACCATCTTCTCAAAATCTTGTCCCATTTAGTTCTCTTTTATACCTTTTCATTTCATCTCTAAGGTTTGCTTTATTTTTTTCATTGTGATCATATTTTTATTGACTACAGTTATAGCAGCTATTTTAAAATCCTTTCTGATAATTTCAAGACCAGGTTCTTTTTTGAGTTGGGTCTTAGGTGGTTTTGTTTGCTTTTGGATCCCTGATTTTTTATGAGTCAAGTAATTTTTAATTTTGTCCTGAGCATCATGAATTTCATGTTGTGAGATCTCTGGATTTTGTTATATTTCTCAGAAGTGTGTGGATGACTGGTTTTAGCAGGTAATTAATTTGGTTGGAGTCAAGTTGCAAAGTCTGCCTCTCAGCTGGCAGTTTAAATCTCAGTTAAGTTCTTTTGTATTTAGTCATACTTCTCCAAGTTTTCCCAGTGCATATGTAGTTCAGGGGGTCAGCAAAACATATGGACAAGGTATATGAGCAGAATCTATGGCTCATATCCCTGGCTTTCTTATTTCCCTGATTTCATCTTCACTTTTAAATATCTGTGGTTTCCTTAAACTTTCTCTGATCTCCTAGTGTAGAAAGACTGTGGGTTTTCTCTTGAAATTTTAGCTGCTTTTATGGTACCATCTGCAATCTGCACTCAGAATAAAAGCCATAATAAATGGAAATTTACTCCTTTCTAGTTCCTTCTGGTTCTGTAGAAACTTAGCCACTCTGGAAGCCTTATTTTACTGTATGATCTAAAATTTGGGGAACTTTAAAAATATTTTAATATCATAGTTCAGAGTTTTATAATATCTTTTCATTTTATATTCAAATGTTGAGTATTTAATGATGATTAAATCTTTCCAAAGGCTCCTTCAGACACGTTCCAAAATTGGATTTTTCCAAATTATATTCAGATACTGATAGAATGATTTTACAACTACCAAAATAGAAAGTTTTTCACTTTGGATATTTAAATTAACTAACTGTATGATTAACCTCTATTATGATGCTAAATATTATAAAGCAAACTAAAAGTTTATGAAGCAGGTATATCAGTATTCAGAAGGGTTCAATGGGAATTTTGTCTTTGTAAAGACCAAAGATTTGTGATGGATGTTGGTGGTGACCTTAGAAGGAAAATCAAGGGAATAAATTATTGTGTCAAAATTACCTTTATAGGCAATGTTTTTGCTGTCATAGGGCAATCTATGCTTCCCTTTCTTCTTATAATTGTATCAGTTTCTCATTGTTAAAGAATTCCTCATCCCAAGCTACTCTATTATTTCTGGAATTTGTAGAAAGGTCAGTGAGTCTCAGGAGTTGTGATTACTTTTTCTAGCTGACATTTATTGATCTCATTACCTTCATGCTCATATTTCAAAAACTTTTTTTCATTCTGTTACCATTTCAAAGATGACAGAAATGCTGCAGTGCTCACTGTATTAGAACTGTATGTAATTAAAATCTGTACTCTGTGTTTCATCACAGTCTTACTGTCAGAACCACAGTATGTATTGTTTATAAATTAGATTGCTATAATTAGAACATATCATGTGCATAAAGTCAAGTCTGAATATATATTCTAACATCTATTTTACTTATTTTCTTAGAAATGAATGCTGTAAAATCTTTGGGCATAAACCTTTTGCTTGTACTGAATGATTCACTTGACTCGATCGCCAGTGCTTTGTTTTAAATGACTGTTTTCAAAAAAGTTTACATTTTTGCATAAGCAGTTAGTTCTCATAGAAATCCTAGAGACAAAAGATAATAAAGAGATGTATTCATGAATAAAAGTGATTAAATAAAATTAGACATAAGCAGAGTATAAGTCTCCTTATGCAGATTGTATCATAATTAATCAGATTCATCAAGGAAATATATATCTGTTTCCAAATATTTAACTCCACAGTTCTAGGCCAATTTTACTTGTCTACATTAAAGAAAAACTTCAGGAGGATGGTGGAAATGATTTTTTATTAAAGTTCTGTTTGTTGGGGGTAGCTGTAGGGACAGTCTTCTTTCGTCTTTTGTCTGTTTAAGCCACAATTGTACTTAGAAATCTTTCATTTCTATTTGCCAAGATTTTATGTTAACCAGAAGTATTTAAAGATTCTATGAGAATTAAAAATAGACCCAGACGTTCAGCTGTCATATTGAATCAGAAATCTAATCTGTGAACCACTTTTTAGAGGTTGTGTTTTAGCTTGATTGATTTACCAAGGGCCTTAAGTTACAGAAGCTAATAAATTGTAGTTGATTATTATGACCAAAATCACTGCTGGATAAATCAGCCAGTTTATGTATATGATTTTAGTCCTTTTTGCCACAGATTTGACTCCTATTAATTCATTCCTCAGGGTTACTAATTTCTTTATTCTTCCTCCTACGGTGAGAAATAAGGTATAAGGAACATGGTCTGTCTCTCATTGCCATTCCTGGGTTGGAAAGACCTACTGAATTTCCAATTTTAGCCATGTTTCTGAAATCTGCAATATCTTACTTTACTCATATCTGTTTAAAGATCACTGATATACTCTTATTTATCAGACAAACCCCAGCCTTATAATTTGTGAAATGCAAGGAAACATTGATCATTTTCATTTCCCCATTAGACAAACACAAAAATATTCTGTATTGAAATCTCTAGTAGCTATAATAGAATATGCTAACCCAAGGGAATAAGTTTTTTCACGAACCATTTTTTGGGAAAGTCTAGTATTTCCAGAAGAAAACATCATCATGTCTTTCCTTATAAAATATGAGTTTTTATTATTTTTAATGATAAACATTTTATAGTATATGGATAATATATGTAAAGTTGAGAGATTCTCTTTATAATATTTGAATTCATCTAGATGATACATAATCTAGTTAAAAACAGAAAAGCAATCTGTTTTAATGACACCCATCTCTTCAGCCGTTGGGTCAGAGACCAGAGTTCTTGTTATCACAGGAAACTTTCTCTATGGATATTGTTATGGCTAAAGGTGATAATTTGAAATTAAATCAATGTATTTGCTGAATAGTATCATAGGTTAGATACCACATTATCTGTAGTGGAAGATATGAGTGAGGTACTGGTACTAAGTACTGAATTAGTCAGTTATAAATATTATTTTATTTATTACCAGCAATCTTGAAAGGGATATTAATCCTTTTTTTTAATTACTGATGAAGCAGGCTCCTGATTAGAAAGTAGTACAAAAAATTATTACATCCCAGGAATGACCAAACCCCAAATCCCTTGCTCTATGGTAATGCCTTCAAACTTCTTTGTTCTACTCTCTTTAGAGTAGTCTAGTAGTAGAGAGTAGAGAGTCTACTCTCTTTAGAGAGTCTGAATTGTGAAAAATATGCTCCTCATCTTTCATGTTTAAGCTGATGACTTTTTTGATAGATAAAATTTTTATTCAAAATTTTAAATAGTCATAAAGATATAATTTGATATATTGTAAATGTTTTCATTAAATAATTAATATCCCATAACTGTCTTAAAAATGTCTAATAGAACCTAAAGACCACAGTGATTTGATGCTCACAATCATTATTTTTTAAAAAGTACTTAGACATTCTTGTTATGTTTAGGAATTTTATATAACACATTTTTAATCCTAGATCTCTGAGTTTTATTATACAACTTTCATAAAATTTTATCTTATTGTAATATTTTTGTATTTGATATCTTTTATTGATCACCCTGTTATAGTTCTCTACAACAAATATGTGTATGTAATTCAAAATTAATTTTTAAATTTCCTATAAAAAGGCTCTAATTACTAAGGCATATCCTCATAATTAATTTGTCAATGCATTTTTTATTCTTATGTGATCAGAACAATATAAACATGTTAAGAGGCTGATAAATAATTATTAAATATGACAAAATTGATCAGTCTTACATTTCTAAATGAGAGGTTAAACTCTTAATCTATCTCTGGTTAAATAATAAGAATTGTTAGAGAATCAGAGTTCAATCAAGCCTGTTGGGTTTTGTTTTTATGAATGTAAAATCCTTTCCACATTTTAAGTACATGGGAATAGGAGTATTAGTATTGCTTAATTTCCCTGAAGTTTTTATAGAAATATACCAAAAATCACAAAAATTATTTTTAATAATATGTTATTAATTTTATTGGGTATTCCATCAACTTTGTTGAAAACAAAGAATTTAAATTGACTGACTTGCAAAACAAGTTGCTAAACAGTCACTAAAGTCCTTCCCTTTGTCAACATCCACACCAGTGTTTCAATCAAACTGACTCTTCACTTATGCCTGGGATAGTTTTGCTGGTTAGGGACACACTGCATAGGAGGATTCTGGATAATGAGAGAGAATAATTTCCTGTGTGAAGTAGGACAAAGGGTTATGAAAAGGGAGTTGGGAATGAAGAATCAGCAAAACCTATTCTTTCTCAGATAAGTGTTAGAAAAGAAGCCACATAGAAGTTAAGGGTCTAAAAAGCAGCAGTGTCCTTTGGAAACTTTAACCCTTTGGAAAGTCTCTGTGTACTCTCTGTTGTATTTGTACCCAACCTAGTGTGGACATCACAGCTTCATGCCACACTATGGAATTTGAAGTCCAGTTAAAATGAGTTAACAGGTGATGTATTTAATTTCAGGACAAGAATACAAATTTTAATAAAAGTAGGTCAAATCCAAAATAAACCAAGTGTCACAAGACCATTTCATATTAATAGTAACCACACTGTATATATTTTCATTCAATGTTTTGTCAGTCATGTTTTTCATTCAAACACTGACATAGCTGTATTTTAGCCAGGATAAAGTATACAATTAAATCAAAGAAATGTAAGGTTCTGAATATAGTTGAAACACATTTTTCAATATAGTTTAACCAGATATGGGAAAAAGATCAAGAAGGTGGTGTCCTTCCAGGCTCTCACCCCAAGGTTGCCCTTAAACGAAGGGCATAACTGAAATTAAGCAAATATTATCAGCAGTAATCCCTAGCCTTGCTGCTTCTCATCTGTTCTTGCTGCCACCTACCTCCAGGATCCCCCAAGCACGCAAATTCTATGAACCTTGTCTGAGTTTGACAAAGATGTATTGAAAACTCTCACAAACATCTTTCTGTCAAATTCATCTTGTACTTCTCATGTTTCATTTTGGTATTTTATGTAGCAAACACATTGAAGTATATGGCTGTTATAGCTATTATGGGAGATTATAACCATTTGGTCAATATAAACAGTCCTGGGGCGCATGGGTGGCTCAGTGGGTTAAGCCTGTGCCTTCGGCTCAGGTCATGATCTCAGGGTCCTGGGATTGAGCCCTGCATTGGGCTCTCTCCTCAGCTGGGAACCTCCTTCCTCCTCTCTCTCTCTGCTTGCCTCTCTGCCTATTTGTGATCTCTCTCTGTCAAATAAATAAAATCTTTAAAAAATTATATAAACAGTCCTATTGACTCTGCAATTTTTTTCTGTCTATTCTGTTAATGTTGGCAATTTTTAAAATTATTTCTTTGGGGCACTTATTTTTTGTTATATTTTTAACATTTCTATAGCATTTTGTTTTAGATTTATTTCCTTGAGGCAAAATATATTTCATTTCTTAATTTTCTTTTTTAAATTTAAATTTAAATCTTTTTTAAATTTAAATTTTTTAAATTTAAATTCAGTTAGGCAACATATAGTACATCATTAGTTTCAGATGTAGTGTTCAATAGTTCATCAGTTGTGTATAACCTCCAACACTCATCACATCACTTACCCTCTTTATTTCTTTAAACCAAATTGGAGAAATTAGTTTCTTTTTCTAATTGAATTTGAGTGAATTATAATCACTGATATAACTGAGATGCCTGTTGTCTTAGTTTTCTATTGTGATACTGCAAACATAATGGCTTCAAATAATACCAACATATGATATTACAATTCTGTAGGTCATAAATCCAAGCACAGAGAGACTAGGCTCTCATCTGACTGTTTTCATCTGAAGCTCAGAGTCTGCCTCCAAGGTGATTCAATTTGTTGGAAGAATTCAGGTCCTTGGTAGAAACCTGCCGGAGGGTCAGTCTCATACTCTCAGGCCCATGCCACACAACCCTCTCCATCTCCAAAGCCACAGTGGAAAACTTCCTACACATCAAGTTTGTGTTCCAGATTTTGAATCTCTTTTCCAGTGAGAGGGCTCACCTCACTTATGCTCAGGCCCATTGAGGATTGTCTTTCTTTCTTAGGGTCAGCTGTGCGAAGTACCATTACCCAGTCCTGGGAGTGACTATCCCATCATATTCACAAAGCCTGCCTACTCTCAACAGAGAGGGTTCTGCAGAAGTGTACATCAAGGGGCAGGGATCTTGGTACTGTATAAGAATTGTGCCTACCATTTTTTTTAAAAGATTTTATTTATTTATTTGACAGAGAGAGAGATCACAAGCAGGCAGAGAGGCAGGCAGAGAGAGAGGGGGAAGCAGGCTCCCCGCTGAGCAGAGAGCCCGATGCGGGGCTCGATCCCAGGACCCTGAGATCATGACCTGAGCCGAAGGCAGAGGCTTTAACCCACTGAGCCACCCAGGTGCCCAAATTGTGCCTACCATACTTGTTTTTACTTCTGTAGTCTTATTTTACGCTTTATTTGGGCTTTTTAACTTTTTTTCCTAAAGAATTTTTAAAAGAGTTTTTAAGAACAGTTTGAGATTTGCAGTAAAATTGAGAGGAAGGTACAGTGACTTCTTATAAAACCCCTACCCCCACACATGCATGTCCTCCCTTATTATAACATCACTCCTCAGGATGGTGCCTTTTGTTTGTTTGTTTGTTCATTTGTTTGACCAAAGATGAACCTAAAGCATTTTACTCTGTAAAGAAACCTGAAATTATGGGAATGGTTTGGAAAATGGCTGAGAGTATGGTGGTGAAGGGCAAAGTTCTGAAGGCACCACTTAGATGGAAATCCCAGCTCCTGTTCTATGTTACTTGGGGCAAGTTACTTCTCTCTGCATGTGTCTCATCTGTAAAATGGAAATAATATTGCCCATTCCCCAGAGCAGTTTTAATGATTAAGTGATTTAATATTCATAAGGAACACGACGCCCAGGAGAATAGCATTCAGTACGTGTTAGCCATTAATATTTCTCTTTCACTGTTACATGGAAGACATGTATTCTGTTTTAAATCTTCTTGATTTCAATCGTGCATTGAAACTGTATTTCTCTAATTATGTATAATATCTGATTACATACAATATCTAATGATGGATTTAGTAAGCAATTACTGTTTTTTTTAAAGATTTTATTTTTTTATTTGTCAGAGAGAGAGAGAGAGAGAGCACAAGCAGGCAGAGAGGCAGGCAGAGGCAGAGGGAGAAGCAGGCTCCCTGCTGAGCAAGGAGCCCGATGTGGGACTTGATTCCAGAACCTTGGGATCATGACCTGAGCCGAAGGCAGCTGCTTAACCAACTGAGACACCCAGGCGTCCCACAAGCAATTAGTATTATGCACGGTCTAGTCTTTATTAATACTCTATTTTTTATCAGACCCCTATGATAAATTAACAGAAAATTTAAAAAAGTGAGGAAGTCTGCATTGTTGATTTATGCAGAAAGGAGATTCACAGGTAAAGGAACATAGGCTCTTAGGACAAGTAAGGCCAGATGTGTTCTAGAAAATAGAAATATATGCCAATGTGACTAAAAGCTAACGATTT
This sequence comes from Procyon lotor, assembly GCA_028646535.1. Classification (NCBI taxonomy): domain Eukaryota; kingdom Metazoa; phylum Chordata; class Mammalia; order Carnivora; family Procyonidae; genus Procyon; species Procyon lotor. The sequence goes on along the minus strand of CM053614.1, from coordinate 63,545,371 downwards.
GGAGAATGGTAAGGGATGAGATCAGAGAAAGATGTTGTTGAACTAGATCACATAGGGCCTTATAAACCAAGGCAAAGACTTTGGCTTTTACTCCGATGAGGCTGGAAAGCCAAGGGATGTTCCTAAGGAGAGACATGCCATGAGCTGTCCATGGCTACTGTGTGAAGAACAGACTATGTGGAAGCAAAGGTAGAAGGCAAGAGTCCATATGGTTGAAGTGAATGACAGGAGTGGTTTCAACTAGAGTTGTAGCCATGGTGATAAGGAGAATCACATTATCCAGAATTATTAGATATGGATATATTATGAAGAAAAAGTTGAGACTATTTGTTGTTGGTTATATGTAGTTATAAGGAAAAGAGAAAACCCAATTGTGCCTTCACTGTTTTCATCTGAGCACCTAGGAAAAATGGAATCGCCATTTTCAATGATGTGGAATCATGAGAGGAAAGGATAAAGGAAAGGTCAAAAGCTCGGTTTTAAAATATGTTAAGCCTCTTAGTTATGTGGCTGGAGATGTTATGTAAGCAACCTGAATATATTAATTTAGAGTTTAGGAGTGTAGTTTGGCTTTGAGATATAAGTGAGGAATCTTTCAGGAGGTTAAGATAATTTGAAGTCATGAGTTTGTATGAAAACAGTTAGGGCTCGGATGTAGATCAACATGCCAAGATTATAAGAGCAGAGCCCTCCACCTCTGAAATTAATAATACACTATGGGTTAATTAATTGAATTGAAATAAAATAAATTTAAAAGATAAAATCAACTAAAAGTCAATCTGTTTTTTATTATTACCATGAGCTGGCTGTTTAAACAGTAGCAGTCAAAAAATACTCCTACCCTTCGAGGCAGGTTACTCCCTTTGTACACCATGACCTTGATTAACTCTAGCAGAAGTTGAGGGGAATGAAGAGTAAGAAAGGGGGAGGGGGGCAGGAAGAGGAATGGAGAATACGAACAAGCAGTAAATAGGAGTGTTACCCCATGTGTTTCAAATGTGAAATCTTTTTTTTTTTTTTTTTAAAGATTTTATTTATTTGACAGCGAGAAACACAGCGAGAGAGGGAACACGAGCAGAAGGAATGGTAGTGGGAGAAGCAGGCTTCCTGCCGAGCAAGGAGCCCGATGTGGGGCTCGATCCCAGAACTCTGGGATCATGACCTGAGCCGAAGGCAGATGCTTAACGACTGAGCCACCCAGGTGCCCCTCAAATGTGAAATCTTAATATAAGTTTTTGCTCTATTTTAAAGAGTCTTATATGCTAATATCATGGAATTTGGCACACAGTGATCTATTGGCCAAATTTGGACTGTTGATTGCCTTTGTAGATAGTTTTGTTGGAAACGTGGCTACACTCATTCTTTTACACATGGCTATGGTTGCTTTCACCTGACAAGCACAGAGTTACAACAGAAGATATAAGATGCAAAAAGCATAAAATAGTAACTATCTAGTCATTTATAGAAAAAGTTGATGGACTTGTGCTATAAGTATTGGAATATTTTAATTATAGAACAGTTTTTTTCCTATTGAGTTGAATTACCTTACTCAATTGTTGAATTATATAAATGGCTATTTTGGTCACTAGCATTTTCTATCATTGATCAATTCCTAGTTCTCTTATTTTAGCATTGTTGTGTGATTTGCAAGCAATCTGTGGGAAATTTATCAGCCTTTCAATTAAACAGTTGAGACTTTTCTATTCAGTAAGTTGTCTTTGTTTACAAAGCTATGTTTGAGTGCTTGGGGCTTTCATCTCCTGATTCTTTAGAAGTAATATAAAATATAAAAGTAGAATAAAAAGTATTTTGTTGCTGCCCCTTTCCATAAATATACATAGAATTCATGGTGACCAGGTTGCTTACCTAGTTATGGAGAATGTCTTACCTGTCCCTGCAATATAGTGTTCATTAAGTTCTAGAAACAGAACTACTGTGTTTATTCAAAAAATATATGACTTAATTTAAATTACAGAATCTTCCTATGGAAGAGGCCCAATTGATTTACAGAAGACCACATTTGTAACACATAGTTTAGGTTGTGTACTTGCTTTAAAAGTCTATTGGGTTTTTTGCTTGTTTGTTTTAAAGATCTTATTTACTTATTTGACAGAGAGAGATATCACAAGTAGGCAGAGAGGCAGGCAGAGAGAGAGGAGGAAGCAAGCTCCCCGCTGAGCAGAGAGCGTGATGCGGGGCTCAATCTCAGGACCCTAAGACCATGACCTGAGCTGAAGGCAGAGGCTTTAACCCACTGAGCCACCCAGGTGCCCCAAGTCTGTTGTTTTTTTATGAATCGCTCCCCCTCCAGCCTCAATGGTTCAAAGATACATCACACATATTAACAGAAAGTCTTTCAGAAATAGGCATTTTATAAACTTTAATTACTCTGAGTGTTTTCTTGTGATCTCACATTGAAGTGTTTCTTGAATAGACTGACTGGAAACCAAAGCTCCCTGAATACAAGGGAAAGGAGATTGTTGTTGCCTGGTAGCATATTCGCAGAGAAGACTAAGCCTCTGGAGTTTTACCAAACCTGCTTCGGAGTTAGGCTTTTGAATCCTGATCTACTTTATCCATTAGAGACACATTTTATTATTTGATCTTAAAAACGGTGTATTACAGAACTGGTCTTTTTTTTCCCCCTTTGAAATGATCATCTTCCTCTAATTCATTTATTTTACCATTAACTGTTAAGCATTTCGCCTGTACAAGGCTCATTTCTAACCCCAGAGGAATAGTAAACTAGACAAAATCTTTGTCTCAGAGAAGCTTATGTTCTACATTCCAATGTAGATATTCTTAGTTTTCTCTCTCCTTTCCTTCCTTCCTTCCTTCCTCCCTCCCCTCTTCATATCTTCAAAATTATAATGACTGAGCTTAACCCTTTTACTAGGGGATTCTGGGGAAAATGACAGCCTGAATGTTCTTTAGTTCTCCACCTCTCAGTAGTTTCTTTGTTGAAAAAAACGGCAAGGATGCTCTGTCACTCGGAGGGGCTCAGCCTTATAGACCAGTGAATCAATTCCCCAGAGCGAAGGTAGAGCCCACCTACCTGTGTAGAGTCGTGGGAGGGTTGGCTGTGTCTTGCTGACCTTTAGGACTTGCGGAAAACTTGAATGCTGAGAGAGAGCTGAGCTGCCTCTTAAACTCAAGAACACCTGGACAGATGCTCAGTAGTTGATATCTGGTCTGCAGTTTTGTCGTACACACTTTTTTTAGTATTGTTTCCAAATTATATGCCCCAGTAGAAGACGTATAGAGAAAAAAGAAACAAGAATAGCAACACCATGGGATAAAGTAGGTAGTCTTAGCAAGCAGCAAGCACATGTATATATGTAATGTAGCCTCAAAGAGTACCTGTAAAGAAATAAACCAACACATGCAAGGTATTGTCTAGGGGACCTGTCTGTGCAGTAATCAAGCATATATATGATTTGAGAAGGCACACTGGAAAAATAACTGAATGCGAATGAGATTTAGAGAGATTGGTTAAATGAGGAATTGTGTGTAGCTGAACAGACCTTAAAACAATAATAATTTGAATGGAGCTGTAGTAAATTTCATGAGAAAAGTTTGTGTGTTTTATACATGTATCTCAAACTTGGACAAAATTGTGGTGTCAGCATTTACCAGAAACTTTCCGACTTTGGACTCAGAATTAAAATAATTTCAACATATTTTCTTCATTTTAAATACTTGATTCAAATTATGTTCTTCATCCTTTTTAATAATACAAATCCACAGAAGCAGATTTTACTCTTATAAATCACATATGCATATATATATATATAATGATGATTTTGCTTTGAGTCTAAACAAAAATTGAATTTTCTTGTACACTCACAAAACAAGGAGAATTGATCATTTTCTTGGAAATGTCCACCAAGTAATAGAATTTTCTCTGAGGACTTTAGAAATAGGTCAATCTAATGAAAAAGAAAAGACACATTGAAATGCAGAACATGTTCTTCTTGAAAAGATTGATGTATTAAATATTTATGCAAACACATTAAATTGGCAAGTGTATGAAAACATTATTACATATTTATCACCTTCACATCTCATCATTTTGAAAAGAACTTCTTTCCTATAAAACTAAAATGGATGACTATAAGTTTTCCAAAGTCACATTTTTCAAACTTCATAACATGGAATAGTTTGTTTTTCAGAGTTTATATTAATTCTCATAAATAACAAAATTAATGCTGAAACTAGAAAAGACTAATAATTTATTCAAGATAGGAGCGGTCAAGTCCTGTTTCATCATTAGCCTTTCTCCCCAAACCTAAGCTGGAGCTTCCTAATATGAAAGATGCTCCCTAAGAGTGAATATTCACTGTGAGAAATAAATGAGCTCTTTTAGGTCACAGAGTCATTTAGCCAGCAACTGGTTCTGTGGCAAAAGCCAAATGTCGTAAGGGAATTAATGCATTTCTAAAGTACCTAACTTCTCCTAGAGGGTAATAAATCCTGATGGAGTCCAAAATTTTATGGTCTTTGGAAAGTGTTATTTAAATTAAAATTTAAATTGACTACACTTCTCATTAAAAGCCAGAAAGTTGAAATGATTTTATATAGGCTCTAAAAATATTCCTGTTTAATATAAACTGCCTTATTATGATGATATGGTGTTCTGTATTCAAAGCTCTCTTTCTGCCTCTTCTCTCCTACTTCTTATTCCTGCTGAGCTCCTTTCCCTGTCTCTTATGACTTTTCCTTACCTCATTGTTGGCTTGATTTTTACCACACTTCTATTTACTATTTTTCTCCTGAATGGTACTACCTTTTCATCCCTCCGCCCATTTCCAGAAGCTTCTGTTACTTTACTGTTCTCTTCAACTTGCCTTTTTCGTCTTTTCTTCCTCTCTTTGATGTTTCAAAGACCACCATTTTAATTCATTACTCTTCCTCATGTGGAGTCCTCACAATCTCTCTGTGCTTTGATTGTTTGTTCACGGGATCAGTCCCACAGTAGGGTAGCACATCGTTGGTGTTGACTCTATTGAATCGAACTTCACTATTGCTACCATACACCATAGTGAGAAGAATCCGTATCGTAACATGGGAAGAGATGGAGGAGGAAGAGAGAGAAAGAGAAGGTCAGAGCTGGGGCTGCAAGTGCTTGGTTTTGAAAGAAACTTGGAATTTAACTTGGGCTGAAATGGACCTTGACCTTGCCTTCTGTTTGTGTGTGGCTGTTCTGTCCTCCTCCAGCCCCCAGCAGTTCCTCGGTCGTTTCTACTTAACTGTCTAAATACACTCCCTGGATCCAGTGCCTTGCTATGAAAGGTCCCCTGCCTCCTTGAGGTCCCTGCAGGTTGTAGGGTTTTTGATTCCCTGCTCACTACTCATTGCTGTCCCCACGCTGCTGCTGAATTCTGGGGTCCTTTTTTGTTTCTCCCCTTCCCTGTACTGCTCTCTCCCCACCCTGCTTCTCCATGGCACACAGGACAAGTGCTGCTCGCTCAGTCCCCAAAGCACCATTCTTTTAAGAGAACACTTTCACTGAAGAAGGAGGGATGAAGGATAGAGATTAAGCTGGAGAACAGCACATCATAGATAATGACATCACAGTGAAACGAAGTTATTTAGTTTGACAGCTTTGTGGTCGAACCCACCTCAGTCCCGCTGCCTGCTTTGTGCCAGATTATTTCCTATCTGGAGATTTTCCCCCATATCTTCCTCATCTCCCCATGCAAGCACCCCCAAGCATGTTCTCCCAGGATCAGGAGAATATTCTATGTTTTTGCTACTTTATTACACAGTGTGATTGATTTCATTTTGTCTAACTCTGGATTAGCTCCCCATAGCTGCTGTCATAATGCCATAAACTGTGTGTGGCTTAAAGCAACAGAATCTTGTTTCCTCACAGTTCTTGAGACCAGAAGTCTGAAATCAGGGTGTCAGCAAGGCCCTGCTCCCTCCTAGGTGCCAGGGGAAATTCCTTTCCTTGCCACTTCTGGGCTTCTGATGGTTTTGGGTGTTTCTTGGTTTGTGCTGTATCATTGTAATCTCTACCTCCTTTATCACACAGTCTTCTCTTCTCTGTGTCTTCTCTTTTGTCTCTTATAAGGAGACTGTTGTTGGCTATAGGACCCACTAGGTGGTCCGGGATGATGAACTCATCTCAGGATTCTTACCCTAATTACATCTGCACAGATGCTTTGTCCAAATAAGGGAACATTCAGAGCTTCTAGGAATTAAGATACAGTCTTATTTTTTTTTTTTTTTTGGAGGGGGCGTTGCGGGGGGGGGTTGTCTGTCATTCACCTGGATGCTCAGGTTCTAAGCAAACTCCCGGTTTTCTTTACTTTCACAGTGAGAGACAATGAGAGTATTTTCCCAATTTAGTTTAAAGGACAAAAGTAATTCTGTCCCCCCAGAATAACTCTGTAGTACTTCTAGGGCTGTTAGAGCAAATTACAGTTAGTTTTTAAATGATATTTTTCTTCTCATTAAGAGACCTAACCCATTAAAAATGACTAAAATAATGTAACATTTTAAATATGGGAAAATTAGGGGCATCTCGGTGGCTTAGTCAGTTAAACTTATTTTTTTTCATATGTTTATTTTATTTTTTCAGTGTTACAAGATTAATTGTTCATGCACCACACCCAGTGCTCCATGCAATACATGCCCTCCTCAACACCAGGCTCGCCCAACCCTCACCCCACCCCTCCAAAACCCTCAGTCTGTTGCTTAGAGTCCACAGTGTCTCATGGTTCATCTCCCCCTCTGATTTCCCCCCATTCCCCCTTCCCTTCCTTCTTACAACACCCTCCATGTTTTTCTTTATGCTCAGCACATAAGTGAGACCATAAGATTATTGGCTCTCTCTGCTTGTCAGTCAGTTAAACTTCAGACTTTGGCTCAGGTCTTGATCTTGGGTCCTGGGATAGAGCCCCGCATTGGGCTCCCTGCACGGTGGAGAGCCCGCTTCTCCCTCTGCCTCTGTGCCCCTGCCCCCGCCCCCTTGCTCTCTCTCTCAAATAAATAAATAAAAATCCTTGAAAATAAAAAAAGAATGAAGGAAAATTATACCAGAAACTCAAATTAAAGTCTGTGTCTATTTACATGAATACCTTTATGTCTTTGCGCATACACGTGGCTATGTAATCATGATGGATTTACAACGGTCTATATTATGCTTTCTCTTAACATCTAATAAACCTGTGTAATATTTTAACGTATTTTCTAAATTTACAGTTTTTGGTTTTTATTTTAATTATTTAAGAAAGGCTTTGTCATTGCAGAAAACACAAACCTTTTTTACAAAAAGAAAAATTAATTGCCTGATTTTACAGACCAAAAAAAAAAAAAAAAAAACCAACAACCAGTTTGAGGACACATCCTTTTTTTCTCATGTGACTATGTCCATATGTATCCGTGAATCCATATTCCTATAACTACATCCACGTTTATTTCTAGTTTTGATTATAACAAATCTTGAACCATACCATATTGCTCTATACTTGACTTTCCATTTGTCCAATTAATTCTGTGTTGCAGTTGTCATTTTCCATTATTTGATACTAAAGTCATTATTCTATATCTTATATGTGTATATGTAGTACATCGTTGTTTTGATGTTCTGTAAATTATTATCACTGGAGATTATTTTCACTATTAAAATGAGCACCGCTAATGAGCATACTTTGTCATACATCGTTATAAATGTGCATCATCATTTCTTCAGGATTAATTCTCAAAGGGGAATTTGAGGGCTCATGAAATGTATATGCTATGGCAGAGACTGCTAGTTATCTCCTAGATCTCTGTTCCCTGCTTCCTAGGAACCTGGAAGCTCATTTCCCAGCCTCACCTGCAGCTGGATGTGGCCATGGAACTGAGCTCCAGCCGGTGGCATAGAAGAGTGTGACTCATTTGTGCCACTTCTGGGCTAAGATCATTAACAAGCGAATCTACTTCATCCAAGTCCTCTCTCCTCTGGGCTCCCAGAGAGGAAGAGGTCTGAAGGACAGAAGAAACTGATGCCCCTTAGCCACCCTGTGGTGGGAGCCACCCTCTGACTGGACCAGGAACATTCATCTCAGGCTTTACTAGAGTGGAAAATACTGGTTTTTTTTTTTTAATGTATTTTTGGGTCTTTTAAATAAATGCTGTTTTATGCTAAGTGATACACTTGTTTTTAGAAGCGTTGATATACACTGTTAAAGCACAGTTCTCAGAGTCTAAGCCGTGAGGCTATCCCTGCTGCTTTCTTTTTCTTTTGTTTTTAAAAAACATTTTTCATTTGAGTGTCGTTGACTTACAACGTTACATTAGTTTCAGGTGTATAGCGTAGCAATTTGACACGTTTATACATTATGCTGTGCTCCCCACAAGTGTAGCTACAATCTGTCACCATGCGACCCTATTACAGTATCATTGACTATTCCTTGTGTTGGGCCTTTTATTCCCATGACTTATTCATTCCATTACGGGATGCCTGTATCTCCCACTGCACTCCACCCATATTGCCTACCACATACCCCTTCCTAGCAACCATTAATTTGTTTGTGCTTACAAGACTGATTCTGCTCTTTGTGTCTATTTGTGGGCTTTTGTTTATTTGTTCTAGATTCCACATATGCTTTCTCAACACGACTATACTCAAATGTTTACAGTCAATTTTGATATTTACTAGAAAAGATGGGCTAATACTTTCTGTAAGATTCTCCTACATTCATTCTTCTACATGACCATTTCAATCATGTCACCAGTTTTCCTAAAAAGTCTTAAGGGTAATGGTTAAGCCTGCGGCTGATGTAAAATGAGTAATTGTAGCATTCTTTCATCATTAAGCCTTATGTAGACTTCTAATTGTTTATTTATTTTATGCTGCTGTTATAAACTGTTTTGTACATAGAGATTTCCAAAATTAAATTAGTTTCTTATAGAAATTTCTTAGAAATGTGGGAATTCAGAGGAATGGTAGGAATAAATCTACAGTTGTTCTTACAGATTGTGGTTTGCTTCTCATAAAGAATCTATATAGACCATCTCATCAGAATAAACCAGTTTCACCCCAAAGTCACTATCATCATGTTTTATATTAACATTAGTTTTTTTATTATAAAGAAAATAAGATGTTACCTCAATTTTAATTTAACTGCATTTCTTCTGTATCAGAATTGAAGTTTATATGAGCATCTAAGTGTGTTCAAATTCCTTTAATGTAAATTATTTATTATCTTCGTTCACTTATCTGTCAGGGTCCTGATTTGAATAAATTGTATATATTATAGGCAGATCATCCTTCTAGTGATCTGTACTTAATTAAATTTTCTAAGATTTGTTTTTACTTACTTCAACAATCCATCAGGAACTAGATCAATGTAGACTCCATGAGCTGTGTATCTAAATTAATTTTTCCACAAATTCTAATTATTCTCATTTATTTATTAATGAATATTCTCTTCTCTGTAATTTCCAGATGTTGCCTATGTCAAATACAAATGTTTGTTAAAGCTTTTTTCAGACATTTTCACTATGTTCTGTTTATCTTCGTATTTATTTTTGTTCTAGTACCATGCTGTTTTGATTATCACTGTTTTAAAATGTGACTTGATTCTTGATTGGGTTGGCAGTTCTCCCTCACAGTTTTTCTACTAAAAATATTTTTGATGCTCTCTTTTTTTTTTTTTTAAAAAAAGTTCTGTTAAATGGCAAGAAAACTACTGGGAACTATTTTGTTTAGTGGGCATTGTACCACCTCCACAGAACAACTTATGTAAAAGCACTTTTTAAAAAAATATTAGTCAGTAGGTCACTATTTCCATTATAGAGGACTCCATTAAGAGGAAATTATATTTCCAAAATATTCAAGGAGTATTTTGCTTAAAAACAGTATTTTTTACTGACATAGAATTGACATAACATTATATGTTTCAGATGTACAACCCGATGATTTTATATTTGTACATATTGCAAAATGATCCCAGTAAGTCCGGTTAACACCCATCATCATACATAGTTAAAAATTATTTTTTGTGATGAGAACTTTCAAGATCTGTTTTCCATAATACTTTCAAATATGCAATATAGTATTATTAACTATAGTCTCTCCCCGTGACTTACTCATTTTGTAACTGAAAATTTGTACCTTTAACCCCCTTCTCCCATTTCCCCCACCCTCCCGTCCTCCACTTCAAGCAACCACCGATTTGTTCTCTGTACCCATGAGCTTGATATTCTTTGTTTTGTTTTTGAAAAATAGGTGTTTTTTATTTTTATTTTTAACAAATATTTTATTTATTTATTTGACAGAGAGAGAGAGAGAGATCACAAGTAGGCAGAGAGGCAGGCAGAGAGAGAGGGGGAAGCAGGCTCCCTGCTGAGTAGAGAGCCGATGCGGGGCTCGATCCCAGGATCCTGAGATCATGACTTGAGTGGAAGGCAGAGGCTTTAACCCACTGAGCCACCCAGGTGCCCCAAAATAGGTATTTTTTAAAGAAAACTAAGAAACATGATTATTTATTGCTTAAAATAAAATAAATAGTACTACATGGAAGGCTCTCCTTTATTTTTAAATTCAAATATGCACACACATTGCAGGGATTTTACCTTACTTGAAATATCACCAAATATGTGCCCATCATCCCTGATAATGCAGTCTTATATTCTCAGTTACTTTAATATGAAGTCCAGAAACCTTCAAGACTTGATACAATGGGGGCGCCTGGGTGGCTCAGTGGTTAAGCCTCTGCCTTCGGCTCAGGCCATGATCTCAGAGTCCTGGGATGGAGCCCTGCATCAGGCTCTCTGCTCAGCAGGGAGCCTGCTTCCCCCTCTCTCTCTGCCTGCCTCTGTGCCTACTTGTGATCTCTCTTTCTCTGTCAAATAAATAAATAAAATCTTAAAAAAAAAAAAAAGACTTGATACAATGTGTTACAAAACTTAAGGGTTAATATGAACTGTTTGATATTTCAAGAAGTCAGGAAATGCTGATTTTTTTGGAGGAGTGGAACTATATTTATATCTGAAAGTTAATTAGATAATTATGCCTTATAACCAATATGGTCTAATTCATAATGAAAGTATTTTATGAAAAAATAAAGATTAAAATTTTCATTAAGACCTTTTTGTGTTGGCAGTTTGCCTGTGCCGTCGATTTGCATAAAGCATGATTAATGATAACTAAAGAAACAGTCTAACAGGTAGAAGAAGATGAAAAATTATCCTAATGAAAGAACATTTTATGGGGTAAGCATTTCAACAAGAGAAACCCTGATTCACTGGAATTTTGTGACATGACATAACTATGTGCAATGGTAATAAGCTAAACTTATTAGCCAGGGTTCATTAGTTTGATTTGTTTACCTCTGGCATGAGTTTTCTAAGACAAAGGCTTGCAGTTCCATCTCTTTCTAGAAACTGCAGAAAGTCACAGGCCAGTAACCAGCTCAGCACAATTTGACAGCACAAATGCAAACATTACTGACCAATTCATCTCTGAATAACTGAAAATGTGAAAATAAACATAGTAAGAACCTATGTCTTCTGATATGTTTATTATTCAGTTGTTAGATTACATTCTTATGGACACCTTTGAGAAGACCAGATCCATTTTACAACTCGCACAGGAGTTTTTCTTTTTTTAAACATTTTTGTTTATTTATCTGAGAGAGAGAGAGAGAGAGAGAGAGAGAGAGAGAACACAGAAGGAGAGAGAGAGTGAGAAGCAGGCTCCCTGATGAGCAGAGAGGCCCGATGCGGGGCTCAATCCCAGGACCCTGAGATAATGACCCGAGCCTAAGGCAGACAGTTAGCTGACTGAGCCACCCTAGCCCCCTCACACAGGACTTTTTTATGTGGCTTATGTTATGTAACTGCTTTCATATATCCTCCATAGAAGACACAAGAGCCCCAGGTCATGTGATATGAATGATAACATGTGAGTTTATATTTGGAATACAAAATATAATAAATACTATTAATGCAAAATAATAGTAGAATATGGAACTTATATATGGGAGGAATGCACTGTAGAGCTCATTTATTTCAACTATAGTTCTTGACATAATGTGTAGTGGTTCAATACAATCTTTATTCCAGTTGAGTGACTATGGATTTTTTTATAATTATGGGAAGAAAGCTGTGACGTATTTAGCATTTTTTTTTTTACTGGTAATAAGGGTGGGCTTCATGGAATGAGACCCCTGTGGTCACACAGGGTTCCCCACGGTGAAGGGCTCCACACTTGGTTTAATGGTCTGGTATTAGTAATCCTAAAATATTAATGATATTTGAACAAGAGTTCCCTTCTTTTCATTTTGCCCTGAGCCCTGCAAATTATGGAGGTGTCCTGCCTGTAATCAAATGTTGTATATAAGACTCTCTTGTATTAAGATTATCGGTTACCTTTAATCCAAAACCTTCAGTCCTCTGCAAAAATATATGATTTATTATTCCTTCTCTCCTTTCTTATCCTTAAGCTTTACAAACAGAAATGATCAAGGGTAAGACTGACTTTGTTTTCTACTGGTCCTATGACTTTTAATTTAATTTTCTTTTCTTGGTGAAATATAATTTTTTTTACAGTTCTTTATTTCAACTCCAGTTAGGGGCACCTGGGTGGCTCAGTCAGTTAAGCATCTGCCTTTGGCTCGAGTCATGATCTCAGGGTCCTGGGATTGAGCCCAGCATCTGGCTCTCTGCTCAGTGGGAAGCCTGCTTCTCCCCTTCACTCTCCTTTTGTGTTCTCTCTCTCTCTCTGTTCTCTCTCTCTCTCTCTCTCTCTTTACTTTTTAAAAAAGTAAATAAACTCCAGTTAGTTAACATATAGTGTAGTGTTGGTTTCAGGTATACAATTTAGCGATTCCACACTTACATACAACACCAGGTGCCCATCACAACAAGTGCACTCCTTAATCCCCATCACTTATTTTAGATCAAATTCCTGCAATTTTTTCCTTTTAGAAACTACATGAATGCTGTTGCAACTGCAAGCCATATTACATAATCTCATATCAACCCCACAAATGAAAAAATACAGTAAGTACTCTTATAAACCTAGATTTAGTGACCATTACCATTTTATACCATTTGCTTTGTCTCTATATATTCATACATGCACATACATTTTTCTTATGAATTATTTGAAAATAAATCACAGATATTTTATCATTTTACCCTGAAATGATTCAGCTTGTGGGTTCTAAAAACATTCCCCTCTATACCTGGGTACCATCCACGATATTTTAGCTTGATACAATCATATTATCTAATATTATTCCACCTGAAATTTCTCTAAATATTCTGGAGTGTATTTTCAGATTTTTAAAAACCTAGCATGCAGTCCAGAATCATGCATTACATTTGGTTCTCATGCTTTGAATTTAGCAAAAACATCTGTATTTGCTATTTTTCCTCCGGAGGATTTCAAGCTTGATGAAAGCAGGAGCCCCTGTGGCTTATCCTTCTTTGATCCTCCATGGAGGCCGAGTGATACAGAATAAAAGGCAATGTGGTGTAAAGAGCCTAGACTTAGAGTCCTGTGTGCGAATCCCAGCTCTACCTCTTCGTTCTGTGACCTTAAATATTCTCTTTAAATTTTCTGAGCCTCACTTTCCTTCTCTCTCTCAAAAAAAAAAAAAAAAAGCCATATTACTTATATTAAAGCAATTGTTGTAGAGATGAAATGATAGGACAGATGTAAAGTACCTGGCGTGTGGATGGCACTCCACAAATATTTTCTCTTTCCATCCACCCCTCAATTTGTGCTAATAGTGAGTTTTTACTATTTTTTTTTCAATACGCAGAGTGAGATTGAGAGGAAGAAAAAGAAAGGAAATGTTCTGTCTGCTCGTCTTAGAAAACTTTTTGTCTAGTATCATCTCCAAGATGATAACAGATATTATAGCATTTCAAGTGTACCGAGATTCATTTCCAATTTGAAGGGTACACACAATAAGGTTGTATTTTAAAAGTGTGGCACCTGGAAATCACAAAGAATAAAGTTTAGAAAAGGCACTTATATGTAAATAAATGGTTGCTGCCCTTGCGTGTGACATGGCAAAATTCCAGGAAAAGCTGGGAGAGGGTCTTAGGTACAATGGATTGCCCTACCATCCTTCCAGACTCTTCTAGGATTTTAAGTGTCAACAGACACAATGATGTCCACATTTCTTGGCACTCGCTTGCAGCAGGGTTCTCCTCTCTCTCCACAACTTTGCCAAACTGGACCATAGTTTTGGAACTAGGGAAGTGAGAACACCCAAATGCTATGGAGACGGCAGGGACTCTGGTTTCCCTTTCTTTTGGATCCTGTCATCTGAAGTCTTTCTCTACCTCCTGGGCTTCTGGGACTCTTCCTTGAGGAGGAGTGTGGAATGAGACTGAGGACTCTATAATGGGAGATTTATGGATAGGTCCCCTTCGATTGCTTATGAATTTCAGAATTATGGTGGGAATGCTGTGTCTTTCTTTTGAAGACTTGGGGCCACAAAAGTCAATATCAGTCATTTCTCTATGCTGTAGTTTTCATTAATCCAAGCTACTGGACTGACATTTTTTTTTTCATCTGAAGGCATATCTTGGCAATGCTTTTTTAATAAATCTGTGGGGTCAGTTTGATTTCTTATCATTTGCCCTGTATTCTCATAGTTCATAGGATAAATTTAGCTCTCTGACTTAATGGTGTGTTTCTGCAAAATTAGTTATCGAATCTAAGTCTGAGGGAAGCTTCCCCTAAATTGTTTTCTTGACTTAGATTAAATAATCATCCCTGTCTTTGTTATTTGATCTGCTAGGAGGCAGTCCTGAAAACAGTACACCTTTTGTTTCAGGGACTATAGGATCCCTTACTATCATAAATTAGTTTTTGCTAGTTTTTGAATTTATATAAACAGCATTGTATGTTAGATACTTCTTTGGTTTGGCTGCTTTTGTTCAACTGGAGGTCCATGAGATTCACTCATTTTCTTTTGTTTTTACGCCTATATTATATTCTACTGTGTGAACATACTGCAATTTTTATCTGTTCCACTGTTGACGAACATTTGGGTAGTTTCCTTTTGGGGGCCACACTGAATAATTCTTCAATGAACATCCTTGATTGTGTATTTTCGTGATACAGGTATACATGCCGTGGAATTGCTAGTCATGGGTTATATGAACATTCAACTCTAGGGGATGTTATCAACAGTTTTCCAGAGTTGTTATATTAATTTCGGTGTATAATATGTTGAAGTTACACTTATTCCTTATCCTCCCTGATTCTTGGTACTGGGAATCTCTTTAATTTCAGCCATTTGGGTGGATGTGTCCTAGTATCTCATTGAATCTTCAGTATACAACTCAAAGAATCTTTACACACACATTCACACACACACATAATCACTTCCCAGATCTAAACAGCACTGGCAAGACTCAAAAAGGCTCTCTCATATCCATTCTCAGTGAACACACTCCACCCAAGAAACAACCACTACTTGACTTCCATGATAGACTACTTCAGCCTTTTGCTGAATTTTATGTAAATGAAATCATATAATTTCTAGTCATTTGTCTCTCAATTCATTTGGTCATTTTTTTATGCCTGTAATACTAATCAGCATTCTTATACACAGCAGCCACTTTTTGTTTTATGTTGCAGTGTAGTTCTCCTTTTAATGAATAGGTTAATTTTTTTAATCTTTTCTCCTGCTGATGAACATTTGTATTGTTCTATTTTTTTTTTTTTTTTTTTTTGGCTATTAGGAATAAAGCAGCTGTAAATATTCCTGTCTGTGTTTTCAGATGCGTGTAAGTACTCATTTCGCTTTGGTGTTTACCTAGGAATAAGATTGCTGGGTCAAAGAATAAGTTTAGCTTTAATAAATATTTCCAAATCGTTTCCAAAATGGGTTTCTCCAGTTTATTATTTTTTTTTAAAGATTTTATTTATTTGACAGCGAGAAACACAGCAAGAGAGGGAACACAAGCAGAGGGAATGGTAGCGGGAGAAGCAGGCTTCCTGCCAAGCCGGGAGCCCAATGCGGGGCTCAGTCCCAGGGTCCTGGGATCCTGACCTGAGCCAAAGGCAGACGCTCAACGACTGAGCCACCCAGGTGCCCCAGGTTTCTCCAGTTTAAACTCCTACCAGCAGTGTAAGAGAACTCCAGATCCTCGATACCATTGTATGCTTTAGATTTGTTAAATTTTAGTCATTTTGGAGGTGTATAGTGATATATCATTGCTGTTTTCATTTGAATTTCTCTGATGAGTAATTATATTGTGCATTTTTTCTTATGTTCATTGTATCAATACTGTTCTTGGTGAAGTGTTTCAGAAGTCCCTCTCTTACTTTTTAATTCTTTATTATTGATTTATATATGTTTTTTATATATTATAGATGATGAGTTCTTTATTGTATCTCTGTATTGTCTATCCTCTCCTATTTGCCTTTCATTCATTATATGATGCTCTCGTTGAAAATTCTCATAGTATAGAAAAAAAAATACATTCTATTGGTTGCCAATATTTAAGTACTAGGAGATTTTATATAAAAATATGGATTTCAGATTTCTTTTAAAATACTACAAGGATTCTACAGCATCTTGCTTGAAATTTCATATACCTAAGTCTCTATAGGAGCTGCCCACATGAGATGCCCACTATGGTCCCTGTTGTTTTATTCTTCACCAACACAATTCACAATTTCACATTACCAACCTGGTCCTATATGCACCCAGTATGGGATCGTGCTCCAAGATACTCGCCATTTTTAAAGACTGAGTTCTGCTAACCAGACCTCTTTTGGCTTGATAGACTTAATCAATGTGAGGGAAACAAATGTCTTTTGAGGGTCCCATTCTTAAGAATGCCAAATCTCTGGCCACCAAATAGTAAATACTTCAGTGCAATTAAGTCCATAGGTTCTACAATCGTTAGCTTTTTGAGAATCAGAATACAATGCATGGAATTTGGGAGAAGCTAAGAGTTCAAATAGTGTTTAATAATAGTGGCATTATTTTAGTTTAAGTAGTGGAATTTGAGCAAATGTGTCTTAGACCTAAAAAAAAAATATTGCAATCAAATTTCAGAATTTCTCATGTATGTTTATGTGTATGTACACACAATACACCATCATGGAAATAATTGTGGTAATTAGTAGGTTAAAATAGAAAACACTTATTCATTTACTTCCCACATACCAATTAAGAGTTTCTGTATTCTCAAGGTATTGATTTAAATGTTAGAACCACAGAGTGGACAAAATAGAGGAGTTCCCTGCTTTCATAGTTGTCACTTAAGAATGAGAAAGAATCAATACCTAGATAAACAAGAAAGTATTAAAATATATAAAACCTTAACATGTTAAAAATAGGCTCTTACACTAATCAAAACAATATGGTATCGGTGAAAGGGTAGACAAATAGATCAGTGGAACAGACTAGAAAACCCAGAAATAGACCTGTGCAAAAACAAGCAACTAATCTTTGACAAAGGAGCAAAAATAATTCAGTTCTTTTCAACAACGGGTGCTGGAACAACTGGACATTGACATGCAAAAAAGAGAAAAAATGAAGCTATACAAAGACCTTACATCTTCCACAAAAATTAACTTAAGATGGATCATGGACCTAAATGTAAAGTCTAAAACCATAACACTCCTGGAAGATAATGTGGAGGAAAATCTAGATGACTTCAGGTTTGGTGATGACTTTTTAGGTCCAACACTGAAAGCACAATCCATGAAAGAAAAAAATAATAATAAATTGGACAATATTAAAATTAAAAACTTCTGCTCTGCCAAAGACACTGGTAAGAAATGACAAGAAATGCCACATATTGGGAGAAAACACTTGCAAACATGTATCTGATAATGGAGTGGTACCCAAAATATACAAAGAGCTCTTAAAACTTTAATGAAAATAATAACCCGGGGCACCTGGGTGGCTCAGTCATTAAGCGTCTGCCTTTGGCTCAGGTCATGATCCCAGGGTCCTGGGATCGAGCCCCACATCGGGCTCCCTGCTCCGTGGGGAGCCTGCTTCTCCCGCTACCATTCCCTCTGCTTGTGTTCCCTCTCTCACTGCGTTTCTCTCTGTCAAATAAATAAAATCTTTAAAAAAAAAAGAAAAGAAAAGAATAACCCAATTAAAAAATGAGCAAATGATGTGAGTAGACACCTAACCAAAGAAGATACATAGATGGCAAAGAAGCGTAAGAAAAGACCTTCAACATCTTATGTCATTAGAGAATTGCATGATAAAATAGTAAGTAGTGAGATACCACTACACACCTATTAGAGTGGCTAAAAATCCAAAACACTCGACCCCACCAGATGCTCGTGAGGACACGGCGCACCAGAAATTGTCACCCATTGTGCACAGCAATGCCAGGCAGGGGGTGCAGCACTCTGGAAGACGGTTTGGCGAAACTTATAAAACCGACTATAAGATCCAGTGGTTGCATTCCTTGGTATTTATCCAAAGGAGCTGAAAACTTACGTCTACACAAAAACCTACTCATGAAGGTTTATGGCAGCTTTATTCATACTTGCCCGAACTTGGGAGCCACCAAGATGTCCTTCAACAGGTGAATGGATAAACAAACTGCGGCACATCTCTACAAGGTGTGTTAGTTTCCTAAGACTGCTGGATCACGGTACAACAGGTGGGTTTGCTTCAACAACACGAACTGTCACACAGTTCTGAAGCGAGAGGTTTGAAATCAAGATGTTGGCCGCATTGGTTCCTTCTGAGTGCTGTGAGGGAGAATCTGCTCTATGTCGCTCTCCTTGCTGGTGGGGTGCTGGTGACCTTCTGTATTCTTTGGTCTATGGAAGCATAATTCCAGTCTTTACGTGGCAGTCTCCCTGTGCTTCGTCTCTGTGTCCAAATTTTTTCTTTAAAAAAACAACAAAAAAAAGAATGTGGTCGTATTGTAGTAGGGCCTGCCCTAATGATTTCATGTTAACTTGATCATCTTTGAAGACCCTTTTGCCACATAAGGTCACATTCACAGGGCTTCAGGACTTCAATATTTGGGGGTAGAGGTACCATTCAAATCAGTATATAATGGAATACTGTTCAAATATTCCATTAGTCCAACAATAAAAAGAAAGGCATCATTAAGCCGTTAAAAGACATGAAAGAAACTTAAAATGTATATTTCTAAATGAAAGAATGAATCTGAAAAAGCTATATGCCATATAATTCAGCTATATGACATTCTTGAAAAGGCAAAAACTGGAAGAGAGTGAAAAGATCAGTGGGTTGCCAGGGATTCAGGAGGATGGAGGAATGAATAAGGGGAACACAGGTGATTTTTAGAGCAGTGAAACTATTCTGATTGATACTTTAATGGCAGATACACCTCATTATACATTTGTCAAAAACCCATAGAATATAGAAGCCAAAGCGTGATCCCTAATGTAAACTATGAACTTTTGTTAATAACATTGTATCAGTATTGGCTCATCTCTTCTAACACATGTACCACAATAAAAGCAATATGTTAATAATGGGAAAAACTGTGTGCCATGGGGTGCTGAGAGATATATGGGAACTCTTCTTTTTGCTCAGTTTTCTGTAAGCCTAAAACTTCTCTAAAAATTAAATTTTATTAATACTTAAAAAAATCCCCACCATTTTCTATGGTAGAGAAATCCCAGATAGCTCCTTTAGCTCGGGTGGTCAGGAAGGGCCACTCTGAGCACCATAAGGAGCAGATGGAGACAGGCACACGGTAGAAGAAAATGGGCAGGGACTGGAGAACGAAGGGCTTTTTAAACAGAGTATCACTTGGACTTTATTCTGGGCATGATAGGGTTTAATAGGAAAGTATTAGGATATGATCCTATGTTTCCAAAATAGCACTCTGGGGGAGCTGGGGGGCTCAATTGCTTAAGCTCTGACTCTTGATTTCTGCTGAGGTCATGATCTTGGGTTCTGAGATCGAGCCCTAAGTCAGCTCCATGCTAGGCCTGTTGAGATTCTCTCTCCTTCTCCTTCTCCCTCTCACTCTCTTTCTAAAAGTGTATACACACGGGGCGCCTAGGTGGCTCAGTCGTTAAGCGTCTGCCTTCGGCTCAGGTCATGATCCCAGGGTGCTGGGATCGAGCCCCGCATCGGGCTCCCTGCTCTCCCGAGAACCCGCTTCTCCCGCTACCATTCTCTCAGCTTGTGTTCCCTCTCTCGTTGTTTCTCTCTGTCAAATAAATAAAATCTTTTAAAAAAAAGTGTATACACACACACACATTATATATAAAAATATAAAAGTATCACTCTGTTGGATGTAGAAAATATATTACATATGGAGGCAACAATGGAAGCAGGGAGTTGGATTAGGAGGATACTGCAGTAGTCCAAGCAGGAGGTGATGACGGTTTGGACTAAGGTTGGGTAGCAGATGTGGAAATGAGGGCATTGACCTAGGATGTGTTTGAGAAAGATGATGGAAGACAGGATGTCTAACTCTGTCAATCATCTGTGACATAGCCATGAATCTGGAAATATGTGGAAATGTCAAATGGGTTATAGGCTGAAATCCATGCCCTTTGCCATTCACATCTCCTTCTGTGGAATGAAAACTTATCAGATCAAATACTACTATAATATAAATGGGCCTTGTAAAATTGCACATGATGTTTGCTTTTCATAATGTTTGTTGTAATAGAATTTGACCTGTATCTAAGATTCATTTAATATAGGCTTAAAGTGTTTTGGTTTCCTTTCATTTTCTCTGAAAATTTTTAATTACTGAAGTTAGAAAGTGTCTTGTTTAGCAAAGAGAGAAGTTAATACAACTGAGCAACTTTGTCTCTATAGCAACTCTGCAAATAAAAACACTTATGTTTCTGTTATTTAGATTGGGTACACAACATCTGAAATATAGGCCAGCAATGATGAGAAGTTTTTGACTCTGATGAAATCACACTTGGCAAGGAGAAGAAGGAGTTGTTTTTGTTATTGTTGTGTATTTTAAAAACTATTCTTAAAATTGGCTGAGAGTAACAAATGTGTCAGTTTTTGCCTTGATGTTTTAAGATGGATGACAAAGAATTGGAAAGCAAAGGATAACCATAACTGACATAAAATATGGCAAATTAACAGAAGAATTGATATCATTCATTATAAAGAAGAAAGACCCCCCAAATTAAATAATTTTAAAGAAATCTAGAAAAACTGCTACATTCTTTGAAACATTACCATAAAAAGGGATTACTTTGTTTCCTGTGGGGAAACTCAAATGCACATAGGATTATAGTCAAATGAACAAGAAGGTCATACTTTGAATGAATGTAATACTTTGAATAAGAAAATAATACAATAGGATGTGAAATTGTATACTTTTTTATTACTTGTCAGTTCTTTCATTTTAGAAGAGTACACTTGAATCTTAATAATTAAACATTATTAGGAATTACATGTGCCTAATAAGGGAGAGATAGTCTCCTTGGAGCTGTTAGTCACAGTATGTGACATCACTGATTTTTCTAGTCCATTTGACGGTACTTACACTTAGGTCCTTAATGTTTACATTTATGAAGAGTGAAATTGTCTAGACTGAGCTGCATGATCTCCTTTTAAAAATTCCACTTCATTCATTTTTTTGGCAAAGCTTTTTCCTGATTTTGAAATTTCACTGCTTGCAAATATCTTGTTTTCTTTGTATAGAATATATCTAATGTCTATACATGGGTAATATTACTTGCTCTCAGCTTCAGGAAACATTTCACAGTTCTAAGTTCAATAAACATGACACTGTTAACCACGTCAGTCTTAATAGAAAGGAGAAGGTGGATTTGTTGTATCTATTGTCACTGCTCTCTAATTTTTTATTGCAGAAGTTCTTACCAACAAGATAATTACAAAATAATCCTACAAGATTTACATCCCACCACGTGAGTTTCAATAATTTTCAATTCAAAGTTTGCAAGTAATTGGCATTTCGCCTTATATAAACACTCTAAAAAGACTATCTGAAACCTTTAAAGTGAGAAATAAATCTATGTTTGATAAAATATCGAGGATATAAGCTATTGCAATCATGTAAACAGAAAGGTCTTTATTGAGTAGTTTCAAAAATTATATTAATCAGATTTTTTTTTTCCCTGAAGAGTTTTATGAGTTGCCTGAAGAGGAAAAAACCAAATTACCTGTTTTCTTTGACCTGTTTCTGTCATTTGTGAAAGGTCCTCAGGGTCAACCAGGATGCCATGGAGAATTGTGGGAGACAATTCTCCCACAATTGGGAGGGGACGGGGAGAGGAGAAAACGGGAGGGGACAGGGAGCACTAGATTTAACCTTGCATTAAGTCCAGTGGTAAGGCAAGAGGGGAAGAAAGCCACCCTTCCTTTTCTCCCCAGCACAGGCCTTGCCTGGTGGGACTAGAGGGATCGCAGAACCACGCCAGGTCAGCGCGGCGTGGAGAGCGCACACTGTCTCCTGACTCCAAAAGGCTTCCTTCTCTTATCAGAACACATAGCTGCACAGGTCATTTATTCTCAGTGCCGCTCGCTCCCTGGTGGCTTTATTTACAGTAAATGATCTAACGTCGGTGTCGGTCAAGAAGCACCGTTGAGCGGTGATTAAGGGTTGTGGAAACACAAACGTCCTATATAAACCCCAAATATCTATCTCTTTAAAGGTACTTTAGAGGTACCGAAAGACTCCTAAGTGACCGTTTCTAACTCTGGAGACACACACACACGTATGCATGTTTCGTTTCTATTCCTTATGCAAGTTTCCTATCTAAAACTTCTTTCCTCCTGCATCCATTACCTATCATAGCGCATCCTATCCATCTGCCTTATTTGCGGCTGCACAGCTCGTGGGTCCTGCCGGCTGGGGAGCTGTTGCTTCTGCGAACGCCGCCGGCAGCCTGAGCGCTGAAACATGCTGAAGGCGAGCAGGCAGCGAAAGAGTGAAGAAAACGTTCTCCTCCCGCTCGGCTCCTCCGAGAGCCGCCCTCCCCAGTCGCCCCAGGCCCCCGCCCCCAAACCCGGCGCAAAGTTGGCGCGGAGACGGTGCAGAGGGAACAGGGGGACTGGGGCGGCGGATGGCAGGATGCCGGCGCGGCGCGTCCCGCAGCCACCAGAGCCTCCGGCCGCCGCCGAGGCAGCTGTCACCTCCTCGCGCGGCCACCCGGCGCGCCCCTTGCCTCCAGCCGACTGCTCGGAGCTGGGGGGCTAACTGCTCCCGCTCACAGGTCGGCGCTTCCCCAACTCCTTGTCTTCACCCCAGCCCGCGCGTTGCCTCCTGCGCCCCCGCCACTGCAGCGGGGGCAGCGGAGTGGCGCTCCCCAGGACCGTCCGCCACTCTCCCGGGCACACTGCTGCTGCGGCTGCTGCTGCTGCTGCTGCTGCTGCCGCCGCCCGGCGCCGCAGCCCGCAGCCCGCAGCCCAGCCCGCGGACGCCTCTGGACAGGCGACCGGGACCCGCGCCTTAGCATCCCGGGGCATGCGCTAGGTGCGAAAGCGGGGGGCGGGAGGAAAGGGGGCGGAGGAGTTCCTGATTCCTCGGTGGACCCAGGAAGTTGTCCTTAAAATTATATCGCCGGCCCGCGGTTGAGCAGCCACCTCGTCAGAGCAGCATGTGGACTGGCTCGCCGGGTCCCCTAAGTGCTGTGTGGCTGCCGCTGCCGCTGCCGCCGTCAGAGCAGCCGCTTCTGCCGGCAGCAGGAGCTCCGCGCGGGGCGGGGAGCGGGGACGCGCGGCCGCCGCGTCCCCTGCTTGCTGCTGGCCACTTCTTCCCCGGAGGTGGCAGTCACTGTTGCTGCTGAGAAACCAGCCCGCTTTTCCACGGCTGGACATCTGGTGAGGAGTTGAGACTCTGCGCCTCCTGCTTGGACCCACATGGCTTGTTACCTGGTCATCAGTTCGAGACATCTCAGTAATGGGCACTATCGGGGCATTAAAGGAGTCTTCAGAGGGCCGCTCTGCAAGAACGGATCTCCCTCTCCGGTAACCTGCACGCGCGCGCGCACACACACACACACACACACACGTTCAAAATCAACATAAACAAAAAGAGATATTGTCCTGGTACAATGAGTGGGTGGTGGATATCTACCTTACCCATGAGTATATTGTGTCTGTTTTTACATTTTATTGGCAGGCTGTTACACAGTGAGCGGTGTGTGTTTACATGTGTGTGTTCAACACAGTCATTAGCATCTGTAGTGCCAGGGATGCAAATATTTACCGAATGCAGTTAACTGCAGGGCTGTGAGGGTAGCTCCTGTGTGCTATGTCAAGTTATGAATCTAGTGATTTGGACAGTGTAGAAAGTTTGAGTGGCACTTTATAGCCAGCTTGAAGTCATCAGTTGCGATTAGTTAAAAAATGCTGCCATTACTTTATGAGAAAATAAACTTCTTAAAGATTTTGCATCAAGGTACTGGCAGACAGAAAGGTGTGTTGGATGCCAACACTTGATTAAATCTAATGCTTAACTGTGCAGGTTCTTTAAGGAACATCAGAGTCCTTCGTGGAAAGATGAAGTGGATAGTCTGTGATATTAGGTACAAATGTATTTACACATGCAGTTGGAGTGATCACTCAACTTAGTTTACTATTTGATTTATTGAAGTTTTTTTTTTTTGTAAAATAATTTTGACCAGACTCTAGGACTTCGAGATATCATTAATTTATTAACTGGTTCATGCTATAGACTAATGTTGTACAGGTTCAAATATATTTCAAAAAAAATGTCATGGCATATTAGGGGAAAAGTTTATTATTAATAAGTGACTAGGGACAAGTTTTCTAGCTCAATAGAAAAAAACAGTATTTTAAGTCTGGATGATATAAAGAAGGAGAACTTAAGTTGCCTGATTTTTTTACTTATTTATTTTTTGCACTTTTCATCATGGTTTAATGCTTCATCAGCATGAAATTATTCAAAACTGCAATATATCTTTAAAACTTTTAAGTGCTATATGTGATTTGCATGAGAAATTTAAAATCAGAAAGTCCAAGTATCCAGAGATGTCACTAGGATTCCTAATTATGACAAACTGGTGCCTCACATGTTTTTATGCCCTGTAAATGTGGGTCGTCACAATCCCTCCCACCCCCTCAACTACACGGTACTGAAGCAGAAATGTTAGAATGGAATATACTGTTTATATTGTCACTTACAGTTAAACTCTTAGGGTTAGAGGGGCGTTGGAGACTTTTAGTTGAAGAGAACCCACATTCAATCCTTCTGAGCAGCTGGTCTGAATCCTTACTATTTTTAAAGATTCTCAGGATTGGAGTTTCTGCAGTCTCAGCAAACCACCTCAGTGTTTAAGAACGCACAGTGTTAAAATCTTCCTTATAGCCAACTTAAATCCATCAGGTTTTTCCTTGAGCTCCTTTCATCTTGAAAACCTGAATGTTCCTCCTCTCTTAAAGGTTTAGCGTTCAACGCTTTGATAATCTCCATGGCTGTGTTCCAAAACCCTCTCTTTGCTTATGGAAATCTGAACTGAGTACTGTGTTATAGTCTATATGCCTTAATAGTTCACAGGCTAAAGGAAGAATTACTTCATGGTTCTTACGTTGTTAAGTTCTATTTAAGTCTGTTAGAATATGCAATTAATCTTCCAAAATCTAAAGGGCTTGTAGAGGCAATTTCTGTCACATGGTCAGAAGGGGTCCTCCCTTCTCCACTATGGTCACTCATCTCCCAGGAGCCTGATGAATTCCCCAGGGATGGACACATGAACTTGGTTATGACAAGACAGCCCATAACCCACATGGCTCTACACCCACAGGACTCTATTCCCATTCATTGCTGGGCTCATTTTTATAAAATACTAATTCATTTACTTTTACCTTGGTGCTACACTTTGACTCATGGGATTGTTCTCTCCAATATTTACAATTTGAGTGTACTTAAATTACATGGGCAGCATTAAAAAAAATAGCCAAGTTAGTCTGTATATGGACTTCCTACACCTGATTTGTCTTCTTTTACATTTTACTATGGAATCTGAATGACTTTTTCAAGGTTTCAGTGGTTTCTCACCTGAACTAGGCAGTGTGTGAAAAACTGATGTTCATTCATTCTCTGTTAGAGGCAGGTTTTTGAGACAAGTCATTGCCTTCACGTTACATGACATTTAGTCTTTTTTCTAAATTGAAATAGGTCACTACCTTCTGGACCCTAGACTCTTGAGCATTTAAGTAATAGTTTCCTCGTAGAGATGATTGTATGTTCACCTTTTTATTAATGAGTTGTGAAGCATGAAGCTAAAACTGGTTTTTTTTTCTTTTTTTATATTGAGCAGTACACACCACCCCCCCCATTATTTTCAGGTTGACAAAACATGTATTGATTTTTTTCACCAACATAAATATTAAATGTAATATTTAACATAATTAATATTATATTAATAATATAATATTATTAATAAAATAATTTAACTTAATTAATAAGTTATGTAATAAATAAACATAAGATAGAGTCATTTATTTTTTCTTAAAACACGTATCTACTGTGACAATACCTTTTTATTATTTTTTCTCAAGTTTTGTGCCCAAAACATCTCAAATTCACCACTGTATCATTGACTTGGATTATTTCCACTCACTGAGACTCAGTTTGTCTGGAACTCTAAACTGGAATACAATCATTAGTTGATTTAACTCAGTCTTACTAATGTCTGCAATGCTTCGACTTTGGTTCTTACTTTTTTAATCCAAGTGCCCTTTCTATTTTAATCCATACTATCCTGTTTTAATAGAGCTGTTTAAAGGTGGCACATAACATAATTATCGAATGAGACTATTTTGTAAGTTCATTATAGAAAGGAGAAAAGCCACAGTTCCTTTTTGATGTAAGGAAAATTTCTTCTGAGATATATATATATATATATATATATATATATATACATATATATGCATATACATGCATATGTATATATATGTATATATACATATACATATACATATACATATACATATACATATACATATACATATACATATACATATATATATCTCCTTACAAGAAATATATATTTTGTGATATCTGTCTGGATAATATAAATTTAGCATTTCAGTGTCCCCTGGATGTAATTCTTCACTTATATATTTAAAGTAGTTATATACATTTGTCTTGTTCAAATCACATGCTTGTAGAATCTAGACACGTGATATTAAACTGACAGCACGAAGGAAATGGTTATATTTATATACATTTTTATTTCAAAGGATTTCATTTAGAAAACAATGAATCATTACATGGAGTTCTTCTAATAGATACTTAGTGGCATACTTGAGAAATAAATAAAGCATTTTACCCCCAAACAATTTTCACAGATCAGCAAACTGGAAATCCTGGAGTGAAATTCAGCTCCTGTCGTCAGAGCGAACACGTGCAAATGTCTTGTCTGCGGGATCTCTTTTCTTTTGAAGACTTGATATGAAAAAAATAGCAGACTCCTTTTCATCCTAATTAGAATGTGAATAATTGATGTATAGTTTATGTTACTTTAAATCCAGGGGTAGGCTAAAGGAAAGAAAAGAAAAATGACAGTATTACATTGTACTTTGTACACCATTGAGTATTACATAGTACTTAATGGTGAAAGTCTCAAATTTTAGAAAGTAAATTTGCACCCTCTCAACATTTTAGGATAGTGATCACCCAAACTATCACAACTCTGAAATAAAATGACTGAGTGATGACTTTAAAAATCTATATGATGTACACATACACATGTACCCATTTTCCTCAATACCCACACATATGAATACAGATATGAAGTTACCAGAGCTCAAACCTGAGAAGTTACCCAGGTATTACATTAAGTCTTTTACCATCAAGTGTGTTAACCATGAAACTTAATAAACCATAATTGAAGTATTCATTAAGATAACAGTCTGCAGGTGCATTCATATTTTTGTGTGTGTGGACTTCTAAGTTCTTCTAACACCAGGTTTGAGTTCAGTAAAACAAATAATATCCTCTACATAGTGCCAAAAATATGTTTGAGTTTATTTTTAGTATCTTTTGTAATGACAAATACTGTTTCAAATTTAGATTTGAGTACGGTTTGTTACTTAATTTGTGTGTGGTTAATAGTATGACTATCATTCAGGTTACCAACTGGCAGAATATTAATAATTATCAGAGTTGTATATTTTAACCGTGGTACATGTTTAGCTTATTACCAATCTTTTGAGGTTTACATAGGGCGATACTTCTTAAGAAGTGCTTATTCCTGAGAGTATCATAGTTAGACGTCTAGAATTATCTGTTTCTGGAGTTGCCTCTAATCACCCCCCAAAACATTGGATATGAAGGAAATTTGGGGGATTTTCATCTGAGCAACAGATCAGGGTCCTTGGATTTTGTTGTTGTTTTTATTTCGTTCTGATTAGTGATCTTATTCTAAATTACCTATCTGACTAAATTGCCTAGTGGAAGGAAGTGGCACACGAGGAAACCAGCATTTTAAATGGACTAAAAATTCATAGAAAGTTCCCTTTTAAAAATTAAAAATGCATATGTATGAATGAAAGAAGTGTAGAAACAAGTTACCTTGAAGGTACATCTTTTCACAGTATTCCTTACATGAAGCCATGAGTGCAGACCCAACGTTCTAGTGTCTATACTCTTCTGTGGTGTGTGTTTTCATTATGTCCACTAAGTACATGTTAAACACATCTAAAAATTATCTTAAACTGATGCGCTTTTCATGGGCCAAGTATAGTTATGAAGATGTAGTCAGTCTCCTGTAGAGAAGTCATCTGAGTCCTCTTTTGGAATTCATGAATATCCTAATATTGCCTTTTATACTGAAACTTGTAGATATTTCCAATAAAGAAGACTCAGGTATGATTCTTATAATACCTTATAATAAATAAAAATGTTTTCTTTCTCATGACAAATACTGTATTAAGCAAACTCCTTTCTTCTCACTGCCTTTTCAACCCTTTCTTCTCTCCCCCTACTAACTCATTTCAGAAATCTGTAGTCGGCATTTATGCTTTCAAAAACAATTGTCAAGTTTTTAGGTCTGAAATTTGTGTTTCTGTGCCTTTCAAAGGTTCCCGTGTTAAGAAGAATCAAATGAGTATTTGAGTGGTATAGTTTATGACTTTTATTAGATTATCCTACGTTTACTTCATGATTAAAATTTGATAGATCAGATCCTTTGATTTGTTTCTTTTAGGCATGCAGTTACAGTAACTTCTTAAATTTCTGCTCCATAATTTGGAAACAAAGTAAAAATAAAACATACTGGCATCATGTAGATTAAATGAGGATGGCATTTAATATATAACTTGATCATTTGTAGTTAAACAGGTAGCTATGTTATCTTTGTTGTATAATGTATATGCACTGTGATAACACACTTTTCATGAGGTATTAACAGAGCTTGAAGTATCAGTAGGTTTTAGGCTATATTGAGAGCAAGGAGCAGAAAGAGTAATATACATTTCAAATAACTCTATGAAGTGCCTTTCAGCGTGGATTTGGTTTGTTCAAAATACACATTGTCAGAATAGTTCTCTAATACCTACATACATATTTTGTAGAAAGTAATTTGAATCAAAATTGAAGTAAAAATGCTACTTTGCTTGAAAATATCTTGGTTTTAAAAAGTACGGTTTTTCAGGTAATCCTTCTAAAATGACAGGTGACAGCCTTTGGTAGATAGATTTTGTGTGTCAGATTTCCTGAGTGGATAAAGTGTGGAGCGATAACTTAAATATTTGATATGTTTTCTGACAAAGTGCAGTTACGGTGATGGTAGGAATAGACCAGTCACCAAGTTCCACAGTCGCTCTCTTATTGGAAGTACCTAACTGAACCTCAGAAGAAATTCTGGAGAGATGAATCACATTGTATCTTAGACAATATTCTCACTTGTAATTAAGACCTTGTTGGCTTACTGAAGACAAACAAACGCAAAAGAATATTATATAGTGTATGAAATGTAAGAGGGCTTTTAGAAATAGTTACTTACCCATGTATGATATCGTGTTTCCTGAGATGGTCCCCTGATAACATGTATTGAAGTAATCCTTTCTTTCATTCAAATTTGATACCTAAAACCTAAACATATACTTCTGAGAAACTGATAAAATACTTTTCCTCACAGAGAAAGAGAACTCTTAGAATTGGCTATTTTCTTTCTCTTTCCTTCTTTGGCTGGTAGGAAACTCAGAGACAAATCTGGGGCTTAACAAAGCTGTGGGGATCATGTTGGCGTCCACAACAACCCAATGTCCCCACCCCTGCTTATCTCTTATTCCCTGGTCAGCTTTTATTTTAATTTTGTTTCCCACGGCTCTCATTCTTTTACATGTATCTTTCATTGTTTCAACGTATAAAGTTTCTTTCAGATGACTTAGTTCTGTTGTGAACTTGTAAGCCAGGCTATAAATAAATAATAAAATGAAGACTAGCTGAATGTAAGGATGCCACTCAGGATTTTGTACTTTGACAACGATTCATGGAATCGGGAGTATTCATTTTGTTCATTTGTGGCAAGTATGATTAGGGCTGCCAATTTTTTGCTTTGACGATTGGCAAATTTCTTTTGGCAAATTTTACTTCACTTTAGTGTGGGTGTGGGCGGCAGGATATAGTTTATTTGGAAACGGATACTGCCAGTTTGTTTTTTTCTAAACAATCTTTCCCCTCCCCGTTATTCCTCTTGCCATTGATCCTCTCGTTAGCATGATTATCAGGTTGTTTTTTTTTTCCACTATCTTTTCTGCCTTATGTGTAAAGGTTGGCATGGACGTCTAACTCTAGAAGTACAGCCCCCAGCAAATGGTGAGAACCACCCCATTCTGTCTGCTTCCCAACCGAAGCGTACAAGTAGCTTCTCTGTTCACCATCCACATTTAACTTTGATCTCTAGCTCAGAATTTAGAGCTTCCCCCGTATCTCCATTCAGAACCTACCTACCAGTGTTCTTCCCCTGCCCACCTTCCCACAGCTATTACTCAGCACTTCACTTGTCCCATCTACCTCCCGAGCAACAAATCCAGTCAGTACCTCCCCCCACACACAGATGTCCTTCCCAGATCTCCATTTTGCAATGAATAATTAGATTCCCTAACATTTTTCTTGGCAAGCAAAGGCTAGATGCGTTTCCTCTTTGTGAATGAAATAAATATCACATTCTAAACAGAAAATAACCTCTGGGGACCCCCCTTTTTTGGAATGAGGATGGAAGGGATAGAAGTTTCACTTAAGTCTGTCCCTGCCTTTTAACTGTTTTCATCTGAACATGAAGTCAAGAGATACCCTGGTGGCCATAATAATTCCATTCACCTTGTCTTTGAAATGATCAGAGTCCCTGGGTGGTATCTAAGAGTCTTCATGATCCAGCTCCTATCAATGCCTTTAGCTTTAACTCTATTTTTCCACCTGATCCTATACTGTAGCCAGACCAAACTACTCAGAGTTCTCGATTGTGATGGGTATTTCTACACCTTTATTCCATTGCACATGCTGTTCCCTCCTTCTTTTCATTGTCTTCATTTCTTGCATCGTGTTTTATATATTCTTTCTGACCTAACTGAAGAGTTGGGTACTCATTTGAGTTGACCCTGAGTTCTCTATCATGAGTCAGGCACTTCTTTTGTAGGCTGCCATCATACCCATTGCTTATCTTGATTATTGCTGAACTGGAGTTGTTTCTTGGCGTCCATTTCAGTCATAGGATGTGAGATCCTTGAGGTCCTGTCTGCTCTTATCCTTATACCCCCAGAGCTGAGCACAGCTTGTGGTTCATTAGTGATTTCAACAGGAAAGAAAAAAAAAAAAGGATTTTGGTGGAATTTAACTGGCATAAATATGTTTCCTGTTCCCTTTGGTCCGGCCAGTATCTCCATGAAGACAATTCTTCTTAGAGACTGTTTCCCCAAGTTAGTTCACCAGAATCTTTGAGAATGCACACTATTCTACTGATGGATTAAGTGGTCACTATTTTCATGGTAATGCTTCTTACTTTAATATCTACCAAGATCATTTGGTCAATTGCTTCAAGTATAATTTAATACTTCCTATTGACCCAAATTGCAGAGTGCTTTATTCCACGTAGCCATTTCAGAACATTTTTGTTAAAGGCCACAAGAGACTGAAGATTGGCTATGTATGAATAGATGAAATTTGTACAGAAGTTAGTTAAGCCATATTTTTCATTGGCACATATTTAATAGCTTCTGAGAAATGAATTACAAATTAGGAACTTGATTATTCCCTTCCTATTTAGGAGTGTATAATAAGAAAAAACAGTGGTTCGTACACCTTTTCTTTCTTTCTCTGTCTCTCACTCATTTTCATCCTCCCTCCCTCTCTCCCTTCCTTCCTTCTTTCCTTCCTTCCTTCTTGCCTGCCTCCTCTGCTTTTCCCTCCTCCTCCTCCTCCTTCTCTCTCCTTCTCTCTCGGCCATTTTTTCTTTCCTCTGAAAGAGAGACAGTAACTCCCTGATCAGCGGTGACTATAGCTCTTGAGAAAACACCATCCTGAAGCAGCCGTGGGTGATTTTGCCCAATTGCCCATACTTCCCTATTGCTTGAACCTATTAGTCACACACATTCCCACAACATTTTGTTAGCACTGTTCTTTCTTGGATCCGTTGAGATGTGGCCACTGTCAATAAGAGAAGCTTGGGCTCCTTCTAAACAATGAATTTTAGCTAAAATAGCCAGTCCTCTAAGGTGGACAAACAGAGAGATAGTAATATTATCTGGGATGGAGAAATCAGTTTATTGTATAGTAAGTTTCTTCATGCATATAAACTTTTTAAACAATTGTTAGCAGATACTTGATTCCTTTTTCTTAGTCATAGGATATAAATATTGAAAGGGCCTTTAGCAATCTAGTTTAGGCTCCCACTATCTATTTTTAAAATATAGCACTATGATAGACAATAACAACTCCTCAAAGATGTTCATATTATAAGTCTCAAAACCTAATCTGTTACACACATGGCAAAGGGGCTTTGCAGATGTGACTAAATTAAGGATATTGAGAAGATTGTCCTGGACTATGCAGGTGGGCCAAGTACAATCACAAGGTTCCGTACAAAAGTGAGACAGAAGTGTCAGAGTCAGAGAGAAAGTGAGCTGTGCTGCTGGCCTCAAAGACAGAGGAAGTGGCCGCAAGTCAAGGGATGCAGGCAACCTCTTGAAGCTCAACAAGGCAAGTTAATGGATTCTCCCACCGAGCATCAGACCTGTTAGTACTTCGATCTGACTTAATGACTGAAAGATAATACATTTGTGTTCTTTGAAGCCTGTAAATACGTGGTAATTTGTTAGAGCAGCCAGAGGAAATGAATACAACCACTCTTAACATGGGTGAGCATTTCCAGGGGTGGGAAGCCTCTGTTCGCCAAAGTGACTGATCCTCTTGAGAAACTAATGTAATGAAGGCCGAGTCTCCTTCTGCCCCTGCCCAGATGTCTCTGTCTCCCTCTTGCTTCTACTTGCTGTTCCTTGTTCTGCCCTTTGAAAAAAGAGGATAGATCTACCCCTGGGACATGGCATCCCTTCAGCTATTCAGAGACAGCTGGTGGATGGATTTTCATTGTTAAATCATGTGAGGAACTGAAAAATTTGTGACAACTAATCTTCCCTATACATCACTTGCCTTGTTTTCTTACACATTAATTGTATTTTTTTGCAACTCAAAGTGCCTTATTTATTATACTTTTTAATGTGATATAAATTTTGAAATCTACTTGTAGTTTTTATGCTCTTGAAAGATGGTAAACTCAGTAAAACATTATCATACATTTAGAAAAAAAACTGTCCACACTTTCAAGTACTTCCCCCAGATAGTTCCCTTTTATACTATATCCATCATCTTTATGAAAGATGAACTTAAGAACACAAAAATGAGATCATTTCAAAGGCGCATCTTAAGGCTATCTTTCTTAATTTCTTTAGTCTCTGATTTAGACACTTGCAAATTCCTGGGGGAGGGGAGACATTACTTTTAAATAAAAAGTGATGGGACCAATTGAAGTAATAATTATAATTTCATGAAGTCCCCAACATTTTCTATGCTAGAAGTAGTGGTAGCTAAATGGAAAGTTATTTTTTAACTTTCGTTTTGAAGAGGAATATAGTGTGTAAGTTGTCACAAATTATAAGCATACAGCTTTTTAATGCCTCAGATGTAGATAGAGAGCATTACAATTCCCCGGGAGCCCCAGATATACCCCTTACCAAGTACCACCTACCCCAAAGACAGTGAATGTCCTTACACCAGATTATAAATGGCCCTATTTTTTAAAATGATGTGAAAGTGAGTTTTAGTAAAGAATGCATATATCCGTAGCTCAGCCGCCAGCAAAGTGTTGAATGATGGGCCACTTTTTGGGTCTGGGTAGGTAACGACAGAGTGTTTCAGTTGCTTCATCTGTCTACTACCAAGTGATGGAAGCAAACTTGTTAACTATTTGAAACAAGGGAACAAGAGAATCCTGATAAGGTAAGAATGAATGGATTTATGCTAATAAAACACATGGATTATATCCAGGGTGACATCTGTGAAGTATTTCATTATCTTTTCCTTAATATTACATGTTGGAATTCAAAGATCCGACCATCATGTAGATTTAGTAATTTCTTGCAAGTGGTTAGGAATGGCTCTGTTGAGTTTTCATTATTTGAGAGGAGATGTGAATTATGTATTTAGTAGCGAGATAGCAATAAATGATTCAAGGAAAGAAACCTCTAGCTTGGACTCCTCATAAAAAATGAAATTTATGTGCAAATGATGTGTAAACTTTATTACAAAAGTTGTTATACTTTCACACGCATGCAGGAGGCTAAAATGCAAGTTTGTGTTACTATGGAAACAGGATTATTGCCAAGAGGATTACAGATAATACCCAAACAATGCTTATTTATATTAATCAATCCTAATTTAAATGGATTTAAATATATTTAAAGAACTGACCATATATTTTCAATAAAATTTATGCTTCTCTTCCAATACCCCTATGCTGTATGGTATGAGATCAAGAGTTCTGTCAAATGTTGCTAGAAAAATCTTTGGTGACAGGCACTGATGATTTATCATCAAAGAATGGAGATCTATGGACTGTGTTATAAAGGAAAAGTAGTAAAGAGTAATAAGCCTTCCTTATGTGTTCTTTCCAATAGTAGATCACTTTGCTGTGATTTTTTTGTTTTTAAAGTCATACTCAGTTCCATACTCTGGGATCATAAGGATGGACTCCATCCCTGAAAGTGATAGAGAAAACCAGTTCTTTCCAGGGAACAGAACAGGTAGGAAAGCATAACTAGTGAGAAATCATAATTAGCATAAAGATACTCCTAGAGAGTGGCCTTGGGTGGATTTATGTAGGATATAAGCATCACTTAATCTGAAGATCTTAGAATTAGATCCAGTAGACAGACACTAGCTGGAATACAATGTGTGATCTGCTTCTGCGACACAAATTGAGGCATGTAAAGTTTTAAATTCTTCCTTAAACAAGCTGCAACCTCCAAATATCTTACCTCCCTCTCTGGAAACAGCTCATTAATGTTTGACCAGCAGCTTTCAGGTGGTAGAGTTTTATTTTTTAAGTGTCGATGTATATGCTTTGTTCAAAGGAAATCCTAGGAGCGAGGTAAAATTGACAGAAGTATGACTGCTTCTGCTAAAGGTAGGGAGTGAGTGTTGGATGGTTAAAGTCCCCTCCTTTTCCTCTGGATCTGGGCTGAGGAGCTGGTGGGGGTATATGATGAGGCAGATAAAGGGCAGCTAGGTAGGATCCTGTGCGCCATATAACAAGGAAATCATCTGAGGTAAGAATGTGACTTTTAATCTTACTACAGAATTAAATACTCCGGAGCAGTTCTGTCATGAGAACTTCTCCTTACTTTGTGTGGGTTGTGCCAAATGAGATAGGTGACCATCGCTTTTGTTGTTGTTGTTATACACAGAACCAGAAATGATTTACAAACAAGGAAATAGAAGAGTACCAAATTTGAGTCATCATTAATTTTGTTGCTTGTGGAGTAAAGTCATTATAATTAAGCCCTTTCTTAGAAGGAGAGAAAAACTGAGAATTACATACAATGTTACAGATGTATGAACAGGAATGATACAATTTAAAGTTCACCCCAAGTACTCCTCTTTGCTCTCTTAGGGTAATTTGGGGTGGTCTGGCCAAATGAGAGTTTTGTTACTTTAAGGGTATTTAACATTTCCAGGGGTACCTGGATGGCTCAGTGAATTAAAACCTCTACCTTCAGCTCAGGTCATGGTCTCAGGGTCCTGGTATCGAGCCCCACACATGCATCAGGCTCTCTGCTCAGCGGGGAGCCTGCTTCCCCCCTCCCTCTGCCTGTCTCTCTGCCTACTTGTCATCTCTCTCTTTCTTTCTGTCAAATAAATAAATAAAATCTTTTTTTTTTTAAAGGTATATAACATTTCCATCAAGAAAACAAAGAAAGTGGAAGTTTTTTTTTTTTTTTAAAGATTTTATTTATTTATTTGACAGAGAGGAGAGAGATCACAAGTAGGCAGAGAGGCAGGCAGAGAGAGAGGGGGAAGCAGGCTCCCCACTGAGCAGAGAGCCCGATGCGGGGGTTGATCCCAGGACCCTGAGATCATGACCTGAGCCGAAGGCAGAGGCTTTAACCCACTGAGTCACCCAGGTGCCCCAGAAAGTGGATGTTTTAAAGAATGCTTTGAATCAATTGTAGAAACTCCTGTTAAGGAAGTTTGATCAAAGTTATTAGAGACAATTAATATAACTTTGAAGACCCAACACAGTGATCACTTTAGATCTCTGAAATGCATCTGTGCCCACTAGAGGATAAGTCTCTCCCAGTGCTTTTTGGTGACAAAAGTTGCATGTTTTTATTTATTTCACATTTTAAGGTAGAAACTGTGTTGTGTATAGGGTTTTGTTGTATTCTTTATGCATGTATTTTGTCTTATTTTATGCATTTATCCTTCCCATTCTTGGCAGTTTTAAGGATATTTTCCCTTCTCATATTCAGTGTAGAGGAGTGGCTAAGCCACATTGATTTGAGAGTTGAACTGACCCGTCCTGGTCTGACCTCCCTCTCCAGCTCTAACTAGCTGTGTGACTGCTCTGCCACTTTGATGCTCAGCCTGCTCACTGGGGATGTTCCTGGTCTTCTAGGGCCATGATACAACGTGAGCAAGCCAACGAATATTATCTGCTTAGCACAGTGTGAGGCACTTAGCAAGTGCACCGTGAAAGGCAGCTGATGGTTACTCCTAGAGCAGTCGGCTCACTCTGTCAGACAGATGCCCTTGACCACTTAACACGTTCTGCACACTGACTGGGAACTTGGCACTTTAATACCACCTTGTTGGAACTGTTGTCCTTTTGGATGACCCTGTCAGATGGCTCTTTACTAAAGTTGTGTCTTCGTGGGAAGCAAAGCATAGGCACAGAGGCCAGATAGCTTTGTGTTTAACGCAATAATTGCAGATCACAGCCCCATATTTTCACAACTTCCATAATGAAAATGCTCAATGTGCCCTACTTTTCTGATGCAGCTTTAATTCATGACAATGATACGTTTTCCTATTGTCTTTGTCAAAGCAAATCGAGTAAAGTAGATGAGTTGTTGTTATGATCTTGCTGCCTTGTGGAAGGAATTCTTTCTCCTCTTTTCTGTTAGGGACAGATAATTAATCTAAAGCTGCTGTCTCTTTGCTGATAAGCATCCAGCCTCATTATTGAGTTTAAATATCATTCTCTGACTTTGGAAATTCTAACGAACCAATCAGGTGTCTTTTTGTCTATCACTTTCTCTTTTCCCAATAAAAACCTAAGGAAGTTAGTGAAATATTTGAAAGAAGGAAATACCATGTGACTAAGGATTCATGTGGTATATGTAGATTCACAGTATGAGCAAATATTAAGGTCCGTGTTTAGGGGCAAAGTCTTATACACATACATTCTGCTTTTGGCACACATAGAAAGTATTCAATCCATGTATATCATTGTTGCAAAAAGCATTTGTGTCAGTGTCTAATCAGGATAGCAAACCATTTGTAGCTTTTCAGAGGATGTACAATGCAGGGAATTCTTTGCAAATGTGTTGAATAGCCTGTGGGAAGGTGCTAGTACCCAGAGATTAGTCATTGTAGGAAGTCACTGTAGCCCCTGGGGGTGGAGGAGCAAAGGGGAAATGGTATTCCCTAAGCCCTGGAAACCTTACTCTGGTGGTCCTGCCACCACTGCTGCTTCTGAAAGCTGCACTGTGGGCATCCAAGAGGTTGCAGGCTCTCTCTCTGCAGGTCTCCCTGCTCATGTGGCTGGTACTTCCCCTGGCCAGCAGTTGACTGGTGCCTGTTGCCACCGCCACCGAAACCTAGGAGTGCTAAGATGCCCAGACGGCTTCAGGCAGAAGCAGAAGAAAGAGAATCATAGCTTCTTTCCTTGTTCCAACGTCCACGTTGCTGACAGTGCTGTCCAGTGGCAGACAGGCTGGCGAGGAGCTCTGTGGCTATGCCACTGACACTTCTCCAGTGAGAAGTGACCCTCAGAGAGCACAGGTTTGAATTGCCTGGTCCACATAGACACAGATTTACTTTGCTAAATGCAGTACAGTGCCATAGATGTATGTTCTCTTCCTTACGACTTGCCCAATAACATTTTCTTCTCTCTGGATTACTTTATTGTAAGTATATGATATATATACAAAATATGTGTTAATTGACTGTTTATGTTATCGATAACAGTCGATTATCAACAGTAGATTAGGAGTAATTATGGTTTGGAGGAGTCAAAAGTTATGTAGATTTTATTTATTGTCTTATGTTTTGTTCATCACTGTACAGTACATAGTTTTTGATGTAGTGTTCAGCGATTCTTCAGTTAAGTCTAACACCTAGTGCTCATCACAGCACACACCCTCCTCAGTACTCATCACCCTGTTACCCCCCCCTTCCCCTCTGAAACCCCCAGATTGTTTCTCGGGGTCTGTAGTGTCTCATGATTCATCTCCCTCCCTCATTTCTCCTTTGGATTTCCATCCCTTCCCCTATCATCCTCCAAGCTCTTGCTTATGTTCCACAGATCTGTGTGAATCCATGTGATAATTGTCTTTCTCTGCTTGACTTACTTCACTTAACATAATCCCCTCCGGTTCCATCCATGTCAATGCAAATGTTGGGTATTCATTGTTTCTGATGGCTGAGTAATGTTCCATTGTATGTCTGTACCACATCTTCTCTATTCTATTCTATATCCATTCATCTGTTGAAGAGCATCTTGGCTCCTTCCACAGTTCAATTGCACCGGGTCAGCACCCCTATTCCTAAGCCCTGTGTTGTGCAAGGATCAGCTATAGCTTCCTGGCTTCCAGTCCCAGAAGAGAGTAAGAGTGGTGAGAGTAGAACTAATCAACAGCAGAGAAATATCCAGCACCGCATTTATACCACATGCTCTGAGACTGCAAAAACTAGGAGGGAAAAGCATTAACTCATGAAGGGAATGATTTTATATCTCTTATACAGAAATCCAAAGAATGGGTCCAAATGTTTCTGTGCCACCCACACCTCAGGTGTGTAGTTTCCTATTGCTCTAACAAATTACCATAAACTTAATGGCTTAAAACACATTTATTAATCTTTAGTTCTGTAAGTCCCACAGAGATCTCACTTGACCAAAATTCAGGTATAGGCAGGGCCAACTTCCTATCTGAAGACTTTAAGGCAAAATTGTTTCCTTGCCTCCTCCAGCTTTTAGAATTTGCCTGTGTTCCTTGGCTCAAGGCTACCCATTTCCATTTCTAAAGCCAGCAAGCTCTCCTCCTGCTACCCTCTCTCTGATTCTCCGCAGCAGGAAAAAACTCTTTGCTTTAAAGGACTCCTCTGGTTAGACTGGGCCTATCTATCCAGGATCCTCTCCTCCCCTCAAGGTTCTTAGTTTTAATTATATCTGATAAGCCCCTCTTGTCCTGTAAGATAGAGTTTTTAGGTTCTGAGAATTTGATTATGCGCATCGATGGCAGCCATTATTCTGCTCACAGAATGTTAGGTTCATACACCCCTGTAGTTATTCACCGGTTGTTCTCTCTCATAGACCCCTAAACACTTAATCTCTAAAACTAAATTAATCTTCCATCCAGGATGTTCTTCCTTGGTTAAGGACATCATCTTCATCCAACCCTGGAGGCTTGAAATTTGAGAGTTTTTTCCTTTAATCCCTCCTCAGATTGGTTCTTCTGCTCATTTTACTTCCTAAATAGTTCTCGAGTCTACCCCTGCGCTGCCCCTCTTCCACCACTTCTACCTCCTGCCAAGGAAGGCAAGCATTTTCCCTTTTTCTGAAAACAAAATGCTTCTTGATTAACCGTGTCTGGTGTTGTGTGAGCTGGTGAAGCTACCGATGCAAATAAGGGACTCATGTTGTCTAGAATGGACAACACCCACTGTACAGATAAACATTCATGGCAAAAGTCCTGGAACAAGACAGTTCTGATCTTTGTGATTATGGTTCATTTTTTTAAAAATTGGGGTTCAGAATTGTGAGACAAAGGCCATCGAGGTGGCTGATTTCAAAGCAACCAATAGTAAGTACTTTTGTGTGTGTGTGTGTATGTGTCACTTTCTCTTGATTCTAGAATATAAAGATAAACAATAAGACTGTGAAATTATAAGTCAAATACGGCAATTTATTTACTTGTAGTAAAATCAAGTTAGAATGGCCCAGAGAGCTCATCTATATCAGTTATTTCTGAATGGGGTTACAATGCAGATTTTGAGGTCCCCGGACTAGACTTGATGGAATCAGAATGCTGGGTGGTGGGCGGGAAGGCTGGGATGTGCCCATTAAACACGGTGTCTGTGAGTGTGTTGTACACATTAACAGTGTGAAATTATTGAACCAATGGCCGCTCACCAATACTGCCTTGATTTGCAACTCAGAGGCCAGAGGCTGCGGAAGGTTTTGTGATTTGCACACTCTCTGTCCTCTCCTTTTTCCCTTGGTCACTGCTGTGTATATGCTCCATGAAGCTTCCTTAGTGTTCTAAATACCACTCTGATTCTCAGTTCGCAGTCACAGTAACAGGCAAAGCACTCATTTTATGTCACACATAGTAGGCCAAAACAGGCCTTTCATACGTTGTCTTATTTAATCTTTAGAACAATTTTAAGGTGTAGGCACTACTGTCTTCCACTTTGCAGGTGGGATGAGGCTCCCCATTTTGCAGCCACTGAGTTGCAGAGAGAGCTTAGGCTTGGATCCAAGGACCTTCAGATTCTAGGGCTTGGGTGTGAGACCACTTCATGGAGAATTGATGATACTCTGTGTGCCACCAAGATGATTTTCACATTTCTTTATTACCACCTAATGGCATTTCATTGTTGGTTCACGTTATCTGTTTCTCCTTCTTTGAGTCTCCTGGCACTAGGATCTGTGTCTTCTTCATCCAGGTAAATGACAGCACCTGGGTGCTGTCTGGGTCTATAGTGTAGTAGATGTTCTATCAAACTCTGTCCCCTTGGTCATTCTTGTATTCACTCATTGAATCTTAGTTGCTTACAGTGGGTCAAAATGAAAATATAAAGTTCAGGTAAACACGATCAACAGGTAGAACTTTGGCAAATGTGTATAGCAGCCGATATGTAGGTATGATCAATGTTCAGATTTTAGTAAAAACCTGATGGTTATTGGCAATTACGCAGCACTGTAAAGGTATTTTCCAAGAGCCCAAAGACACTATGAATGCATAACACTTCCACAGTGAAGCAGATACTTTAAATATTTTTTTTTTTTTTTTTT
>CM053614.1:63436796-63503176 GCA_028646535.1 Procyon lotor | reverse complement strand
ATGTTTAATCTCACAAAAGAGGATGGATTCCTTTCTTGAAACCAGAATAAACTACTGGTCTTCCTCTTAGTAAAAATTTTAACATCTCAGAGGGCCCTTGGCATTCCCAAACAGACTACAAATTCACTAACAACTAAACAGTCGAGCTTGTTGAAATGTTGTTTATACTTTGTTGTGTTTCCTCACTCAGCTCTCACTCCTCAACCTGCTGTATCCTGCTTCTGTCTCCAGTATATTACATAAGTCACTCTTTCCAAGTCACCAATGATTTCTTTGTCATTTGATCTACTTTTTGTTCTTTTTCTTATTGACTTTGAGACACTTGATACTGTTGAGTACTTTCTTTTAGGACAAATGTTCTTTTCCTTTGGCTTTCATGTCACTGCCTGATCTGCTTCTCTTTCTCTGCTTCTGGGCAATTAAATAATGTCTTTTTAGACTGCTTTGTGGTCCCCTGTTCTTCCCAAAGCATTCCTCAGAGTGGTAGACTTTCTTCTGTCTTCACTATTGTCCTGTGCTGGGTGATAGGATTACCCCTGAATCCTCAGTCATCATCTCTGATGATGTCCAATCTCTAGCTCTACCAGACCCATTTCCAATGCTTTGGAAAATATATCCAAAGCTCTACTGGATGATTTCACATTGATGCTTTGAATACACCTCAGATTCAGCATGTTCAAAATGGAAAACTTCCTCTTACTCCCTGCACATCCCCAAGCTACTGTTGTTCCAGTATTGCCTGTCTTCGGGAATGGCACATGCCTTCTATTGTCATTATCTTTGTACGCATATCCTATCATCTCATTCCCTGATTATTGTAATAACTTCCAAATCTGATCTTGTTACCGAGTACACTTCTCATCTCTTCTCCCAATTCAAAGTGGTTCTGCTATAATGCATAGCTAATCATGGCATATCTCTGATTAAAACAAAACTGTCCCATTTCACTTGAGATGAAGTCATGGTACTTATGTAGCTCTAAGTGTCCACGTAATCTGGTCCCATGCCTAGCTATCCAATCTCGTCTCTTATGATTCCATTTGTATTTCGAGTCCTGCCTTATTGATATTCTCTCACATCTCCCAACACAGTATAGCTCTTCTTGCCTTTGGGTGTTAGCACATCCCTCTGATCAAGTGTACATAAATATATCCTCCACCAGGAACACTCCCCTCCTACTCCTTGCCTTTTATTTGGCTCAGTTCTATGCAACTTCCAGAAATCCTTATATCTTTCTTCCCTCAGAGGCATCCCCTAATCCTCTACACTAGGAAAAGTTAAGAAACCATTCCCACTTGTATGTCCAAGATGATAACAGTAATTATAAATATATATCAATTCATATAATTACTATAGTTATAACTGTTTAATTTTTTATGTATCTAGGGTAAAGGGAGATAGAGATTGCATATTTTCTAAGGTAGAAATTATGCTTATTTGCTCATGATTGCCTTACACCTCCAAACCCCCATACCTGATAAAGTGTTTGACACAGTTTCTCAGTTCACACTTGCTGAATGATTGAATTCAGAGAGAGAATAAAATTCAGTGTGTGTCATGTTATCCTACAACCAACTGCAAGAAACAGAAGGCAAAACATTTCAATAGAATGCCAAAGGACACATTTTCACCTAAATTTTTCTTGCAAATGAGATAAATAATATACCAATGAATTTGGGAAGGACCCCATGGAGTCTTTTATGTGTTTGTGCCCTTAACGCATGACTACGTGTCAATAAATGACAATGGCATGGTCTTCAATAAATGTATGTGGGAATCAATAAATAATTAGTAATGTTTTGAATGACTTTTTTTTTTTTTTTTTACTGAGGGAAGGAATGAAGCTCCATAAGTGCTGCTGATTTTATATTTGGCTCCACTGAATGCAGATACAATATTAAGGGTAGCTGTGGTGGTGACTATCAGACTCAGGGTTATTGCTGGGACAGTTTCTCCATTAGCTTAATTTATTTTAACTTATCAAAGTGTTTTGACTTTCTTGGAAGTTACTTATATCAGAAAATGCATGTTAGTACTCAGCCATTTCAACAAAATATGAAATTTAATATGATGCATGTTTTCTATATCTTATCAAAAGATATTAGTGACAGAAGTATAAAAAATTATTCCAAACTGATGCAGCTGTCATATGTCAGTGATTAAAAGCCCAGTTTCCTTTACAAACTGTATACTCCTTATATATTTCCTACATCAGGAATGGTAACCTCTTATAAAAACTAGAAATCTAAAATATTTGACACTTTTCTCTCCTTCAGAACCTATGTTTATTTACCTCCTGATTATCTTTCAGATTGGTCCCCTTAGTTCCATTTCTGCAGTCATTAATCTGGTTCTATCTATTATCATCCCTCGCCAGGAGAATTGTAACAACTTCCTAAGGAGCCTGTCTGCACCAACTTATCCCCGGCCAGTCCATTCTCCACTCAGTAGCCAAAGCAGTCGGATTATGCCCTGCTTAAAATCATCAATGGCTTCCCATCAGCCTTAAAGAAAAATGTCCCTCTCTTCCCTGTTTCCCCTGACTTAACAGTGCTACCAAACATGTTATTTAGATGTCATAAACTAATTTATAGATTTCTGGCTTTTCAGTTTCTCCTTCATCTTTGCACTAAAACGAATGCATCCAGGGTGGATTTTTTTAAAGGAAAATGTTGGTATTGCCCGTAGATAGAGTGGTTGAATTCAGACATTCATTCATTCAGACATCAGGCTTCAACATTTTATTTTTTTTTAAAAGATTTTATTTATGTATTTCGAAGGGGGAGAAAGAGAGACATCCCAAGTCGGCAGAGAGGCAGGCAGAGGGACAGGGAGAAGCAGGCTCCCCGCCGAGCAGAGAGCCCATTGCGGGGCTCGATCCCAGGACCCTGAGATCAC
The DNA here is from genome assembly GCA_028646535.1 of Procyon lotor. Classification (NCBI taxonomy): domain Eukaryota; kingdom Metazoa; phylum Chordata; class Mammalia; order Carnivora; family Procyonidae; genus Procyon; species Procyon lotor. The sequence continues at coordinate 63,500,278 of CM053614.1, read as the reverse complement.
GACCCATGCCGAAGGCAGACACCTAACCTACTGAGCCACCAGGTGCCTCTCAACATTTTAATACAAACATCTTAATCCTATCCTCCCGCGTGATTCTTTTTTTTCTTTTTTTAAAGATTTTATTTATTTGAGAGAGAGAGAGAAAGTGAGAGTATGAGAGGAGCGAAGGTCAGAGAGAGAAGCAGACCCCCCGTGGGGCTGGGAGCCCGATGTGGGACTCGATCCCCGGACTCCAGGACATGACCTGGGCTGAAGGCAGCTGCTTAACCAACTGTGCCACCGAGGCGCCCCTCCCGCGTGATTCTAAGACAAGTCCTTCTTTTGAAGCACATTTTTGGATACAGTTCAAGAACTTTATGGACTTCTTTATAATGCCCAAGGTTTCTATGATGTAGATGAAAGGAGACCTCAAAAGAAAAACAAATACTTGCTTTGGGCCCCAGGATGAGTTGGTAATAGAGTACATAACAAAAGTCAGGGGTCTCACTTCAGTGGTCTTTTCATTTTGTCATTTTGATTTTGGCTGGAACAGAGGATGTGCTCAAGACTTGTCTCTTTAGAGGATAGAAAGTGAGGGATCGATGAATCAAAATACTACAAGGTGTATAGTTCTATCTATGATGAAATAAACCTTGTTGTAGAGTAGTTTATTATTTGTGCTTTCAAAAGCAAAGTCTAGTATAAACTGAGTCCAGTAAAAACGAGAGAGAGAGGAGGAAGGTGAGATTTGAGTGAGAGAAATCCCTCAGGAGGTCATTACACTGGAATGCATTTTGGTAAAATGTGTGTTCAGTATTCAGACATTTATTTCTTCCTCAGTAAATCAAGGCTTTACATTTAATGCATTCTTATAAATATGGCCATTTTAAAAAATGGCTTAGTATTTTAGAATGAGATTATAAATGTGAAGTGCAAATTAAAATGGAAACAAATTTTCATCTTTATAATAACCTAAGAAAAGATATATAATAAATAATAGCCTTATTGAGAGCACATATCTCTCAAAGAACAGGTAAGTGTGGCAGGTAAAATGAAGATTCAAAGAAAATAAAGAAAACATCTTTAAAATATGAAATAAAGTTTGTATACTTTGCTAGTAGCTTGCTCAGATGCTCCAATAGGAAAGAGGATTTTTATTTTTAATCCAGTGAGTTTGGAATTAGTTCCTATACTCGGCTCAGTAAATAGTAATACATAAATACAAAAGTTCTGCTGAATCATTTCCAGAAGATATTCTTAGTATCCTTCCAAATTAAAGTGGAAGAAATTAATATGTGGGTAAAACAGAAAACTTCAGATAAGGTATAACTAGTATATTTTCACTTGCTATTTTAAAGAGCTTTACAGACAATGACAAAACCCGATCAATTATACAGGAACATTTTAATATATTGACATTTCACAACCATTTTGGTGAAAGTGAAATTAACTTTATGGGAAATTCGTACAGATATTTTAATAGCCTCTTTTTAAAAACGAGACACTAAAGAACTGAGTACCCCAAATCCCAGGGCAATAGCTTACAAGTCATTGGCAGGGAAAAGAGTGTAAAAATAGACAACAGCCCTATGATAGGAGAATTGCTAGAATGTGGTTGAATACCACGTACAGTGGGGATTTCTTGAGTTTGCCAGGCTTCCCAGGGGAAATAGAATTTGATCGATAAACAGAATTTTGCTAAGAGAAGTGAAGAAAGAGGATAAAGGCAGGGAGGAGAAATATTGGGAATCAAAGCTTTGCAGATCCTGATAGAATTTTGTTTTTTATCCTGGAGGTGGAATGGAAGCCATTAAGGAATTTTGATGGGAAGAATGACATTTATTGAGTGCTTACTGTATGCTGGGATTATTGTACCATTATTTCATGCAGCACACCCCTAATCAATCTTATAACGTAGACACTGTTGTCACACTCCCCTTGTAGGTGAGGAGTCTGAGGTGTCGGAGAGGTGAAGAAATGAAATATGGCTCTCCTGGTTCTTGAGCCAGGTTTCAACACAGCATTTGGATACCAGAGGTGCCTCTCTTTTTTTAAATTAAAGTTTTATTTATTTGAGAGAGAGAGCAAGCGAGGGAGGTTGCAGTGGAAGAGAGAGTCCCAAGAGGGCTCCTGCTGAGCACCCAGAGCCCAGAGCTGGGATTGATCTCCAAACCCTGAGATGAGGACCTAAGCAGAAACCCAGAGTCAGAGGCTTAATTCACTGCACCACCCTGGGATCCCCAGAGGTGGTGCTCTTAACTCTTGTGCTACACTGCTTTTAAAAACACTGATAGAAATACCCAATGGATTAGCAGGACGAAGAGGAGATGGGAGTGAGAGAGATCCCTAAAGACAGCCCAAAAACAAAGCTAGACAACTAGAAATCCTGTCTGCAGAAAATGGGTGGGGCTTGGACTGATTGGCTGTCAGTGTTAGCCAGGAAGAGGGGAAACTGGGACAATATTCAGGTTTCTGACTTGGCAACTGGGTGGCGAGTGGTCTGTTTTCTAGCAACAGGGAGAGCAGGTGGGGGAGTAGATCGAAGGATGGGTGTCGGCAGGGATCGGAGGCATTCTACGTAGAGCCTAGGGAGATGCCTGTGAAATGCAGGGGACATCCGGAGGAGGTACTGAGCAAGGGTCGCAGCACCGGCGGAGTATGGTGCCGCAGTAAAGAGACCACTCGGAATTATTCCAGACCCCTTACCCATGACCACAACTAATTATGTAAAGTAGCCAAGTGGAAATAGGAAACTTCTGCTATCAATTCTTGCTTTTCACTGTTAGCAAAAACACTTCATGTCTTTCTTTGGGTGTCAGAATCTTTATCTGCCAAATGGGGAGATTAGAGCAAACATTTGAAAAGTGCCTTTGGGGGTTCTCTTTATATTCTCTTAGAAACTATGCGCTGTATTTACTGCATAGGTCCGATCGGCAGGTAATCTGGAAATTTACATAATTGGCCACAAGGGGGAGAACTCTAATTCTACATTAAATCATTTTCTACAATATGAAACAGTCTCAAAGTTGGTGATAGGCGGTCTCATTCCCACTTCCTCGTGGCAGCTGGGGGAATTCTGGTAGAGATAGGTTTAACTGAATTGAAGTGTAGTTCTTGTCCCTCAAGTTGTGATAAAGTCACTGAATGTAAAAATCTATTTGTATTAAGCAATAATTCTCTATAAAGGAATCCAGATGCCTCTTTAATTAAAATGAAGACTGTAAAAATCTTAAATTCACTCTGAGAGGATTTTTCCTTCCAGATACCATTATTTTAGTTAACCTTCACGAAAACTACAACCTTCCCGAAAGCCCTTGGTTACCCTGAAATGAACAAAGAGCCTGGGCGTGTCAGTCTACTGTGAAGATATCCATATCAAAATAAAAATTAGCATGGCACCGGCCTTACCCAGTTTAAATGTTACATGCTCACTGGGTATGTATATGTTGTATATTCCATGTTCATTGTTACGAGAACACTGAATGTTACATGTTCAGTATTAAAATACTAATTTTCTCCTTAGGTTAACTTCTGTGCTCTAGCTTTATGAAAAGTTTTACTGTAAGGAAACTGTAACCCTCATTGGGTTAAGAATTATGTATGAGTCTTCCTAAGGTTTAAGAAGTCACATTTTTTTGACTTAATCAAATTAAATTATACTTGTAAGGTCTGAATATAATATTTCTGCATTTTATCAAATATACCTAAAATATGCCATGTGTCTTCCCTTTTATTTTTTTTTTTAAAGATTTTATTTATTTATTTGAGAGAGAGAAAGAAATCACAAGTAGGCAGAGAGGCAGGCAGAGAGAGAGGGGGAAGCATCGAAAAGCAATATTTTCAGGACCCTGAAATAATGACCTGAGCCAAAGGCAGAGGCTTAACCCACTGAGCCACCCAGGTGCCCCATCTTCCCTTTTACAGACATAGTAGTGAGCTATATAGGAACCTCAATAAGGTAACCATATTTGTGAAACATATTTGTGTTCCCCCTTAGAGACAGTGCCACATTATTTTAATGTGTTTGATGACAGCAGATACTCTTTGAGAGTTACTGCAATATTAAAAAAAAAAAAAAAACAAGAGATATTTTTATGAATGAAGACTGAATATCAAGGTCACCAATCAAGTTGGAGTATATATTACTTGGGAATCAAAAAACTATATGTGGAGAAAATATTTAAACTCCCTTTGATTTATAAACCTTCTTCATTCATCTGTCGTAAAAGTCACAAAATGTTTTCAGCAGTGATATTGTAGCTGAAAAATAAGTATAAACCCTCCAAACATGACTTCTAGGAAGGGGAACTTGCATTTGAATAAACTCATTCTCCTGTGCTCACTAAAATAGATAAATATATAAGTAGTTTAATTTATTTAGAGTCCCTTTGCATTTCTTTTCCAGTTATTTTCATAATGGACACCTCAAGAATCCTTCAAATGTAAATTAACAGTATACTACATAAATCAGTAATATTAGCATTGAGATCTTTTCTATAACTTCCTCCAAAAGTGCTTCAGATTTTTAATGTTTTTCTTTGGCTTAGTGAATTAATTTTTAATCAGTACTTTTTGTATCAGAAAGTATTATCGACCAATAAAAGATCAATGCTAGGCAGCATGCTAGGTCTATGCTAGGAAGATACATACCTTTCTACTGCAACTTGTATGCCCAGTGACGAGCATGGTGGTTGGCACCCTAGTAAATATTTACCAGGAGATACTTAGTAAATATTAGTGGCAAAGATGAATGAAAACTAAATGATGAAATTATATGCATATATGAAATTATATGCATATATACGTGAAATTATTCCTATTACATGTATTTTATTGTTCCAGACTGTTACATAATCACTCACCCAAAGCATGGGGGCTTAGATCAATGACAGTCGTTTATCTCATTCACAGATCTGCAATTTGGACAGGGCTCAGTGGGAACACACCATCTCTACTATTCCCCACAGTGTTGGTTGGGCTGGCTTGAAATCCAGGGTTGCCTGGAAGACTAGAGTCTGGAATCACCTGAAATTTCACTCACTCAACATGTCTAGTGGTGATCCCGGTTGTGGGCTAGGACCTTGGCTGGGGATGTACTCTGGAAAACCACTTGGATTGCTCACAGCATATTTTTAGGTCCTAAGAACTAGCTTGCAATGATCATGTATTATGACCTAGCCTTGGGGGTCACATGGGATCACTTCTGTTATACTCTCTTAGTCAAGACAATTACAAAGTTCTGCTTGATTTCAAGGGGAGGGGATTTAGAAGCCACTGTGACATGTAGGAATGTTAAGGTCACATTGTAATAAGAGCATATGGGATGTGATATATTGCCATGGCTATTTTTAGAAAATATGCTGTACTTTTATATAGATAAATGTACAATTTTATTTGTAAACTGCACTTCTATTCATTAGCTAACTTTAGAAAATACTCCTCTGAAACAAACAAAATTTACCTTGCTAAAGGGATTCTACCTGATCCAATGAACATTTATGGTTCATTTTCTCCTTCCTGTATCTGCTTATTCTCTATTCTGCTCATTCTCTATATATGGTCATCTGCCCTCCCCAGCCTTTCCTCATAGATCAAAGCTTATTTTTTCAAGTCTTTTCTCTATGGCTTTTTTTTTTTTTTTTTTTTTTTTTGGCCTGGAAAGCATTTACTTTTACTTTCACTCATTTTGTTGCTGAACATTCATTCTCAGTGGGTGGGAGGGGGGATGCCTGTGTCTTTTTCCATTTCAGAGTAAATAGCACATTGCTGATGAATACGAGGTGTTTAATATTTGCTAAATTGATAAAAAGTTTGTAAGTTATATACTGTTTCTTAACCAGAAGAATTACTTCATGTTTAATCTAAAATTGTCTTGTTACTAAATTTAAATGAACAGAACTTTAAGTTCAGCTAAGAGTAAAAATTGCCATTCTGTATCTAAATCTATATTACAAAATTTAAAAATAGAAGCAATCTTTCCCAAAATTTGATTCTTTTTTTTTAAAAGATTTTATTTTTTTATTCGACAGAGAGAGAGATCACAAGTAGGCAGGGAGGCAGGCAGAGGGAGAGGGGGAAGCAGGCTCCCTGCTGAGCAGAGAGCCCGATGCAGGGCTCAATCCCAGGACCCCGAGATCATGACCTGAGCCATAGGCAGAGGCTTAACCCACTGAGCCACCCAGGCGCCCCCCGAAATTTGATTCTGATATGCAACAAGTGATGACAAATTATCTGCATATGACAAATTTGAGTTGTATACTGAGATTGCATTTTTTCCCCAAATATATTGAAAATAAAATAATTAAACAAAAATGTAAAATGATACACAGTATTTCTTCTAGGAAATCTGTTTCATGAGATATTGAAATAATTTTGGATAAATATCATGGAAGTCATCAAGATATTAATGCCATTTAATAGTTTAAACAAATTATACTATTTTAAATAATTCGAAAGGAAATTGATCCTGGGTGAAGGAAGGGAGAGAACAGCTTAGAATAAGTCATACAGAAATTGCATGTTATTGTTTTATAGGAAGTAAATTGAAAAAAAAAGAACCAATTTGTATATCTTATGTGGGCTCATTTATAAATGTTTTACAAGTGAGCAAGAATCCTGTTTTCTGTGTACCCTACCATATCCCTAACATCTGGCAAATGTCTGTCATGTGAAGGGTGCTCAAAAAAATGATTTTGCATTGAAAAAATACAGTGCCTTCTGACAATGTATTTTCTGGCTGTTTCAGAAAGCTACTGTGTTCTTCAGCTTTATAAACAATAAACTATATAAACAATTCTTGATTATATAGTTCAGAATATATGGGCTTTGGAATTGTTTTCAAAGTTTAGGTTTTGTGTTCTGAATTCAGGAATCACATAGAGATTATTGCTTCAAGTTTTTCCTACATACTGCTAACTATAATAATGATCACACCATATCATATTTACTTTTATAATACTTGCCTCTAAAGTAGGTTGCAAGCAACTCAATAATGATATTTTTCCCCTAAATTTTATATTCTGAGAACAAAATGGTTTTTCCAGAAATTTGATTCTATGTGGTGGCTGCTGCTCATTTACTGTGGAAAGAACGAATGAGGGGCACCTGGGTGGCTCAGTCGGCAAGGCAGCTGCCTTCAGCTCACGTCATGATCCCAGGGTCCTGGGACTGAGCCCTGCATTGGGCTCCCTGCTCAGAGGGGAGCCTGCTTCTCCCTCTCCTACTCCCCCTGCTTGTGCTCTCTCTCTCTGTCAAATAAATAAGTAATATTTCAAAAAAAAAAGAATGAATGAGAATCTGAATTTGCCCTTTATTATCTATACTTTTCTTAAAAAATTGAGCCATTTCATCAAAATGATGTTAACATTTGAAAAACTCTGAACTTATTAAACCTCTCCACCTATTAAAATAACATGTTGAACTTAATATCAGAACAAACATTAATTTTCAAGTTTAGCTCAACCCTTTGTGTATACTGTGGCATTCTGGTCCTTTCTTTTTTCAAGAGGAGAGTAACTTTAGAAATTATTTCCTTTTATTTAAGTAGCATCAATTCCTTGAGAGATTGGACCCCACCCGCCATCTCTCTCTCAGTCCTAGAAATAGGTCGGAGCAGGCCATATCACTTCGGAATCCAAAGTGACATGTGTGGGTTTATTATATATGTTTATGAAAGTTTCTGGATCCATGAATTCTTCAGATTTGCACAAGTACTTTATTATTTGTTCTGGAACGAGCAGTTCAGGCGCAAGATGGTGCAGGTTATCCCCTGGTCCTTTTGTGCCCACTTTAGCCGTCTTTAAAAGGTGGAGTGCCAGCTTATGAGTCTGAGTGAGAAACTCTGTGATGACCTCTTTCACGGACTGTGTCTGTGTCACGTCATCAAGATACATGACTGGAACTTTTATTACTGAAACATGCCATTGCATGAAGAGCCTGGTTGGGATATTATGGGACACAACAATAATTTTCATTCCTCGGATAAAAAACTCTCTTTCACTCTTTTCCTGGTTCAGATAATCTATAAGAATTCGGTAAAGGGTACCATCGGAGCTCTCAAGGATATGCAGAATAGAAGTAGGATATACCAGCAGAAACCCTGTCACTGCTTCTCCTAGGTGATGTTTTGAAATTGACTGAAACACTTGTTCATAGTAGTCAGCAATATCTTTTTTTTCTGTGTTTGCTGTTATCTCGGCCACTAGAAACATCCTATTAAGAAGGAATTTCTTTAGCTGCAGTCTTTGTTTCTCCTCCTGAAGATGAAAGTAATTGCCACGTGGAATCTGTGGCATTAGAGGAGATTCCACTGGATGAGCCCTTTTGTTGGGCTTTCTGATATGGCCTGGGAAAGTCATGATGGGTCCTATTTGTTTTTCCAGATGATTCCAGTTTTTAGCCTATCACCATGTTTACCTTATCGGGATACCTCTTCAGTGGTGAACTCTTTTATTTCTTTGTACAAAAAAAAAAAATTTTATTATTCGTCAAAGGCTAGTGAATAGCAAAATCCCTTCCCAGTATTATCGACAATACTGTCTTTGAAATAAAAGAGAATGTTAAAACAAGATGCAAAGTATAGAGATTGTTTAAAAGTTTACAAGGAAATAACATTCACATCATAGGAAAAAACTCTAATACGCTGGTGAGTGAGGAGAGGAAATCCCGTATTCTAGACCAAGTTACCTCTGTTTTTGTTTGCATTATTGTTTTCTCCTTCACCTTATGTTAAATTTTTCTCTACCCCTTTTTCCTGAATCACTCATGTGCTCTTACGCACATGCATCTGCTGAAGTTTACCCTTGCTTTGGTATCACATTAAAATGCCTTTTATGTAACGGTAATTACAGATTATCCTTGATTTGTCAATTAAAGAAAAGTGGTATTTTATGGTAATTCTTTTTTTTTTTCCCCTAATTTAACTGGCCAGTAAATTAAAAAGAAAAATCTGGGGAATTCTCAAGTCCTAACTGACTTCCTTCATCTTTACTCAGGATACTAGAAATTAATACTACGGCTTGTCTAATAACAGTCGATTTTTGGAGTACCTAATTTTGATTCTTTGAGTTTTTTTCCTATCAACAAATGTCAGAAATGGCTCTTTTGCCTCCCTTTTGTTGTCATTGTGGGTATCAAATAATAAATTCTGTTACTTTGCACTTACTCTTCTTACGAATATCTTTTTCTTCCCTCCAGGTCATCTTAACATTTCTTTCCTTCTTCAAGTGCTTCTTGCTTTTACCTGTCCTTGAGGTCGCATTTGTCCTCCATCACTTTTCCAACTGCCAGTGTCTTGGGTGCTGCCAGCTGTCCTGTGTGTTCTCTTTTCGTTTCCATGGTGCCTAGTGAATCAGGCTGTCCGTGGTCTTAAAGGGCCAGGGTGCACTGGCAAGTGCCATTTCTTCATTTAACGAGGGTATCTCAACAGACACCTCAAACTCACGGTAGAGGAAATGAGGGCTTCTTTTTTGGAATGGCTTCTTCTTAGCTAGGTGCCATTGTAAATCAGACAGACAGTGGACCTAAATATCTTCCTAGACATGTTCTTTCTATTTTTTGTCTACAATTTATCGAAGAGGAAACCAAAGCATGGAGTAGTTATATACCTTGCGTGCGATTCAAACTTGCTTTCAGCAATTCCTACTCTGTCCACTTGGGGTAGAGGGGTATTGATGCATTGATTAAATATTTTAAGAACATGTGTCAGGTTCTGTGTAATGGTGACTGTTTTAAGAAAATTCTTTTGTAAGGTTTTTCTAATTTGATGTAAATTTAAGTTAGTTTTTACAATAAAAATTAATAATACCATATTTTAAAATTGCATTCATATGAGCTCTAACCTTAATTTAAAAACAAGATTAGAAAACTCATTCATTTTTTAAAAAATTGAACTTAAGCATTGTTGTATCCAAACTTATGTGGTTTTAATGATATACATTAATGAGTAATCCCAAAATGTGGAGGCTGAGAGGTGACTTAATAATTCCTTAATTGTGCGTTACATAAAAATTGACTAATTCCTCATGAAATTCACTTCATCACTCCCTGAAATGATACAGTCTTTCCCAAAGCACACGGGAACTTGTCACTGTCCAGTCTAGGGGCTGTTCTCAGCCTCATTCTTCTTACCGCTCTGCAGAATGTGACTGTGTTGACCACCCCTCCTTCATGGCCTTCTCTTCTCCCTTGGTTACGATGACTGTGGACCTGCCTGAATTTCTTCCCAAATCTCTACTTATGGCATTGCTCAGTTCCCTCTCAAGACTGAGGCTCCGTGCTCATCCTGCAGATCTCTCATTCTGTCTCTGTGCCCAGGTAGCTTAGCGCCATCTTCTGTGACGGCTTGGTGTCGCGCTTGCCTCTAAACTTAATGATCAGTGTTGCTGATTGACCATGGAGACTTCCCTGCTGACGCCAGACGTGGACTTCGACCCCTTCTCAATCTAAGGCTCAAGAGGGATACCATTAGTTTGTTGGGGTTGACAGAGAAGAAAAAGACTAACTTTCCCGTCCAGTATTTTTTCTGTACAGAAGACTCCTAAATTGTAATCCTGTTGAGAACTCTTCTCCTTGGATGTACCTCTACCCTTCTCAATTTAAAATGCCACCATTTTAACTATTATTTTCTGTGTATTTCCCTTTACAAATACCCCATTTGTATCTCAGTTATACATTTTTTGCTCATCTCCTAGGCCAACATTCTTGGTCTTATATTTTCTTGTTTCCTAAATGTTACCTGCCAACTGTATTCTGTTACTGAGTCTTTTTGCTTTGAAATGTAGCATAGTGTCTTCATTTCATGATAGTTCTTGCTCTTTATTTGGACTACAATCATAATCTTCTATCTTCAGTGTTTTTCCACCTCACCTATTCAGCTGAGAGCATGAAACTGGAGGACCTGTGATGGATCTGCTTCGCAAATTTAGGAGATACCTATTTTATGAAGTCTTTCCTGTTTACTTCCCCTCCATAGAATGCTAGGAGAAGGCTCGTCTTCCCTTCCCAACTCCACAGTGATTCCTAGCACTTACTTCTAGTGCACAATGATGGATTATAACAGAGAAGATGGGGACATGCAGCTGTTAAGTTCTGGTAACCTAACAAGGGCTCTGCTCAAAGTCACTGGGAAACTTTATAGGGCATATCCAGAAGTCCTTTTGAATTCAAAATTAAATTAATCTTTTATACATAGATAAGATTTTCTTCTTTATGAAACCATTCTTACTGATAGTACAATTTTTCTGCCTTTTTGCCCCTATAATAGGGAGCTCAGATTTGATTTTTTCACTGCATGTGCACTTTTTATTTTCCTTCTCTTTCAAGTATCTTGGTTCCTCCAAACGAAAACTGTTAGAAAAATGACAATCTTTCATTATTATAATTCCCTATATAAACTATGCAAAATATCACCGAGCCATTCCTTATTCAAAAGAGTGATGATCTCTTAATTGACATTGACTTGAAAGATTTGAAATTGTGATTTCTATAAGTTAAAAACTGTCTGATATTGACCAATTTATTTTATTTTTATTTTTTATTCAATTATGATTTACACTGTTAAACTAATTTTAGGTGTGTAATATAACGATTCAACAGTTCCATACGTTTCTCAGTTTCATGAGGTCCAACTGCATAGTTTTTACCACCATAGATAATAGTTTGACTTCTATCTTCCCCATATATCTTTCCATCTCTCGATGCATGATTTGTTGCTGGATTCTGGCTTCCATGTTTTCATTTCCTTGTCACGTCATATTTAAAGTCAACTTAGCTTTTTTTCTTGCCTTTTATCAATCATACTCAAGTCAGGAGTAAAGTTTTGAGCAGATAAGAATAGAAACAACACACAGTTTGGACAATTATTTTACTGGCTGATGTATGTAATTACAATTGCACAAGCTCCTTTCGATGGACATTTGGCATTTGAGTTCTCAGATGCCAACAGGCCTGTGTTCCATTCATTAAGGGCCAGTTATTTGTCTTCAGGTATCAACTCAAACAGACCTCCTCCATCTGTCCAACGGGATAAAAAGACCACTGGGGTTTGTTCTCCCCAGGTGATCCGTTAGAGTAGATATCTACGTTCCAATAACTGAAAGTGGCAGAACCCAAGTGGGAACCTATAATCCTAAGGAGTCTTCTTCCAGATATTCTACCTTTCTGCTCTTGTTATCCAACTCATCTCACGTAAGTACACAACATGTGTTCGGAACTCGTGTCAAGCATGCCCCTTAATATTCACCATATACTTCCTGCCCTGCTTTGATTTTCTGGAACCAGATGTTTCTGAAAAACAAACTCCCAGCGTCCTTTGTCTTTGTAAGACAGAAAGAAAGGATTACAAAGATTAAATACCATTAATTGATTATTTACCATGTGCCCTACACTAGGCGTTTTTACGTATATTAATTAATTTAAGATTCACGACGGCCCCATAAGGTCGACAGAAGTTTTGCCCACAATTAGAGAAGAGAAAACTAAGGCATGAGCTATTTAAGTACTTTATCCGGTTCACACATGCTCTCAGCAACCTCCCTACTCTGTTTACCTAGGGTAAAGAGCAGATAAATTAGTCCCTCTCAGTATCCATGCCTACAGGGCCATTCTTTGCTTTTCTGTGACAGGACAATTTTTCTGGAAATAGAGTCTACCTTGTGGTTTGGATAAAGGAAATTGAAAACTCTTACCTCATACCTGTAATTCAACACAATTGATTTACTGTCTTTATTCTCTCATTCATCTCAGGTTTATCTACACCTTTGGTGCACCAGGTAGTATCATGGGCATTGTATGAAATACAAAATGGAAAACAGCTGGTCCCTAATTTTGGGAGTTTAGGGTCCAGTGAAGGGTTTTGAGATGTCCGTGAATGACTACAGGACAGGGGAAAACATCATAAATATAATGTGAATGATGATCAGTGCTTTAGAAGCCCTGGAGTGGAAAGGGTGGCTTTTTCAGGAAGCTTAATGAAAGAGCTTTTATTTGGGCATGGTCTTCAGGGGATCAGAGCTAGGAAGTGGCTTTATGAATGTTTCTTGAATTCATTTCTCTAGAATGGGAGGATGCACACTATTTACTATTTGGAATACCAGTTCCCACTTTACCTTCTGCTTGTGCTTAGATACTGGAAAAACAGAAAACTCTAAATCATTTCCACCAACTTTTTCTGTGTTTTGATATATCTAAATAATTTGTGTAACAGAATTCATGTTACAATTAATGACTAACAACTTGGGTAGATCCTTTTACTAGGACCACACTATTTACTAGGACCTAAACTATTAGATAGACAAAATATATTTGATTTAGCAGAGAGGAAAAAAGAAAAGGTTAGTTATCAAATCACTAGATATTTAATGATTTGTTAAAAAAAGAAAACTAGATTACCTCCTTCAATACTGCTTCTCTTTGTCGAAAACATTATGGAGCAGTGTTTGCTAATTATTTATCAAGGAAAGCACAGGCTAAAAATACTTTGTTATTCAATTCGAATGTTTAACATATGTCTACTGTTTGTAGAAAAGCATGCCAGACACTGTGGAGATATTCTTGTAAATCAGACCTTGTACCTACAGGTGCAAAAGTCAATCAATTCTATTAGTAGATCATAAGGTCCACAGGATTATGTTTAGTCCAGAGTTAGAGAGCAGAAATATAAGGGCATAAACAATGAACAAGGAAAACAAAAAATCCTGGAACAATTAAACTTGACTGAAAGATTGGGCCTTTTTAGGTTGGTATTTAAACTGGGCATAACAAAAGATATGATGGGGGGGCCAGAAAATAGGGGGGATTAGGGAAGATACAGAACAGACTGTAAATGAGAAGCAAAAAGAACAGAGAGCATATATAGCAGGGCTGGGAAACGTGGCGCTTGAGGAAACGGCGTGGTCTTGTTGAAGTAGATAGAGTGTAGTCCTCCAACTATAGAATCTGTAGGTTTGTTAGATTAGAGATTCCTGGTCTCTAGCCCCACAAAGCCTATTCTTAAAGTATGGTCCAAGAATTTGCATTTTTGACAAATGCTCTTCCAATGTTTCTAACTATTTCATGTTAAAGAACGAGCTGGCTGGTGGTGATTCAAACGCGGTCTATTAGAATCACCTGGTGGAGAATCAAAAAAGAAGCCAGCTCCTGGTTTTTATTTAATTAGCATGGAAAAGAACTCTCGCCTATGTGTTTGTGAAAGCCTCTCCAGGTGATTGTAAGTATAGCCAGGAGTAGAAGTGCTGGCCCAGGCTGGAGGGTGAGTCACAGGGGGACGCGGGGAAGGAGAAATGGGAAGTTGCAGCTAGTTTGTGGAGGACTTGGATGCCACGCTCAGAGTTATGAGTTTTGCTCTGTGGGTGGTAGGGAATTACTGGGATTTGAGTGCCTGTAATTATAACTGTGGTTTAGAAAGTTGCGTGTGATGGGCAGAGGAGTTAGGGATGGGCAGTCCTGGAGGCAACCAGAACATTTTAAGAATAGTGCCACTGGGGGATGAGTGCTCTTTCCTTCCACCGGTCGAGGAGCAATTTGGTTCAGCTTTTCTTTTTTTTTTTTTTTTAATATTTTATTTATTTGACAGAGAGAAACACAGCGAGAGAGGGAACACAAGCAGAGGGAATGGTAGTGGGAGAAGCAGGCTTCCTGCCGAGCAAGGAGCCTGATGGGGGGCTCGATCCCAGGACTCTGGGATCATGACCTGAGCAGAAGGCAGACGCTTAACGACTGAGCCACCCAGGCGCCCCGGTTCAGCTTTTCTAGAAAGTAATTTGGTGATCTGAATCACGAGCTTAAAAATTTCATACTGTAAGTAATGCCTCTTCTGGGTATATTATAAAGAAATAAAATTACGGACAAACATTTTAATGCCAAGATGGTTATTATAGGAATTAAAGGAGAACTTGGAAAAATTGAATAGATATATTAATTATGGAATACGGTGATGCCCGAAAATCATTTTTGAAGGATATTTTAAATGCACAGAAAAGTTATTCTCAAAGTAAGTAATATAATAAAGTTATGTATAATGTGTGACCCCCATTTTATTTTAAAAATGATAATACAAAGCAGAGAGAAATCTAGCCAAATGTTAAAATTGGTGGAATTTAGGGGGTGCTTGAGTGGCTCAGTCAGTTAAACATTAGATTAGTGGTTTCTGCTCAGGTCATGAACTCAGGGGTGTGAGATTTAGCCCCGAATTAGGCTTTGTGCCAGGCATGGAGCATACTTAAGATTCTCTCCCTCTCCATCTTTTCCACCCTGAACAAAGCCCCCCACCCTGCTAATGCTCTCTTTTTCTTTCTTTCAAAAAAAAAAATGGTGGAATTGGGTGGTGATACTCGTTTTACATTTTTAAAAAATCTCTAAGCATGTCTGCATTATTGTCCTATTCAGAAAAAAAGAAATGAAAAAACCCGATAGGCTTTGGGTTTGGTAAAAGATACTACATGTACTGCTTTGTTTTGGTCTGGGCTAGTCCAGTTTGAGAGCCTCCCTATGGGTAGAACTTATAAAAGGGCAGATGCTGGACCGGGTTGAACAAGGAGGATCAACACTTGGGGATGCCTGGGCTTACTGACTGGGAGAAAGAATAGGAAGAGCTAGAGTTGGAAAACGGAGCTGTTAGCAAGTCTAGGAGCTTCAGTTCAGAAAAACCCTTTATGACGTAAGACCATCTTTGTATGGTTAGCCTAAAGCCTACCTACCACTGAGAAAGCGGTGGGTCTTTGAAGATTTTGGCAGTTGCTATGCTGAGGAATGTGTTCAAGTCATCACTAAGGTAGACAGGATGTGGACACCTGGATGTGTGAGGTGAGCTGTGGAAACATTTAAGGATGACTCATGGATTTGAACGTCACTACCTGGGAGGACTTAGATTTTTAAACTACTGCTGGAGGATAGAGGAAAAAGCCCAGATTTGGGAAGAAAAACAGTTTGTAACTATTAGGTTTAAGTGGACTTTGCTATGGGAACATCCACGCATAAATGCAGTTAGGAGTCTGGAGGTCAAGAAACGCCAGGATCGTGATGCAAAGTGGATCGTCATCTGCCCTGAGGAAAAAAGTTGAAACCCTGGGAACCAGTGTGCTTGTGAGATAATGACAGGAAATGGAGAGAATACTCTGTGGAACACTTAATTTTTAGAAGTGGGCAAATGAAAACATCAGAGATAGGTAGAGGAGAGAGGTCAAAAACTTTGAGAACTGAGGTGACCTTATAGTATTGGCAATTACAAGTTTCCTGGGGACTTAAAAAAAAAAAGATTCAGTAAAATGATTGAGGGAAGCCAGAGGGCAGTCATTGAGTCGAGTCAATATAGAATAAGTGGTTAAGGAGTAGACCCCTCCTCCAAAACATTTGGCAGTAAGAAGAATGAAAGCACTCTGATAGTAAATTATAGGGGAGGAAGATTATAGGGCAATTATCCTCTGGTGATCCTAGGTTTTTCTCTATTAAAAACTAGCATACTGTGTTGTTGTTGTTACTGTTTTCTCTCATCTGCCATTGTGTCCAGCCAGAAAGGTAGTCTGAAAATGTAATGCTATAATACAAGCTTTGAAAATATTTTTAAGATTGTCAGTTCTCAACAGAGATTTTGGAGACAACAAATAACACTGAACTCTGAGTCATGTTTATCTTTCCTCTCGTATGGGATATATTTTGTGCTGCTTTGGCAAACAGAGGAGCTCTAAAGACACATGAGTTACTAAGGCCCTGGGTGCACGTTATGTCATGTGATACAAGCACAACTCAATCTTAATTTAGGTTTTCATGACTTTAAACTTTTTTGAGTTACAACAGCAAAGTTGCCTTACCTAGACCAGTGATTACGACTGGAGTAGTAGCTTTGCAATACCAATGCAAATGTCTGCTTTGGTTCACATAATCTGTTGTGCTGAAACGCATCATCAATAAGCTAGTATCCGGTGCCTGGGTAGCTCAGTGGGTTAAAGCCTCTGCCTTGGGCTCAGGTCATGGTCTCAGGGTCCTGGGATTGAGCCCCACATCGGGCTCTCTGCTCAGCAGGGAGCCTGCTTCCCCCACCCCCTGCCTGCCTCTCTGCCTATGTGTGATCTCTCTCTCTGTGTCAAATAAATAAATAAAATCTTTAAAAAAATTTAAAAAAGTAGCTAGTATCTATTTGAGTGCTTGCTTTTGGTTTAATTTTCACCAATGTGCCGTGCGGAATGGAGAAAATTGAACTCAAAGAAGTTTAGAGTTGGAAGGAAAGGACACTACCGACAAGACATAACGTACTCCTTTTTCGGTTAAGGAGAGCGTGGCACCAAGAGGCCACTTTCTGTTGCTGCCATCAAGTTGCTTACCTGATAGTGAGGTTGACAAAAACATACGTCCATGAAAATATTGAAACAACGAGACGATATTTCTTACGAGATTACTTTTCAGGAAATGTGATAGTTGATTCAGTAGGTAAAGTGGGGTTAGGACTATTCGAAATATAGTTACAGGAATCTGAATTTTGGGACACTTGGAGCTATTTTTACACAGAGAAGTAATAGAATGGGTGCCACCTCGAGTGGTTTTAGTAACTATATTCAGGATGTTTAGGAAAAGGCACAATTTTATTTTATTAAAGATTTTATTTATTTATTTGACAGAGAGAGATCACAAGTAGGCAGAGAAAGATGGGGAAGCAGGCTCCCTGCCGAGCAGAGAGCCCAGTGTGGGGCTCGATCCCAGGACCCTGAGATCATGACCTGAGCCTAAGGCAGAGGCTTTAACCCACTGAGCCACCCAGGTGCCCCAGGAAGGCACAATTTTAGAATCAGAAGTGCCGACTAAAACATTGTTGCTTCGCATCTATGTAATGAAGATTTAGGCTAGAATTTAAAACTTTGGAAAGTACTTCTTTTTAAATTAAGAGTAATGTTAATCCAAATCTAAGTAACTATATAATTTTTACCTCATATATCCAGAGCAGCAATAGGTAAGAACAAGATAGTGAAATTTTTTAAAAGATGAACTATGTCCTAAGTATCTAAACAGATTTTCCTTTAGTTATCCAAGTCTTTATTATCCTGCAACCTTTCCAGGCGGTATTAAATTTAAAGCCCTTATTGCACATGTTAAGGGCAATTCCATACGTCTTCAGAAGCCACACCCACTAACAGTAGTAGTTGTGGACATGTGACTCTAAGTACCATTGTTGGAAAAATGTCACTTTTTTGTGAAGTGAACTATAGAGAAGGAGCATATACTGGGGTGACTGCGTCATTTGGGAGGACAAATTTCCAGGGTGTACAGCAGCATCACAGTGGGGAAGTGTTGACATCTGGTCCTCCAGCATCAGTCTTCAGTGCCGGCATCTGCTAGAGATGCATGAATGCCTTTCAGGTCCATGCCTCATCTGTCACCCTAGTTCCTTGTTTCTGTGACAAGCACCTCTCAGCTACATACCTGCCACCACTGAACTCATGGGAAAACTTTTTTGCTATGAATACTTACTCCAGGACACTTCTTAGGCAAAGCTATCTTGGACTCTGCACCTTCGTGTGCTGAAATATGGATAAATGATCATTTTGTCCCTCTTTTAACCTTGGGAGGTTCTTCGCATCACATATGATGAAATTGCAGCTGAAGTGAGAAGATCTTAACTTATAACCCAATGATCTAGTTAGTAGAATTATGATACCTATGTGAATATTTTATATTCATGTAAAACTTTTCACTTTTCCATGGGCTAAGCCATTTCTACTCTTTAGCTCTGATATACTCAGAAAAATTCAACTATTGATAACACAAGATGAATAAAAGCATAAATAATAAAGGCAAAATGCCCTGACACAAATAGTAAGCTTCAGGGTCAAAAATTAGGGTCATTAGGATCACCCATTCCTTAGAATTATCATCTTTTAGCCAAACAACTTGTGTATTGGATGTATTTGTTACAATTATATTCATTTGCACTTAAAATTTTTTATTAAGGACAATTTGAGAGAAACTACACTTATTTTTGGTTATGGTTTGATGGGAAGGATAATCTTGTTTTTATCATAAACAGAGCAGAAAGTATAATATAACTTTTGTATCTGGAAATTTTAGATTTTTTTTTTTAATTTATTTGTCAGAGAGAGAGAGAGGGCACACAAGTAGGCATAGAGGCAGGCAGAGGCAGAGGAAGAAGCAGGCTCCCTGCTCAGCAGGGAGCCTGATGTGGAACTCGATCCCAGGACCCTGGGATCATGACTTGAGCCGAAGGCAGCGGCTTAACCAACTGAGCCACCCAGGTGTCCCTCATATCTGGAAATTTTAGAAAATCTTTTTACAAGGTAGAGAAACAGCTTGGTCTAGTCGTTGCTTAATGGTTAAAATCTCTAATCTCCTTCACAAAATATTGTACTTAGCTACCATGTACCAATATTCAGAATCTCTCATTGGTGTGCCCATGTGTGTGTAAGTTTTCAGTGATAAGACAAGGCAGCAGTAAAAAAAAAAAAAAAAAAAAAAAAAAAGGCATACTTTTAAGCTTCGGCTCTTGATTAAAAACTTATTTTGGGTCCAGGCTCACAGGGTTGTGGAAAGTGATATTTAATGAATTTTCAGAGGTGGAGGCCAATGCTGTGACTTGGGTTCAATAACTCATTTTTGGTTGTTAGAAATTTGCTTCCAGTGATGTATTTGAGAACCAGGCTAGTCTTATATGTTTTATAAGGTCATTCTCCAAGACCTGTGCCTCATAAAAGGAGGAAAATTCTTGGTCGTGATATTATTGGAATCCAAGTCCTGGTCTCTAGCTTAGTGCTCTTTGCCTTCAACCAGCAGTTTTCTTTGTGAATTAAAAAATTAAAAATCTGTAGTTTTTTTGAAGACAACTTTACACTTAAAACCTGTACTTTTAAAAAGCTGATCTCTAGAATGAATAAAATCTTTTCAGGGAAAACTGAAGCGTAGTCATGCTCTGCAACATTTAAACAATTATCAGGTTGTGATTGCTAGTCTCTTTGACTAATTAATTTGTTTTAAGTGGCATAAATTTACTATTATATTTTACAGTTAAGCCATTTTTATTTAATGAAACATAAAGGCAGGCAAGGAAAGGAACAAAAAGTTTATCTTATGAAAAGTAAAATTAAGGAAGAAGAGGTTTCTATTGACAGGGTGATGGTAAAGGAGAATAAAATTCAACTCTACCACACAGGGAGCTAGATTACATCTTGAATGCTCTGTGTTACTTGAGTAGAACAGAGTGATCCCTCTGAATACTTCATCACATCTGAGCTGAGTAAGTGTTGCTGCAGTAGTATCTGGGAAATGCAATTGGTGTGCCTGAAGCCAGCATCTATTTATCTTAAATTAATCATTCTTCTGAGGAGGTAGATGATAATCCCAGTGCTGGATGCCAGTGTCTTTTTATTCATGGTGCAGATAAAACCAGAGCCCGTGAGAGCGCTACAATATGAAGGCTCTCCAGCTGTTAAGTCTTTTGTAGGATGATGAACTGCCTTTTAGATTTTCCAGCATTATTCTGGGATGGAGAATCAGTAAATACTTGTTTTTAAAATAAATTTTTGACCACAATTAAGTCGATTTCACGTTTCTGCCCTTGGCAGGGGAAAAGCAAGGCATGTTAAATATAAGGCAACATTTTTTTTCTCCTTCACTATTACATTCTCTTGTCAATAGTGTTGCAATAACTGAAATGAAAAAGGCTCTGTGAAGGTACTGAACTCTCTGGGTCTCCAGACCCTCCTGTCAAGGAAAGCCACAGGGTGAAGGGCTCCATGACAGCTCTGATGGAGCTGACCCCGGATGGCCGTGACACTGCATTGCACACCGAGCCACTGAGCTTGCGCTTAAATACACTCTTTTTTATTTTTTTTCCAAAAGGTGGGCTGGAGAAGTGGTATGTTTCTTTATGAATGAATGGAAGGAAGGAAGGAAGGGAGAAAGGAAGGAAGGAAGAAATAGAAATACAACATTTTAAAGTAGAACTCATTTCCTAGGTTTTATCTGTAAGTTGCCTAGGGTAGAAGGTAGAGTAGCAAGGAGGCGATGAGGTCTCTGTGTCCCAAAACTGAAAGGTTTACCCATGATTTATCCATCTTTTCACTCCTGCTTCATGTCTCCAAGATACATGTGCATTCAAACACAGGTGTCAGGAGAAAGACTTTAGACACTGTGACTGCTAGCTGTGCGAGACACGAAACTCTATCACATGTTGTGTAATATAGATTAGAATTGGGGTCCTAGTGGAAGGAAAGAAGATAAAAAAAATTTCGAGACTGAAACAGTGACTGAACATGTTGGATTTATCATTACGGGATCTAATTATTGGGATGAAAATTACTCTAACATTAGGTAAGGATACAAATAAATTTGTAATATAGGCTATGTGTCTTTCAAAGGTTTTGAATTCAATCCTCATTAAATTGCGATGTCTCTGTAACAGACTAAGTAGGGCTCATGCTGAGTCTTAGTGGCACCAACAAAAATCCAGTCAGCAACTTGGTTGAAATCTCTGATCAGCATATAACTTCAACTGCCTGAGAAGGGAAACTCAAAGCTGTTTGTAGTGCGATCTTTGCACCCTTCGTGGATAAAGATTTTTGAACCTTGGGAGATTTATAATTTACAGTAAAAATGTTCAAGAGAATTAAATGTTTAGCAGCGATACTTTTGGTGTTAAGAGATCTGTGCATACTTGGGATTTTAAGGATTTCTAATGTCTAAGAGAATAGGTCCTAACAAGCATTAAGTTAGCCTTTTAATTCCATCTGAAGATGTATAATTGAGGAATTGATTTAGATTTCTGGATTGATTTACTTTAAGATAAAATCTTACCAAGTTGTATGTAATACAGGAACATTAAGATTTCATGCATGCATAAGCAATATACTATCATCTACCTACCTACCTACCTAATCTAATTCAGTGTGTCGGATAAGCATTTTTTCAAGGAATTGCCTTTAAAAGAAAGAAGTTTTAAATTGAGCCAGTGATCAGTTAGTATCTCCCTCTAAGGTACTTTTAAAATATGCTAGACTAATAATTTATAAACTGATGATAAGAACTTAAGGCTGAGTTAGGTTTCTTGAATTTGCAACTTCATTAAATTTAATACTAAGCTCTAAAATCAAAGTAAACCTGTGAAGGGTCTTTTCAACACATAAAAGCTTCTCTCTCAAGGACACAGAAATACTTACTAGTGACATTGATGTATGTCGCCCCTTATCTGAGTGTGAGGAGATAGCATTCTACACTCAGTTAGGAATGAATGCCCCCTTCACAGGTGTTCTCAGCCTCTCAGCCCATTGCTTCCTCTGGCAGTGGAAGGCTGCCATCTTTAACAGGGATGGTCAGCCCTGCATCTCAGGGACCAAGGCCAAACCAGTCTGGATCAACCTGAGAAATGGCTTGCATGCTGGCCAGGTGTCCGCTCCTCTTCTTATTTTATATAATGCAGGTGTATACATTTTTTATAGAAAATTTAGAAAGCAAAGATAGCAAATAAGGAGATGATATTCACATCAACCTCAATCCAGAAAAATGAATAAAGATATTTATTTTGTGATTCTGTTCTGTAATTGCAGTTGTGGGTAGGTATGTGCTTAGCTTAACATGTAATGAATTTTATTTAATATACCTCAACGATGGTGTTACACTCACTCACACACACACACTTTTTTTTACCTAGAACTTATAGTTGTGGCTTTCTACCTTGATTTTACCACTTAATGATATTTTATGAAAACCTTTGGTGTTAATAACACAAATACTAAACACATAAGTACTAAAAGTACATAAAAAGTATATCACAGAGTTTATATAAAAGTATATAAAAACCATAAAATGGTGTAAATATAAAACAAAGCTATAGAAGTATGTTTAATGGCTGCATAGATTCTAATGTTCAGATGCATTTTTTAACTAGTCCCTACTCTTGAGCATCCTTAAACGTCTTTGAATCTCCAGTTTTGTTAATTCATTGCACGATTTCATTAAGATAATTCTAGATCTGAAATAATGAGCAAACTGATTATGTGTTTTGTAAGGGGTTAGACACATACTGTCAAATACCCTCCAGAAATGTGCATCAGTTGATGACCAGGAGTTCCTTAGTAGTTAAATTTTGAATGGACTCAAAACCAGGTAGAGAAAAGAAATCACTAACTCTTGGGATAAACTGGGAAACCCATCAAAATTAAAATACCACATCTCCGAAGGTTTAAAAAATTTAAAAAACCCCAAAAACCTAGTATTAATTTATTTCCAGAAACAGTTGAGTTTAAGGTATGAGATACTCTTGTATTAATTCTGACCAGATTCAGCACAGGCCTTGACATTAGGTAAAGGCTTTGCGTTGGGGTTGTCAGAAATAACAGGTTGAAAATTTCTGATGACTGTATCGGGTAACAATATCTATTCGTCATCCATTCTCATATACCCGGAAGATCTCTCACTCGTTCTTCACTGCTGCCATTATGGTAGCTTCTACCATGCTAATTGAAATCAGGGAGGAGTAATACAGATAAGGAGTGATTTCCTTAACAAAGATAGATTTCACAGCCAACAATCTATCCGTATGAATCTGAGGAAGAATGACTTTCATCCGTTTTAAAGAATGGATGAACTTTATCCATTCCAAAAGGTGTTTCATTTTTCCTGTAAAATTTCCAGTAATATAGTATCCACTACCTACACTAAAAATAATTGCGAACCTCACACCCATTAGGATGGCTACTATAAACAAAAAACAAACAACCTATTCAGATGCTCTCATTTTTAAATCAGATTGTTTGTGGTTTTCATGTTGAGTTGTAGGAGTTCTTTATATATTTTTGGATATTAACCCTTTATTGAATATATCATTTGCAAATATCTTCTTCCATCTAGAAGGTTGCTTTTTTGTTGCCTGTTTTGTTAATGGTTTCCTTTGCTGCGCAAAAGTCTTTCAGTTGGATGTAGTTCCATTTGTTTAATTTTGTTTTGTGTTGCCCTTGCTTGAGAAGTGAGATTCCCTCTCCCCACAATGGTGCTGAGATGTCCAAGAGTTTACTGCCTGTAATTTTTGAGGGAGTTTTATGGTTTCAGGTCTTAGATTTGGGTCTTTGATCTATTTTGGTTTATTTTTGTGTATGGTATAAGAAAGTGGTCGAGTTTCATTCTTTTTCATGTAGCTGTCTGGTTTTTCCAGCACTACTTATTGAAGATATTGTCTTTCCCTTACTGTGTATTCTAGCCTCCTTTGTCCTAGATTAACTGGGTTAATATAAGTGTGAGTTTATTTCTGGACTCTGTTCTGTTTCATTGATCTATGTGCCTATTTTTGTGCCAGCAATATTCTGTTTTGATTACTGTACCCTTGTGGTTTGGCTGGAAATTTGAGTATGGTATTTCTAGCTTTGTTCTTATTTCCTAAGACTGCTTTGGTTATTTGGAATTGGGATTTTGGGAGGTGTTGAATACAAATTTTGGAATTATTTGTTTCACTTCTGTATAAAAGGGTAAAATTGTTTTTAATGCATCAATTGCTTTGGATATCTTTCCAAAGAATATATACAGATGGCAAACAGATATATGGAAATGTGTTAAAAATCATTCATCATCAGGGAAACAAACCAAAACCACAATAAGGTATCACTTCACACTTGTCACAATGACTAGTATAAAAAAGACAATAAATAACAAGTATTGGCAAGGATATAGAGAAAAAGGAACCCTTGTGCACTATTGGTGGGAACGTAAATTGGGGCAACCACTATGGAAAGCAGTATAGAACTAAAATTAAAAATAGAAATACCGTATGATCTAGTAATTCCATTTCTGGGTATTTACCCAAAGAAAACAAAAATACTAATTTGAAAGATACACATACCCTGATATTTACAGCAACTTTATTTACAATAGCCAAGGTATGGAAACAACCTAAGTGTCCTGTGGTAGATGGATGGATAAAGAAGACGTTGGATATATATACAGCCATAAAAAAGAATGAAACCCTGTGATTTGTGGCAACATGGATGGATCTAGAAAGTACTACGTTAAGTGAAATAAATCAGAAAGAGAGAGACAAATACTATATGATTTCATTTATATGTGGCATCTAAAAAACAAACCGAACCAAACAAAACAGAAACAGATTCATAAATAGAGCAAACTGATGGTTCTCAGTGAGGAGGAGGTTAGGAGCATGGGTAAAAGAGGTGAAGGGGACTTAAGAGGTAAAAACTTCCAGTTATAAAATAAGTCATGGAGATACCAAATACATCATAGAGAATATAGTCAATAATATTGTAATAACTTTGCTGACAGTTGGTAACTACACTTAGTGGTGAACATTTTGTAATACATATAAATGTCAAAGCACTTGTACACCTGAAACTAATAATATGTCAACCACAAATAAAAAACATTTAAATAAAAGATAGGAATAACCAACAAACAAAAAAGCAACAAGGTAGTTGACAAGGATGTAGAGACACTTGAACTCTTGTGCACTGTTTCTGGAATTATAAAATTGTCCAACCATTAGGAAAACAGTATGGAGATTCCTCAGAATTAAAAATACAACTGTTATATGAACCAACAATCCTACTTGAGTATATACCCAAAATAATTAAAAACAAGTTCTCAAAGAGATATTTGCCCACCCATGTTCATAATAGCATCATTCACAACACTCAAGAGGTAAAAGCAACCCAAATGTACATACACAGATGAGTTGACAGACAAAATGTGGTTTATACATACAATGGAATGTTACCAAGTCTTTTTTTTTTTTTTAAAGACTTTATTTATTTGATAGAGTGGAGAGAGATCACAAGTAGGCAGAGAGGCAGGCAGAGAGAGAGGGGGAAGCAGGCTCCCCGCTGAGCAGAGAGCCCGATGTGGGGCTCGATCCCAGGACCCCGAGATCATGACCTGAGCTGAAGGCAGAGGCTTTAACCCACTGAGCCACCCAGGTGCCCCTGTTACCAAGTCTTAAAAAGGAAGGCAATCCTGACAGTGCGACAACAAGGATAAGCCTTGAGAACTTTATGCTAAGTGAAAGAAGCTGGCCACAAAAGACATATACTGTATGATTCCACTTATGATGTATCTACAGTAGTCAACTGCAGAGAATCAGAGTGTTGGTTACCAAGGGCTGAGGGGAGGGAGGAGCTGAAGGGTAGTTGTTGTTTAACGGGTATAGCATTTCAGTTTTGCAGGATGAAAGTCCTAGAGATTGGTTGCTCAACAATGGGAATATAAGTAATAGTGAAAAATGGTTAGAATGGTAAATTTTATGTTATGTGTTTCTTACCACAATAAAAGGAATAGTGAATTATATGTAATGTGAATTATATCGCAATAAAAAACCCCAGAAGTTTCCCACAACTATTATCATGTAGAGTTTTTAAAGTGTATCTAATTCTCCATGTGCAAAGTTTAAAAATATTTTTTAAATGTCATTTTAAAAATTTACTGTATTTCCTCAATCAGACTAAGTGAAGTCCCATAACATCACCATTTACACAAAGTCAAATTTTTAAGTGTTTTTGATATAAAATTTTTCCCCTTTACCTATCAATACCATCCATATTACTTTACAGAAATTCAGTACACAAAAAATTTATCTTGGACAAAAGGTAGGCATGGGAAATAAGTTTTTTGTGTTAAATACCAGAAACCCAGTACAGTTTTCCAAGTGAAAATCTTTCATTTTTTAGATTACAAATCAGACGTATTCTCAGGAGCCACATAAACTTATGCACTTTCTTGTCTATACAACACTTTATCTTTAAAAGATGCTAAAAGAGTTGTATAATTTTTATGACTATGTGTACTGTAAGACCCTGAGCAAAAGTCCTACATGTATCCTTATGTAGGTTTCTAAATGCTCTATTCAGAGATAGTGAACGGGCACAGATTTTATACTGTACTCCTGACATGCATGGCTAATGGGTCGATAATATTCAGAAAGAAACAAAAAAAAAGAAATAAATGGAAGACATTTTTGGATCTGTGAAGATTCTCATTTGAGGGAAAGGTGTGCAGAATGGATATTTATAGTACTTGCTTTTGAAACTTATGTTTTACGAACTCTGCTCTTGGACACTGGCTAATGTAGAGCTAAGTTTTGTATTTGGGAAACTTTTTGTCAAATGAGTATTTGATGTTTCTTTTAAAAGTAGTATATATACTCTTACAGAGGTTTACTAAAATCAGACTGTTTTTATATAAAATGTACACCTGGTTGTTATCTAACCAGATTGAATAATATAATTGAATAATTGAATCGAATTATTCAATTGAATTCAATAATTCAATAATTGAATCATAGAATAATATGTTATTTTAATTCTTATATGGCTCTGTTATGGAAAAACAAAATTTTATTCTGAAGTACTAAGTTCTGTGATCTTCCTGATTACGCATGTTTTTTAATGTTTTGATATGTGTGTGTGTGTGTGTGAGTGTGTGTGTGTGTGTGCATGTAATGTGTTTGTTTTTGTATATATTTTTATATGTTTGTAGAGATTGGTAATCAGTCTTTTATTTCTCGCTCTTTAATGACAATAACACTTGCTTTTTTCCACCCTATGAGATTACAACAAGATTAAATCAAAGCAGCTTTAGTTCATTGAAAAGACCATGAATTTCATGTGAATAGAATTTTGGATTCAGATCTTGTCTCTATTTTTTATTAAAACTAGATCCTTAAGCTATGAGTTAAATCTCTTAGACAATTTTCCAATTTTTAAAATGGGAATAGATGGCCATGTCTACCTAGAGTTGTTGTATAGAGCAAAACATAATGTTAAGTGCCTAGTGTTATATTTGGCATCCAATAAAAGCTACATTTTCATTGGAGAGTTACAGATTTCACTTTTATTTCCCCTTGCTTTCTTTCATGTTGCAAAAAAAGACTGGTTCTTAAATGTAGAAAGATGAGGAAAAACTTTGTAGAGTTACCCATTTTTCATCCTCAGCTTTTAGCGGAATGTGTTTTGGTTATCTAGTTGGAAATTAAACTTGTCCTGAAAGTTTCTTGGTTAAATATATAAATATAAATAAATACATACAATCATACACATAACATTTAAAATGTTATTTTACTGTTTTCCCTTACCTAGGCTAAATAAAATACCTTAATGTAGCCATTTTTACACAGGGCAATTTTTTCCTATTTTAATGTAAACTCTTTTTTTCTTTAGCAATCTATGCTACCACATTACTCTGTAAAAACTCAGAATAACAGAATATAACTTGGACAAAAACTAAGCATAGAATATTGGTTTACTGCATTAAATACCAGAAACCCAGTACAGTGTTTCAAGCCAAACTCTCTCCTTTTTAGACTATACGTTAAAAATATAGTCAGGATACATTATTAATATAGATATTAATTAAAATTCAATATATGGTCATATATTTATAATTTATACATAAATTACTAGTGCTTATGTATATTGTATATTATTGTATATTGTATAATATACACAATGTATATATTGTATGTTATACCCAATTACATCTATTAAATTATATATAAATATATAACAATACAAATATAATGTATTTATATTTGTGTATATATATGTTTTGAAACAATCTGAAATTTAGAGATAACTCCTAGAGGCCTCTGCCCAGTCCATGAGAGTATGAGCTTCTGAATCTAGAGCTAGCAACTGTGAGTCACATCTTTTTCATATTTAGATTTTCCCTGACTTTCTTATCCAGGGAATACAAGATAATCTATTTTAAGATCTATTGATGAGTATATTTAATTACATCTGTGGAGCACCTGGGTGGCTCCGTTGGTTAGGCCTCTGACTCTTGAGTTCAGCTCCGGTCACGATCTCAGACCCATAAGATTGAGCCGTATGGGCAGGCTCCATGCTAACCATGGAGTCGGCTTGAGATTCTGTCTCTTCCTCTGCCTCTTACCCCACTTCCACTCATCACTTGGTCTCTCAAAATAAATAAACAAAATATCTAAAAAAAATTTAATTATATCTGAAGTTCCTTTTGCCATACAGTTAAATAGACATAAATATGACACAAGTCATAAAGGCATGGTCATTTGGCAAGGACTGTTGGGAAGAGGCTCACTTTGCCTGTCCTGGGAGATAATTTAAAACTACTTAAATGCCTTAATTCTTCATCAAATTTTAGTTGATTCATTTTTTTGATTTACTTCTTTTATTCATTATGACTTTATTATGTATTACCATCCCACATCAGCTATAGGAACCCTTGTAGGCTGGCTACTGTATACTTTTGACATGTCTCCTTCATTCTTTGTATACTTTCTTGCTTTCTGGCACAATAAATGTTTCAGCTTGTACTTTCCCACTCCCAGCCCTGCTATTTGCTCTTTCTCCAAAGAGCCCTAATTTCTTTTGGTTGAGAATGTTACTTAGAAGTTAGTATCTGGCTACTAGGTTGCTATTAAGGTGGAACTGATCCCAGTTCCTTCTCAGTGGACAATTTACAAACACATACACGTGCAGTGATATCTCTATATATCTGTAAACTGAAAACCATTAGTTCATGCTTAGACCTCCAATTCTAGTTAAAAGTATTTGGTTTTCTCTCTTTGCGTGTTTGTAACCCATTTAACAGCCAGAAACCTGGTGCCTTCTTCCATCAGATTGGTTCTTCATCATGCTTGAGTTTCACCATTCCCTATGTTATGCCCAGATTTTGAGATCCCCAAAGACCACTAGGGAGCCGAGTCCGATGCAAAAGCAAAGAGCCTTTATTTGAGCTAGCTCGAGCTCAGTCTCCCACACTCACCGACGCAGCGGCATGATGTAGAGAAAGAGAGTGAGTTTCAAAAGGCGCAGCCGTTTTATGGGGACCAGTGGCCAATGAGATTGTAACACACACAGAAAGTTGCATAGTCATGTTAGGCCACACGCAGGTGGCCAATTGAATTACAGTTTACCCTATAGTAGCTGTTTGAACTAGCCTATCACTCTGGTCAGAATGGCGGGCAAAAGGCAGGGTTTACATCCTTTGGCGGTTAGGGGTTCCACATTCCTATCGGCTAATTCAAACTAACTCAAGGACGGGCTAGGCAATATTCTAACATTATGTGGTTTTTCTCAGGAGCTGATCATGTAGGGGTTATACACAAGATAGCGGGTGGAGCACCTGGGTGTGCTGGTGCACCTGGTGTTCTGTTCTGGCGAACAGAACACACAGAACAGAGTTGGCCTTGGGTTATACACAAGATAGTGGGTGTAGCACAAAACAGAGTTGGCGTTACTCTGCTCTTTGACCCTACAGAGCTGTCGTCTTCATAGGCGGCTAACCCTGCCCCATCTAATGACTTGACGACCGAATTGTCCATAAAGGGAAAGCGTAAGGAGAAGATTATTAGGGACATTTTTGTTGTTGTTGTTGTTTAAAACACTTTTATTATAATTTTTTCAAGAAGCAACCTTTGATTTGGAATAGTTGAAGGTTTACAGAAAAATTGCAGAGATAGTGCAGAGAGTTCTGGTATACCCCACACCCAATATACCTATCCTAAGATTTTGCATGAGTATGATGCCTTTGTTACAACTAATGAGCGAACTCTGACACACTTTTATCAAATAAAGTCCACCCTTGATTAACATTTCTAGTAACACTTGTGAAGGGGAAAAAAGGATTTTACCCATGTATCTTCAATTTGCCCTTTATCGTCACTGTAATTTCTCCCATAGGATTCAATTGTTACTCAACTAGAAGAACACTAAAATTGCTGGTGTGTTCAGAATTCCCTTGAAGATCATCCTTCTTATTTATAGATTTTCTAGTGTTTTACTGTAGCAACCTATTATCTGTACCCAGCATGCTTTTTTAAATTACTTTTTTACATAAGGTAATCTAATGAGATATGGTCTCATTAGCATTATCTTAAAGTGGTATGGCACAGTGCCCACATTACTTTATCTATCAGGTGAGGGGGCTATAAGTTTTTCAGTGGGTTGCAAAAAAAAAAAAAAAGTGGAGACCAAGAAAAGAATCATTCTCTGGAAACTATGAAAAGAAAACGGCAAAATTTAAATGAATAAATGTTTTATTAAATATCTAGGAAGTATAATATTATGTCAACTTCATGAGTTATAAATTTGGTAATCATAAAAATATCATTATATTTGACAAGAATCTGTAGGTTAGATTTTCTACAAAAACATTGCTGAGAAAGCAGATCTCATCCTAATTAAAGGAACAACTTATAGCCAATCATTTCAAAAGCACAGTAATAACAGTAATTAGGTCTTTTTTTCCCAGCCAAAATTATTTTAATACAGAATAGGAGAGAATTTTAATGTACTAATGAGGATACCTATGACAATCATAAAAATTCCCCCTCTAGCATATAGTGAGTGATTGGCAAATATTACTTCTCTTTCCTTCTTTGTATTTGAACAGATATTTTGTATCAGGGCAAATAATGGGTTGATAATGTAGAAAATATGCTTGTCGGCAAATTCTAACAGGAGAAAATCTAAAGTGATTTTCATTCCTTTTGAGGGGATACTGCAGTATAGGACAAAGAAGAAGCCTGGACTTTCAGTCAGAAATATTGGCTGACTTTCTTCTCAGTCAGTTGGTTTCTCCTAAATATCTGGATACTGTGTTCTGTCTCGGACTTTCTATTGCATCATCTGTAAAATGACAATAGTAATTATACTTGTGCACATGTATTGGAGTAATGCTTTGGAAATCATTTAGTGATTGTTAGGTCTATAAAATAATAAATAAAGTTGCTGATCGTGAAACTATTTTTGGTACCAAAATGTTATTTATTTAGATGGATGTCAGAAGCAATGAGGTTGACATAATCAGAACATTTTAGAAACTTGACAGAGTTTTAAACATAAGTATTTACAAAAATAAAGCTATGTAAGTAAAGAGAAGCAGAGGATATTAGAGGGTTTAGCTGTATTCTCTCTACTGCCCACCATGATAACCTATGAAAGTGTATCCCCACTTTCTATGTCCTTCAATTATTCCTGGTTCCCCTCAAGACTGGAGCACCTGAGACATTTTAGGGCTGACACTGTATGATAGATCTCATCAAATTTTGCTGCTGTAATAGAAGATAAACACAGCTAGAATATTACATCCTTACTAGCTTGTCCCAGAAGCATGAAAGTGCTTTGTCTATATATTTTCTCATAAGTTCTCAAAATCTATAAAGATGGGGAAAAAATCTATTAAAAAATTGCCCCCTGAACAATTACAAGAAGCACATGAGATTCTAAGTAGAAAGTCATTATAAAAATCTATAAATGAATTTTAAAAAAAGTTCTGTCCTCCAATAAGCTTAGCAAAATTGTTGTGAATACTAGAAGAAATTGGGATTCTCCTGTTTAATTGACAATCTGGCATTTATTGAAGATTGCTCAAAATGGTTAACTCATATGATCTGGCAAGTTCAAGAAGCTGGTAAGAGTTTTGTTTAGGAAGTAGTTTGTCCTGTTTAGCTTTTTCAAGGTAACTTTCGAAGGTTCTCTAGATATTTTAATCAGTTTTCTGAACTTAGTGTTATTTGAAGTTGTATTGAAAGCTCTCTCGGATATCTGTAAGGGCAGAGTAATAAATAAACAGTTTTTTCCTAATTATTTTTTTAGCAGTATAGGTAAGAACTGAAGTGAAAAAAGCTTTTAGTTACAAAATGATTTAAGAACTCTAAGGTGAACATATAGATTACAATTGGTGATATCTTTTGCAAGGTAGAGGCAGCCCATACATCATTCTATGATACATTCCTGAAAAATACATTGGAGGGGCACTGGGGTGGCTCATCAGTTAAGCATCTGCCTTCAGCTCAGGTTTTGATTTCAGGGTATTGGGATGGAGGCCTGCCTTGGGCTTCCTGCTCAGTGGGGAGTCAACATCTCCCCCCACCCTTCCCCCAACTTGTGCATGCTCTCTGTCTCCCTTCTCTCTCAAATAAATAAATAAAATCATTCATTTATATATATATACACACACACATTTATACATGTGTGTATATATACACATATATACATGTATATATATATGTGTGTATCCCCACTTATATACATATATATACATATATACATATATATATGTATATATGTGTATATGTGTGTGTATGTGTGTGTGTAAAAAGTGTATTTGAGAAATTCAGTGACTGGAAAACAAAATACTTGATTTTTTTTTTTTTTAATGGAGTAAATGTGGTGTTCCGCTTCTGGAAGGCTAAAAATTAGTAGTACAGTGTTCCTTACCATCCCAGCAGGCATTCCAGTGGGTAGGTGTGAACCTTTGCATACACATGGGGAAGTGACTGCAGGACGGAACCTGCCAGTTCCCTCTTGGGAACCAGAGACATCAAACCATGAGCCTCCATCTCCCACAACTCCTGCCTCTTGTCTGATCTCTTCCCCAGAGCCTTGATCTGAACATTGAGTGGCTTTCAGTCTTTAAATTACCTAGATTTGATGCCTGTAGTGTTCCGGAGCATGGTGAAGACAGACAAAAGTTGGGCACGTGTCCCACACATGCATGTGGGGCCATCTGGATAAGGAGACGCCCCAACTGCCTGGACAGGAGCACTGCCCCATTGCCTTCTCTCCTTATTGCCACTCTCGTAGCCGGGGTCGAGTTAACACTGAGGAAGAAGAAAGAGTTTGGGAAGGAAGGGAAGATAAGTAGGCTAAGTGGACACTAGGTTGTACTCATAACATGGGGTATCCTGGAGTCCTAAGAAACTGCATAGGACCCCTCAGCCTAGAAGAGATTGTGGACATGCTTTCGTGAATGTGGTCAGAGGGCATTCTAATTTTTTGGCTTTGCTGGTGCTGCTGCAGATAATAGTCTGCAAATGCCACAGCCACATCATGGAGGCTGACCTCCCTTCTGTTGCCTGAATCTCCATGGGTTTCCCTAAATCACTCTCAGTCAGTGCTCGTGTGAAATTCTGAATTTGGCCCCTGAAAGGTGGCTTAGGACATGGATTTATAATACACACAAAATGTCTATTTTGTAAATGTCAAGAACTACCTTTGTGTTACGAGTTTATAAAGAAACCACCGCAAAGCATAATTCCCTGGTCACAATAGCTCCTAGCCAAGTCAAATCAATAGTAAGGCCAGCTCTAGTGGGTCTGGTTGGTAGCCATAGTAATTCCAAGGCTACAATTTATATTTGTTGAAATCTTATTTCAAATGAAAGAATTATTAAAGAAATGACCAGATAAAAAGGACCTCTGTGACTGCAATATTCTCAGTTGTTTTTCTGTGTGTTTTCAACAATGACAAATGGTATTCATTAATCCCTGAT
This sequence comes from Procyon lotor, assembly GCA_028646535.1. Classification (NCBI taxonomy): domain Eukaryota; kingdom Metazoa; phylum Chordata; class Mammalia; order Carnivora; family Procyonidae; genus Procyon; species Procyon lotor. The sequence continues at coordinate 63,466,054 of CM053614.1, read as the reverse complement.
GTTTCCAACTTGAAATTTTCAAATGTGTCTCTTGTATATGTAGCACTGTGGAGTGAAAAACAGTATTGCCAAAGCTGGTCCTATTAAGAGGCTGCAGTTCCAAACACAATGACAATGACTCAATTAGTAGTAACTCGTCTCTAAACAATATTCTTGGGTTATCATGTGCTTGCCCAAATTTAGAATTAAAGCCTCAGAGCCAACCCTCACAGGTAATTCTGAAGGAAGAGTGCCAAAGTCAAATACTGTTTCTGGAAAATACTGGTTTCTTGTCTTTCAAAATTTTATTTCTAAACGATAATATTATTTTTACAAAAATCAAGAAAAAATACTGTAATTCTTAAAGAAAACATCTATTTTTTTTTGCCACTTGGGGAACAGCTCTTCTACTGATTTTAGACTGCCATAATTTATACTAATTGGCTTTATTTAGGCTCTTTTTATTATGAGAAGAAATGCTGGAGTATCATTGAGTTTTGGAAACATTCCCTTCTGTTATTATAATGCAATAGTTTGTTCTAGATGGAATTCCAAAATTTTCCCCATGGTATATTGTGGTATGAACTGCCATTGACTCATATCCAAATCAAGCTGCAATACTATTTAGAAAGACTATGTGAGTATAAGGCCAACTATAGGTACTATTTTTATTCATTTTGTTTTACCATGGTGATATTTTAATCAGAGTTCTCAAGGCAATGGAACCATGCAGAAATGTCTTTTACTGGCATTATTAGAGACTTTTGAAAAATCCTCAATTTTATGAAGAATTTTTTTTTTTTTTTTTTTTTAACAAATGTGAAAGAATAAGAACAATCTTTATTTTTACGGGAGCGACAACAAAAAAGACTGTAAACATGGCTTCGATAGCCTGATGATAGTCTATCTACAAGTAATCCTTATTTGTTTATCTAGTCATTTTCTCTGCTTAAAGTTCATTAACATTGTTGCCACCCCTGGTTATAGTTATAGCTAAAGGCAGCCCATAGGCCAGCTGGTGCTGAACGTGAAGACCTCTCATTCTAGAATGTTTAATTACCTCTTTCAGCCTGCAAAAGTATGGGCAAAAAAATAGTGAGCTTTAGCTTAGGAACAATTGAACACAGTTCTATTTAGTCTGATGCTTTCCCTCAATTGTAAAATTGCTCCACTTAATCAATACGATGGAGAGAAAAAGAGGTAATCCTACAGAGAAGCAGGGTGGAAAATCATATGATTCGATAAGGCTTTCTGTAGCACTACAATTTTGAAGTGGCATAGATTCAAAGAAGAGCTCTGTCCACAGCCACTTGTAAATACAAATAAAATAAGCGAACACAGTACAAACGATTTTCCATTTTGGTTTAGTCACAGCATTGGTTCTATTACCTTGATAATCAAGAGGTATTTAATCAATTACTTGGTGGAAAGAATTGTTTAAGAGATGGCAAGGTACAGAATATCCTGTGTCAGTCTAATCATCAAAGTTTAATAAAATCATCATAGTGCATGAGCCCATTAGAGGTAGTCTCTGAGTGCAAAACATTCAAGATGAAACATTCTGGGCCATCGCCATGATGATTGTTACCCAGCCTGCTCAGTGGTCCTTCCCCTACCTAGAAGAATACGAAGTCTCTTCACACTTGGGGTTCAGATAGATACTGTTAACGTTTCCAAATCATTATCTCCTGACTGAACCCAAAATTCAAGATGGAACGAAGACATTTTTAAGAACAAAAGGTCTATATGACCAAGTCTGAAGTTTGGAAAGAGGTGCCAGACTCAGGGTCAGGGCCTGAATGGTGGGTGGGAAGGAACTGGGGAGGAGAATCTCGGAGGAATGGCAGTGGTTTCCAGTGCAGCGAGCTGAATACATTTGGCCACAATCTCCTCAGCCCCTTAGATGCCATGCGCTTGTGGCAAATTGAAAGGAACTAAATGGACAAGAATGGTTTCTGGTATTGGGGCTGATATACTTGTTGGTGGCTGGACACCGGTAGAGGAAGGTGTTGCCTTTCTGGTTTGAAATAAAGCTGAGAAGAGAAGTTTGGTAGTTAAGAAAACTACTGATAGAGGTGGCAAGTCCCCAGAGGCAACAGCAGCACACAGGGTTCCCACAGTGCTGACCCCAGAAAGAATGAGCAGTCCTTAAGGGAGAGGAGAGAGATGGAGCTAGATGGAAAGTTGGGGGCCCATTGTGCTGACTCTGACTCTGGTTTGGTTTATGCATGACAACCTTCTCCACAAATCCCATTTTTTTCTGAGAGGATTTGAAAAGACAAAGTGGGAAGGTTGAGTATCTGGTCTATGAAGACTACTAATTCAGGGGATGTAGGGACCTAATCTTATCTATTAATACGCCTTCAAATTATTACTGTTGAAATGCCACTTCTTGACCTCTTCCTGGCCTCTTTATCTTTGTCTGTCTCTTTGCAATCCCCTATAACCTGGATGCTGAATACACCTCAGTTCGTGTTATCATTGGCTTTCTGGAGTTCTTAATTTTTAGGTTACCTCTGACCTATCCCAGACTGTGGAACCCTATCCCACAATTTGGGTGAGCTTTGTCCCTTCTTTAGGTGAGTAGATTTGCCAAAATGATAAGAGCTAAGATTTACAATCAGCAGTAATGCTCAAATAAGTCGAGGAAGGAAGTTTAGGACGAATGGCTAGTTCAAGGCAAGATCCCTGAAAGAATATCCAACGGTCGTGGTTTTGGCAAATGCTTCAGAAATGCCCAAGCCCAAAAAGCAACAATGAAGTTTTTTCCTGGTAGATTTTTGTCCTCATCTAATTCTGTGTTCAAAGGATCATGATTTTGAAAAGGCAGATGGAAGGCTGGATTTGGGAGAGTGGGGTGAGCTGAGTAGGGTCCTGTGAGAGATGATCTTGCATAGAAGGAAAGATAGTGATCTCATTTTGCAGAATCCCATTTCTCAGGATGTCAGGTACTTTTCGGTTAGAGCTACAGGTCCTGGCAAAGGTGATGGTGATAATGCCACAGCTTATGCCCTGGGAACCTTCTCTCAGTCATTTTCAACAATCCAGTAAGGAAGACAAGATTGCAAGAGAAAGAAATGACTTTAACTTCTGGAATTGAAAAATCACAAGGCACTGGCTTCTGAGCATCTAATATATGGAGAACCAGATGTACCATCCAGACACTCAGGGACCCAGGAACACTCTCACATTGCAGCCCAGATCATCCCTGCCCCTTACTCTGTCTTGACTTCTCTACACAAATGTTAATTTGCAGATACCTGTGTCCTCTGGTCTCCACAGTGTGGTGACATCAGACTTTTAGAACCCAGGAGACTTGACCTCTAGTTCAAAATGATCTACTGATCAGTCTAAAACCCAAGTAAGCCATTTTTCCTGTCTGGACCTCAGTTTTCTCATCATTCTTAGAACAAGTCAAGTCTAGATGATTTTCCCCATTTCTTCCAATTCTGTGGATCATTGGCTTTATGGATTTTTGAACAAATCTTGCTCAGTCCCATTGTGTACCTATACAATGACACCTCTCAGTTAAGGCCTTCTGGTGTCTCAACTAATATCCACCAAATTCTGTTTGACTCATTTTCCCTTTTTTTTTTTTACTCCATTTTCCTCTTTGAATGAGCACTGACCTGCCCCATTCCTGCTTCATCTGAAACAGAGTGCAATAGAATGAAGAGCACTTACTTTATTTGCTTATCTCCTTTTTGGAAATTCAGTTTTGAACTGCAAACTCAGCAAATAGTTTGTTGAGGACAGGCCAGATTGCTTTTTAATAAAAGAGGAAAATATCTCATAACATAGGTCATTGCATTTTCTTGCAAGGTTTAGTGATCTATGCACTTAAAGTCATCACAAATGAACTTTGTGGAAAAAGAAAATACTTGGGAATGAACATTGTTGTCTCAGCCGTCATACTTAAATCTAATGAGTTTGGTACTTCTGTTTCTTCTTTTTCTTTTGTACAACTCATTTTATGTAATTGGTTAGGGGAAATAATTTGTACCGTTTGAAAACCTTCTGATGGTTCACACAATATTCTCTAAATTCATGTAACAAATTTTGATTTTGGAAACTGCTTTTAAGCAATTCGCTTAACCTCATTGCACCTTTTTCCTCATCTATAAATTGAAGAGGTTGAAACAGCTAATCTCAACGGAACCTTCCAGTCCAAAAATGTTATGTTTTGATGTTTTCCTCATTTATTGTACACAGTGAGAACAACTCTTCTAGTGGCCAAGCACAATAGAAAGCCTAATGATAATGGCTTTGGCAGGGGTCTAATTAGGGCTTTTAGATATAAATTCAATTTATGCTAAGGTCTTTCTCATGAGTCTTAGTTGGATGGTGGCTTTAAGGAATATTAGTAAGCTTGGGTGAATTCCAAAGCTTCTTTATTTCATGGCTCCAATATTTTTGCTTTACAATAGAGTCATACCAATTTATTGTTATAAGTTCATAGTATAGAAAGACTCTGGCAATGAGGAATTTTTTAAAAGGGAGAATGATGAATATATTTTGCATGAGGTTACATAATTTTAAAGCCAGAAGGGATCCTGGAAAATTTATGCAGACTTACTGGTACAGGAACAATGCTAAAAATAAGGCAATATAAGGACCTGATTCATTAATTGGAAGATTTTATATGAAGAATATTTGGCAGTAAGAAATACTTGGGGTTTAAATAATAAAACTGAATCTATTTTCAAGACAAAAGAGTTGTTGCCATTATTCCTGCCAGATATCATGTAGAGAAATAAACAGCAAAACAGAAGGCAATTTGAAAATTGTATAGATTACTATTTTAAAAATTATATTCTGTCAACTTAGATATGCAAAAACCTGTTGCTCAAAAATGGGCATTGTTTTCAAATAAATTTGAGAAACACTGATTTCAATAAAATTGTCATGTTTTACATAGAGAAATTTTAGGAGCCTTAATATTCTAGTATATGGTAGATACTGAACTGTTAGTCTCCAAGAGAGGAATAAAGCACACAGTTTGTTAAACTTACTGACCGGGGAAACTTTAAGAAATTTGATCAGATTAAAATATCATTTAGTAATTACAAAGAAAGAATGTTAACATATATTTTTAAATTCCAGTCTATGTTATCTTATAAAATTTTCAGTTTAAAATAAATTTGTGGTTTGTGTGGCTTGTCGAAGTGTGTGTGTGTGTGTTTATGTATTAACAGTCATTTGGGGAAATATTTAGAAGAACTTCGGCGATGATGCTGTTAACCTTTGATATTCTGGTCTGTCTTTCTAAATCAGTTTTTAATTTTTTTCTGTTTTATATATTTTTTAAGATTTTATTTGAGAGAGTAAGAGAGAGAGAGGTAGTACAAGCAGGGGGAGTGGAGAGTGGAGAGCTTCCTGCTGAGCTGGGAGCCTCATGCAGGGCTCGATCACAGGACCCTGGGATCGTGACCTGAGCTGAAGGTAGATGCTTAACTGAGCCACCCAGGTGTCCCTGTAGGTCCAATTTTTACCTGTCTCACTCTCTAAAAATAATGCGATCCCCCTAAATTCTTTATCCATGGCCCATCTTCTCCATTCCACTCCCAAAATGTCCAAGACCTAGGATTGCCTCTTCTTTAGCCTGCCTCATTTTAGCAAACACAAAGTACTTTCCTCTACATGTCAGAAAACTGGGGACTATTCTTCCCACTGATTATTGCCAAATAATTAGTACATCCTGCTGATTTTACCTTCTAAGCATCTCTTGAATCCACCCCTTTCTTTCCATCTCTGCTGCCAATAAACATAGGTTAAGTTACTGATCTTCTTCCTATGCACTGTTGTAAGAGTCTCCTAATCCTCTCTCAAGTGTACTTTTCCAAGTTATTTTACTCATTATCACATAGGAAATTAAAAACAAAAATGCTATCATATCTTTTCATCGTTCATTATCCTTTCAGAACTTTATCCTTTAAGGAAAATAACATAATCCTTAATGTGACTATAAGGCCTTCGGGCCTTCGCACTCCAGGCTTTTCTGGTGTCAAATTCCATTTTTATTTTTAAATCAATTTTATTGGTATATAATCAACACACAGTAAAATACAGCCATTTTAAAGGCACATTTTACTAAATTTCGACAAGTTTGTATATCTATCTAATCAGATTATAGATGATTTTCTATCACTCTCAAAATTCCTGTGAGCACCCTCCCTCAAACAGCCTCCCTCAGCAGCCTCAAACACCACCCCACTCCTTTTGATTTCCCTGACTCAGGGTTTTTCAGTTCAATGGAAGATTGCCTGACCTATTTATGAAGATGAGGGACGTTCCCCAATGTTGTTTACTCTGCCTTTGACACTCCTCCTCACCCACAACCCCAAACGCATGCCAAAGTGCCTGCTGACTCGTATTCACCCATCCATTTTTAAAGATTTATTTACTTAGAGAGAGAGCGAGAGAGAGAGAGAGAGAGCAGGAAGAGGGCCGAAGGAGAGAAACCCAAGCAGACTCTGTGCTGAGTGGAGAGCCCGAAGCGGGCCTCCATCTCAGGATCCTGAGGTCATGACCTAAGCCAAAATCGAGAGTCTGACGCTCAATTGACGGAGCCACCCAGGTGCCCACCCATCCATTTTTAATTCAAACACCATTTCTTTAGTCACTAAAAAGTATGCCTAGCCAGGTAGCTACTCATTATTATTACTTTAATGAGTAGTAAGTTTGTTCGAAGGATAGGAGTTTTTGTTAACAAAACAAGAGAAAATGGGTAAGAGCTCTGGCCTTTTAAAAAAAAAATACCAATTCAGCATGGGAGAATTTTGAAAATGTTCATGGTAACCATTTCCTGAAACCAGACAAAAAAAGCTATAGTTTCTTTTTGTTTGTTACTTTGTTTTCAGTTTATTGTTGGTCAGTGTATTTCCCAAGATATTGTCAAAGGTAGAATTTAGGAAAATTGGAGAATTAGATTATCTGACAGATAAAATATTCTGTTGTTATAGGAAAGGTGCTGCGTTCCCATTACTGCCCTACAAAATAAGTATCTTTACTCAGCTACTAAACTGTTCTGAGGATAGGGAGAAGAGAAAGGGTGGTCATTATTTTGCTGGGGCTTATCCATTATGCTTATCACCAATCTTGTTGAGATTAGATGTCCTCCCTCCCTTCCTTCCTTCCTCCTTTCCTTTCCTCGTTCCTTTCCTTTCCCCTTTCCTTTCCCCTTTCCCTTCTCTTTTCCCTTCCCCTTTCCCTTCCCCTTTCCTTTCCCCTTTCCTTTCTTCACTCTTTTCTTTCTTTTCTTTCTTCTTTCTTCTCTGAGGTCATTGTTAGGGTTAGGTCAGCCAGACCCAAGAACAGAATCCATTCTGCCAAAGCCACGTGAACATGGACTTAAACCTCTTCTCTAATTAAATATCAATCATTTCAGGAATGCTTCCTTGGTGAGACATCCCTTCTGGTGGTAATGAATCCTAAAGCTCAAAGACGACAGGAGTAACTAGTGAACCAGTATGGTCCTATTAAAGGGAAAGTAAAAAATAAAATTATTTAGCCAAAATTTGAGATTCAACTTTGCAATCGATCATTTAAATAATTTCCTTTTCTGAGGAAACTTAAGAAAGTTTCATGTAATAAAAATAGCGCAGATCCCACAATTGCTTTTAACTCAGTAAAAATAAAGAGAAGTTGTTATTACAATGACTTATGTGACTTACTCATGAGCTCCTCAAAGATCTTGCGTATTCATTTGTTTATTAAAATGCTGAAGAGTTAAGCTTTTTATTGTTTTATAGAAAATCCTCTTTGAGATGGAGATAAAAAGTTGTGTTAGTTATTTTAATCGTTTAAGTTGTGCTATGATATTTGACTCTGAATTTGTTATGGCACAAATGATTTTAATAGTATCGTCAATTACATCACTGATTATAACCATCTTAACTGATCTTACATCTTTAAGTTTTTTCCACATATTTAAATGCATTTGTAAACCATATATTTCAGTTGTTGAAAAAAGTTAGGTAGGCTGCTATTTCATCACTGAGTTATGATTTCGTCATCTCTGGTGTGCCCACCGACATTTGGGCTCAGTGCTGCACATGCTTCGGGTGCACATGGCATGCTTCGAATGTCTAATGCAGGTGGTGGGGAGGAAAAAATGCTACAGGTACTTCTGCAGCATTTCTTAGAGACCAAATCAGATTTGCTTACTAAAAAGGAACTAGGCGGAGGCTTGTGTTGCTAAAGGGCATCGGGGAACTCAGATTATGTAATTAAAGTGTTGATGCTGATCAAATTAACCAGAGCACCAAGTGATCTATCATAGGGATGAAAAGTCATATTTTTATAAAGGCTTGTCAAATTGGATGATGCATAATGGGTTTTATCTGAAGTAGTGTGTTGGATGTAAAATGTCAAAGTCGGTTATATGTTATTTTGTATGTAAATATAATATCCTTCTGGAAATTCTAGCAGCAACTACAAGCTCTGATTTGTCTAAAAAATAATATGTATCAGTTGATTTGTTATAGAATTGTAAAAAGATAAGTAGAACAAATGCAAAGATCTTACCCAGTTCACTTACTGTTCTCATGCGGGTAAACTTATAGCCATAGCATTTACTAGATTGTTTCTAAAGTTATTTTAACAGAAATTTCCCCCATTATAAAAAGAGTCAAGGTAGGAGTACTTGGCTGGCTCAGTTGGTGGTGCATGGGCCTCTTGATCTTGGGGTTATGAGTTCAGGCCCCATGTTGGTGATGGAGCTTACTTAAAAAAAAAAAAATCAACTTAAAATTTTGGAAAATACAAACTTATTTTCTGTCACTAAAGATTTGCCTATACTGGAAGTTTCTCTTTATATCTTTAATTGGCCTCATATAATTATTTTGAAATGTCTACATTGTACTCTATGGTTTTAATGCTTCAATATTTAAGCAATCAGTGATTATTAAATATTTCAGTTATATGCAGATTTTCACATTGGGACTGCTATAAGTTGATTAACATCCTAATGTATTTCTGTTCATGTCTGAAACATAAATTTTAAGAAATTAAATTATTTGATTGAAGTGTAGGCACATTTTGAAAGCTGTTGTGGCGTGTTGCCGAAACAAATTTGAAAGGTGTTTCTGATTTGAGCCTTTACCAAAAACTGGAATTAGAGATTTAGAAAAATAGTATCTTGATTGAAAGGTGCCTCTAACTCTTTGAATGAGAGAGATTCTAAATTTTTCTTTCCCACATTTATTGGATATTTGTATTTTTCTTAGGATAGACTGCCTTTAACATATTTTCCTTGGGAGTAGATCTGGTGGCCAGAATAAAGAAGGAGAACTGCTGTGTAACTGGTCAGACCATTTCTTTTCCTTTAAAAATATATACATGTATCATCATAAGAACACTTCCCACGAGTTGACCATCTTAAGAAATTTTTAAGTGTGCAACCATAAACTCTGAGGAAGTAAGGCTGGACTGTCAGTTTGAAAATATATCAGTGTTATTAATATAGTGAGACCGGACCGGTTCAAATGATATAGTGCTAATGTCCGATTCTTTTTTGCTCTGTGAATTTATACTCAGGAAACACAAACTGACCAATTTAAAATTCCTATCCTCTCTCAGTGTTTCCTTTCTGCTTTCTTTTGCTCTATCTTCCTCTGCTTTAAAAGCATATTTTATGGGTAATGCTACATAAGTCGGTTTGCCTCTGTAATTACCCACTTTTTCTAACTCTAGAAGATTTGAGGATGCAATCTTACCTCTGTCATTTGCAATTCATGGATTCTGAGGAAATTACTTAACCTTTCTGATCCTTTTCTCCTAATCAATAAAATGGATTGGAAACAGCTTGTCTTTTAAGGTGGTAATGGAGATTAACTGAGGCATTTGAGTTCAATTATTAAAAATTAGGTGATTACATGTGCCTCACCTGTTGCTAGGGTATTACAATATTAAGATGAAGAAGGTAGGAACTCAGTGCTCAAGAAATTTCGAGACCAATAAAAGATAGGAAATTAAGAATCTGAGGGTTTGAAAAAGCCAGGGTCTGGGAAGGCGTTATAATTTGCAGGGTCATGGAGTACAAGGGCCAAGAAAGAATTAAGATTTCTTGATATGTCATATGGTGCAACTTAGTAAGTTTATTTAAGCACCGTGGAGACAGGACCCATGGGCAAAAAGAGCTGTACTTTTGCTGTATGAAGCTGGTGATTATATGCTTAGTGCTCAAGGGGGAGGGGACATGCAGAGAGTATTAGATCATAAATGCTTTCTTTGAATTTCTTCTTGTAAAACTACTCTTGCAAGATTTCTCTAGTGCTTCTTGTTCAGTTCGATATTACCTATCAGTGAGGTACACAGGCAGTCCTGAGACATTAACAATGTAGCAACCAACACATATTTGATCCTTATCTGAGCCATGCAGGCTATCGATCAGCCTTCTGGGCTAAAGGTGAACATGTTTCTGCTTCTAGCCCTTCATCAGTATCAATTTCATTATGTCTGCTAATAATATAATGGGAAAAAAAATCCATTGTCATCCTTTTTGAATGTTTGTTTCACTCTTAGGTTAATGGAAGGCCTTAATTCTCTTGACCTAGTGTGAGAAGGCCAAGGTCCTGGAATTGTCCGTGCTGTTTGTAAAACAAAACCAAAAAGAAAAAAAAAGAGTTTAAGGATTATCGATTCTGTATTTGTAAAACGTCACTAGCGTGGAAAATGAGAACCAGAGATGTGAGATTTCCTTAGGGTTTTGGTGACATCAACAGGGCTAGATCCAAATTCCCAGTTGTTTTATGTACTATTACACTTTTCCACACGTAAGCCAAAGTCATTGATTTTTTTTTTTTTTCTCAGAAACACTATTAAGAAAGTGAGATCACAAGCTTTTCGGTAAGTGATACAATTTAAAAAAATTACAGAGAAAGAGCTCGCCTCTGGAATGGGGCTGGTTTTAGCATCTATTTAGTTTTGAATACAAAGGAGTCAGTTCTAGCCACTCTGAAGTATCGGTTCAAATGGAAGGCTATAATCAGAAATAATTTGAGTTCCATGAATTAAAGATAACTTGAGAGTAAGTGGTAGTTCTATGTGGAAGAAAAAATTCTAAGAAAAAAATGTGTATAAAAATCTCTTTATAAATGCTATGATTTTAACCAAATGTAATCATAATAATATAAAAATGATGGAGGGATATAGGTCACATTATGAATTATGTTTGAGTTGTGACTATTCCAGCTATTATACCTGATGATTTAGCTAAAGATGAAAACTATATTCAGACAATAAACCGACACACATGAGCACACACTTAACTTGATGTTTCAGAATCCTGGTATTTCTTTTTTTTTTTTTTTTTTTTTTTTTAAAGATTTTATTTATTCGACACAGAGAAACACAGCGAGAGAGGGAACACAAGCAGAGGGAATGGTAGTGGGAGAAGCAGGCTTCCCACAGAGCAGGGAGCCCAATGCGGGGCTCGATCCCAGGACTCCGGGATCATGACCTGAGCCGAAGGCAGCCGCCTAACGACTGAGCCACCCAGGTGCCCCAGAATCCTGGTATTTCTACATAAGGAAAATGAACTAGTTCTTAATTGATTGAGACAAGTAATTCTGATAATCTTAAGACTGTAGCATTGAGAAGATACATGACAGTTGAGTTAAAATAGTAAAAAATTCTTAAAGTATAATCCCCATAGTGACGTTTACTTTATAATGGTAGATTCTCGTGATTGTAATTGTAGTTTTATGGGCTTTCAGATCTGTCAAAACTTACTGAACTGTACATCTAAAATGTATGCGTTTTATTTTGTATAAGTTATAACTTAGGTAGGTTTTACATCTTAGTTTCAGCTGAAATTTGATGTGGTATTGGTGTCAGATGCTCTGTTTACCAAATAATTTACTCTTCCTCATTCAGTCTCCTAGTTCCCAGTACTTTGGTTTCTAGAAATACAGCCTTTGGGAAATAAATACAAATAATAAATTCTTCATAAAGGGGACGATGCAATACTCGCAGAATATCGTAGAACACTATATGATGACATTTTGGTGTCTGTGGAAGGCACCTGCTCTCTACAGAGTTCAGCAGCAGTGTTTGGTACAAGGCGCCACCCGGAGAGGGGCCCATATGATGCTGCTCTGGGTTCCTGTCGTCACCTAAAGGGAAACTTCCACAATGTCCAAGGTCCTTGATGTCCTGCGGGTGGAGGAGGATGTCCCCAACTTCTTTGCAGTGGGAATTCACTTGGCTGGCACACAACCTTGACTTCAAATGAAACAATATAGCTACATAGGGAAAATCGATGACACGGACATGATAAATCTAAAGAGAATCTGTGAGGAGCTTCTGCTGGTAGCTCGCACCCTCATTCCCTTGACAAACCTGGCCCATAGCCATGTCTTCCCTCCCCCGCTACTGGCCAGCCAGCTGGAGTTTGCTCTTGCCGCCGGAGTCACTCCTGTCGTAGACCACTTTGCTCCTGGAACCTTCCCTAACCAGATCCAGGCAGCCCTCAGGGAGCCTCAGCTTGTGGTGGTTCCTGATCTCCCGGCGGACCACCAGCCTCGCCCAGAGCTGGCTTCTGTTCCCCTGCTTGCCACAGCAGACTCTTCTGCGCTGTGTAGACACTGCCTTCTAGTGCCACGAGAGCTCACTCTTGTGAGGATCTGATGGGGTGGGTGCTGGCTCAGGAGGTTGTCCCCTGGCGTGGCACCAGGTAAAGGCCAGTGGGTGGTCACGGGCATCTCTCCTTCTACAGAGATCCTGAAGAGACTGAAAAAGGACAGAAGGCTGCTGCTGAAAAGGCTGTGACCAGGAAAAACTTCAGGGTGGATAGATAGTTCCTGCTCCCAAATTTGCTTCTGCTCAACCTGAGGTCACAGACTGGTGTGAAGGGGGGCAGGTGTCCCCTGTGCTTATTCAGTTGTTCTCTCTGAAGATGGGCACACCCAGCCCACCGCAAAGGACTGGTTGACAGCACCCACTGCTCAGGCCGCTGAATGGGTAAGAGCAACCATCGCATGGTTTTACACTCTTCTTCCATGGACTCTCGAGCGGGAAATGGAAACCAAATTGGTGAAGGTAAACAGTCAAAAAAAAAAAAGAGAGAGAAAGAAAGAATGCCCACGTAGAAGATAGCCCTGGACTCTTGCTGTACTCTCACTTCTGAACAGAACTACAAGTTCTGTTTTAAACAACTCATTTTTTTAAACAACTCATTTTTATATTACTTTAAAATGGGAGATGATGACAGAAGCAGACCTCTAGTACTCAAATGTGCCCCTTTACACTAAGAATTGGAGTTTTAATCCCAGTTACAAAAACGGGAACCAGAACTTCTTAGAGAAGATGTGATTATATTCTGGGACAGAGATAATTCAGAATGGGCATAAAGCTTTCTGTTATTATCAAAGAGCAAGAAGGCTTTTTTAAAATATAGGGACTATTACAAAATGGATAAATAATCCAGCTGAAGGAGACTGTCGCTAAGAGATGAAAATGTAAGCTTGAAATTGTAAGTAATGGAAATAATTCGAGTTTGGAAATGGCCACGAGTTCAAAATGAAACTCAAAGAAAAAGTGCAAATAAAAGGTGCAGTGAGGTAGTTGTGATAGGAAAAAAAGAGTAGCTTTGAAAGTAGACGACTGGTCTTCTCGTTATTGATTTTAATTAGTAGAACAGAATGCAAAGGTACATGTTTTCTACATACACATATATCTTTGTTTCAGTGTCTGAGTATATGTAGAGGGTTATGACTGATAAGCAAGATGGCAACACATGCCTAAAGAAGGAAGCGACTACAAACACTTTGACCTTATTTCTTTCCTGCATGTGGAGGTTATATATGTATGTATCTTATAATGTATATGACAGAGTGAAGAGAACTAATTTTGAGTAAACCAGATATTTTCTGTAGAGATAATAATTCTTCTGACAATTCTACCAGACAAGACATTAGCAGATGTGTAATTACCAAATAATTCCAGTGTATGATAATGATGTAGAAATATTGTCCACTAGTAGATCAACTCTGGTGATCCTATGAATTAACTGATTAATATCACCCTTTTGGAGAACTTAGGCAACTGTTCCAAAGGGAAGAATTACCAGGTTAGGTTTGAACCTTCATTTGCTAGAAGATAAAATGGCTAGACAGTAATGATTTTGAGTTATAGCTAGAGCCAACAGAAATAATTAATTATAATAAAAGTCTTGTATAGGTAATTGAACAAGGATAGTGGTACTGGCCACTTGAAAAGTAAATAACACATCTTTCCTGGAAATATTGTGAAAAGACTGTACTAGTCCCATGATGCAGCAAATCAAATAATCTGAGTTAGGCGAAGAATCACTTGGTCCTTAAGCCAGAACCTGCAAGGACATTTAAATCTGAGTGAGGTAGGGCTCTTCCTCTTTTTATTTTAATTAATTAATTAATTAATTAATTAATTAATTTTTAAAGATTTTTTTCCCCCAAATATTTTTATTTTTTCAGTGCTACAAGATTAATTGTTCATTAATTGTTCATGCACCATACCCAGGGCTCCATGCAATATGTGCCCTCCTCAATACCTACCACCAGGCTTGCCCAACCCCCCACCCCCTACCCTTCAAACCCTCAGTTTGTTGCTCAGAGTCCAGTCTCTCGTGGTTCATCACCCCCTCCGATTTTCCCCCATTCACCCTTCCTTTCCTTCTCACAATGTCCTCCATGTTTTTCCTTATGCTCCACACGTAAGTAAGACTATAAGATAATTGTCTCTCTCTGCTTGACTTATTTTACTCCACATAATCTCTTCCAGTCCTGTCCATGTTGATACAAAAGTTGGATATTCATCCTTTCTGATGGAGGCATAATATTCCATTGTATATATGGACCATATCTTCTTTATCCATTCATCTGTTGAAGGGCATGTTGGTTCTTTCCATGGTTTGGCAATTGTGGCCATTGCTGCTATGAACATTGGGGTACACGTGGCCCTTCTTTGTACTGCATCTGCTTCTTTGGGGTAAATACCCAGTAGTGCAATTGCAGGGTCATAGGGTAGCTCTATTTTTTAATTTCTTGAGAAATCTACACCCTGTTTTCCAAAGTGGCTGCACCAACCTGGATTCCCAACAGTGGAAGAGGGTTCCCCTTTCTCCACATCCTCTCCAAGATTTGTTGTTTACTGTCCTGTTGATTTGGGCCATTCTAACTGGTGTAAGGTGGTATCTCAGTGTGGTTTTGATTTGAATCTCCCTGATGGCTAAAGATGATGAACATTTTTTCATGTGTCTGTTAGCCATTTGTATGTGTTCTTTGGAGAAGTGTCTCTTCATGGCTTCTGCCCATTTTTTTGACGTGATTATCGGTTTTGTGAGTGTTGAGTTTGAGGAGTTCTTTATAGATCTTAGATATCAGACCTTTGTCTGTAGTGTCATTTGCGAATATCTTCTGCCATTTTGTGGGTTGCCTGTTTGTTTTGTTGAGTATTTCCTTAGCTGTGCAGAAGCTTTTTGTCTTGATGAAGTCCCAAAAGTTCATTTTCACTTTTATTTCCTTTGCCTCTGGAGACATGTCCTGAAAGAAACTGTTGTGGTTGATGTCAAAGAGGTTACTGCCTATGTTCTCCTCTAGGGTTTTTAAAAGAAGATACTATTGTTTTAGAAAGTTTCCACAAAAATTTTTCATTAAAATGCTAACACTCAAGACAGTATAAGACTAAGAGTAATAATATAATAACAATAGGAGTGGATGAATACATAAATAAAAAATGAATTGCTGATCAACTCCCTGCTGAACATTTGAGGGAGTCCCTCTGAATATTTCTAGGGCTCCTTCTTTGAACAGTTCATGCTTCTTTCCTATGAACACTTAGCAACTTGGAATCTCAGATGCCTCAACTCAAGGAGTCCATCAACCCTGCCTCATTTCCTCTCTGTGTTCATGACCTGGACATTCTCTAAAGAGTGAAGTAGGGCACTTGTAGGGCTGGCTTCATTTGTTTCCTTGTCTTTTAGGAATAAATGGTCTTTATTGGCTGATGTCTACTGGTTTTGAAAACTTTTGATTCCTATATTTTGTCTGTTGTGTTTTTTGCTGTTGCTGCTGCTCTTGCTAGATGGGGGAAGATAAATCCTGCCCCATTGGTCCAGTTCGTCCAGAAGCAGGAGAGCACCTGTCTGCTTAGTATTTTGTGTGAGCAAACGAAAAGTACATATAAATCCTGCATACTGAGATATGATGGTTTTCTTAAGAAAAAGCATTTGTCCACTTGAGAGCTGAACAGTCCCCTTCTTTTCATGAAGCACAATTTTTACTTGAAAGATTGACAGACAAACTATGGTTTTTTTAATACTTGGGCACTGACAAATACTTAAAAATGAAAGAAGCAGTCTTGTCACTTTAAAGGAAATCAACTGATATTTGTTGCCAATGATACAATTCAAGCTCTTAAGAGAAAATTCAAATTTTGGAAAACTTGTGGCAGTTGCAGTGAGTTTGAGAGCTTCCTAATCCTTACAAATTTTTCTGATAAAGATAGTGGTGATATTAACAAATGTGTTTTGACTTGGTTTAATAAAATATATTAATATTTGAAATAAATGCACAACTCAGTGAACCAATATTTTCAAAAGATCAATAGTAGGAAAACCTATAAGAGTAAAAGAACAATCAAAGTGCAAAATAGAGCATTTAATGTAACAGCAAAGGTAACAAAACAGTTAAACAGTGTTCACTGATTTGATTTGAGATAATATATTGCAATGAAGCTTTCACAGACTACCACTTACTGAGTTTTGGTGTAGTATCAAGAAGAATATCCAAAGATTTTGGAAAGTCTATTGAAATACTCCTCTTACTTCCAACCATATACGTATGTGAGTCTGGATTTTCACATACTTTAAACAAAAGAAGGTGTTCCAACACATTGAATTCAGAAGCAAATATGGGAATTTCTCTGTCTTCTATGAAGCCAGGGACTAAAGAGATGTGCAAAAATGTAAAATAACACCACCCTTCTCATTATTTGGAGAGGGGAGATACAGCCTGTTTCCTTATAAAATATATTATTTACTTTAACATATAATGTAATTACTAATGTGAAATGTAATTGCCGTCATTTTTAAATGAGTTGGTGTTTTATTTTCTTCAACTTTAATTTCTTACATGGTAAAAAATTCTTACTTGGCAAATATTAACAAATATAACCAATGTAAAACAAAAGTTCTGTGGAATTCTCAATAAAGAAATTCAGAGACCAGAAAGTTGGAAAATTACTTTCCTAATCATTGTGGTCTTAGGGGTATGGCCAACATTTTCAAGCACTTCCTTATGCCTGGTGTTATCAGACTCTGTTAATATATTCTCAGTCATTGCATTCTCACAATAGAATAATAAAGTAAGTATTATTATAACCTCCTTTTTATAGATATAAAAAATGAGGCACCATTTCTAAGCCACACAGCTATTAAGTGGAAAAAGTCAGATTTTGGACATGGACAGTATGGCTGTATATGCTGCATTCTGAAACCCCATCCTAGATTTTGGTGCTATGTTGGGTCTAAATCTTACAGGGGTTTCAATAGTCAAAAAAAAAAATTCTCTTAGAATTATTTTAAATCAAGTACCTATGGTGTTTTGTGAAGTTTAGAGCCAATTTTTGAATATTGGAGATAATGTGTCCAATTCACAAGCTTGTATTTTTCTTCAGGGCATACATACCGAGGAATATTGATAGTTTAATGTTTAAGGAACATTGTTAGTGTAGTTTGAAGACTAATATGTTGACTATCGAAGTGGAGGGAGAGGTGAGTGTTCTTCTCCAAATGCAAAAGCTGAAATGCTGAGGATGAGCACCATCTGGATACCAGACGTAATTGTAGAAATGATGGCAGATCACATGAGAGCTTCGAGCTGTACTTGAATTGAGCAGACACCAACCCTGTGATTTGTACATCTTTTTTATTTAAGGATAATGATAGCACTTGACTGTGACAGGAGGACTTACTAAAGACTCACAGACACCTGGGGTAACAACTGCATGCAAGGGCCATTCTATTCGTCTTCTAACCCTGTGAATCAGTTAAGATTTCTACAACTGGGTATCTCTTGATTTAGACTCACTCGTAAAACAGATACAGAAAATCAAATTAACAACATTTCCAATAAAGTACAAAAGGATTTTTTTATTCTTAAGGGATTCATGAGCAAGTATTTTGAAGTGAAATATTGTCAAAAACTTAGCTTTAAATGGTAGAGCAGGTCAAACAAGCAACAAAACACCAAACCACCCTCGTGAGTATGTGTGCATGTGTGTGTGTCGAAAAATAGAAATATAGTAAAAATGGCCAAATGTTACCTTTGATGAATCTAGATACAGAGTGTATGGATATACCCATACTTAGGGTACTATCATTTCAATATACTTTTCAATATGCTTTTCTGACTGCATCAAGTTTTTCAAAATAAAGTTTGCAGACAATAAAAAAGGACCATGGGAAAATTAGGATTAAAAACAGTAGCCAATGTAGATTTTGAATTCTACTTGCTTGTGTCAGCAATTTTCAGTTTCTTAAATGTACAAGGCTAGACTGAGATACGTGGGAACTCCATGTCACAGTGATTTTTAATATTAATTTTATGTTTCTTTGGAAGGGCATTGAAAGTTATTTTCCCTAAACAAAAAGTTTATATTTTACTTGTCAAGCTTGAAATAGGTATTTGTTACCAATACTATTAAGTAGGTTAATAGACTTAAGTGTCTCTTGTTTTACATTTTTCAGCCACTCCTAACTTAGACAATATGATGTAGCAGTTAAGAGCGAGGTTTCAAATTTCCTTGGTTCTGATGTTGTAGATCCTTTGGCAAGTCATTTACACTCTACGTGCCTATTTCCTAATCTATAAAACTGAAATGGTAACAGAAGCTAGCTTTTAAGAAACTTGTGAGAACTCCTTGAATTGACACACGGAAAATTCTTAGATGCCTATTGGCAGCAGGGTAAACCTTCAGTACATATTAGCTATTTTTATTATAGCAACCAAATAGTGTTAGGCAATCAGTAATATAACTTACATAGAACTAAAAGTCTTAGAACCAGACCTTACATATTTTGAGTTCAGTATTTCTGTTGAATATAACTAGGTCTTACACCATTTCAGTTCAAGGGTGCAGTTAACTGTGTCTTCCCTTTTCAATATCTGATGGTTGAGTGATTTTAAAGTTGTTGCAATTGTAACTTTCAACGTTCTTGTTAGCCTTAAAAGAAAAGCTGGGGCGCCTGGGTGGCTCAGTCGGTTAAGTGGCTGCCCTTGGCTCAGGTCATGATCCCAGGGTCCTGGGATTGAGTCTTGCATTGGGCACCCTGCTGAGCAGGGATCCTGCTTCTCCCTCTCCCTCTGTCCTTCCTCTCCACTCGTGTTCTCTTTCATTTGCTCTGCTCTCTATCTGTGTCTCTGATCTCTCTCAAATAAATAAAAAACCTAAAAAGTTGAACAGATAGATGAAACTAAGCTTGGCTTATCTCCACTTTATTTTTGGCAGAACTGTGTCCATTTTGTTTGCCTGTTATTTAAGGACTTTAGAAAACCTTGAGTTCCTGGCAACTGACCAACTTTTTGATCAATTTTAGTAAGAAGATCCTCCTCTATATTTGGCACCCTGAAAGACTGCTGTGCTGTCCCACACCTTAATATCAGGTACTGTGCTAAGTGCTTTGCTTATATTTTCATATGTAATCTATATAGTAAACCTGTGAAGCTGGTTATATTATGCCTGGTTCACTTAACAGGAAAACTGTCGTTCTCAGTGTTGAGTGATACGTTCAAAGTTGTGTAGCTAGTAAGTGGCAAATCAGAGTTTTGAACCATTTTATCCTTGAATGAGCGGCTGATGATATCACTTCCTGAAAGCTATGAGCATCTCTACCTTTCTTAGCCTTAAGGAAAAAAATATTGAAATAATTAGTTCCATCAATAAGCCTGTCCACAATGCTAGATCCAAAGCAGTTGGGGCATCTTGGATGGTTCTGCAACAGCTGAGAAGAGAGTATGGGGAAAAAACGCAGTCTTCGGAGTATTATAAAGTGGGATTGAATCTTTTACCTGCCACTTGAGCAGCTTAATCTGGGTTAGACTCTTCAACCCTTGCACGCCTCATTTCTTCATCTGAAAGTAGAAATCAATATAATAATCTCCAATTTATAGGATAGTCAGGAGGACTGAATTAAGCAATATATACATAGCATATAGCATATAATGAATGTTCAGCATTGGTCATCTTATCCCTTATAGTGAGACTCTTTAGTTTGGCTACTTGGGTCATAGCTGTTACTTCATTAAAAGAGATTTCCCAAAGAAGCCATTTGTCCTCAAGATTTCTGGAAGTACTCATTCCTTCATGTGTTGGCTCCTCCGTGGTGAATACCAAAGCATTTTAGATGATTCTAGAGGGAACTATAATATGAATTGATATCCACCTAGGAGATGCACTTAAGCGAAAAATATTTCTACAGGCAGGTCTTAAGTTCAGTCACAGAAGCAGCATCCATGCAGTCTTCTGCAGACCCCGGGTGTTTCTCAGCTCCCTTCATGGCAAAGCTAGACTCTGGTCCCAACCCTGCAATCAGTTGTTCATACAAAGCGTTTTCTACCTCTGATCATTGGCTTCCCATTGCTGGGTCCTCTGCTGAGTATTCCCCATCTGGGTAGATATTTTCTAAATGGAACTTTTCATGGAAGAGTAATAATATGCAGGTTTATTTATGCAACATTTATAAAATCGTAATGCTTTGTATTGTATTCCTTTTCAGAGCAGCACCAGATAACCTTACTAGTTTTGAAAATGTTAATCCTTTTTAGACATGCTCCTTAAAAAGGGGAGAGTTACTAATCATGTGTTGAAACTGATCAGATTCAGTAACCAGGATTCCTAAAATACTTAACTCAGTTCTGTTTGATGGACATTAACTCATTTTCCATCAGATTAAATATCTTCCTAGGGATAGTTTTAAATTGAAATGGGACTGAACCGAATAAATTAACTGAGAAGTCACTTGATTGGACAGAGCAAAAACCAAGAATTTGGATTGTTACAATTTGTGTTTGGGGAGGTAGACGGGAATGGTTTGTGGTATGATGAAAAGCTTTCTTAGTGAATTAGAAAACAGCTCAGAGAAGACATGGATCTATAAACAAAATTTATTGACTGAAATAAAATGCCTTGAAATTAAGATTCATGAATCCCAAATATGGAAGGATTATGCCTCAAACTACATAAACAAAATAGTCACTGACTGCTAGGGAATAGAATATTTAATAGTGAAAGATTATGTCGTCTTAGTTAAAAAAAATCAGAGGATAAAACTGGAGATATCACAATACACTTGTCTATTACATATTTTCTTTAATGCACACTTAGATGTAAAATAATCATCAATATTCATTGTGAAGTAAAGCATTTGACCGTACTGAAAGAAAGATCTGGTCTTTGCCATAGCCTTCTGGAAGGTAATCTATTTCATACCTGATGGTAGTGTCTTTGTTTAGGGTACAGGGATGACTACACTGGATCTTAAGATGGGGTCAACCACACTCAGTAGCTTAGGATGGGGACTTGTTCCACCAGGAAGACCAACAGTGTGATGTAGCATGGGGTTTTGAGTCAAGTGGTGTAAGTTGACCTAAAGACAGAGATCAACCATGTTGGTAATCAATCAATCAGTCAATCATGACTACATAATAAAGCCTCAAGAGAAACTCTGGAAACAGAAACATGGATGAATTTTCTGTTTTGGCAATACTCTGGGCAAATTGTGCCCATCATGCCATGAGTGGACTATGGAAGCTTCATGTTTGGAATCCTAGACCCTGCCCCATGCATCTCTTGTTTGGGCTTATTTTGCTTTGTATTCTTTCCCTATAATAAACAGTAACTACAAGTATAACAGCTTTCAGGAAGTTTTGTGAGTCATTCTAGAAGTGGAATGTGGTTTTGGGAACCCCCTTGAATTTCCAGTTGGTGTTAGAAATTAGGGTGTCACTGAGGACCATTTTCTTGAAAGTCAAACAGTTTGGCTAACTCTGGGCATTTTTGTTTTTTTAAAGATTTCATTTATTTATTTGAAAGAGAGAGAGAGATCACAAGTAGGCAGAGAGGCAGGCAGAGAGAGAGGGGGAGACAGGCTCTCTGCTGAGCAGAGAGCCAGACACAGGGCTGGATCCCAGGACCCTGAAATCATGACCTTAGCGGAAGGCAGAGGCTTTAACCTGTGGAGCTACCCAGGCGCCTCGAACTCTGGGTACTTTTAGTAAACATTATAAGCATTTTTAAATCATGAATTGCCTTCTGAATTTTCTCAGCCTAATTATAGTTAGTAAGAGTTTGGGGTGTCTCCTATTTCTCAGGAAAAGATAATCAAAATTCAAGTAATATTGTCCTTATTGATTACTTATGATACATATCTAGCTGAAATATTATTTTATTACTCCAGATATCTCATTGATAGGAATATGTCATAGTTTTAGTCCTGCTCTGCATTCTGATTAGACTATACAATAGCAATGACTCACTTTTTCAGTAAGTGGCGAAATATAAATATTTTGGTAGAATAGTCGTATCCTATTCCAAATCCATCTCAATTTTTTTTTATTTTTTACCATTTTTGGAAATTTTGTTCTATCTGAATTTCCCTGAGCTTGCCTTAATGACCCGAGGATAGCAAGACCGATTATTTTGTTGTGTCCTCATCAATTGTACAAATGAATTGAACCAGCCAAGTAAGTTGGTTCCATCTGATTAGCTCCCACTCATTCCACTGCAGCTGTTGTCATTCGTGGGGAAGGGAGCTCACAGAAACCAGTTCTCTTGTGAAATGGAATACTGCCAACTCTGTTGGGGGAACATAAATTCTATGACAGTTATATCTCCAGTCCATTATTAATAAAACCTTGTGCTGTGGGCCTCAGCCTACAGCAGATATTTATGAACAGCTCACAAAATGAAGAGTAGAAATTGAAATACTAGGCCTTTAATTATAACTGCACAAATGGTAGGGATAGAGCCACAGAATTGTTAAAAATCAATTAAGAAAGGTTGCCACCTCATCTCCCTGCACATAATCTGTTTAATTAGGTAGTCTGTTTCTGAAATCAAATGTTTCTGGAAACTGAGACTTTCTAAAAACAGCATGGCATTTTACTTAGAAAGTACAAAGATTCCTTGGGCCCCGTTATTTAGAAGACTGTACATAAGAAATAATTGCACTGTGTTGTACTGATTATCTAATCTCTAACCCAAGCTTGTTGTGGGAACTTATCAGGTACCCTTTTAAAATGAAATAAAATTTTTGCAAATTATTTCTACTCCTGAGCACTTTATAATTTTTATTTTACATGCTCTGTAACATCTAAAGGCTTCTGTGTTGTAGAAAAAAGACTATTCGTTAAAATGTGCCCATACTCCTATAATCTTAAATAATAAGAATAAATTAGGGTGTTGAGTCTGCTTTCTATGAAATAAGTAATCTAGCACATGCTATAAAGTTTGCTGTGATTCTTCAGTGGGAGGCTGTTCGAATAGACATTAGAGAAGGTTCTGAAACAGAAAGAATCTTTTGGAAAGTAGTAAGAAACCCTTTATATCATTGATGTTAGTGACACTGTATGGTTCCACCAGCCCCTTAGTTGACATGGAATTCTGGCACCTAATCCTTATTATCTTATTTATCCCTCACATACTTATGAGAAGTTCATTAATATTCTTATTTTACAGATGAAAAAATTGGACCTCACGTGATTTTAATAATTTAACCCAGCAGGTCTATGGGGCATCAAAATGGAAAATCCAGTGAGTGCTAGAGAATGGTTTTTCTGGAACACCAACTATAACTCATGTGAGTGAGGAGAATAAATAGGGAAATGAATGAACAAATGAGGTCAATGTCAAACTCATTATCACATTATGTATCTGAATCACAATACGCAATGATAAAATTCTTCTTTAGCGATTTTAGAAACACTTCTGTATGAAAAGCATCCTACTGATGCCATTTGTTCCTTTCGGTTAAAAAAAGCAAAGAAACTGTTTAACAATAGAGGTTAACATCAGAAGTTAATATCACATTTATTATTGCATCAACTAAAAAACTTAGTTTTTATGAAAACTTTCAAATGTGTGGGAAAATACAGATTGTAAAATGCCTCTTATACACACATTACCTAGATTCAACAAATGCTGATGTTTTGCCACATTGATTTTCTTCATTTTTTCCTCCCAGATAATTTTCAAGTAAATTGCAGATATAACGCATCAAATCTAAGTATTTTTGTACTACCTCCGAAATGAGATCTTTTTTCCTGCCTTGATAGTAGTACTAGGTGCTGTCATTATTACAGCCAACAAATTAACCAAAGGTCCTTAATACCAATTGTATTTTTAAAATTTTGCCGATTAAACAAAAAATACCTTTTAAAGTTCATTTGTTTAAACCAAAGATCGAATTAAGGTAAGAAACTTTTTAGTTCATACATTTCTTTGATCTCTTTAGTCCCTGCACCACCCTCTCCTACCTCCACTCATCTTTTCTTTTTTTTTTTTTTTAACATTAACTTGCTGAAAGCTGGTCCTACTAATTGCGTGTTTAATGGTTTCCTCTGCCTCATGGTGTCATGTGACTCTTCTCCCTTTATTACTTATTGAGAAATGAGAAGTTAGATTTAGCAGCTTGGTTAAAATCAGGTTAAAGGATCTTGGGAAGAATCCCTTATAAGTGATGCCATCTGAATTCACACAAAGTCTCATCATTCCATTCTTCCTTTTGCTGAGCGATCTGTGGATTCAGGTGGTGACAGCTTGGATTCTCCGTGGTAGAGTGTGTTTTCCCTTTCCTGTCTGGATCTTGCTGTGGAAAATGCAACTAGAGGCTATACGTTTTTAACTTTGAGTTTCATGCTAATCTCTGTTAGTCACACTGTATTCATGCTATTTATATTTTCCCTAGCTTGACGACGCATAATTCTGAGATTTATAATAGGAGACTTGTGAGTTAATCCTTGATTGTTTTGGGCCATAGTCTAATTCAGACTTCGAAAACATACAAAACTGCTCATGTGTGTGGTTTGCAAGCAGCAGGTTCCCTCAGTAAAGCACAAGTATCATAGAAACCTTTTTCTGTAGGTTTATTTTTGAAAGAACTTAGTTTCTCCTTTTTTTCCCCCCCCTAATTCCAGAAAGCAGACAGGGCTGGGTTTGCTTCTGGAAAACTTACAAGGGGAGAGATATCCATGCTTTGATGAGGCAAGTGATGGATCATGGAAAAGCATCTAGCAGGGGTTCTTTCCTATTTTATTAGACTCAGATCTGTTTTATGTCAGAGTTGTAATTCTGTGTAAAATTTTATTTAAAATATTGAATGTTAGAGATGGAATAAACACACACAGATCCATAAGTCACAAATAACAATGTGTGCTCACAGAAAAAGTGTCACCTTTTATCGGTGTGGATTTAGTACACGGTGTAGGAGCCAGGGAATCACTTGGATTATATCACCTCCTAAGGAAGAAGCTGGCGATCCTACTCACTGCAGCTCTCTCAAAATGAGGGCACTAGGCAGCCATGGAAGTTTGCTACTATGAGCTCCAGCCAAGGTCCACAAAATGTTTTCATCACTTTTTCAAACGGACTGGCGAATTCAAGTTGCTGGCTTTTGCGCAGGATTTTGCATTTCTCTCTTGGGACTCCTCTTCTTCCTTTTCCTGCCAGGAAATGTCTTCATTATCCTTCAGAACTGGTACGCAAGTCATCTTTTTCTAAAGGTTTCTCTGAGCCGCCTTTTGTCTTAATGTAGAACTTACCAGTTCACAGTTGACCTTGGGCGTAACTATTTTCTTGCTAAATTGAGGGGCCCTCAGGGTCAGAAACTGTGTCTTTTTCATCTCTGTTAGTCAGTTCTTAGAATCTTGTAAGCACTAAATATATGTGTCATGCACGAATTAAAAAAAAAGCTGTAAGCCTCTGCCACATTGGAAAAAGGTGAGGAAGAGAAAAGAAGGAAGATGGAGAGAGGTCATCGGTACAGGGGTCTGAGGTCAGATTTAAGCCTCTGGCTTTAATGTCACCGATTTCCGGTGTGGAAAGACCCTGGAAGTCAATAACGCCACTAACCCTGTTACCACATTTTCCATGAAGTTCAACTACTTAATTTCACAATTTTTGACATGAACTTCATAATGCCCATAACTCTTGATGTCTAAGAAATCTCTTACTGTTTTAAATTCTCAAACAAGCAGCCTTTGGGGTGTGATATACTGGAGCAGAGTCCAAGGCATTTGTATTCATAAAACCTCCCGGAGTCTCTAGTAAGTACTGGATATGCTTAATGAGCTGAGCAGAAATAACTCTGCCAAAATTGTATTTATGAAAGAGTCCAAGGACAGACCAGAGAGTCTCCTGCCTTCTGAAAGTTAAAGAGTTCCTACAAAGGAGAGGGACCAAGGGTGAGGGATGTGAACCTCCAAAAGACAAGTGTTGTCTGGTATTTCCCTCAGGGTGTTTAGGGATGTGCTGGTCAGAATCTGTAACTAGGCATTTCTCTAAGCACTCACTTGGGATGCCTTGGCACTTGGCACTATCAGGTATGAACTGGGGGCAGGATGACCAGGAATGGAGCTTAGCTACTCCTAACACTTCTATTCCAAGGCATGAGGAGGCATGAGGAGGAGGAGGAAGGATGGAGATCATTTCTTCCTTGGCTTCACATTCATTTCAGTGGGATGATGAAGAATAAGCAATGGTCTATATGTTTAACTACTACTACTACTACTACTACTACACACACACACACACACGCACACAGAGTTATGTAAGGGGGCCCCTGGATGGCATCGTCAGTTAAGTTTCTGACTCTTGATTTTGGCTCAGGTCATGATCTCAAAGTTGTGAGATCAAGCCCAGGGTAAGACTCTATGCTCAGCGGGGAGCCTGCTTGAGATTCTCTATCTTTGCCTCTCACTCTGCTTCTGAACACTAACTCAATCTCTCTCTCTCAAGTAAATAAATAAATCTTAGAAAAAAATTATGTAAGGACAATAGCCAACAAATATTGCCCCAGAAACTTAGAAGAAAATAGGCAATGACAAAGAAGAAACTCGAAACAATCCTCTGATTTTTGGCAAAGATTCTAACAAAAGTTAACATTTTTAGTTTGACAATGGATCTGGACTACTTGAAGGTGCCTTTAGCCTAAAGTAGTTTATTAAATTTAGCAAAATGACCTATATTTTAGAAAACATAATAAAATGGTATTGATATACATAAGTGAAGTCAAAAGAATGAAGCATAGAAAACTCTTTAGCAAAATTCTGTTCACTTCAATATTATTCAATCAAATTATTGTTAGTATAATATTTTCTTCTCATTTATGTCAGTATCCAACCAAAAACTATTTGTTTGAACCAAAACTGGGTTTACAATTCTGTGTTAAGAAATAACTTCATATTTCATATAAAACTTCAATAAAAGTTTTAAGAAAAAGTATTTGACAGTTAATTTTTAAACTATTACTTTTTTATAGATACTGATTTTCAAGTTTTATTATAAAATTAAATTGGAATTATAAATAGTGAGGGGTTTTTTTTTTTAAAGATTTTATTTATTTATTTGACAGAGAGAGAGAGATCACAAGTAGGCAGAGGGGCAGGCAGAGAGAGAGAGGGGAAAGCAGGCTCCTTGCAGAGCAGAGAGCCCGATGTGGGGCTCGATGTGGGGCTCGATTCCAGGACCCTGAGATCATGACCTGAGCCGAAGGCAAAGGCTTTAACCCACTGAGCCACCCAGGTGCCCCATAGTGAGGGTTTTTAATAAGCTTGGAATAATGCGTGTATAATAACTTGATTAGGGTAAACAGTGCAAAAGGTAATATTCAGTGTTTTCTTCAATAGCTCTTATGTATGTGCTTGACATGGGCCACAGAGATGGTCTAGGTTCATGTTATTTTACAGTGCTTGTATTCTACTAGGTGAGATGAATTTTAATTAAGTAAATTATGAGGAAATGTGATAAATGCAGCAATAGGAAAATGTGCACTAAACATATAATAGTGAAAAGAAGAGAAAGATAAATTCTGCCTAGGAACCTGGTTACATTACAAGGTGGTGACACCCAAACTATTGTTATTATGGTAGTTTTGTATTTTTTTTAAATTTTTTTTAAATTTTTTAAAGATTTTATTTATTTGACAGAGAGAGAGAGATCACAAGTAGGTAGAGAGGCGTGGCAGAGAGAGAGGAAGAAGCAGGCTCCCTGCTGAGCAGAGAGCCCGATGCGGGGCTCGATCCCTGGACCCTGAGATCATGACCTGAGCTGAAGGCAGAGGCTTCAACCCACTGAGCCATCCAGGCACCCCAGTTGTGTATTTTTTGTTTTTACTTTTGATTGCTGCTTTGTTTATTGTTGGCTTATCTTCTAAGTGAATGAAGTTCTTTGAGTTTTCACAGTCAGGAGGAACAGAAAAGGGAGATGGATTCATGTGGACAGGGGTGCAGACATGTGAATCAGTGCATAGTGTTTGGGGAATTATTATTCATTTGTTATAGCAGTCAGGAGTGATTTTGCCCCACTGGCAATGGCTGGAGACATTTTTGGCTCTGAAAAAGGAGTATTGCAGCATCTCGTGGAATGAGATCAGGGATGCTACTAAACATCCTAAAATCCAGACAGAACATCCTTCACATCAAAGAATTACCTGAACCTAAAATGCTAATATTGCTAAGCTTGGGAAGGCCTCAGCGGAAGAGAAATAGAAAAGGAGGGGAGAAGGGGAGGAGGCAGATAGTGTCCACATTATGGAGCATTGGAGCAGCTCTGCATAACAGCCTCAGGAGCAAAGGAATGCATGAGTATCATCAGTGATGAAGGGTTAAAGGAAAGATGAAAGCCCAGAGGTACAATGGCTCCAGTGTAAATCGCATGGTCCCAAATCTAGGGAGGGCATCCACCTAGGTCACAGTGCACGCAGTCTCCCCTGGAGTTACTTGTACAAGGCAGTGACCCCCATGACCAATTGCAGCGAAGAAATCTGTTCACAGCTGTAAAGTGTGAAGACACTAAAGAAATCACAAGCTGAAATGCTATTAAATTAGATATAGGTTTAGATGATGTGTAATGTGAAAAAAAAAACAACCACCAAGATTGCGTCTAATTTAGAGATTATAGGCATGATTACCAGCAAGGATTGGGAAGAGCAGTTAGATAGTTAGAAATTGGGAAATAATCTTGCGACAAGAGAGGTCCAGGATAAGGCCAGAGAAATGTCTGGCTTCAGTGTGGGGGGGGGG
>CM053614.1:63414358-63436696 GCA_028646535.1 Procyon lotor | reverse complement strand
TAGATCATAGCATGGAGAAAATGAGGCATGTGCAAGGGTGCTCATCTAGGAGACTATTGAAGTTCTGCCCTCAATTTACAAACAAAATAGCTGCTCACTGCCACCCATAAAATATTCCTTTATATACATGAAACATGCTATTAAGTTTCCTTTCAATTTTCTTAGGTGCGTATCCTTAGTCGTTTGGCCTTTCCTCATCGGACACATTTCCCAACACTTCAGTGATTTATTTTGCTCTTGGCTCTGTACTCTCTTCAGCTTTGTTGTTTCATATCTCACTTCATTTGCCATGATTCTCATTGACCTAAGTATAGGGATACCTTGGAGAAACTGCGGGTTTAGTTCCAGACTGCCACAATAAAGTGAATCAAATGAATTTGTGTTCTCTCAGTGCATACAAAAATTATATTTACACTATATCCTAGTTTATTAAGTGTGCAATAGCATTGTATCTAAAAAATCCAGTGTATATTCCTTTTTTAAAGAATTCCATATTGCTAGAAAATGCTAACCATTCTCTGAGTTTTTCACTGAGTCGTAATCTTTTTGCTGCTGGAGGGTCTTGCCTCAGTGTTGATGGCTGTGGTCTCATCAGAGTGGACGTTGCTGAATGTTGGGGTAGTTGTGACAGTTTCTTAAAATCATCAATAAAGATAACACTGAACTTTACCACACTGAGTGATTTTTCCTTTCATAAGCAATTTCTCTGTAACATCTGATGCTTTTTGATAACATTTGACTCACAGTACAACTTCTTTCAAAACTGGAGTCATTCCTTTCAAACCCTGCCACTGCTTTATCAACTAAGTTTATGTAAGATTCTAACTCCTTTGTTGTCATTGCAACAATTTTTACAGCATCTACACCAGGAGTAGATTCCATCTCAAGAAACCACTTTCTTTGTTCATCCATGAGAAGGAACTCCTTATGTCTTCAAGTTTTATCATGAGATTGGAGCAATTGAGTCACATCTTCAGGCTCTCCTCATTCTGGTTCTTTCCATTACATCTGCACTTCCTTCCTCCACTTAAGTCTTGATCCCCTCAAAGTCATGCAAGAGAGTTGGAATCAACGTCTTCCGAACTTCTGTTCATCTTAATATTTTGATCTCCTCCCAGGCATCTAGAATGGTCACTCATTTCCACAAGGTTTTCAATTTACTTTACTCAGATCCTTCAGAAAAATCACTAGCTAGCACAGCTACAGCTTTATGAAATGTATTTTTTAAATAACAAGACTAAAAATCAAAAGGACTCCTTGATCCACAGGCTGCAGAATGGACATTGTGTTAGCAGTTGTGAAAGCAGCATTAATCCCATTGTAAATTTCCGTCAGAGCTCTTGGGTGACTAGGTGAATTGTGAATGAACAGTAATATTTTGAAAGGAGTCTTATTTTTGAGCAAAATGTCTCCTCAGTGGGTTTAAAATACTTAGTGAACCATGTATTAAACAGATATGTTTTCATCCAGGTTTTGTTGTATGGAGCACAAACAGAATGGATTTAGCATAATTTTTAAGTGCCCTAAGATGTTCAGAATGGTAACTGAGCACTAGCTTCAATCTAAAGTTACCAGCTATGTTAGCCCCCAACAAGAGAATCAGTCCATCTTTTAAAGCTTTGAAGCCAGGCATTGACTTCTCTCTAGCTTTAAAAGTGATAGATGGCATCTTCTTCCAATATAAGATTGTTTCATTTACACTTAAAATCCATTGTTTAGTGTAGTCAAATTCATTCATTATCCTAGCAAGATTTTCTGGAGAACTTGCTGTAACTTCTGCATCAGCGTTTGCAGCCTCACCTGTACTTTTATGTTACGGAGATGGCTTCTTTCCTTAAACCTCATGAACCAACCTCCGCCAGCTTCAGACTTTTCTTCTGCATGCATCTTCTTCACCACCCTTAGCCTTCATAGAGTTGAAGAGAGTTGGCACCTTGCTCTGGATTGGCTTTAGCTTAAGGGAAAGTTACAGTTGGTTTGATCTACCCAGAACACTAAAATGTTTTCTGTATCAGCAATAATGCTGTTTCACTTTCTTATCATTTGTGTGTTCACTGGAGTCATAATTTGAATTTCTTCAAGTAGTTTTTGTTTGCATTCACAATTGGTTCACTCTTTGGTAAAAGAGACCTAGCTTTCAGGCTGTCTGAGCTTTTGACATGCCTTCTTTACTAAGCTTAATAAATTCTAGCCTTTGATTTGAAATGAGAGATGTGTGATTCTTAGTTGAACAATTACGGATCATTGGAGCATTTTTTTTTAAAGATTTTTATATAGACAGAGCATACATGTGCAGGGAGGGGTCGTGGAGGAGGGAAAGGGACAAGCAGACTCCAAGATGAGTGGTGAGCCTGAAGTGAGCTTGATCTCAGGACCCTGAGATCATCATAATGTGAGCCGAAATCAACAGTAGGAAGCTCAACCTACTGAGATACCCAAGAGCCCCCACTGGAGCATTATTAACTGGCCGAATTTCAATATTATTGTATCTCAAGGAATAGAGAGGACTGAGGAGAGGGAGAGAGATGGGGAAATGGCTGGTTGATGGAGCAGTCAAAACACACACAAGCATTTATCAGTTATGCTCTTATCTGAGCACAGTCATGGTGCCCTGAAGCAATTACAGTAGTAACATGAGTGATCACTGTTACAGCCCCCATAACAGACATAATAATAAAGGGTTGGAAACATTGTGAAAATTACCAAAATGTGACACAGAGACATGAAGTGAGCGAATGCTTTTTGGAAAAATGGCACAGGTAGACATGCTCAACACAGAGTTGCCACAAATCACCAATTTGTGAAAAATACCTTATCTGTAAAGTGTAATAAAACAAAGTATGCCTGACTTCTAATAGAGTTCAGATCAAATTCATCAACAAAAAGGATTGTCTGTTTAAAAAGAACATTTGATACACTGTAATTTTTTTTAGGGAATTCAAGATTAAAAAAATAAGAGTAGACAATCTAACATTTTATATTACTGAACAGGTAACAAGACATGACTAATTAACAAATAGAACAAGAGAAAGTAGTACATTAAAAATTTTATCTTAAAAATGTAAGGTTGCCTTTAGTTTTTATTCAAAGCCATTTCAGCCAAAGTCTCACTTAAATTTATAAAAATATTTTGAAATAATTGGAATTAAGCAACTTTATTTTGTACTTGTGGCATCAAGTTCTCATATTTTTGCCTAATAAAAAAATTGGACATCCTCTTGCTTTCTGTTACAAATATAATAAAAATGCACCAGCAAAATACCTGAGTTTGAACCAAGGCAAATTTTCTTCCCAAGCCCAAGACAGATTAAATTATTAAAAAAAGGAGGAGACTTGCTCTTCAGAGAATAGACTGGATTTACCCTCCTGTCTGAAACACATTTTTTAAAAGAATAGTCCAAGTATTTAAAACAATCACTCGCAAGAAATTTTATGTCTGGCAGTGAAGACAGAGGTCCCTATGAAGTAGGAAACAAATAAGGTTAGTATGTGCCCCTAGAATGCCTCAGTACCGCCTGGAGAAAGTTTCTAGGCATAACCCAAGAAGAGGGGGCCCGAATAGAGTCTGAAAGTTTTTCTGACTTAAGGAGAGAGAGCTGGATGTTCAGGGAACCCAAGGTGGCTAAATTTTATGAGAAAGTACCAGAGAGGAGAGAAATAGACTGCTCTGGGTTTCTACATAGGATCCCTTGTGATTATTTAGTAGAGTTCTGGTTAGTTCATATGTGTGTGGAAACAACCAGAGATGCAAGAAAGAATCACCCAGAATGATTACAAAGAACATTTGGTAATAGTGCTTATTTCCACCAGCCAGATTGGAAAATTCGGTATTTCACAAGAGACATTTTGCCTCAGTTAAAATTTACCCAAGACAAAAGTCTAAGAAGTCTAAAAGCAAGACCCCAACAAATCAAACTATTTCTAAGAAACTCAGCTATGGCACAGAACAAGTATCAAGAATATTTATAGGAATAAAAAGTGTGTTCAGTAAATTAAAATTCACAATGAATGGCATCCAAGCAAAATCTGTAGGGAATATAAAAAAGCAGGAAAATATGAGAAAAATCAATCAATCAAAACTAACCCAGAAATGGCACAGATGATAGAATTAGTAAAATGTTATTTAAAAACTTATTATAACTTTATTCCATATGTTCAAAAAGCTAGAGGAAAAGTTGAGCATGCTAAGTAGAGTCATGAAAGATACAAATTGAACTTCTAGAGATGAAAAACTTCAATGTCTGAGATTAAAGAAAAAGTTGGAATTAACAGCAGATTAGACACTGCAGGAAAGGTTAGTGGACTTGAAAGCAGCAATAAAAAATATCCAGTAGGAAACAAAGAGGGGAAAAAAAGGTGAAAAAATATAAATACAGCATTAATAAATTGTGATACAACTTGAAGTATCCTAATATATGCCTAATTGAAGTTCCCAAAGTTGGGACAGGGGCATAAAAATATTTCAGGAAATAGTAGCTGAATATTTTTTGAGTTTGATGAAAACTGTAGACCCCTCCATATACAAGAACCTCAACAGGCACAAGAAACATGAAGAATATTACACTAAAGCACATTACAGTCCAGCTGCTTAAAACGCACGATAAAAAAGAAAATCTTAAAAGTACCAAAGAAAAAAGACACATGAAAAAGAGGAACAAGGGTAACGTGCACAGCAGATTTCTTTGGAAACAATGCAAGCTAAACCAGAGCAACATCTTTAAAATACCGAAATAATGAAGCCATAACTTAGAATTCTTCACCTGGCAAAAATATCTTTTAAAAACAAAGGTGAAATGAAGACTTTGAGATCTAGAAAAGCTGCAAGAATTCATCACCAGCAAACCCATACTACAAGAATGGAAAAATATTACCAAAGGGAAATCTGCATCTCCACGAAGAAATTAAAAACCCTGGAATGGTAACTAGGGGAAAAAATATAATTTTTTTTTATCATTTATATCTTTTTTTTTTTTAAGATTTTATTTATTTGACAGAGAGAAACACAGCGAGAGAGGGAACACAAGCAGAGGGAATGGTAGCGGGAGAAGCAGGCTTCCTGCCGAGCAAGGAGCCTGATGTGGGGCTCGATCCCAGGACCCTGGGATCATGACCTGAGCCGAAGGCAGACGCTTAACAACTGAGCCACCCAGGCGCCCCTTATCATTTATATCTTATTAGAAATAATTGTTGGGGTACCTGGGTGGCTCAGTTGGTTGAGTGTCTGACTTGGTTTCAGCTCAGGTGGTGTTCTCATGGGTGATGGGAACAACCCCCCATCAGGCTCTACACCTAGCAAGAAGTCTGCTTAAAGATTCTCTCCCTCTGCCTCTTCTTCCACTCTGGCATGTGCCCATGCCCATGTATATACTTGCTCTCTCCCTCTTGCTCGCTCTCTAAAAATAAATAAATAAATCTTAGAAAAAGAAATAATTGTTTAAGACAATTCTAATGATAACATATCATGGAGTTCATTGCATACGCAGAAGTGAAATGTGTGAAAACAATAGTACAAAGTTTTGCAGGGAAAAAATTGGTACGTGCCTATCATGGTGAGGTTCTTACACCATCTGTGAAGTAGTATAATGCCAATTGCTGGTACGCTGTGTAAAATTAAGGATCTGTCCTATAAACCTCACAGTAACCAGTAGAATGACAAAACAAGGAATTGTCACTAGGAAGATAAAATGAAATTAGAAGAGATACCCCATCCAAAAGGGAGAAAAGGAAAAAAGGAACACAGGAAAGTTGGGACAAGTAAAAAAGATATATCAAGATGGTATTTTTAAACTCATTCATATCAATAATCCTATGAAATATTAAGTTAAAAAGATAAAAGGTATGTGATGTCAGGTTGGATAAAAAAGAATTATATGTTTATAGAAAATCCACTTTAAAAGTAAAGGCACAAATAGGTTAAAAGTAAAGGATGAATAAAAAAGTGAAAGGATGGTAATAAATGGGCTATGTTTCATAATAATCAACATGAAGCCCCGTGGGGTGCATGGGCTGTGAGAAAGCCTGGAGCTCCTATAAGCTTTCCTTGTCCAAATCTCGTAACTGGCCGGGATTCCCCATCTCATCACAGTGCATCTTTCAATACTCGCCTAAGGACCGTAGAGAGGCACATAGAGGAAGGAGCTAGACCAGGGTACAGAGGCTACTGCCTCATTTCTGCATAACGTTATGTGCCATTTGGCTTAGAAACTGGATAACGGTGGAGAATACAGGGATTAAAAGTCAGAAAGAAATACTCTATTTTATACTTTATCAGAACACGTTTGACTCTATGAAATGTGAAAGGAAGGACACCGTCAAATGATAGGGAAAAACCTGCCTGAGCTGTTTTCCTTCTCACTCTCAAGTACTGAAAGAAGGACGAGCTACTTTGCGTCTTTTTAAACAGTCAGTGTTCCATTCTTTAGGAATTGGGTTATATTAAAAACATGGAAGAAAGGAGAACACAGCCAGAGAGGCAGCATCCCCAAGTGACCAGTCCTGTGCCAATATTCTTCAGAGTGAGCGCCGTCCAGTATGAAAGTCCTCAGAGACGCAAATGGCTGTAAATAAAGGATCCTCTCTGTTTTCCACTTACAGTGTCTTCAAGTCTAATTAGCATGTGCTGGTGGAGGGAGGGCAGGGAGTTCATTATGGGAAACATTGTGGGAGATAGGAGACCCAAGATGAAAAGAGACATTTGAAAAATTTTAACTTAAGAAAGGAACTCAAAAGTCAAAAGATCAACTCCATGTGTGGCTCTCCTTGCAAAGGCCACAGTGAGGTGTGACACCCCCGAGAGCGTGCATGTGATGTGAGATCTGGGGACCAGGAAAGTGCCGTTTGATCTCTGGCTTTCCACCTAG
The DNA here is from genome assembly GCA_028646535.1 of Procyon lotor. NCBI lineage: Eukaryota > Metazoa > Chordata > Mammalia > Carnivora > Procyonidae > Procyon > Procyon lotor. The sequence continues at coordinate 63,429,836 of CM053614.1, read as the reverse complement.
CACGTATATCCCTGTTGTTATCTAAAATATGTTTCTTACTGTGAGTCATGGTCAAAAGAACTTGAAAGCCACCACACGGAGGAGAGGTCAAGTTCTTGACCTCAGCCATAAAAATAGAATGATGCAAGGTCATTGAAGCCTAGCTGTTTGAATTTAGGCAACTTAAGCTATGTTTGAAAATAAGTATACAATTAACTTGTAGCTGTGTTTTAAAAATTTTAACTTATATCCTGGGTGGGCGGCAAATTCTCAAGGTCTAAAAATTAGAATTCCAATGGATGTACAGTAAAGCTGTTTTCTTCCATTTCTCTCCCCTTGACTTTTAGTTTCCCTTCCTACAAGTGACCAATACGCAGTTTTAGATATATTGTTTCAGAGATATTTTATTCATTTGCTGTGTGTTTCAAGGCAAGCCGAGGGAAATTTTTGCCTCCATTGATGTTCCTGAATGGCTAACTACCTGTATTTGGCTCAGGTAGCCTGCCCTCTAAGTACCCAACACTCACACTGCAATTCTGCCCAACTCATGTTACTTTCCCGCTCCCAGGAGTTATCTTTCCACTCCTAGGGAGATTCAGATTAAACCCGGAAGATTCTTTGCAAAAATAGGGCTCCCTGACCGACCCTCCGCAATGCATACCTGATGTGCACCATGTTTTCATTGGGAAGCACAGGCAGCTTCCAATAGCAACTGCTAACAGTTTTTGCTCTGTTCCATCCCAATTGTAAGCCATTTACATATAATACATCACTTAATTCTCTCACATGCACTAAATAATCCTTGTGAGGCTAGTATGTCATTATTTTGCAGATGAGATGACTGAAATGCTTAAGTGTCTGTGCGCACACCCGAGCTGGCAAATGATGGCTCTTGGATTCAAACCAGGCAGTTGGGCTTCAAGGTTATCCTCTTCATCCTTACACTCTACTTCTTTTTTTTTTTATGTTTTTTTATTTTTTTTTTTAATTTTTATTAACATATACTGTATTATTTGCCCCAGGGTACATGTCTGTGAATCGTCGGACTTACACATTTCACAGCACTTAACAGCACATACCCTCCTCAGTGTCCACAACCCAGCCACCCTATCCCTACCCATCCACACCCCACCCCCCCGCCACCCTTAGTTTGTTTCTTGAGTCTAGGAGTCTCTTATGGTTTGTCTCCCTCCCCATCCCTTCCTGTTTCATTTCTCTCCCCCACCCCCCCAAACTCCCGCCTTGCCTGAGAGGCAAGGCACTCTACTTCTTATCTACACAGATCCAAGTGTTCTCTTTTCTCGCTGGCATAGAAGGGATACAGTTTTTTAGGACTCATGGCTATCACTGAACAGTGGTTCCCTTCTCCTCCAACCCCTTTCTGGGCCATAGGTGTTAGCATAGCCTGCTGCGATGATAAGAGGCTATACCCTGCATCTCTCTATAACTGAATCTCAGGGGAATGAAACACTACATTGAATGTGTGTGTGTATGTTTTACCAATTCACATACTCTGTGAATTAGTGTCTCTTAAAAGACTCTTATGTGGAGAAAAGATAACCTGTTTTACTCTCTGCTAGAATTAGAAACTTAGTCTTTCATCATTCAGACCAACATAGACTAGAATAGGCTAGAATAGTAGCCTCTGAGACTATTTTAGATTCACTAAAACAAGAGAAGGGTGAATAAGGAGAAACACAATTAGAAGCAGAGCCAACAGAGTTGGCAGAAAAGATACATAAAAAAGTTGATTTCGTTATGTGGGGAGGCTTGTGTGATGTCAAGTCTCTACAGAATCTTAAGTTTAATCTGCATCACTCTCCAAGAGTTCTTGGTAAAGTGGATTTATTCTGGGGAATGGAGAAGTGCCAATTTCAAAGAATTGGTGACCGAGAGATATTTGGGTTATGTTAACATTAATTTTCACATTCTATTCAAACATTTACTGTGTTCAACAGAGTCAGTATCTATTTCTAAAACAATTTAAAACATAGGATAAGTGATATGATATCAGATTAAAATGCAACAACCCAAAAGATATAGAAATTTAGCTCTCTCATATGTTTCAGAAACATGTACATGTATTTTTAATAGACTAGTAATATATCAAGAATTTCAAAAATTTCAGTGTAATCTCTGGCCAAGAATTCGACCCATGTAAAGTAATGGTAAGCAGGCAAAGAGCCATAGATGTTAAGATGGTATGATAAATAAATAAAATCTTTTTTTTTGTAAGATTTTATTTATTTATTTGACAGAGAGAGATCACAAGTAGACAGAGTGGCAGGCAGAGAGAGGGGGAGGCAGACTCCCTGCTGAGAAGAGAGCTCAATGCGGGGCTCCATCCCAGGACCCTGAGATCATGACCTGAGCCGAAGGCAGAGGCTTTAACCCACTGAGCCACACAGACGCCCCCTTTATACATTTTCTTAAAAAGATTTTATTTATTTGGCAGACACACAATGAGAGAGGGAACTCAAGCAGGGAAAGTGGGAGAAGGAGAAGCAGGCTCTCCGCTGAGCAGGGAGCCAGATGCTTAGGCCCCTGGGACCATGACCTGAGCAGAAGGCAGATGCTTAACTGAGTGAGCCACCCAGGTGTCCCTGGGGCTTTATACATTTAGAAAATACTGGGAACTAAGCTTAAAATCAGGAAGCTTGATTCCAGAGACTCTGCTCTTAAGTACTGCATTTCTCTACATATAACTAATCTCTTTCTCCTGACCTCTAATTTCTCTAATTCATAAATAGCAAGGATATCTAAATACTCTTTCCTCCTCACATTTGCTGATCTCTGGCCTTTTCTAGGTGGGTATTACCCACTTCTGTTTTCTTCTTAAAAGTTCTTCTTTAAGTGTAAAGCCTCTTCTGGGGGTAGGAGTTAAATTTGATAAACTTTGTATCCTGTCTTGCAAAGGATAGAAAGTAACTTTAAAAAAAGTAAAATTAAGCACTCACATAATTTGAAGTCAAGGAATAGAGATGAGAGTGGGGTTATAATTCCTACTCTGGGATTAAGGCTGACCACTTCCTGTACAGTTGGTAATATTTAAGATGAGATAGAGAGAATAAGACATGCAAATATTTTGCTGAGTATTTTATACTAGATGAAAAGAGAGAATAGTGGAGTCCTAGGATGCCAGGAACACAGTGAAGGACTTTGAGGCCGTTACAGACATGATAGAGAAAACCTTAACAATAAGACCATAACAAATTCTATTTATATTGAAATAAAATGTACAATGTGTCCTCTGGAAGTCTTTAGAAATGTTACAGCATGGAAAAATATAGTGATGTTCCAAAGAAGAATGATTTTGGAAATAACTGTTAGCATCACTCATTTGGTATAACACAATAGCAGTGACAGTGGACTTCACGGTGCCGTTATTTTCCAGATCTGTTTTGTTCTTCTGGTTCTAGGGCGGTAAGGTAGACATTATGTCAGTGGTGCTTCCGGGAAATATAACAGCTTGAGATAGAGATTATTAATGGGGAGACTTATAAATATTTCTGAATGTCTAGGGACCTACATAAATGAACAGTTTTGTGAAATCATTAAATCTTATCACAAAAAGTATATATTTGCTTATATTGGGCCATTTTGTCCAGTGAGCAGATAAACTTTATTGGGTTCATTTTCAGCCAGTACTCTTCTGTCAAGAGGTAGGGGAATGTGGGGATGTTACGTCAGGAGCATGGGTGTGCGTGTGTTTGCGCATGCGTGTATACATGTGCGATGTGTTTCTGTTTTGGTCATATTTAGGAGTGGTGTTTTATCTGTGGATATTGCAAAACGACTGGATGATTTACCAGAATCAATGAATTAAGCACAAAAAAATGGGTCACACCATCTTTTCACCTGTTTTGCAGAAGTTAATATAAGCCATATTTTAAATAAAAGGGCGCAGACTTTCCTCTAACTGGTAATATTATCAGATGTAAATATTGTACTTAGTTGTGTCCACTTTTGTGAGAGGACATGACCTAGCAAAATTTTAGTTGAGGAATAAAAATAAACATACTCTTTCCTTTATTATTCTTTTTAGTTTGAATAACATGTTGGCACATGATTTATAGACATATAAATAATATATTTTCATTTAAATATGATAATTTTGATGTAACAAATTTGTAAAGTTGTTTATAAATCATCAGATCCACTAAGACAAAAATATCTTTATAAGCAGCTATTTGCAACTAAGATCCCAAGGACACATTTACATATGCATCCACATGTGCACATGCAAATATAGTTTTATTTAGATGTAAAATAATATCTAGTAAGTAAACTAATATTACCTAAGACATTTGAATGATCAGGTAAAAATGGGCTTACAGTCAAAAGAATATTTTCTAAAATTCATTGCATTCATTTTTAAATAGTGAACTAAATTTCCTAGTCTACCTCAAAAAAATAATGTTGTAGGGCCAAGTGTGTAAATTTCTCTATTGAAAAAGTCAATAATTTATAAATATGTAGAGCTATAGAAGTAAGATTAATATTTGATAGTTTATATACAAGCTCTCTATAGTGTTTTCTTATGTCTATATTTTTTAAAAAATCTGATTATACTGATTTCCTCAGATACAATTATTTTTTCTACTTTGTATTATTTGGAAAATCAAAATTTATCAGATTTGATCTGACAAAATTCTCTTGCTCGGTGATATTTGGCTTTAGATTATCACAATATAAAATATTCTGGAGGATAATGATATATTTGACAATTTTAACTTTGGACAAATACAAAAATAGGTATAGAATTAAGCTTGCAATGTATACATGTGGCATCCAGCAGATTTAATATTTAAATTTTTTTATTTGCTTAATACTGGAATATACTTTCCACTTCCCATAAAGTACTGCAAGTAATATATTTATTGCTGTATAAAAAGTGAAATAAAATGAATTTTATTCGAATATATTTATGCATACCATGGTGAGTAGCAAAACCATGTTTGGAATTCCTTGGCTTTAAATTTTTTTTATTTTCCATGTTTAGAAATAAATAATCTCCTTAACTGGATAAAAGCAAATTACCCAAAGTTCCTGTGAACTCTTTCTCAGTAGGATTATTGAGTTATGAGAGTCTAACTTTCATATTTATAGACCTGTGTCTGAAATAATTGGATTGCTTTTGGAAAGAATTATGTTAACAAAAGAAAAATGAAAAGGGAGGGAGAAAAGAAACCTGATGCATATAAATAGGAAGACACAAATGAAGAAATATCTGAGTGACTATATTAACTAATAGAAGATGTAAAGGAATCAGAGTATTTAATTTGTATAAAACAATGGACCTTCAGAAAATTTCTGGTCTTTAGTTGACATTTTCCCAAATGCCAGTTTAAAAAATAGCATCAGAATACTGATTATAAAATGTTGTTTTGGGTTACACATATTTGTCCTTCTCATTCCATATTCAAAGTAAGGTATTTATTCCGGACAGAAATAAAAGTTGGTCAGAGTCGATCATAGAGTCACACTAGTCATTCACACTAAATTCTGTCTGGGATGCTGATTGCCTTGGTTTAAAGTATGAGTCTTTATTTACAGCTTCCTTCTTCAAAAAGAAACAAATATTTATTAAAGCTCCAGAGTGTTGCAGACATTGTTTTAAGCGCCAGAGAACACACAGTTGGGGATGCCACCCATCCCTATGGGAATCCCAGTCTACTGAAGGATAAATCCTGTGAATGAAAAACAACAGATTTTAACATGCATAGTTTGCATGGTGAGCCCTATAGACCAGACACTATTAAATGATCTCATTAACTTTAATATTCTCATAGTGTGTGGGGGTGGATACAGAGTCCCCTGAAATTAAGAAAAAAGGTGAGAACAGAAGGCTTCAAAAAAGGGAACAGTGCGCTTGACAGAGGAATTTGCTGGTGAAGATTTGTTGTTGTCATTGTTGTTGTTGTTGTGTGTGTGTGTGTGTGTGTGTGTGTGTGTGTTTACTAAATAAAGTCATTTAAGTCAGATTGCAAAAGAGTGTGGAGCCTGGGACCTGAATAGTGCAGATACCAGTTAATTTCAAATTGTAAAGCATTTAGTATATGATGCTAAGAATATTAGACTTTATCCTTAACAGAGATGGGAAGCCACTACGTATTTTTCTTTGTATGGGTGTTATTGATCTCTCAAGTTTCCTACTGTGTTCCTAAAATCTTTGATATCCATAGTCTCGAGGATATTTTCATTACAATAGCAGTCCTTCTATCTTAACTCTTTACTCATTCTTTACATTTTCAGTATGCTTTGGAATCGTTTTATTCTCAGCAGAATCTGAGTTGGGCAGAGTATGCCTTATCACCATTTCATAAAATGCAGAACAGAAGCAAAGCGTCCCAGTGGCCAACATGATATCCCTTGGATATTTTCTGTAGGAAAGGCTAGAATTAGGGATATAAGAAAAACACTCAGCATGGTGCTTTGGGGGAGAGCCAGCAGTGTTGTGGGGAGGAGAAATGTTAAGGAAAGGCTGTATCCCATCGCTTCCCCTTCTCCTTAGCCAACCTCACTGATACACTTACACCATTGATTCTATAGCAGACTTCTATCTGGCATAATTGGAGAATGGAGTGTTTTACAAAATCAAATATTCTGTTTAATATAACATTTAGATTGAATTATGTGCTTTCAGAGAAGTGGATAAAAAGACATGTAATAAAAAATTATGTGGCCTGTATTTTAAATATTTTTGATCATTCATAATCTTCTTCATGATTACCCAGTCCCTGTGGATCCTCATAAATTTGAAAAAAACAAAACCCTAAAGTCTTCATAGATTCAAGGCTCCGTGTCCAGCATTAGAAATGCAAAGAATGCAAAAAATGAAAGGCCCTTGAGGACCTTATCATTGAGCCAGGGATACAATTGTCCCACTGATTGTAGGGCATATAATTACTCAGGACAAGGCCAATGACCCAAAAATAATGATGGAAAACGCAGAAGATGGGATGTAGACTTAAGCCCAACAAACCTAGAACCCAACATTATGAATGGTAGATATATAGAAACTGGGAGTCATGGAATGTTCTGGTTGACAAATTGCTCCATGGGTCTGAAAATCATTTCTCATACATTTCTTGTTATATTACTTGTATTATTTTTTAAAACTACATAATCACTTTGTAATCTCCATGTGGTGTTGGCTAGGACAAAATAATTTCCCAGTCAGAGAAATTTTGTTTTAGTCTTTATCTGTTTATTTTTGTAAACTGGCCTAACCTCTCCCCTTGTACTCAGCAGGTGCCAACTAAAAGAAGAGACTATGGTGTTCTTTATTCTTGGATATATACACTAGCGTATTTCTTTTATCCCTTCCTCCTTGATACTGCTAATTGTATCATCACTACCCTACACCACTTTCCACTCTGTGGTCACTCCTGTGTCATTCTGAGCATCTCACCCTGGACCGATGCAGTACTCTCACTCATCAGCCTACATCTCATGGCAGTGAAAGTATGACTTCATATGAAAAAATCCTATAGCATCTTACAAGACCCTTCAGCAGCCTGATCTGTACCTCTCCCTCCAGATTCATCTCATCCTACATGTCTCAAAACAAAAGATAAAACACAATATTCCAAAACCTATGGGATGTAGCAAAAGCAGATGTTAGAGTGAAATGTATGCTATAAATGCTTGTATTAAGACCAAAAGTTCAAATAAAAACCTTAACATTACACCACAAGAAACTTAGCTGAAATCCAGTAGAGGAAGGAAATAACAAAGGAAAGTCAGAAATAAATCAAATAGACACCAGAATAAACAATAACATTAACATTGAAAGTAAAGACCAGTTTTGTCACAGGGGCATTTGGCTGCAATGTAAGTGGTATCTCTACCCTGATATCACCATGCTGTAGGAAGACCAAACTAGTCATGTGGAGAAAAAGAGGCCACATGAAGGAATCAGGTCAGCCCCAGATATGTGGGTGAAGCCCTTTTGTGCTTTTTAGCCTATCCCTACAGCCAAGTAAAATGTACCCAAGTATGTAATTCCAGCCAGTGCCACCTGGAATAGAACAACCCCTCAGCTGAACTCACCTAACACCCGAAACCACAGGAAATAACAAATCTTAGTTTTCACTCAAAATTTGGGGTGGTTTGTTGAACATTACTGAATTACTGAATTACTGTATTTAGCTTTACCTTTCCTTTAGAAATCTGCCTTAACTTTATAACTTAGCAAAAAGGTTGTTTTGTTGGTTAAGTTGTTTTCTGATAATGGCTTTAGCTTTGATTACAGCAAGGCATGTTCATTCTGTTTGTAAGAGACTCTTGAGTGTTTCTGTGAGTAGAACATGAGAGAGTGCGCTGTGAGATGAGCATAGCAAAACTGTGCACTTTGCCCAGGGGTAGTATATGCACAGAGCAGACCCTCATGACTTGAATAATGAGCACGGAGGAAATATGAGAAAAGAGCAACTGGTTGAGTAAAGGAATAACATTGACATAATGAAGAATAAATTTACTCTAACTTGAAACATACAACTCTAATAAGTGGTGCAATGCAATAATACCAAAGACAACAACCATAAGAAAATACTATTGTCTTTATATGTGCCTAACAAATTGCCTCTCATTTAATTCTTAGAACAATCATATGAGATAGTTACTATTATTAAATCCACTTTACAGTCAAATGAATTGAAATATAGACAACTTAGGTAACCCTTACCAAGCCACATAGAAGAGGTACAGTCTGACTGAAACTAAGTTTTCAGAGCCCTCACTGTTAACTACTAGTTGTACAATATGTAATTTTTGTTTGTGTAGTTACCTATACTATATATTACATATATAAAATATATACATAATATCCATGAACTTATCTATATACATGTAAGTATATAGTAGACCTTTTTTTTTTTTCTTGGCAGTGTATGCTGCCATTCTAGGGTGTTTTGGAATGTCGAGGTAGTAATTAGCTTTTATAAATGGCATCCCTCTCCTGATAGCCTGACCACATCTACCGTCTCCTCCTTCCATCCCTTATCTGGACAGTATAATTATAGTGAACTTCTCCAGTCCCCCCTCACTGCTCATTGATCAGTCCATGAACCAACTTGGCCATGTGTATCTATCAGTGGAAAGCAAGAATTGATGCTAGGACAGAATAAGGGCATTTTGAGTGCAGTGAAATCTATTATTTGTTCATTGCTACTATGTCAGCTAGTAATTATTATCTCCTTGCTTTCTAAGTAGGGAAAATTCTTTTTATATCTTTTGTCATCATTTTTAGAAGATATGCAGAGAACAGAATAGGAAGGGTTGGAGAAGTAGATCTTAACCATTCAGGCACATACCCATATGCCAAACGCTATTCCATCCATCAGCTCTTTGCCGTTGGCAATTTATTTGACTAACACCATGGCCTACCACTGCTAGCTTCTATTGGCTGACTGCCTTTATTGATATTTTCAGGACCCAAGATCTATTTATTCATGTTTCCCACTAATCTTAGATGCTTTACAGCATATCTAAAGACAGGAAAACATATTGGGTCAAATTTAGAGCTATCTTTGAAGTCAGTGGTTGAATCTGCAAAGCCAAATCTAGATTTCAGCTAGCAAAGTAGCTCTTGAAATACTCGTTTGAAAAAAACTCAAAGCTTCCTTACATGTCAGTTCCTTGTGGGAGAAAAAAAGAAGGAAACCTCATTTTAATGATGTAAGTCTAGGGTATATCAGAAGTACAACACATTTATTCTATTTTTTCAGTGAAGTGAGAAGAATCACTGATGCTTTGCTATATATACATATTTAGTCTGTTTTTCTTAAGTTTAACCCTATAATATACTATAGAAACAAGATGTTTGTAAAAATATATGCTTTCAACTTAGAGAACATCTTGATAATAAAATAATTCTTAATCAGAATTATGGGACAAAAGCATATTAAAGTGCTCAAACTAGCTTATGGATATTTTAGAGGGTTTCACCGTAATTCCTTGGAGAATAGTGCTGGCATCAGCCCAACTGTAAAAAATAACATTAATTTTTGATGTGTTTTCACCTTTCCTTCGGTCTCTTTTATTTCCTACCAGGCAAGCCTATCCTGGGACTCATTCCTCAGTCTTTCAGCTCACAGCAAAAACCCATCACTTTTAAACTGAAGGGTATTTCCTGTAGGCAAAACTAACAAGTGATTAATCAGCTCTCCATTGATCTTTATGGCACTTTTCAACATCCTCCATCTCTGGTGACTTCTTCCTTTGGGTTTTAGAAAACCTCCTCTTTTTCTGAATACCTCTTCTTACCCCATTAGGGAAGGAAAATAAATATTGACAATCATTTGTTTTTCCTTTGTGTAATTATTAGGCAAAACAAATAGCTTATAAACCAAATATATGCTTTACCAAGATTTGTATTTTAAGTTTTAATTGTGGTAATGTGAGGTTTTGGCCTCTCTTAAATATATTTTTGGGTATGCAAAAATGTGTAGTGAAGGGTTTTGGAGATAAAGGACCCTGAAATTGTGTGTTTAATCCAAAGATAGGTCTGAAGATATTACTGACATGGAGAACAGAGGGATGTTGTGGAGAAGGCAAGATCTCTCCATGATTTTTTGAGAAGAAGCACATCACAGGGTCAGCCAAAGCTTGTCTTATTATCCGGGCTTCTCCTGGGTTTGGTGAATGCATCAGGTAGACGTCAACTTCCGATCAATGAAACTAGCCTGGCAATTTTGAGAAGAAATGGTTTAAAAATAAGGAAATACACAACTATAAAGTAGCTGGAAGGGTTGAAGGACTAGGCTTTGGGTTGGTACTGGAGTGATTAGTATAGAGCAGGTTCGCCATGTATTCTGTCAGTTGTCATCATCAGAAAACTAAGAAATTGAAAAATGGTCATGTCTTATTGGACTTAGCTGAGATTCAGAGATCAGGAAAACTGTCCTGCCAGTCTTTTTGAACTATATCAGCTGAAAATATCTGTGTCCAAGCCATTGCCTCCATCTCTAACCTTAATTCAAATCCAGATAAAAATCTTGCAAATGATTGTCAAATTCTAAGTCATTCTCAGAGATGTAGCTGCAAGGGAGAATTGACAATGTAGATTTTAGCCTTTTGTATCCTATGGTACACAAAAGAATTGGACAAGATGCCAAGGGTTAAACTTGATGTTTTGTTCAAAATGCAAGTCATCAAGAACCATTTTTAACTCTCTGATCTAAACAGTTACACATTGCAAAAAAGAAGTGTTATATACATAAGTAAAACATTATTTTTAGACTTTACTTTGTTTATTTTTTTTAACATTTTTTCTGTTTATAACTGTTACTGATGATGGTGACTAGAAATTAATATGTTTGCCATAAGGAAGGATATTAACTGTTAGTAAGTTTTAGTGATGAGATAATGATTTCGTGTCATTTACTTACTTTATTAAATTCTATATTTAGAGCTTTGGGTGCAATGGTAAATGGGATCGACTCCTTAATTTCTCTTTCTTCTGTTTTACTATTGGTATATAGAAATGCAACTGATTTCTGTGTATTAATTTTATATCCTGATACTTGACTGAATTCCTGGATGAGTTCTAGCAGTTTTGGAGTGGAGTCTTTAGGATTTTCTACATAAAGTATCATATCATCTGCAAAGAGTGAGATTTTGACTTCTTCTTTGCCAATTTGGATGCCTTTGATTTCTTTTTGTTGTCTGATTGCTGAGGCTAGGACTTCTAGCACTATGTTGAATAGCAGTGGAGATAGTGGGCATCCCTGCCATGTTCCTGATCTCAGGGGAAATGCTGAGAGCTTTTCCCCATTGAGAATAATATTCGCTGTGGGTTTTTCATAGATGGCCTTGATGATGTTGAGGAATGTACCCTCTATGCCTACGCTGTGAAGAGTTTTGATCAGGAAGGGATGCTGTACTTCGTCAAATGCTTTTTCAGCATCAATTGAGAGTATCATATGGTTCTCGTTCTTTCTTTTATTAATGTATTGAATCACATTGGTTGATTTGCGGATGTTGAACCAACCTTGCATCCCAGGAATAAATCCCACTTGATCGTGATGAATAATCCTTTTAATGGACTGTTGGATCCTATTGACTAGTATTTTGGTGAGAATTTTTACATCTGTGTTCATCAAGGATATTGGTTACAGACCAATATCCTTTTGGATACAGACCAATTCTCCTTTTGGATGGGGTCTTTGTCTGGTTTTGGGATCAAGGTGATGCTGGCCTCATAAAATGAGTTTGGAAGTTTCCCTTCCATTTCTATTTTTTGGAACAATTTCTGAAGAATAGGTATTAATTCTTCTTTAAATGTTTGGTAGAATTCCCCTGGGAAGCCATCTGGCCCTGGGCTTTTGTTTGTTGGGAGATTTTTGATGACTGCTTCAATCTCCTTACTGCTTATGGGTCGGTTCAGGGATTACCTTTAATTCCTCTCTTTACATCACACATCAAATTCTGTCAGCTTAGTATGGCTGCTCTGAGCTCCATAACATGTAACCCACAAGGGTCCCTTCTTGCCCCACTACTCGCACTTCATCTAGTCTGAGTCACGATGATCTCTTGCTGGGACCATCTCCACACAGCCATCAGACTGTGTGTTTGAAAACACAACTGGCCAGAGGCTTGGTTGTCTGAATGCTTACAAATGCACACAAAGGAGTGTTCAGAGCCACTGAAACAAACAAACGAAACACAACAAAAACAAGGAAGATCTCTGTGTGCTCCCGTGAGATGTCTCCAGAATATGTGGTTAAATTGAAATAAAATGTGACCAGTGCATATCTAGTATGGTACTTTTCATTAAAAATGATGGAAGGAAAATGTGTGTATGTGTGAGTGTGTGTGTGTGTGTGTTTAAAACTGGAAAAGGGAATATTGGATTAAAGAGAAAGAAACTAATTTTAAGAAGATGATATGTAGGGGCGCCTGGGTGGGTCAGTCGTTAAGTGTCTGCCTTCGGCTCAGGTCAAGATCCCAGGGTCCTGGGATCAAGCCCCACATCGGGCTCCTTGCTTGGCAGGAAGCCTGCTTCTCCCTCTACCATTCCCTCTGCTTGTGTTCCCTCTCTAGCTGTGTTTCTCGCTGTCAAATAAATAAAATCTTTAAAAAAAAAAAAAGAAGATGATATGTAGGGTCTAGGGGAAGGAGAATGGGATGACAGGGAGAGCTTTTCTTTCAACATGGTTTTGTCCTTTGGATCATGAAACTTAGTGATTTAGTTTAAAAAATCTAAATGGGAAAAAAAAATCTAAATGGGGGACCCTGCCTGGCTCAGTTGGGGGAGTGAGTGACTGCTGATCTTGGGGTCATGAGTTTGAGCCCCGGGTGTGGTGTAGAGATTACTTAAATAAATAAAACTTAAAAATAAAAATCTAAATGGAAGAAAGTTCCTTAAAACTGAGAACAAGCCAATAAATGAACCTTCCTTTATGTTGAGCTGGTAATATAACCATACGGGAAAATGGTTTATGTCCGTGTACAAGAAATAAGGAGACTGAAGAAATAAGTTGAATGCCACCATCAGGAAGTGAGTCAGTCTTTGTATATATGGACCATATCTTCTTTATCCATTCATCTGTTGAAGGGCATCTTGGTACTTTCACAGTTTGGCAATTGTGGCCATTGCTGCTATGAACATTGGGGTACATGTGGCCCTACTTTGTAATGCATCTGCTTCTTTGGGGTAAATACCCAGTAGTGCGATGGAAGGGTCATAGGGTAGCTCTATTTTTAATTTCTTGAGGAATCTCCACACTGTTTTCCAAAGTGGCTCCACCAGCTTGCAATCCCACCAACAGTGGAGAAAGCCCCTTTCTCCACACCCTCTACAACATTTGTTGTTTACCGTCCTGTTGATTTTGGCCATTCTAACTGGTGTCAGGTGGTATTTCAGTGTAGTTTTGATTTGAATCTCCCTGATGGCTAAAGATGATGAACATTTTTTTCATGTGTCTGTTAGCCATTTGTATGTCTTCTTTGGAGAAGTGTCTGTTCATGTCTTCTGCCCATTTTTTGATATAATTATCAGTTTTGTGAGTGTTGAGTTTGAGGAGTTCTTTATAGATCTTAGATATCAGCACTTTGTAGTGTCATTTGCGAATATCTTCTCCCATTCTGTGGGTTGCCTGTTTGTCTGTTTGTTTTGTTGACTTATGCCTCCATTAGGAAGGACGAATATCCAACTTTTGTATCAACATGGTTGGGACTGGAAGAGATTATGCAGAATGATATAAGTCAAGCAGAGAGAACCAATTACCTTATAGTCTCAATTACATGCTGAGCGTAAAGAAAAACATGGAGGGCATTGTGAGAAGGAAGGGAAAGGTGAATGGGGAGAAATCAGAGGGGGAGATGAACCATGAGAGACTGTGTACTCTGAGCAACAAACTGAGGGATTTGAAGGGGAGGGGGTTGGGGGTTGGGCGAGCCTGGTGGTGGGTATTGAGGAGGGCACGTATTGCATGGAGCACTGGGTGTGGTGCATGAAGAATAAATCTTGTAACACTGAAAAAATAAAATAAACATATTTGGGGGAAAAAAAAGGAAGTGAGCCAGTCTTATCTAGAAAGGGGGGCATTCTGAGGTCCAACTGTCTCTTTTGAGAAGCCAGTGCCCTGAAAATTTTTTTAAAAGGTAAGGGTCAGGACACCTGGGGGACTTACTTGGTTGAGCATCCAACTCTTGGTTTTGGCTTAGGTCCTGATCTTATGACCCATGAGATTGAGCCCAGCGTTGGGCTCTACACTCAGCAGGGAGTCTGCTTGAACATTCTCTCCCTCTGCCCTCCACCTGTGCATGTATGTGCACCTCCTCCTCTCTTTAAAGTAAATTAAACAATCTTTTTTTTTTTTTAAAGAGTAAGAGTCTGGGCAAGATTAAAATGGCCTTAAAGAAGATAATGTCCAGATGTCAGGATGGTCCTATACTGGACTTCGCTTTTCACAAACCAGCTGTAAGAAGCATTTTGGGACTATCTGGAGAAATTGATATATGACCTAGATATTACATAAGATGAAAATCTTATGTAAGGATATACATTAAGGTGTTTAATGGTTATAATTTCTGGGTGGTGGGAATAAGGTGTCTGGGTTTTCTTATTTTTGCTTATTCACATTTAGTATTCCATGTAACATATTTACTACTTTTGTAACAATAACAAATGGAAATCACTTCCTCCTTTGTCCCTGCTTCAAGCCTGCCAGTGGCTTTCTCTCACACTTAACAATCCAAACTCCTCACCAAAGCCTATAATGCTTAGTGTATGTTTTTTTAGTTAACATCCTGTCCACATTTTTCCACTTTTCCCTTTATCTTAAAGTTTCAACTGTACCAGTCTCCCTTTTGTTTTTTAGACAGAATAAAACTATTCTAACCTCAGGGCCTTTGCACCTGCTAATTCCTATACCAGACTGTTCTCTCTCAGATCTGTGCATTCTTATTATTCCAATCACAGGACAAAATGCCAAATCTTCAGAAAAGTTTTCTCCATTCATCTCATCTTAGAGATACCTCTTCCCCCCAC
>CM053614.1:63382269-63413858 GCA_028646535.1 Procyon lotor | reverse complement strand
GACCTTTCTGGCCTGCCAGGTCTCTGTGGATAGGTCTGCTGTTAATCTAATATTTTTGCCTTTGTATGTTACAGATTTCTTGTCCAGAGCTGCTTTCAGGATTTTCCCTTTGTCACTGTGGCTTGTAAGTTTTACTATTAGATGCTGGGGTGTAGACCTATTTTTATTGATTTTGAGGGGGGTTCTCTACACCTCCTGGGTTCTGATGCTTGTTCCCTTTGCCAGATTAGGGAAATTCTCTACAATAATTTTCTCCAATTTCCTTCCGCCCCTGTCTCTCTTTCTTCTTCTGGGATCCCAATTATTCTAATATTGTTGCATTTTATGGTATCACTTATCTCTCAAATCCTCCTCTCATGGTCCAGTAGTTGTTTGTCTCTCTTTTTCTCAGCTTCTCTATTCTCCGTCATTTGGTGTTCTATATCACTGATTCTTTCTTCAGTCTCATTTATTCTAGCCGTGAGAGCCTCCATTTTTAATGGTACCTCGTTAATAGCTTTTTTAACTTCAACTTGGTTAGATTTTATTTCTTTTATTTCTCCAGAAAGGGCTTTTATTTCTCCTGAAAGAGATTCTCTAATATCTTCTATGCTTTTTTCGAGCCTTGCTATCATCTTGATAACTGTTATTTTGAACTCTATTTCCGACCTATTACTAATGTCCGCATTGACTAGGTCTCTCACCATCGGTACTGTCTCTTCTTTTTTTTGTGGTGAGTTTTTCCGCCTTGTCATTTTGTCAAGGTAAGAGTAGATGGGTGAGAGAGAAAGAGAGCAATATAAACTAATTTTTAAATAAACTCAGGAGCCATTGAGGCATAACTAATTGATATAGGGAATTGGCTTCTGCAGTTAAGTATAGGTACTTGGAAAACAAAACATGCTATCTTTCATTCTCATTGAGGTGAATAAGTAAGATCAAGTAGAGTAATTTGAACCATCTCTGTGAACTCTAGTGCAAAAGCAATAGAATCTTAACTGAGGCCTAAGGCAGGCATATGAGAAGCCTCTTAAATCCAGTACAACTATTGGGGAAAGGGTGAGGAATCGTATTGTTGTTATTATATTAGAAAAGTGTTAAGTGCAGTTTACCTAAGGAATAGAAGGCAATATCAAAGTCCAGAAAACAGTAAAGGAAATATGCTTTTAAAAATTTTCAATTGATCAATAGCAATTAAAAGGTAAGACAAAATGTGTGAATGATATATAACAGAAAAATTACACTATAGTGAATCTGAGGAAAATACAAATACAATAAAGAAACATAGGTAAAACATATATTTAGTTTTCATTAAACAATATGATACTACTTTTAGGATTTTTCATTTTCCAGTTTCAAAATTACCATCTGAGAATGCCCTATCTAATTGAGAACTTTGAAAAAAATGAAAACTGAAGTAAAATAAATAGTATGTAGGAAATTTTATGGTTTATAGAAGGTGTCTAATTGATTTCCATGGTGAAAAATGTTCATAGTCAAAAATAATTGTTTTTTTTATTAACAAAACAAAACAATATTTCTTATGTCTTACGGAAACTCAACTAGAAATTTTGCATGCTGTTTTGTTTTGTTTTTTTTGTTTTTTGTTTTTACTGAAATACTATAAAATAGGTAAACACTTTTACTTAAGATTCAGGGAGTTTAAATAGGCAGAGGCAAATATTATCCAGATGAGTAGTGCATCTAGGAAAGATTCAAATAGTGCTTTAGAATCTATGACTTTTCTACCATGCTAACTGCTAATTCCTATTAGTAAGAATTGATTTGCATGTCTGCTAATGAAAATCACTTCTTATTTTCTCAAGTCCATTTCTTTTTCTTCTTTCTTAGCTACCATGACAAACCGGTTTATCATAAGATCTTGGACTCAAGGCTTTCTTACTCTATTCAGTCTTCTGAGCCTGTGAGATTACTGCTTTCTCTTGTACAGATCTCCTGAGTGACTCTTTTCTGTATTTTAGATCTAAACTTCTCTTTCCAAACCCTCTACAATATGGTTGCATCTAATTTAACTGAATCTATTTTCTATTCCTCTAAATGCACTCCTGTTCACTCTAATGGGCCTAAGACTCTGGAATTCAGATGAATCAATGATGCTCATTCTAACATCTATGCCTTTGTTTGCAATTATCCTTTAACCAAAATGTCTGTCTCTGTCATTTATCCAGCGCCCAAATCCTAGGCATTTTTGGTGACCCCAAGCCAAGTCTTATCTTCTCTACCATCTTGTTTTCTGGCCACCAGTTCCCTTATAATCCACTGGCTTCCTCACTGTTCTACTCCCTTGTTGTACTTAGTAGAATTTTATCTTATGTTGTTTGCTGTTACGTTTATGCTCTTAAATTTTAATTTATGATTAAAAACATAAACGTAACAGCAAACAACATAAGATAGAATTCTACTTTCATTTTCAAGGCTATAAGCTCCTTGAAAATATGGACCATGGTGTCTTCTTTTTCTTAATTACATGCAGTGTCTAGCACATAAACCAATTTCTGGGAGATGTCAATATGGTACTTTAGCTCGAATGAAATCTCTATATAAGTAATCTGGAATTGGTAATAAAAGATACACCATTGTAAAAGTATTTGAAATAGTATGTGGAATAAATATTGATTACACTGGAATGTTAGAGATAAGAATTAAAAAAATAATAATTTACACAGAAAATAACAGAGTTTCACCTTGAAAACATCATCTGAGGTAGTACAGGGAATTATACAGAGAATATTTGGGAACATATAATAATCAAACAAAACAAAATGACTAATAGGATTCTATGTACATATTGACTGATAAGAACTAGAAAAACAAATGTTATCTGAATGTGGTGCCTTAATTTACCCTCTTTCTCAATTATCTTTTGTCTGCACCATCTGCTAATAAACCACTTAAATTCTTGTTTCCATATCTTAAAATATGCCGTTGTGTCCAAATACTGTATGCTTCTCTGCCAGTCCAAATCATACTCATTCTTCAATATATCAAGGTCAAAAATCATTCTGTTAACTGTAGCCAGGCAATGGTACGTTAGGACAGTGGAAAGGGAGGTGGCAAAATGTTGGCAGATTCCTGAGATATTCAGGAAGTAGGACAGAAAGGATTGTGTGGTTTGACATAAGAATCTGGGAAGCACGAGTTGACAAGGATGCCTTCCAGATGTTTGCCTTTTGTAGCTAATTGGATGTTAGTGACATTACTGATATGTAAAAATTCTTAGAGGGATCTTATTTGAGAAGAAACAGTGATGTTTGCATAATTTAATATTTCCATGCTCCATTTTATCCATATAGTCTCAGTGGGAATGACATCAACCCCAAAGGAGAGGAAACTATTTCTTAGGTAGTGAAGAATATTTTATTCTTGTTATATGCAAAGCACAGAAGTGCATATAGTGCATAAACAGAATATATAGTATTAAAATTTCATGGGGGAAAATAGGAAAAAAATCTAAATCTCCTTGGAAAGGTGGGTAATGAAAAAAAGAAAAAAAGAGCGAAGATCTTAAAGAGGATAGAGCTCTGAGAATGGGTCTAGATAGGTAGTTCTAGATCCAGAGATGTAACTAAACCCAAGTTATCAGCCCAACATACCACAAAGCCAATCACTGAGACCTCAGGTATGCAGCTAGGAAAAAGTTTCTTGGTGAGGCAGCCAAACGAAGAGACAGGAGGGCAAGCCTCAGATCTGCCTCTGCCTCCTGGAAGGAAGAGAGATCAAGGTTTTGTTGTTGTTGTTGTTGTTCATTTGTTTTTTTTATTTTTTATTTTTATAATCACAGGGATTGAGATTGAATACATATTGATGAAAAAGGTGGGAAAACTGATGACTATTCATGAGGAAAGACAGAGCATGTGCACACTGAGCAAACATATGTAACACACATCCCATATTCATTTTGGGTGGAGGCTTAACATCAGAACAAGGCAAAATTCAGCTTCTGACGTCAGGAGGTTATCTTAGGACAAGGAGAAGGGGCTGTGGGCTTGCTCTGAAAGCCAGTACAAACTGAATGGGGTCTTGGGCTCATTATCTCTGATAAGGAGATATCAGGACAAGCAGGCCAGGGCCTTGCTTGTCCTGGCCTGGGCTGGACCTTAAGTAAGTCTGTCTGTCTATCTATCTATCATCTATCTTTCTATCTATCTTTCTGTCAATCATCTATCTTCTAGGAGTGAGTGTACAAATAGGAATTGAACGCATGTGCATAGATGAGTTTACCAGCTCCAGGGATTTCCAAATCTTGCTTTACATTAAGATCATTTGGAAACATTTAAAACACTTTGTGGGCCTCATTCTCTGAAATATCATTTTAAAATTTTCCCAAACTAAAGGGCAGCCACAGTTCAAAGCTACTGATGTATATAATGTATATAATGCATATAATGAACAAGGATTCTGTAACTAAGCCATGTGGAATTAGCTCCCAAAGGAACTGGTATAGAAGATAATTCAGAACACCAGCACATAGGATGTTTTCCTGGCAGAGACGAGAAAAAATTCCAATTAGAGGCTGAATTTTATAGTTACTGATTATGCTGAGAAGTTGAAGAATATTGTAATAACATTCATTGGATTTAACAAAATGGAGATCATTAGTTTTCCACAAAGCTGTTTTGGTGAAACAAATGGGGGGGGGTTGTTGAAAGATTAGAGTATATTGAGGAGGAAATTGAACTTAAAAACTGGAGACAATGAATTTAGGCAACTCTTGTGAGTTGAGATATTCTTTGTAACGTAATAAATTATAGGGAATGTCCTAATAGAAGATTCGTGTTTGCTTAGCTAAAGGCAGCACCATTAGGAAAGCTCTGTTTTTCCTCTCTCACACCTTTTGGATGTCAGCCCCTAGACAGCAAGGGAAGTAACTTGACTGATACAGGCTATAGTACCCTAAAGAATATAATACAGGAAGAGGTGGGACTTCAGAAGAGGAGGGGCCCTGGGGAGCCAAAGGGTTAACATACCCTAGAAGAAAATGAAAAGAAAGATGTAGATTCTGGAGCTATAATCTCTGCTTATGAGCACATGGCTATCCTTCAGTAGAAAGTATTTGCCTAAGTTTCATTAAATTTAATGACCAAATCTCGGTGATGGACTATCTGCTTAAGTAAAGTCTCTCTCATCCTTTCTTTTAAAAATACCTTTTCCTCAAATATTTTTGCATATCGCAAGTAACCTCCAAACCCCATGAGGAAGTAAAATCACTGTAGAAGTTGCTGAAATTCCACTGGATTGATCATCTACATCTACTTAAGAACATGATCTCACCCTTGAATGTATCTTATTGATACAATATTTCCCTTAGAAGGACAAAACAAAGATGTTTCCACATATGCTAGGAACTAGGAAACTTTCTCCCACACACCTATTTCAAGAAAGCTATTTGAAAATGTACCCTGGAAGAGAAAGGAAGAGAGAGAAAGAAAACAAACAAACAAGGAAAAACAAGCAAATGGGCCCAGGAAGACAAGATCTAGTGAAGTTCTTTGACTAAATGTGAAAGTATATCCCAGAATGGAATTACAACTTTGAAGGTAAATTTTATCTTTTGGTAGATGTTTCCAGTTGTCTTTCAAGATGATTGTACATATTTTCACATTCACCAATATTTTAGGAGATTATCACATTTTCATGTGCTAAGCAAACCTAAATATTAGGGATATTTTAAAGTTTGCAAATATGTTAGACAATCTTTTGTTTTGTTTGCAATTAACTTTGAGAGAGGTCGAGCAGTTTACTCTATATAGGTTGTCTGATTTGTAATTTTTCTTTGAAATGCTGTAGCATAATTCTTTTTCCGACAACTTCTGTTGGATTGTCATTTTCTTGTAGATGTGTAAAAGCATGTGTAAACAAAGAAAACATCACTTGGTCTAGTACGTATTTCAAACTGTTTTGAATAATTAGTTTCATTATTTTCATTTTATTTCCTTTAATTTCATGTTAGTTTTATTTTTGCCACTTTAAAGCTTAAAATATTATGCAGCCAAACTTACCAAATGTGACAGAATAACCTAAGAGTAAACATTAGGTAGGAGCAGCTCGTATACAATGGGCCAAATCAAAAAAAGCAATTTTAATTAAATTTTTGTTATATGTGATGGAGAACCTTGATTAAAAATGGATGACTTTCCATTTTTAATATGGTAATTAGAAGTTTTTCTTCTTTGTGATCCTTACATGTATTAATACTTGTAGTGTTCCAGTATTAATTGCATGGATTAATGGCCAGTAAGCATTATTTTAATTAAAAATTCCTTGAACATTAAAGCACTTAGTGAGGTAGATTAATAGAAGCAAATTAATGCTATTTGGTTAAAGACTTGTATCATCATTATTTAACTATCGAACAAAGAACATCCCATAACTTTTTTCTCTCTTTATATAATTAGTATATTGATCTCCCCACTTCTTGGCTAGTGTTTTAAAGATAAAATAAAAATATCTTTATAGTTATTAAAGTATTGTAGTTATACTTTAAATTATGACAGCTGGCAAAAAATGATTCTTAATGGAGTATGGGTAATTTATAAAAAAGGTATAAATAGATAATGTTTGGAAGAAGATTTAGAATATGCTATTTTTCATACAACTGCCTTTGTTATACAAATAATATTTTTTTTAACAAAACTAGATCTGAACAAGGATTTTGGTCTGTAATTATGAATGCACCATAAAAATATATTGCTTATTTAGGCCCATGGGAGCTGTGGACCTGCATATTTTCTCTGACAGGTACCTGGCTGCTAATAGATTCTCCATCAATATTTGTTAGAATTTGAGTTTAGTCTATCTTACTGCTTTCACAAAGAAATTTTGGAGTTCAAGACACCTGAATACGTTTCAGAACATTCATGGAATATTGAAACATATTGAACTGATTTAGGTTACAAGCTTTCCTAATTAATTCACGGTATTGCTTGGGGAACCCACTTGTACCCCACTTCATGTCAGGTTGATGAAGGGGAAGAATTAGTGAGCTTGGAGATTTCTTTTTCCAAAAATATCATCAGAGATTTGCAATTTTTCATTTTATGTTCTAGTAATTTTTGAAGATACTGGTCTTGATGAGAGGTATTTGAAATTACTAGGTCTAGTGTACATCTTATGTTGTAGGAACTATCTACTTACCAAATGTATGTGGAATGGCCAAGTAAACAAACAACTGTTAGGTGCCTTATCTTGAAAAGAAAGAGTCACAGAACCATTCCTCAGCAAAAAACAAAAACAAAATATTAGCATTTGTTTTAGAAGAGCTCTTGAATAGAAAAAATAGCTACTGTAGATATGTATTTGTTCATGTCCATAAAACAGAAACAGCTATAACTCTGAATCTATTCTCCCTTTCACACAGAGCAAGGCCTTTGTGGAGGAAACACAACAGAAGCTTTAAGTGCTCAGGATCAGCTCATGGGCACATCTTTCTTCACTTGGTATTTTAGGTTGTCTAGATGCAGAAAGTCTTCATTTTAAGCATTAACACTGGTACCACTCTTCATTAAAACATGTACTCAAAATAATGTTTAAAATGGCTGTTTTTTTCTAGAAAAGTAGAAGGAAAATTTTTAAAAATTACCCTTGGGAGAAAACATAGGAGACAATAAGAGTTAGAGAGAGAAAGTGAGAGAAAAGCATTGGCTAAGAGCCACTGTCAAATTGTAGGATGTCTGAGAATATCATGACAAAGTTTGTTTTTTGTTTTTGTAGTTGTTTTTTTTTAAGTTGGCTCCGTGCCCAACATGGAGCCCAACACAGGGCTTGAATTCATTACCCTGAGATCAAGAACTGAGTCGAGATCAAGAGTTGGACACTTAGGGGCGCCTGGGTGTCTCAGTGGGTTAAGCTTCTACCTTCGGCTCAGATCGTGATCTCAGGGTCCTGGGATCGAGCCCTGCATCGGGCTCTCTGTTCAGTGGTGAGCCTACTGCACCCCCTCTCTCTGCTTGCCTCCCTGCCTACTTATGATTTCTCTCTCTCTGTCAAATAAATAAAATCTTAAAAAAGAGAGAGAGAGTTGGACACTTAACTGGCTGAGGCACCCAGGTGCCTCTTGAGAAATTTGTTTATAGGCTCCACTGCTAGGAATTCTAATCCAGTCAGAGTGGACTGAGGAAACTTCAGGAATTACATCAACCACATTCTGTGAAACATTGGAAAAGAATCTTTTTTCTCTATCTTCCATGCGGTTAGAATTAGGCAGAGACTTAACTGTCTCCTCTTCTTGAGTATACAACTACACTACATTTCTCAGACACCCTTAAGTAGGGTGTGGCCATGGAGCAGAATTGTAGCTAATAGAGTGTGAGCAGAAGGCAGTTAACAATCCTGCCTCATAAGTCTTCTATGCACTCGTCCAAGCTTTTTTTTTTCCTTTCAGACTAGTGATGAGTATGGTGACCTTTTTAAAATTCAACGAAATATATGCAAACGTCTTGCTATAAGTCAGTGGTTCTCAGTTTCATTGCCTATACCCATCATCTTGTACGCTTATTATACTTATGTATTCTCAAATCTTACCACCAAAGATTCTGATTCATTAGGTTGAGGGGAAGTATTCAGGAATCTGTATTTTAAAAAGTAACCAGGTGATTCTGATTTGTGTGATTGTGAGTCTGCACTTTGAGAAACAGTGAGTGTGTGTGTGTGTGTGTGTGTGTATGTAATATGCAATGTTATTAAAGCTAATGTTTGTTATCAATTATATATCGCCTATCAAACTATATATACATGTCCATATATATAATATATACTTATGATATATATATTACTTATATTTGCTTTAGAAGAAAGTAGCTTTATAGATCACAGAAAAAGGAAATTGGATCTCAAGAAATCATCTAGTTCAGTTCAGATCCTAAAGAAAACAGATGTCTAATCTTACTTTTATTTAGCTACTTTATCTCAAGCTCAAATAATACCAGCCATTCCCTTAAGGTACTATTTTATATCTTTGTAAAGATCTCTTCTGATTTTTTTTTCTGAGTCTTTTCCCTATTCTTTATTTCCTTTAAAAAACAAAGAAAACAAAATACAACCTTGATAAATGTTAAAAATCCAGAGTATTACAGAAAAATAATTCCTGGCTTTTATTTCCAGAGATATACTTTAAATATATATGTAATATACATATAAATAAATAAACAAACAAATATATATATATATATTTTAAACACAGAGCTTATTATTCAACTTCCTAAACATATCAGACTTTCAAATGTGAAATGCATGTACCTTATTCATTTACATGACTGACCTAAGTGAGTTAGTTTTGCATCTTTTTAAAAATAACTTTCCATTTTATTTCTCTTTAAAGTTTCACAAAGGCACGATACTATATACACCTCTCTGGCCGTGATTTCTCTCTAGTGGTTTCCTTTTTGCATGTTGAGGAATTATTATATATTCAGGCAAATAGCTTGGAATTTCATGGAAATTCAATATTTGAAATGGCCATTTATGTTAACATACCATATGACAGATGAAGTAAAGGTGTTTAGATGTAATAACCTACTTGCCCCGTATCATTCACCCAGGAAACTGCATTGCAATTTTGAATTCTTTCATATTCTTTTGTCTATAAAATATTAAAGCTCATGAGAAAGTCCTTTATGATTAACAGCTTTCTATAGATATTTCTTATTTTACTGTGAAATGAATTTTCATCAAAATGCTACCACCGTGGAGCGGAAGTTGCCGTGGTGGCAATCTACAATTATGTGTATTAGTCTTAGCCCTTGAATCGAAGTGCGTACATTTCCTTCCTAGAAGGATACTAATAATAATTTTCTCTTAATGCTTTTCCACTCTGAGCTTAAAGTGCTCTTGAATACATTACCACACTAACTCCTCCAGTCAACCAGTGCAAAAGAGAAAGCATTTCAGCGTGTATATAATTGCATCCCAACGTCAAAAGCAGTGTTTCATTTCTAGTTACCCCATATTTGGTAATTCTTATTTTTGAGTGAAATCTAGAATTTATGTTTATGTACTTAGGCTCCTACCATCCATGTGAAAGTAGCTGGGGGGTCACGATATAGTACCTGCCTTCTTTTTCAGTGCCAGACTTTTTGATGTGGGATAGAAATTTGTGTCTTGTTTTTCTTCAATGAAGTATGGAACTGCTTAAGACTTAAAGTCCAGATCTATAAATGAGAACACTAGTTTGCATTTACTGTGATAATTTGTCTTTTCTCATAAAATAATACAGGTTTTTATCTGTGGTCATGGCTGTTTCAGTGAGGTATTGATCTGATTGTGGTTGAACAATACAATATTGCTAAAATCTGGTTAAAAGGGACCCATAGCAGATGCTTTGGTACAACTGTATGCCATTTCCTATTAGAGATTTAGTCTGAAATAGTCTATCTTTCCTAAGTAGCACTGTATTACAAATGCAACTATAAAAGGCAACTGTGAGCAATTTTATAACATAACAGATATGGGCAACCTATTGAAAAGAATAACTCTATTAAAAATCATGTCTCTTGTCTGCCTTTTTCAGAAATTATGTTTTTACTTTCCATAAGCTTTCCCAAGATTACTTACCAGAATACCTAAATTATTTTTTCATAGTTAAATCCATAACATATAAAAGCCATCTAATCTGCATCTGTTTATACCTGATGAAACATTATAATGAAATTGGAAGTTAATTCCCATATATTGTGTGAAATAAAACGATGCATTATTAATTATATTAACACTCAGGTCACTGAGAAAATAGAATGTTCTTTATTGAATTATCAAGTAACCTTTTGCTCTGAAATTTATTTGCTGGAGAAAATACTTAAATGGAAAGTTTAAATGTAAGGCCCTTGTATCCATCTTTCCTTTCAGGAATTTGAGGCACTTCGTTAACTTTCCATTAACCACAAATATATGCATGTCCTAAATTTGACCGCAAAGTATTAAAAGAATTTAGAGGCTGGGTTAGTCCAAAAAAGTTGGATGTATATATACAGGATTGTAACGCAAATCAAGGAACAAATATAACATGCATTTATTCCAAAAGTGTAGGTAAGACTTGGTGGGTTTTGTGGCAAATGTAGAGAGATCAGGGTTGACACTTTCCTATGGGGTTTCCCTGTTTTGAGGGAAAAGGGGTTTGTAAGCCTGGGTAGCTGGCCATGTTATCCAGAGTCCCTGCTTTTAACAGGTGTTGGTGCTCCGGTCCATTTGGTAAATTAACCAGGATATTCACCACTGTTTTCCTTGTAAAGATCCAGACTAATGGGAACTCTCTTCTTCTTTGATAGTTGAAGAAACCCTGCTTGAACTACATTTAGTGGAGGTTCCCCCTCTCCCCTCTCCAGCCCTCCTGCTATCCCTGAGAGCTTTTGAGAGTCTTGAGTTCCTCCTATGACTGGAACTTTCTCCCTTGCGTCTCCTAGGACTCTTGGCTTGTTTCTACTCCAGGTACCTCAGGTAAGGGATATGACCGCTTTGTTTGAACTGCTCCCAGATGACCCACATAAGACATGCTTTTGTATGGCAGTTTATTGAATATTCTTGTTTTTAGAGCTGGGGGACACGGCCATCTTTTCAGTGACTGTTTTTGTTTTCATTTTTAGCGTCAATTGCCTTCCTTCCCCAACACATGCCTTTGAAGTCACCCCTCCCCCTTCCTCTTGCCTTGCTGCACTTGGGTCCCCTCGCAGTTCTCTCTCATTCTAATCAGAGAAGTTAGCTCTCTTTATTTTCCTTCAAACTCTATTCTGTGAGCCATAACCTTTGAACCCAGTTAAAGATAGTTTGCTGGGCAGAAGTCCATCTGCTGCTCTGGAAAGAAATACTGCCTCTCCCTCAGCGGAAGAAGTCCCTTTCATTAGTCGTGCCTAGTAGCAGCCGGTGAATTACCCAGGTATGCCTCTCAGTTCTATTTCCTGAAATATAAACTCATATAAAGTGGACATTATATCTGCTCCCACGGGTTTGTCGTGCAGGTTCAGTGAGCACATACTCAAACAAAGCCTGGCACAGTCCCTGGCACATAAGCAGGACTTCCATGAGTCTCCTTTCCTTGATCCTTAAGTAAGTGACTTCTCTGCCTTCTGCTTCTCCGCCTTCCATAGCTGCTAAGTGGAGTTTTCACGTGATTCTGTGACTTATGAAAGCACAGATGTTATGCGTGATCATGTTTTGCCTCTTTGCCTATGAATCTCCACTGATTACTTACAAATAGGTTGTCCAAATTTCTTAGTATGGACTTGAAAATCTCTCAGGCATAGATTCCGTTTTATTTACCTCTTTATTTGCCTTTTCCTTTTCACACAACTTACTGTGTAGCCGCAACATACTCAGCAGTGCCGGGAAGATGTTGCTCATTTTTATGTCTGTGGGCTGCTGTTCATGCCATTCCTGCCTTTTCCCTCAGTTACCTACTCATCACTTATGAATAGCACTTCGCAACTAGCTCTCCTTGACACCCAGGAGGGTATTAATCATGGCTTTAGCTGAGTTTCCAGAAGAACTCTTTCCTTATAGCTCTGAACCATCTTGGCTTATTGTTCCATGGCTGTCTGTCTTTCTACACGAGCTCTTTCTGTACCATCTATATTATATGCCATGAAATAGGTCTTCATCATCCCTTTACCTTAACAATGAACCTGGTTGAAAAATATGCTATTGTCACTATTATTATTATTGTTGTTATTATTATAACCTGGGACAAAATGTAAGCCATGATTTAATAATGTGCCTGATAGGTATTCCCAGGGGGAGCCGTGATTCTCTCTACAGCATGGGTCTGATGTGAATGATAATCCTATTTCTGGTGACTCCTTCTTCCTTCTGGTCACTGCTTTCCTACTGTAGGCAGCCATTGAAAGCTCCTGCCCATCTGGGCTCGTTGGGAAAGAAACATCTCTACTTATGTCCCGCAAGATGAAAAACACTCCTAGTATAATGTATTTCTATATTATATATACAACCACATACCATATAATTGAATGATCCAACCACTGATAGTACCCATTCAACCTTTAAACCCATCTACTCGTTTGAGTGGTTTATAAATAATATTGCTTACAGTATCTAAATATGATGATACCAGACAAAATGCTTCCAACTTTCCTTACTGTTGCCATTTCACTTCCTACCTAGACACTGAAACTAAAATATATAGAAGGTCAGCACATACACAGCTCCTGAATCTGTCTCACTCTCCTATCTTCTTGCACAGAGTCAGCTCTGAGTGCTTGTTCCTGGGAATCCCTATTTTGTTTCTTGCCACTAAACTGAAGCATTGTCATGATACTGCTTCTTAAGAAAAACGAGCTCTTTCTGAAAACCCCAGTTGTGAATATTATCATACTTCTATCATGCCCAATTTATATTTTAAAGAGTATTAAAATAAACTCTGTATATGTTCATTGCAAAAAAAAAAACAAGTACAGATGTGTTTTTACCTTATACATATCCTCTTCTTTCTCCTCGCTGTAATCTACCCAGTCTACACATGCATACAATGTTAAGTTTTATATATACATATATATGCATAAATGTAAAGAACACAGGAAAATATAATATACAGAAACATATATATCCTGAGTTATACTTATTAACATAATTAGGAAGATTTCGGTGCTGATGTATACCCATTGTCACATTTTCTTTACCAGTTTGATTGTAGCCCTATTGAAGAATACCGTATTATGTAAATAACATTTTATTGCTTTGGCCATGCTACGTTTTCTACTCATGAATAAGCATTATGGAGAGCTTGGGTATTGAGCCCTGTTCCTGTCTTTAATTAGAGAAAAAGAATGATACTCATAAAGAAACCATTCATTGTAACTTTCTATTATGAACTTACCAACATATACAGTGACAGTAGGTTATTTTGAAATATATTTTAAGAGTTATTTTCGAAATTTTGCAATAATACTCTCATACTGATAAAAAGATACTCTTCACAAAGAATTACATATTTTTGTCTCAACTTTTCTCACTATTTTCTTAATTTTAACATTAAATTCTGTATTTCTCAAGTAATAACATTTGCAAGTAAAATGCACATAACTGCCTTTCATTTTTTATGTTAAAATGAGTGCAATTAATTGAGGGAATGAACTTTCTTAGGTTTGTGACAGTTCTTTGTCAACTAATAGATTTTGACTTCTAATAATTTGGAAATGTGTTAAATATTTCAGTGATCTAGTACAAAATGGATAATTTAAATAGTTTTTTAGTTGAATTTTTCACAAGTACGAAGAAGCTATGGAGAACTTAAAGGAACTCCTGAGAACAAGTGTCTGATTTAAAGATCTTATAATCCAGAAAGGGAGATAAAGAACTTATATAAGAAAAGTTACCAAAAAAATTGTTATTTAATATTTTTCCCCTCATGTTTTCCAATTACAATAATGGCATTAATAACATTTTATTGCTGAATTTTTCCATTTAACTTATTTAAGTCCACAATTAAGAAACTCAGTGTAATATTCAATTTAAAATTAACTATTTTTCAATACTTGTGAAAGGTCCATTTGAAGAATAGATAAATAGGTAGGTAGGTAGGTAGGTAGGTAGATAGATCGATCAATATAGATCCTGCTTATTTTAGGGACTTGCTAACAATGAATGTATCTAATTTTCTATATTCTTTCCTTACTTTAAAGCAGTTATCAGAAGGTTCCATCCCTTGTCCACATTGAATTAACTCCTTGTAAGAATACCTTCAGTGAATGTCAATTTTAAATGATATGATGGATATTGAAAATGGAAATTAGAATTGGCCATGTATTACTGTTTCTGCCATTTAAGAAGGCTATTGGAAACTCTTGTCCATTTTTCTTCAAAGGGTCTTATCACATAAAGATCCATAGTACACACAGACTTTCAGGCCAGATGCCAACAGTATTTATCTTATATTCTATGGGTTGGATTCTTTTAAGTTGAGTTCTTTTAATTTGAACACACTATTTAACTTACATTCTTTGTGTCAGTTTCTAGTGTATTAATTTACCTTCTACTAGGTGGTTTTGATATTTTAGAGCTATTTTAAGAACCCTATAGTTTACATACTTTTTTTGAAAACTGGTAGCAGAAAAGGTATGTATTTAACAAATACAGGCATCTCATTATTTTAAAATTAATTTTAAACAGATTTATATACAATAGCATTTTCATCATTTCAAAGTTTAAATTTAAGGAGAAAATAAGGCAATATGGATGACAAACATCCAGGTTAATCCATTTCCTAGAAGCATATCCTAAAATGGTAGATGTTATATTTTGAAACAGCCTTTTAAATTCCTGGCTTAGGTGGTAAGAAAGCAGCTATATTCCTCAGAGGTCAGACACTATAATAAAATAGTAATCCATATGGTAAGCAAGGGCTGGAACTGGCATTTACCCTGGAGCTTATCTTTTGCGTTACTGACCTCGATTCTGGAATGTAATGACCAAAGTGCTTGAAAAATATGAAGTGAAACCTGGAACCTAAGCAAATAGGTCAAAACTGAAATCACCATCGAAACCCCATATAAAGGGCAATATCCTCTGCAAACAAACTAGTTTTAAAAAAACTGCTTTGACGAAGAAAACAATGAAAGAAGTAGAAAAAAGTTTCCTTTAAGAATTTCTGATCATAATCCTACATCTAAACAAGTTTGGAGCTAAAAGTAACAATACCTATATATTCAAAGAAACTTTTCTATTTTAATTGATTCCCAAATTAGTATTCCCACTAATGTGTATTGCCAGAAACAAAGTGGCAAAGAGATAGAAGATATGAAAGTTTAAGAGACGTGTGGAAGAAAGAAATAACATTTTAGAGGGAGACTAGATAAAATTAATATTGAAAAAAATAATGGCTTGGACTTCACAGAATTGACAAATGGTGTTAATTTACGTTCACAGAAACCCCATTCCAGTGAACCCTGACAAGGATAAATTTTTTTAAGAAGTATACGGTGAGACAAAAGGCAGTGAAGCTAGGGAAAAAGGATGTTACATAGAAATGATTGACACTTCTGACAGTGACTTTCCGACAAAAATATTTGAGGGCAGGAGCTAATAAAATGAGAAAAAAATTGCTAGTAAGCCAGAGGTATTACTTCCAAAAAATGAACTTTTCATGAATAAAAGTAATATTAAGATCTTCGCATACAGATGCAAACTATAAATAAAACTAAAAAACAGCACTTCCTGAAGCACCACATAAATGTCTGTACTTCAAGAAATTACTTGTGAAGAAAGCATTAGGATGCTAGAAAACAAAAGCGATGAAAGAAATTTTATAAAAAATATGTAAGTCTGAATAAACACTGTATCAAACAATAAGAACAATGAAAGCACTGAATTTTAGTAGGATGGTTGGATATAACTCATTAAGATGTTTAATTGTTAAGAAAGATGGTAGGGGCGCCTGGGTGGCTCAGCGGGTTAAGCCTCTGCCTTCGGCACAGGTCATGATCTCAGGGTCATGGGATCGAGCCCCCCATCGGGCTCTCTGCTCAGCAGGGAGCTTGCTTCTCTCTCCCTCTACCTGCCTCTCTGCCTGCTTGTGATCTCTCTCTCTCAAATAAATAAATAAAATCTTTAAAAAAAAAAAAGATGGTAAAGATAAGATTTGGACTCTGATGTGTTAAATTTACATGTTAAAATATTTGGGGTACATACCAAAAACAGTAAATGATTGAATAACTACAAAACTAGTAGAAGGAAGAAATGGAATAGAAGGGATATTAAAACCTCAACTAACCAAAGTAGGCCAAAAGTTTAAAAAGAAAAAACAACAACTTAGATAAATGAGGACAAATATAAAGCTCACAGTGATAACACAATTGCCGTCAACTAGATCAAGGATTTCCATAAAGGTATAAGTAAGGCATTTTTCAGGTAAAAGAAGCTAACAGATTGGATTAAAAGACAAATGAATGTCATCATAGATCCAAATAATACATAAGGACGGGTAAAGTTTGAATCAACATGTGGAAAATGATACGATAGCCAAATAATCAATAAAATCAAATGGGTACAGTTATTATTAATATCAGGCCAAATAGACTTCAACTAAAACCTTTGTTAGGAATAAATAGGTAGTGATTAAAATTTCATTTCTCTGGGAAGAGACAATTACAAATGTGTATGCCCTAATGAAGCAGCCTCAACAGACTAAAGCAAAATGGATATAGCCATCATCAGTGGGGAGAATAGAATTAATATTATCTAGGCTATCACATGTAAGGACAATATGAAAACGTCATTTACGTTTTTCCATTCTTCAGTATTAAATAGCAGATATTGAAGGTGCCACTGTAGGTAGTAGGGATACAGTGGCGAACAACACAAACCACGGTGCCTGACTTTGAGTAGCCTATATTCTCTCCAGGGGTGGGGAGATAAATAAGTAACTCAGTTAATGAAAATTGAAAAAAGCTGAAAAGGCACTATGCACAGTGACTTCAAAAGGTCACCCTTTATCTAGAAATAAATCTACCTATACATGACTCGTATGGAAATATGTGTTGTGAATAAGTGGAGAACTGGAAACAACTCAGATTTCCTCAATAACAATAGGGACAGATAAATCTTATGTATGGAAATTTTAAATGGTAGGATAGTATAGAGTAATGAAAAGGATGGACCTACAGTTGAATGCACCAACTTAAAAGACTTTGCAAAATATATTTAAGTAAAAAAAAAATATTTACAGAGATTATATACAACATGGTACCATTTATAACATTTTGAAAAGAAGCAATAAATAATGAACTGTTAATTATAAATCCTGCAAATGTATACATTTACATTTTGCAAAATGGTACAAAAATCAACTACATTCCTATTAGAAGTATTGAAATCGGAAAATCTGGCAATACCACTTGCTAGTGAGGATGTGGAGCAGTATGAACTCAGGTTCACAGCTGGTGGAAATACAAAAAAAAATGGTACAGCCAATTTGGAAGATAGTTTGGCATTTTCTTAGAACGTTAAACATAGTCTGACCATATGATTGACTGCCATATTCCTAAAAAGTCATCTGATTGATCTGAAAGCTTAGGTTCATGCAAAATCTACAGGTAGATACTTATGGCAGTCTTTCTTTTTTTTTTTCTTTTTTTTTTTTTTTTAGTAGTTGCTCCAAACTGGAGGCATCCAAGATACCTTTGAATAGGTAAATGAATAAACAAACTATGGTACATCCATATAATAAGATATTATTCAGTGATAACAAGAAATGAGCTATCAAGCCACAAAAAGCCATGGAGAAACCTTAAGCGCACATTGCTAAGTGGAAGTAGCCAGTCTGATGAGGCTTCCCACTGTGTGGTTCCACTCTCTGACATTCTGGAAAAGGTAAAATTGTAGAGAGGAAAAACAGGTCAGGGGTTGTCAAGGGTTTGGGAAGAGGGGAGAAATGAATAGGTGAAGCACAAGGAAGTTTTTTAGGATTGGGAAACTGTTCTGAATGATACTGAACTACTGTGTTGGGCCACTGATGCATTTTTTAAAACCTCTAAAGCTATATAGCACAGTGACCCTTAATGTATCCATGTTTAAAACTCAATTAGGAGGGCTCCTGTATGGTTCATTCGTTAAGCATCTGCCTTTGGCGCAGATTATGATCCCAGGGTGCTGGGATCCAGCCCCACATCAGACTCCCTGCTCAGCCGGGAATCTGCTTCTCCCTCTCCTGCCACCCCCCCCCGCCCCCGCTTGTGTTCCCTCTCTCACTATGTTTCTCACTACCAAATAAATAAAATCTTGAAAAAAAATTCAATTAGGAGATCACGGTACCCATGATGGACTATAGAATAACAAAAGAATCTAATGGCATTAAAATTTGTAAAACAACTTCATTGAAATGGGGGTTGTGGTGTTAAGGTTTCTTTTACTTTTTTAAAACTCATGTAAGTAATATAGGAAATTGGTGAAGACCTAATACTAGAGATTAAAAAAAAACTATACATAAAATACTATACTGTAGTTGATGAAGTTGTTTAAATTAACAATTTTGGAACCACTCTACTTCTGTATGGGGATCGAACAGTTCAGTAAATGAATGGCAGATGGTGGGAGCCAAATTTCTCACTGTTGAGGTGGGAAGTCCCAGATGAGAAAGATGGAAGGCTAGAATGAACAGCGCTTATGAATTGGAGACAACAGTATGACTTCATGTGTAGCTTAATATGGATATAGATGTGTATGTATGGAAATATTTGTAGATATGTGTTAGTATATATCTGGGTTAGTGTACATATATAATTTCCTAGCTCCGTCCTCTGAAATGACCTACAAGCCATCATATCCCCTTGGTAAAGAGCACATTCAGCACCAAAATCCTGGTTTCTAATATCATTCTCCAGTAAAAGAAGCTAAAGCTCATTAAAGAAATACCTGATTCTAAGACTAGGGCTGGGAATGTACAAGATGAGCCTAGAGCATCTAGTAAGTGTCAGAAAGTAAGGAAGTGCTCAAGGAGCAAATCATTGGGGTGTGTTAAAGAGATACAGGCGCCAACTGAAAAAGCTCCCCGTGGTTAAAGTGGAAGCAATTTAAGCAATACAGTATGTTGGATTATAATAAAAATTATAAAGTGATTATCTTGAGTCTGTACTGATACAAATAAATGATTGAATACATAAATGGGGGGAACAGACACATTTCCCACACTGGACAATTCCAAATAATTTTGGTAGATACTTTCCTGTCGAAAATGTGGATCATAACTCCTCATATGTGGGCTGCATTTAGCAATTCCATTCTGAAGAGTAGAGTATTTGAAGAGCAGAGGGTAGAGAGAGTAAATACAGTGGAGAAAGCTGACAGACTCGGCCTCAGCCAGGTGATTAATAATGTCAGAGTGCTAGGTCATGTTGAAGGAATGTACCTTTCTTACAATGTGCTGAGATGGTACTGTTTCTGTGTTCTTCTTCCCCAAAATCCACCTCGCTAGTCTAACCATGAGAAAAACATCTGAGGAGATCCAACTATAATATAGCGTTTAGTTTAAAGTAATTATCAAGTTTGATTTCTTGTGTCTAATAAATTATCCCAATGTAAGATGCTTATAATATTATTATTTTTTCACATATGTGAAAATGGTTGGGGGGGTGTATGGAAACATAATACCACTTCTGCAGCTTTTCTGTAAATTTAAACTATTCTGTGAGGCTCCTGGGTGGTTCAGTCGGTTAATTGTCTGACTCTTGATTTCAGCTCAGGTCCTGATCTCAGGGTCGTGAGTTCCAGCCCTAAGTCATGGAGCCTACTTAAGATTCCCTCTCTCCCTCTGCCCCTCCCTTGCTGTGCTTGTGCTCTCTCAGGCTCTAGCTCTCTATCAAAACAAACAAACAAACAAAAAAACTATTCTAAAATAAAAAGCTTATTAAAACTGCACAGAAAATCAAAGAAATATTGAAACCACGATTCAGGTTAGGGATTACCTGAGGAACGCGGCACCTTGGGAACCTCACAAAAATCAGCAGTATTTTATTTAGTGGGTGATATTTATCACATATTCACATACTATATGTATGTGTATATTGCTTTTTATTATTTTTTATTTTTAAAGATTTGTTATTTATTTGAGAGAGAGAGAGGAAGGGTGAAAGAGGGAGAAGCAGGCTCCCTGCTGAGCAAGAAGGCAGAAGCGGAACTCGATCCCAGAATCATGACCTGAGTTGAAGGCAGCTGCTTAACCAACTGGACATCCAGGCGCCCTGTAAGTGTAAGTGTATTTTACAACTTTTTTTTTTTTAATAACTATTATCTGAAGAGAAATGGCACAGAGATTAAAAAATTTTTAAGGGGTAGGTTAGTCAGGAGAAGTTTTTCTGGAAGGCAACACTTACTCAGTTGGCCAATACATTTAACTGGAATGCTATAGCTATAATCAATTTGGATTTGAAGGTAGAGTATAAGACTGGGATTATGTGTTTTGCCCAATACTTTCTAAAGGAAAAGTAGAAAGGTCACCCTTCAGATATGAGAAATTTATTTGGCAGGGCATTTAAAAGGGTACACTCTGAGAATTATGCATATTAATTCTCTTCATAAAAGCAAGTAATGCTACAGTGATGAGAATAGCCCCATTTTATTTATGCCTGTTATCAGTTCAGTCACAGGTTAACTCTTTTCTAACTCTTGTCAAAGGCTAAGCATAGAGCATTGATAATCAGGGAGATGTTCAATAAACTCTCATTGCTATCGTTAGTATTATTATTACTCTTATATGTGATCAGCCACCATACATATATGGTGGTAGGCTGGACAGTGCCCCCTTGAAGGTTTTCTTTCCACGTACTGATTCACAGAGACTTATATGGCGTAAGGGACTTCGCAGATGAGATAAATTTCAGGATCTTAAAATGTGGATATCATCCTGGATTGTGTGGGTGGATCAAATGTAATCAACGGGTCCTCATAGGAGGGATGCAGAATGAGAGTCAGAAGAAGAAAGAGGTGATAATAGAATCAGAGGTTAAAATGTTGTGCTTTGAAGATTGAGGAAGGGTCTGTGAGTGCAGGGATATAGGCAGCTTGTATAAGCTGAAGAAGACGAGGTAACTGCTTATCTCCTTCAGCTTCCAGAGGGAGCACAAGTGGGCTGACACTGATCTGGGGCTTCTGACATAGAGAATTTAAGGGACTGTATTTGTGCTCTTTTACACCAGTAAGTTTTTGGTAATTTATTACAAAGACAATAAGGAACTAATGCATTATGTCATGAAGCCCCACCAGAACTCTCTCATTTTTAAAATTTCTTTTATTTTCTTTGTTTTTATTTTTATTGAGATATGGTTGACATACATTATATTAGTTTCAGGTGTACAGCATAATGATTTGATGCTTGTATACCCTGCAAAATGATCAGCACAATAAATCTAGTCACCATCTGTCTTGTAAAAACTTACCTCTCATTTTTTTTTCTTCTGCTGAGAACTTTCAAGATCCACTACCCTGGCCACCTTCAAATATGCACAGTACTGTTGACTGTAGTCACCATACTGCACCTAACGTCCCCCAGGACCTGTATTCACTGCTGGAAGCTTGTGCCTCCTGACCCGCTTTACATTCCTCCTCCCCCTACTCAGGCAACCACCACTGTGTTCTCCATATCCATACGTTTTGTTTTGTTGTATTTCTTGGTTTATTTTGTTAGATTCTGCATGTAAGTGAGGTCACATGGTATTTGTCTTTCTCTGACTTACTTCACTTAGCATAATACCTCAAGGTCCAGCTCATGTTCTTGCCAGTGGCAAGATTTAACTGGCTGAGTACTATTCCATTGCATGTGTCTGTGTGTATTTACATAGATAGATAAAATAATATAGAAATATGTATAAAGGTAACATAAATAATATAAATGTATAAAATAATACTATACATACAATATAATTCAACACCTCGATAATTAGGACTCAGATTCCTCAATTTATAGATTTAGATTTAGAGTCTTAGCAAAATTAAAGAATGTGTTCAGCTTTTCTTAGCTGGTGAGTGATGAAGTATTCATAATCTTAGAACTTCATCATCCACCTTATACTCTCTGCATCTTCAACCCCCAGCTAGGAACCTTGTTGTTCATGACTTTCCCTTCTTCACTTGGAATCCGGATACGGGCATCACATCTCATTTATATTGTCGCTTCACTTCCCCACACCCTTCTCTCACAATTTAGAAACTGCTTCTACTATTATTAAAACTCTTTGCAACAATCTCCCTCTTCCGACCTTCCCCTTCCCTTAGAAACTGTGAAAAAAAAATTCTGAAAACTGCTTCAGTTCTAAGACAGTCACTTTTTCTTACAAATGCTAGATGTGGCTTCTCACTTCCCTATAATGTTGCTGCTAAAGAGGGGCCTGGTGCTTGTTGACTTCGCTACCCTGTGCTTCTTTATATTCGTGGCACTGCTGATCCTGGTCTCAGCACAGGCCACAAAGGTGTCTATGGGTTCCTGCTCCATGGTTGTGTCTCTCTTGGTTCACTCATTTTGCTCAGATGTTGTTTCCTAGAATTGTGCACGTAGTCAAGGTGCTGAGTTCTGAATGCATATAATCTTAACCATAGTCTTTTCTAAAAGCAACCAAACCCCAGCCCTCAAGTTCCGGTTCTGACCCCAAGTCAGCAACTCAGATACACATCCCTACCTAGTACCCCAGCTCATGGTGAATTCCATTTTGGGGCCCCTTTTTTGTCTTCAGACACCAGCCTGGTCCACAGTGACATAGCTTCTCATATTTGAGCAGTGTGAGAGAAAGAGATCAATATCTTGTTCTTAAAACAGTGAAAGTTTTGTTCCTGGAAAGTTTGGGTTCTTCATATATAGTATCTTAAATTTTTTTGCACACTTCCATGTATACCAAGAAACACTGGAAAGAAGCAGCTAAAATAAATTGAGTGACGAATCCTAGAACTTTTTGGGGACAGGGATTACCTTGTCACCTTATATAACCTCTGAGAATAAGAAAAATCTGCTTCCACGTTACATATCCATATATTGGATAAGACAGGTGACATAATTTCTAAAACTTCTAAAAATTTTACCTTGTGTCTTGATTATGTAGATTAGATCTCTCTCTCTCAGCTGACTTCCCCTGTGGCTCTTCATTGTGGGTCTTCACCCAAGGTTATACTGCCTTTCATCTAAGACACTACTTCAGCTGATAACCAGTCTTCTTGGCTCTCGACTCTCCTCTTTTTCCATCAGTCTACTACTTTGGCTGTTCTTGCTTAAACTTTTATTTTTTTAAAAACATTTTATTTATTCTTTTGGCAGAGAGAGATAGAGGGAGAGCACAAGTAGGGGGAGCGGCAGGAAGAGGGAGAAGCAGCTGAGCAAGGAGCCCGACATGGGATTCGATCCAAAGACCCCAGTATCATGCCTCAGCCTAAGGCAGAGATCTAACCCACTGAGCCACCCAGGCGCCCCTTGCTTAAACTTTTCAAAAATGTTTCATTACTAATGGGATCAGTTTCATATAATTCAACAAAGGCATTATAATGGCTAGAAATGGGCTACAAGCTGCTTTCCAGTGTGAATTCCCAGTACCACCAGTCTCATTTATCCAAATATACTTCTATATATATAGAATATAATACAGTGGTCCAAAGTATGTGCATTCTAATAAACATCGATGCTTTAAAAAGAGAAAGCAAATGCACATGCTTACCTTTTACCTTGCTAGCTTACATAGTTTATGTGATTTAATTAACATATGGTTTTTATTATGTAGAATAAAATGCACTTAGAATGAAACACTGAGTTTTCTGGGACAAAACGTATTATGAATCTGGTTTTTCTCAAAATTCAAATTTCACGAATAGTTGAATGAAACAACAAGCTTATTTTCTAAAGCAGTATTTAACATTGTGGGTTGGGAGTTCAATTTCTTTTGAGATAACAAGATACAGGTTTTAAAAATCGATTTGAGAGCAACAAGATTAGCTGGTGCACTCAC
Source organism: Procyon lotor (assembly GCA_028646535.1). Lineage (NCBI taxonomy): Eukaryota > Metazoa > Chordata > Mammalia > Carnivora > Procyonidae > Procyon > Procyon lotor. The sequence continues at coordinate 63,389,445 of CM053614.1, read as the reverse complement.
TTTACATGTAAAGGTTTGGATTTCTTTTTGATTTATGAGATAAAACAACAAGATGGTGAGTAAACAGAGATGTATCCTGAATAGATTTATTATACGATAGAAGGTAGTTTAGGAAATAACGCAGAGTGTCTTCCCTGTGGAATTATTTATTCACTCGAGTAATGATACATAGACTTTAAAGAACTGGTTGTTCTGTTCTTCATTGAGAAAGGAATTCATCCAAAGCAGTTCATTAAAAATAAAGTAAAATATATTCTCAGAGTAAATGTGGCACTAATTAATCGAGCTTTGTCTCTCTTATGAAACATTTATGTCCATTATAAACTCTAAATATCTCAGACAGAAAACTTTGTTTCCCTGTAAAATGTAAGCTATTTAAATGCCAGTGACTTAAATAAGAAAAATAAAGTCATTCATGCTAAGATTAATGAATGTGTAGACTTTTACTACACATGAAAAAGTATTGTGTTATTCAATGTAGAGGGGCTTTGTTGGGAAAACCAATGGGAAAATATAGGTATTAATATTTTTGTTGCCAATAGGAATAAGATCAGAAATTAGCTTTTTTTTTCCTTTTCTTTTTAAAGACTTTATTTGTCAAAGAGAGAGATAGCACAAGCAGGGGGAGCAGAAGGCAGAGGGAGAAGCAGACTCCTTGCTGAGCAAGCAACTCAGTACCAGGATGCTGGGACCCTGACGTGAGCTGAAGGCAGATGCCTGACTGACAGAGCCACCCAGGAACCCCAGAAATTATTATTCTTAAGTGAAAAATTGAGATACACCAAAACTCTTTTAACTTTAAGCTTCTAGTCATTCCCCCTTCCCCAGACTTTTTAGGTGACCAACAAAGAAGTAAAAAATTATCCAACTCCAAATTACAATTTATCGATCTAGGCTGCCTTGCTTACCTTCTGATGGCAGTGTTCATAGATAGAAAATGGTCAAATTGTTGACAGGAGTGAGAAGAAAAACCGGAAGCAAAGAAGCTGGCTGGATAATCAAACGTAAACTCAAGTTATGATAGACTGGAATGCCCAATAAAAATGCAAATAAGAATATGAAGAATATGGAGTTTTGGTTTTTCAGTTTTATTTGAGGGCCATGGCCAGAAAAGAAAGTATAGTTATGGAAAACACTGTGGTATTTGGTCAGTTCAAACAGTGTGCCTGGGGAGAATAGAACCAGTAGTGAGGACATTGTTTATTTTATTTTATCAGGTCATTTGCATATGTTTTGTGACTTTGCTCTCACCTTAGCCACTTGCCTTGGTCTAATTCTGCTCCTATATTGCTAAAATGCTAGTCCTGCCTCCCATCTCCCCAGCACACTCTAGCAAAGCCTGCTTTGAATTTTCTAAGTACAGTTAGCTCACTAGTGCGCATCTTAACCTACTCATGCTGGATTTTTGAGCTCATCTTTAGATCCCGACTGCCTTTTATACAGTCTGGACATTGAGAATTTCAAGAAATGTGTAAGTATTTGTTGAATCAGTGAACGCAGGAGTCAATTAATATTCTTACAGATTTAAACAAGGAGAGAATGCCTGTGCTCTTAGTGGCATTCCAAGATGGGCATGAAGAAGCATATCAAGCATAGGAAGAAAAGGGTTTCGCTCCATGTAGCACACCCTCTGAGCAGGCAGGTTGCTCCCTGGTGGCTGCAGGAAGCAGGGAGTGTGACAGATTGCGGCCACCATCACTAGCCTCACAAACTAGCAGACAGAAACCATCTAGAATGAGGGGTGCCTGGGTGGCTCAGTCGTTAAGCATCTGCCTTTGGCTCAGGTCATGATCCCAGGATCCTGGGATCGATCCCTGCATCGAGCCCCGCATCGGGCTCCCCGCTCAGCAGGAATCCTTCTTCTCCCGCTACCATTCCCTCTGCTTGTGTTCCCTCTCTCGCTGTGTTTCTCTCTGTCAAATAAATAAAATCTTAAAAAAAAAAAAGAAAGAAACCATCTAGAGTGAACCTTGCTGTCTCTTAGCCCAGAGGGTTCTCGACACAGGTGTCTGGACAAGGACAGTGCCATCGATGTGGATCTATGAGCCCCTGGTTTATTCACTGTAGTCATCACTGTGTCGCAGGAGAAATGACATACTAACTAGTGCAGAAACTCAAGGCTCCATGCAGACCTTCCCCACAGAATCCTAATGACTGCTTTTTTCTAGAAGTTCTTCCCATACTCCACTCTCTTTTCCCTTCTGGCAAACAAATAGCTCTGAAATGTATCTAATTTTTCTTTCTGCCAACAACAACAAAAAATAAACATACTAGTCAGTAACAACCATGACCACAGAGTGCCTCCTACCAGGTCCGTTCTCACACATATTAGCTTAAGAAATTATTTCGATTATTTTTTTAGTCCTACTATTACTGTCTCCCACATGTTGCTTTAGTCCTTGTAATTTAGTACTTTCTCTAATTTGGTGATTTTGTAGTAAACCACAAAGAATTATTAACATATTTTGTAAAAAATTCTATAAAGTTCACTACATATTTAGTGCATAGTATATAGTATATTGTGCATAGTTTATTTTGTTTGAGACATCTAGTAAGAATACATTTTCTATTTCAAATGATGCATATTCCTATCTTTATGTATAATATATATACTATGTAATTGAAATGACTTTCAGGTAGTATTTAATTTATGTATAATAAGATCAAGCCAAAGTTAATATAAAATTATTTTACTATCATTTAACTACAATCTAGAAAATATACCAATTTAAATAATTAAAAATACTTGTTAAGAGCCAGTAAATTGATTTTGTGACCTTCTAGTAGGTGATGGATTGTAGTTTAAAAAAAAACAGTGCATTAAAATGGAAATACTGCACCTTGCTACTCAGTTTTTTAAGAAACCAATTAAAGGCAGTTATTTCTCCCCTTTTACAATATGTTCATTTAATAATAAGTGAATTAGAAAGAATTAAATGATATTGGACCTGTTTATTATGTTAATTGTGTTTTTGTGTTTTAACTAGGACTTGGTTCAGCAAATACCCATATATTCAGTAAAAAAAAAAATCCAAATGAACACGTGTATTAAATATTCTCAAAATTAATTTTATTATGAAACCATTCATGTTCGTGAAGTTTGGTTGATTTTACACATATGTTTCAATTGTTACAACTTGACTTGATGTAATAGATACAGCCTCAGTTATCATAGTCTAATGACTAAGCTCACTTAGATCTACAGATAAAAAAAAACAAAACTTCTCCATCAAGAAATTTGATAAATTTTCTCCACATTTGTAGGTATTGGCAAGTAATGACTCTTACACACCTGTTTAGGAATTAATATAACTAATATGTACCTCTATCTGAGGAATAAGAGATTTTTTCTTAATAATAAAGAACTGAAAAAAATCGTGTTTTTTTTTTAAGATTATTTATTTTATTGAGAGAGAGAAAGAGTGCATACACATGCACAGGCAAGCGCAGGGGGTGGGGCGGGAGGGTCAGGAGGAGAGAATCTCAAGCAGACTCCCTGCTGAACCTGGAGCCCTATATAGGCACAATCTCACGACCCATGAGATCATGAGCCTAGCAGAAATCAAGAGTCAGGTGCTAAACTGACCAAACCACCCAGGTGCCCCTAATTTTTTTTTTTTTTTAAACAAAGATGAAAAGATAGAAACTTGGAAGGCAATGTATTACCTGTGAGAGGACATCAAAGACAGAGTTTAAGAACAGGGGCAAGGAATGGAGAGAAAAGAAATTAGAAGAAGTTTTCTGGTCCTGGGGGCCTTCTAGAATTCCTTGCTCTTTGAGAGGTTTGCTCTTACTAGTTGAGCCAGTTAGTAATTTTTTATCCGTAGGAAGGAAAGGGAAAAGTAAAAGGGAACTTTTGGATAGGGAGGGAAAAGACCCATGGGAAGCAAGGAGCCAAATGGGAAAAAGCAGAAAGATAAATGGTATAGTTGAGACACAGAAGGCAGAAAACAAAAAAGGGCATTTGACTTAGAATTTCAAAGCAATTAAAGTATTTGAGCAAAATCTATTCACTTTGCACATGGGATTCTAGAAACTCTTAGGCAAATTGACTCCCCTTGGGGTACAGAGGAAACTGGCCTGGGGTTAGTGATAGACCTGGAACTGGGTCTAGCGGTGTAACCTCATGTAAGTTAACCAATTCTGAATCACAGTGAGCTCATATAAGGGGAGGTTAAAAAGACTCAACTTGGGCCTTTGGTGCAGATTCCGTGCAGATATGTATCACTCGGTATGCCATGCCCTCATAAATGTGAGTCTCCCTTCTTTGGGGGGAATTGTATTAAAGTTCCTGGCGTACTGGAATGGACTCATAAATTGCCATTTTTATAGCCTGATAATAGAACTCATCCAGGTATATATGGCAGATGGACTGTTCTAGTTAAATGTTACTTGGATAACATGGGTACCCAGCAGTTGTCTCAATCATGGGCTCAACCTTGAGTACTTATTTTTGCCCCGATAGAGCATAGTTTTGCAAGTTGGTTAGAATTCCATTAAAATTCAAAACTAAGAGAAGACAGAGTAATTTTCCTCTTAATTATTACTGGTTAACCTTTTAACTCTTCCTCTGCTGAGCTATAAAGGTTGTGATTCTGCTCTGATGCATGGAGTGAAATTTGCTATCAGACAACCTGCTAGCTGGCAATGATATAATTTTGTACGGTCTTGAAAGTATAAAATAGCCATGGGTCTGCAGGGTCTGTGCTCCTGACTGTAGGGTTATACAGAACCGTGAGACTTTTGCTCAACTTCATACTGTGTACCTAGGAGGATGTGTATATGGAGAAGGCAGCGATATCTGGGATCGGTAGGAGAAAGATTAAAAAAAAGACACTGAAAAAGTTATATTCCTTCTAAGAGTTTTGACATCACATTTCCTCCATTTCTCTTGTTCAGCCAGAATATCCATTCCAATCCGTGTGCCGAAACTTTTTTTCTTACGTCACAAATGGATTTTGTCTGTGACTTAAATAAAATGAAAAAAAAAGATTGTCCTATGGGAAGGTAACATTTTAAATCATATCAGTCACTTTCTCCTCAGAGTAAAGACATACACTCAATGCCTTTGTGAGAGCCAAGCCGAAAGGTGAAATAGTAAGAACATAAGAAAATAGAGCCTGGGGCGCCTGGGTGGCTCAGTGGGTTAAAGCCTCTGCCTTCTAGCTCAGGTCATGATCTCAGGATCCTGGGATCGAGCCCCGCATCGGGCTCTCTGCTCAGCGGGGAGCCTGCTCACCCCTCTCTCTGCCTGCCTCCCTGCCTACTTAGGATCTCTCTCTTTCTGTCAAATAAATAAATAAAATCTTTAAAAAAAAAAAAAAAAAGAAAATAGAGCCTTAGCAGGACAAGGTACAAATAAGAGAGAAAAATGATGCATAACAGGGAGACTTGTTGGGAGTTGAGGGATATTGTGTCATTGAGACAAGTTTAAAGAAGTATGTTTTATTGATAAAAATATACCACTCCAATAATGAAATATGTATTTCACTAATGAAATATATATGTAATCTCTATGTATTTCATATACAGTCGACCTTTGAACAACATGGGGATTAGGGATGTCGATTCCCCATACTCTAGCCACAGTAAAAATTTCACGTAGAACTTTTGATTCCCCATAAACGTGAATAATAGGCTACTGTTGACTGGAAGTCTTACTGAGAACATAGTCAACCTGTATTCTGTATATTACATGTATTCTATGAGGTATTATTACCATAAAGTAAGCTAGAGAAAAGAAATATTATTAAGAAAATTATAAGGAAAATACGTTTACCGTACCGCATCATGTTTATAAAATAAAGATGCACGTATATGTAGAGCTGCTCATTTCAAACCATGTTATTCAGGGCAGCTGTCCATGAAATATACATAATCTAAATTCTAGAATGAGAGGGATTAAAAATTATTACATTGCATCATATCGGGATTTGATAAAAGAAAACTTACATGTGGCAAAAAATTTACAAGTGATGAGAATGTAGAAAAGACAAACATTTACGATGCTAACAGCTTCCGAGGTCTTTGCTGTTGGTTCCACTGTAGTCTATTCACATAGAAGCAGATTATCACTTAAAAATGAATGTCAAATCCTGTCTCTCCTTAGTCGCATCTCAATTCACTGAGAGGAAAAGTGCACATTCTTCGATTATTTTGCCAGGATTAATTCAGTCTGGCCCTTATGATCCCTCTGCCTTAAATTTCCATCTCCTTCACTCTGCTTCTGCCACTCTGGCTTTCCTGGGGTTTTGGAAACACCAGACCCACTCTTGTCTCTTTGCTATGTTTCTTACCCGAAATCCACTTCCCTCCCTATGTTCTCATGGCTCACATTTTTATCTCCTACCTGTCTGCGCTTCAGTGAGGTGATCCCTGAAGAAGCAATGTCAAGAGAAAACTCCTTTTGCTTTATTCACTCCTATAGCTTTCATTTTCATAGTATTTCTCCTCTGATATACTATATACCTTCCTGGCTGTCCTTGCTAAAATGCAAACTAAGTAAGCTCCGTCTGTTTTGTTCAGGGCTGTATACACATTATCTGGAAGAGGCCTGGCACACAGTAGGAATTTCATAAATACTGAGTAAATAGTTGGAATGAGTGAAAGAGTGAGCATGGCATTCTAGATTTCTTTTTTTCATGCTTCCTTTGAAGACATAAGGCTCATCTGTATGCTATAAATATTTATGTCCATCCAGTCATCATGAGTGTACAAACTTACAACACATAGGACAATGTTTTTTTAAAGCTTAACTATAAATAAAGGCCTTTCACTGACATTAAAACTAATACGATTATTCATAATTAAACATTGCAAAACGAGCCACAGTATCTTTGAAACTTAGAACAGTGACAAATATTCAGGCAACTTGATAACCTTCCTTACTTTTAGTTTTGTCTCCATTTTTATTTAGATTGTTTTATCTGATGGTTAGATTAAAAGTCATTATACAAGATGAATCGTTCCAATACCTTAAAATATATTTAAATGGAAATGAATAAAGATGTGGATATTGCACTTCTATTAGATTTTACTGTGATTAGCTGTTATCAGATTGGTCCATGGAGAAAAACTTTATATAAAATTGTTCTACTTTGTATTATTTTCAAGGCAAACAAAGTAAAATAGATGTTGAAAACAGCCATTCTATAAGATCACTCAAAAAAGTAATTT
>CM053614.1:63334482-63382169 GCA_028646535.1 Procyon lotor | reverse complement strand
CACCTGGGTGGCTCAGTCGTTAAGCGTCTGCCTTCGGCCCAGGTCAGATCCCAGGGGCCTGGGATCGAGCCCCGCATCGGGCTCCCTGCTCCTCGGGAAGCCTGCTTCTCCTGCTACCATTCCCTCTGCTTGTGTTCCCTCTCTCGCTGTGTTTCTCTCTGTCAAATAAATAAAAATTCTTTAAAAAAAAAAAAAAAAAGTAATTTTAATGATAAATATATGTAATGGTTTATGACCTCATCTTTTCAATATAGCATCTATCTACTCCACTTTTACTTGCTTTTTTCAATTTGTTAGTGTCTTTTTTAGCCTTTTTCCAGGCCAATCTGTTAGTACTCAAATAATGTAACCATATTGACTTAATAAATTTTTTTCAACAGAAAAATAAATTGAAATTTTATGAGCGAGCTATTTTTTAAAAATAATTCATTAGAATTAGAAGCCAACATTTTATCCCTTTTCAATTTTCTTTTTCTAAACTTAGCATTTCAATCTGAAATAAAAGAACTAATCATTTAGGACCAAGTACATTAATCCCATTTTACCAGTCTGAAATGAAGTTGTATTAACCCAAGTCTTTAACAGATTTATTTTCCATTCAGTGTATTATGATTCATTTTATTTCATTTAATTACTGATAAATTTCCAGAATTTTAAAATAATCAGTTCTTAAAGAATTCACTAGATCTTAGAATGAGTATTTGTTCTTTATCCCGTAGAATATATAACATTAGCAGCATAAAGCAATCCTACAAATAAGAGATAGTAGAAACCACCTCCCTGTTTGCATTCCACTCTCCTTACACACAGCTTAGGCTCAACTAGATCTTTGCAGTTCCCTTGATAATTCTTTTTTCTGTGCTATCACCCATCCAGATATTTATTTGGTGTTTAAAGTGGTTGTATAGCCTGTGTGGGGGTGAATGGATAGGAGAGGAAGCTGTTCCTAGTAAGATTTGGTTCAAAAGCAAATTTTCAGGAGTTGAAGCTGGAAATTATGGGTCTTCAGGAAATTGGCTCCTCAATATATGTTTGTTGAGTTAGTTTGTAAAGATTTAGACTGAATTCACATAATGTGTCAAGTATTGATGCAGTAATAATAATGAATACTTAGAAATATGTTTTATTCTGGTAAGCTTTTCCCATCTATCCTAAATAATGATAATATGATAGTAATGCCTAAAATAACTTGTTTTGGAGCTTATGTCCTTATTGCAGTTCTAGAGGAAGACTCATAAAATGTGGTTAGAACACAAAATCATTTAATTAATGGGCCCAAACCACCCAAAGCAGAGGATCATAAAAGATATGTGCAATACTTAGATATTTTTAATATTAATCACAACTGAGTATTTTTACATCCATCATTCTTTTGATTTAGATCTAAGGTCTTTCTCTTGATTTGGGGAGGACCACATAGACTCTCATGCTTGGCCATATTACTCATACATCATATGTAAGTTTTTAGTTATGATTTATTTAAAGTGGGGAGGGATAAAGGTCTTTGAGAAGCAACTTTAAGATCTTATTCTAAGTTTTTATTATTTTCCAAAAGATTTTATCATCGTCTCACCCAGTTCTCTTTTGACAAATCTTTTATAAAGCAACTCACCTTTGAAGAGTCTTCCCAATGTATTCAAATTAATACCATAGCACTAGAACTCCTTTTCTTAATCAAGTACAAATTTTTACTTTTTGATTTAATTATAGGAAGACATAATAGGATAAAAGATAAATTGCTCAGAGAAACAGAGACTACTGATTCTGGATGTACATAACTCACACAGAGCAGAAGTGATGGCATTAGTCAATAAAAATACAGTTTTGTCTTTTTCCAGTAAATTACATTAAATAGAGACATTCTGATGTTGAGTAGACGTTAATGTGGTGAGTCCATTAAGGCAAGGGTGCTTAATTTTTGCAAGAGCTAAAAATTTTAAAAAATCTCTATTTATTAGAGAAAAATAATCTCCTACTTCTTTTCTGCTTTAAATATCAACTGTTCTGAAAGTAAATTTCAAGACTCCATGTTGTAAATGAATATGTGTTTTAATGCGTAAGAGCATGGCTACATTCTTTAAAATATGGGTATGTTTTCATTTCTGAGTCTCAGTCAAAAGGAGAAACAGCAGAAGTAAATTCTAAGGTGACATTTGCTATCTTCCCACACAAATAGTACGATGTGAATCTTCTTTTCCAAATGTGAAATGCCAATTTGTGATTTTTAAGAGTCATTTATTTTTTTGTATATTAATAAACTAGTGATACTACTATTACAAGAGTAATAACAGAAGTTAACACTACTGTAGCATTATTACATGCCAGGGAATCATTTAAGCCTGAAAATCACTCTGTGAGTGAGGTGCTATTAGTAATTTCCATTTTCTAGAGGATGAAGTTGAGGCACGGGCAGATTAACTAGCCCGGGGTTGTAAGGCTTCTAACCTTGTAAATGTTAGCACTTAAAATGAGGCAGTCTGGCTCTAGGGTTCACGCTCTAAGCCAATACCTATACCACATTTCTTTATTTTCCCCCTAACAAAACATGAAACCAAATCCCATGTGCTTGAATTTTAGCCTTTATTTATCCTCTACCAAACCCATGCATGAGCTAGGAGGTAAATTTTATTCACCTATTGAATAAGTCCTTGTTAACTGACTTCATTCATGTATCAGAAAATCAGTCTGTTCAGTCAAAGAGCTGTTTTAACTTTAGGTTTTTATCTTTTTTTAACTGTTTGACCATTTGACTACATTGGCTGGGACTACTACATGCAAAACCAGTTTTATTATGAATTAGAAGGTTGGAAATAAGCTATCTTGGTAAGATTCCTTTTTCGGTCAATCAGTAACATTTACCTGAGTGCCCTCTGAGGTGTAGGGGCAGAAAATTTTCCCTTCTTCCTTTCTAGTTTCTTTGGCTGCCTTGTAATTAAATTGGCATAAAAGGATTAACAGGAAGAAAATAAACAAGTATGATACACATATACCTCCTATATACCATCTTTAGCTTAAATACCATCTTTAGCTAAAGACAAAAGATGTTGCGCGTATGGAGTCCATTGTAGGTGGTTACCGAGAAAGCCCAGTGAGGTTGTTATGTGGGTTTGAGTCTTGTGTTCACTGGAAAAGAGTTTCTAGGGATTGAGTTATCTGCCTCTTCTTGGTGCCGAGGAGACACCCTCACAAATGAAGATTTCCCTTGTATATATAAATATCTCTTACGAAAGTGTAACTACTACTTAGTTTTCACAGCTTCTCCAGTGTCTGCTTTCTCAAAACTAAGCAACTTAAAATAAGCAGTATGCCTAAAAGGGCATATTTTGGGGTAGTATATTTTGCTCCCCTGTAGAGAGGTTGGAAAGGTAAAAGAAAGCATTTAAGACATTTGGTCTTACATGCTAAAGTAATCGCAACCCAGTGGGAAACTTAAAATCTTGATCTCCAAATCTTTGAAACTAACACTTAATTGATGATATTATTCTGAGATTTTTATGGTACATAAGCCATATTTTTAAAAATAGTTTGTGTAGTCTAATTATCATTGATACATGTGATAGACTCTAGTTTGTGTTCTAGGTTTTTGGTCCCGTTATTCTTATGAATGATATTTACCTCAAGGAAAATAATTAATGCCTGCATGTTACCATTTGAAAACAACAGCAACCTGTATATCACAGCTTTTCTTTCACATCTGGCTAAAAACAGTAATATTAAGCCTGGGCCAGGACATCTTTTATTATCTATAATGTTAACTTTAAACAGAGCAAAGAGCAATTTTACTGAAGTAAAAAAATAATGTGTTTATTTGGAATAGCAGATGAATTGTAATTCAGGACAAAGAAGCCATGGGAACCATAGGCCAGTCCAAAGAGACCAAGGGAAGGTCCGTTTTGGAGGAAGCAGGAGAAGATTTTTCTGAACAGAAGTTCACTGGAGACAACAGGAGTTTGAGGTTAGGGACGTCTCTCATTGGCTGTCGGCAGTGGTTAGTTGTTGCTGGGCCTGGACGGGGTCTTTCTTCCTTTTCTTAAAGGTGAGAGATAAATCCCCATGTGAAAATTGTCCCGTTTTGTCAGATTAACTGTCTTCCTTCTCCCTTCCCGGTTACACCGGCTGTCCTGAGTGGTACCGTGAGAGCTCCCCCTTCATGGTAAGTGACTCCATTTGAAACGAGGTTTCCTTTATTTTTCAGAGAATCAAGGCTGTTGGAATGCTTGTCAAACAGACTAAAAGCATTTCTACCTTTGTTCGTGTATTCAGCCATCATTTTCAAAGAGACTCTATTAGAAATTGAGAAAATCTTCCAGACTTTTGTCATTGTTTTTAAATTTTTCTGTTGAACGATGTTTTGTTTAAATGCTGTCTTCACCGATTCTCCCTTCCACCCTCTGCCACCACCCCACTGACTTTATAGAAAACTTTTGAGAGGAAGGGAAGCATTTTCACTTGTTATAAATACATGGTTATTTATAAGAATCTATTCAACAGTCATTCATTCAAAGTAGTGCAGCATAATGAGAATAATGTGGGTTTGGAAAGAGGGAATCCATCCATCCTTTATCTGCCACTCTCTTACACTTTGATAAGGAGCAATTCTGCTTCTCCCTGAACACTTCAATTTATCTATCTAATAAGTGATTGCAGGGAGCCAGATAAAGTATACAATTATATTATTCTTTGAAGTATTTGTTGAGATCGTAGGGGTCAAATGCAGGCGGCCCCAGGATGATAGCACACTACGACGTGTGGACTATTTTGAGCTGAAGGCAGTGAAGGCCCTGCAGGCTCAAGAGGAAATTTTACCCCTCCTTTAACTACATTGAAGAATCTAATTGCAGGTCTTCCCTAGGATAAGGGTTATGGCAGAACAAACACCTAGTTACCAAATATCTGTTCTTCTTCTTAGAGCTCTGTGAATTGCGTTCCTTCCATTTGAAATCTCAGACCCTACATACCGCCCCTTAGTTCACAATGATATATATACCTCATTTTGCCTGACTTAGGAACTTCCACGTCTGTGGATGTCCTGTATGTGCGGAAGTAAATTTGATTTTCTCCTCTTAATCTTTCTTATGTCAATTTGATTCTTAGTCCGGATAGAAGGACCTGGAAGAGGACAGGGAATTCTTGCTCCCTGAGAAGATTTAAACCACTGCCGATACAGGAAATTCAAAGATTTATACAAGTGTCCTGACCGTGCAAGGATAACCATTCAGTGAAAGCAGATGAGAAAAAATAATCAACATTTATTTTCGAGGAGTTATTAATTGAAAGAAATTAGATGGCCAAGTCTAGGGCAGATATTGGTTTCAAAATAAAGCCAGATATTCCCAAAAACAGTTAGAGACCCCTAAACTAAACTACAATTCTTCAATTGTAGTTTTGGCTTGGATCTATTTTAGGAAGGTGACCATAATTTAAAATGTGCTCACTGAATCAGAAAGTATCTTTCCTCCTCTGCATGAGAAGATTAACAAGGGTTAAGAATCCTGTTTCTTTGACCATTGTGGGCTTATAGTCAAATTGCTAATTATTTTCCAAACCTAATGGAAAGATTTGGAAAGGTAATATTCCTGAATTACGAGAGCATATTTCATTTTGCTTTGGTAACCCCTGAAAAGGGAGAAAATGGCAGGGCAGGCTATTAAGTAGGTATTTGTTTTTTGGGTTTTTTGTTTTTGTTTTTGTCTCCCTCTTCTTCCGACCCCTCTTAAAATTACAGAATAGACTTCATTTTATTTCCAAGTAAATATTCTAATACCACAGTTAGTCCTTTTTTTGTTATTAGCTCCAGTCACTCACCAATTCTCTTGTTCAACTTTCTCTAATTCAGGAGATTTAATGTTGCACCGGCTTGGAGTTCACTTGATTGCCTTGTTAATGCTCTTATTCCCTAGCAATCAATTTAGTTTGATTGATATTTGTTATGTAGCCTAGTAAGTTTTCTTCACTTGAATTTCATTTAGAGTTCTTTTTTTCTCTACTTCCTAGCAATCAATTAGGCTTGATTGCTATTTACTTCCTGACCTGTTGATATTGCAAGGTTGCGTAAGTGTGCTAATTACCTTCACAGCCATGTGCAAGTTCTGGTTTCATTCACGTATTTCACTTTTCTACTGTTAAATGACTTCATGTAAATAATTGCCTCTTTAATGCAGTTTTTATAGATTTGCTGTCAATGTACACAATAGTTTGAATTTATCGTTGCTTATTTCTAACGTGGGATGTAAAAATACGTTATTGTAAGATACATTATAATTTATGAAAAAAAAATCCCTGCCAGATTAAAAACATAAGCCAGGGAGAGCCTGAGTCGGTAGATATAGATGACTGTGGAGAAAGCCTTAGGCAATTTTAGAACAAGCACAGGAGGCGGAAACTGCACATCAGGTTTATCTCTCACCATTGTGAATCTTTTTTTTTTTTTAATAAACTAGGTCACTAAAACTGTTCTCTGTTTCTGAAAGTAATTTCAGACAGCACTGATAAACTGAATAAACTCTTCATATTTCAGAGCGTCTGAAGGGTCCCTCAATTTAAATTGCATCAAGAAGTAGAAGCTTCTTTGGAAAACCATATTCCTAGTAGTTCTCCGTAGAATTTGATTGGATATCTGTCTAGTAGGTTGAAGAAAAGCTTTGCTTAATTCCTTAAACTGTCATGCTTTAATAAATATTTTAACACTCAAATAACCCTACAATATTTAAAAAACATGGAAAATTAATTCTTCAAAGGGTCTCATTCCGTGGCTGGTAAATAATAGATGCTCTTTCAATGTAGGTAAACTGTCCTTGGATCTCCTTTACAGTTTAAGAGAGTCAAACTGTGAATCTTTACACTTTTCTTCTCTGAATTTAGGTGAGACTATGCTTCAGCTGCTCACTACCTTAAGCAGATTGTCCTATAATCCTCCCTTTTGCTCAATATTTATGGAGACTAGATCCAATGCAAGTGTGATCAAAGAATCAGAAGATGTTCTACAAAATGAGATTAGTGTCTTTCTACATTCGGTAATCATATCAACCGTGAAAACTCAGAATTTTCCCTCAGCAGTCCTTTCTTCTTGCCTGAGTGTTTGTTCCAGGTGCCATAAGCAGTAAAAAATTTCAAATCTGAAAGAGTAATAAATACTTGTGTCACTGAAATAACTCTGGAATAGAAGTAGTATTTTAGCTGGTATTTATATGACGAGATAAAAGAGTAGTCAGCATGCAGCTCATATAATTATGGGAAATTTAGAGGATGTAATTTGTGGTCTTATTCCTGGTCTTGAAGAAATGTGTGGGGGCCTTGGTATAAAAGAAGGAACCAGCAAAATCATGTTTGGTAGACCGTTTATCCAGAGGCAGAAAGGTTAAAATGGACACTAGAGCCTAAAATAGAGGAATATTCATCGGTGTGAAAGGATGCAGAAGGGTTCAGAATCATAGCCTAAGTGGAATTTCACTTAAAAGGCAATAAGAGGTCTTTGGGTTTTTTAATGGCACAATTAGGCTTTTAGGTATTTGATATTTCTTCATATTCTTTGAAGTAGCCCTTCTGTCTGTATCCTACTATTCAAATTCTATTTCTTCTTTAAGATCCAACACAAATATATATCTCATTTTATATGTATATCTCATTACATAAGTGTCTTATTTTATACATATGTAATTATATTTCATGATTTTTTTGGCTTTTTTAACTTAATAAATTATAAGTCTAAACTACCCCCAGTGTATCTCTCTTCTGATCCACTCATTTAACAATTAATCCTTTAATAATTTGGGGTGGACTTTTGTTTTTGCTGCTATTTTTAATTAAAGTATGATTTACATACGAAAGAAAAAAATGTCTTAAGTGTTCAGTTTGATGACTTTTGGCAATTACACACATCCAAGTAAACACACTCAGCCCTAGAAAGGGTCTAGAAAGTAATCTTTTCAAGAGAATTCTCTACCCTTTTTCTGAATTCTCTTGCTATAGATTAGATTTTTCCGCTTAAATGGGTACATTTTGTATTATAAATGTATCATTACATGTACATGTATTTTGTGTGCCTGTCTAGTTTCTTTTGAAGTACATAATATATATTTTTAAAAATTTTAATTCCAATATAGTTGCCATACAGTGTTGTATTAGTTTCAGGTGTACCATATAGTAATTCCTCAATTCTCTACATTACTCAGTGCTCATTGTGATAAGTTACTCTTAATCCTCTTCACCTTTTTTACCCATCCCCCCATCCACCTCTCCTTTAGTAACCATCTATTTTCTCTATAGTTAATAGTGTTTTTTTGGCTTGTCTCTTCTTTAATTTGTTCACTTATTTTGTTTCTCAGTGAACTCATTTGGTATTTGCCTTTCTCTGACTTACTTTGGTCAGCATTGTACTCTCTAGATCGATGGTGTTGTAAATGGCAAGATTTCATTCTTTTTTATGGCTGAGTTATATTAATATATAACATATATAATAGTCATATAATATATATCATATAATGGACTATTGCGTGTGTGTACATATGTGTATATATGTGTGTATACCCCCCACATATATACACACGTGTATATACATACACATACTATATCTTCTTTTTCTTCATCTACTGATGAACATTTAGGTTGCTTCCATATCCTGGCTATTATAAATAATGCTGCAATTAACATAGGGGTGCATATAGTTTTCAGATTCATGTTTGAACACATAATTTTTTTTTTAAAGATTTTATTTATTTGACAGAGAGAAACACAGCGAGAGAGGGGACACAAGCAGAGGGAATGGTAGTGGGAGAAGCAGGCTTCCCGCTGAGCAGAGAGCCCGAGGCGGGGCTCGATCCCAGGACCCTGGGATCATGACCTGAGCCGAAGGCAGACGTTTAACGACTGAGCCACCCAGGCGCCCCTGAACACATAATATTTTTGATGTTCATCTTTGTTGTCGTGTTTCATAGTTTGTTCCTTTCTCTTATCAAGTAGTACTCTATTGTGTGAATATACAAAATTTACTTATTCATTTTCCTGTCACTTGTTTGTGTTGTTTCTGGTTAGAGAATAGTTGGTATGTGTTAACTTTATGAGAAACCATAAACCATAAAAATGTTACATGTAAGTGATGATTGACTAAGTTCTACTCCTAAGACCAGTATTGTACTCTATGTTAATTAACTAAAATTTAAATAAAAACTTGAAACAAACACACAAAAAGAAACCACAAAAATAGTTCTCCAAAGTGGTTGTACTATTTTGCACTCCCACCAGAAATGTATGAGAATTGCGGTTGCTCTCTATCTTTACTAAAATTTACTGTTGCTAGGCTTTTTCATTTTAGCCAAACTGATGGTTGTGAAATGTTGAATACTTCCACATGTGCTTCCTGCCCATTGGTATATCTTCTTTTGTGGAGTGTCTATTCAAATCTTAAGTCTAGGGGTGTTTGAATGGCTCAGTTGGTTAAGTGTCCAACTCTTGATTTCAAGTGAGATCATGATCTCAGCAGGAAATCTGCTTGAGGTTCTCCTCCTCTACCCTACCCCCTGCTCGCTCACACTCTCTCTCAAATAAACAAATGAATCTTTAAATCTTAAGTTTATCTTCAGACGAGTTGCTTGTTTTCCATTGTTTTTAAAAGCTTTCTGTGCATTTCATTATATGATCCAGAATGTTAGCTATGTACTGGATATATTTATTCCCATCTGTGGCATGCCTCTTCTTTTTATTACTTTTCCAAGTTTCTTAATGTTTTTTGGTAGGTAGAAATTTTTAATATTGACAAAGTCTAATTTATGTTTTCCCTTTTATGGGCTAGTGCTTTATGTGTACTGCTTAAGCCAAGACCACAAATATATTCTTCTGGAAGCTTTATGGTTTTGAACTTCATATTTTGTCTATGCCCATCCAAATTAATTTTTACATATGGAATGAGAGAAAGATCAAAATTTATTTGTCTTCATTAAGCCTTGTGGGTTTTTTAAAAAACAAATTTGTTAATCAGCTTTATTCTTTGTGTTAGTCAACTTTTCACACGACAGGCTTATCTTCTCAATGTGGTTATAAGTCTGCTGAGGACCGGGGCTGGTTTTTCATATTTATTTGTATCTTCATGGTGTAGATTCCCATAGAAATATTTTCCTTTGTGTTTTTATGAATGTTGTATTTGAAATGATGATTCCAAATGCTGTGTGCATTAATATTTTTATTCTTACACCCAGGCTTAAAGTGCTTAGTTTTACTCACCTAGATTTTACTTACCTTGATTTATTTGTTAAAAGGAGTCATATGTTTTAATAGAGTTGTAGATGGAACAAAAGGAGAAAATTCTAAGAGGAAAGGTCAGTAGTTACTAGAAGCATTCAGAAACAACCCCTGGGATTTAGATTGGTATTGATATTTTCAAAACATTAGGTCATGTTGTTTGCAATATCAACAGAGGTGGTTTTGTGGCCAGTGAAGACTGCAATCCTCCTCTAGTAACATAAGAGAAGTAGGTTAAGAAGCAAAACATTGGTATCTGATGGGGTTATCTGAGGGCTTTGACGGCATGCATTTTCATTTACTTAACTTTCGCTTTGCTATATGATTCCTGGAGAGGTGAAGTCAGAATGTAAAGAGTTATTGAAATCATTGAAATATTTTAAAAACACTATACCTCTTTTTATGAAAAAAATGCAGATATAATGTATTTATGAAAATTCATTACTTGAATTCATTACTTCCGCCAGTTTCTAGAAATGGCACAAAGAGCAGTATCATTTTTATTCCTAAGGAGCTTAGAATCTGAGGCAATTTTAAGCATGATCTGCACTTTTAAAAAGTGCATTGTCCTGCTGTCTATATGCCACAAATGGATTTACTGATGAAATCGTTTAGCTAACTGTCAAAATGGTAATTAGTTCTAGCAAAAATAGTAAAAGATAACCTGCATTCCAAGAAGCTCAACTTTACTTTGTGAGTGCCTGAGGATTTCTAAAGGGCTATGACATTATAGTATTGCTAAAGGGGCAGGCTGTAAATAGAGCTGACCGAGCAAAGTTGCCATGGGAAACTTGCAGACTTTTCCAAAAAGAGAAACTAAACCAAAAACACTGATTGTAATTGAAGTCTGGCTTCTGGGAAAAAGACTTACCCACCGCCACTGAATGTGCCTAAGGGCTGGCTAGATACTGGGTGGCTTTGTGGGCAAATGCTCTGCCCTGTTTATCTTTCTATCACTTCTCTTACACCAGTTCCTCTTTAAATTCAGAACTTCAGCTACCTGTGGGTGACAAATTCAACAGAAGTTTGAAAATGGAAATGAAGCTCCTCTCACACAAGCTTTGTCTTTCATTGTATTCCATTCAAGGGCAATCTAAAATCTCTTAGAGAGAAGACTTCGTTGGACATTTTGGCTATTGAAAAGGCCCCTGTTTGGCACATCTCTTTGTTTTTTTTTCTCCCTCTTTATCACTAATACCCTTGCTAACTGTCCTCATCTAGTTACAAAAGAGGTGAATGTGGCCCTAGAGGATTTTCTTTGCTGGGGACAAATGACCAAGGCTGGATGTGGAGCAAGAGTCTTTTATCCTAATCAGTGCTTGATCAGTCTCAGGTGTTTAGCAACCCCTCTGAAGGCTAAACACCAACATAGTAATTAGGAAAGTCTTACACATAACTAATCATCAGAAAATGTTATTCTGGTTTTTTTACACAATTCATTAACATATATTTTGATTATGTCTCCTATTTAAATTATATAGAAACTTCTGAGAATCATTAATACATAAATAAAAAATATAAATCAAATGTATGGTTAATTTTTTTAGAAGACGTTGACAAATGGGTTGTGTTATAACTTAAATGTGATTTTTATTTTGGCTTGTATCTTTGGTTTATTAAGCAGTTTGAGGAAAAAACTGTAAGTCTAGGAATTTATTAGGGTATACAATAATACATTCTCATACTAAAAATTCTGTACTCTAAGTTAGAATTTAAAACATTCCCAACTGGGAACTTTATTTTTGAGTTGTATGTAGATTTAGATTTAACTCAATGCATATTTTAAAAACTAGAACTATAGCGCATTGTCTCTCACCATCCTCTTCTAGCAATCAGTTATTTTTTATTGATCTACTAGAAAGAGTTGAATTAGAAAACTTTGGGGCACCTGGGTGGCTCAGTGAGTTAAAGCCTCTGCTTTCAGCTCAGGTCATGATCTCAGGGTCCTGAGATGGAGCCCCGCATTGGGCTCTCTGCTCAGCAGGGAACCTGCTTCCCCCTCTCTCTCTGCCTGCCTCTCTCTCTGTCAAATAAACAAATAAATAATCTTAAAAAAAAAAAGAAAAGAAAACCTCTATGCATACTTTTAGGTAGCTGAGTACCATTTTGATAATATCAATCAAGTATTAAGAGAAAATAACTTGCTTATCTTTAGTGAAAGTTTCTATTACCACTTATCTTTCTTTTAATAGCATAACTTCCTGACAATACAAACATTTTCCAGATACATGTCCTTAGGTTAGATACTGCCAATAATTTTACCTGCTCTGATTAGCAATGTTGGTTTGTGAATTCTAAATTCCCAAAGTGCATATTGTCTCAAACAGAATCAGTGACATATTAATACTCTTTTGGTTATGCATGAAATGCTCTTGGACAAATGTTCCCAGTAGAGATTCTATTCTACCCTAACCAGAAAATTAAAAAAGAGTACACATTATGAGCAAATTACACAGCTGAATTTAATGGCTGAAATGGCCTATGCTTTTATAAATGGAAAGAAGAGTAATGGAAGAAAATTATACTAGGTATCTATTTATGAATTATCCAATTTTCAGAAATAGATTTTTGTTTCAAATTTACCCTTTATGTTTTAGGACCTTGTGGAAGTTGAATCATGAAGTGTAAGTTAATGGCTGAATTATTTTCAGTAGCTGGAACTCAGCAATATGATCTAGAAAAGAAAATCTGGAAAAAAATTCAAGTGTTATATTGAAAATAGAGAAGAGGCAAAAGAATGGGAATGTGGTTACTTATTTAATTGTAGTAGTTAAATGCATTACCAAAATTAAATAGACATTTGCTGAAATTATAGGTTCCTCACAGAAATGTGAGTATTGCAACAAGCCTATGATGTAATATATTTAAAATAATATGTCTAAAAATGTTATAAAGGAATTTGGGCCCTATAGTTTAAAAAAAAGTTAATTACTGGTATTAAAACAATTCAAATAGCTCCAATAACATATGTTTGCAATGCATGCATTTAAGTCTATAAATCATATTAAACTTATTTTATAAAGAATAAAAATATTTCTCTTGGCTTAAAAAAAATATGGGTCATTTAAAATGAAAGGTCTTTTTCTGGGAAGAGTTATTGACCTATTTTGACTTCAAAGACCCTTTTGACTTTGGTATGAAATATATATATGGGAGGCGATCTGAGTTTGTGTGTTCTCTTATTTATATCAAAATTAATGGATAGAACTAGATCCCAGATTCTCCATGGGTAGGTTGTATCAAATATTGAGTCCAGATACAGCTCAGATTTGAACAAACCTGACCTAGTAACTATGAATTATAATCATTAACTCTCATAAATACTCGAGGGTTTCTCCAGTAAGTGACAGGTATAAAGTATTTCCTGAGCATCTTGTATATTATAATCTGTCATATTAATATGGGTAATGAAAGCAATGCCTGTGGTCCAGTTGAGTATGACTGCCTCACTATGCTTTGTTGCTACAGAACTGTTTAGGATAGGAAATCCCATGCATCTTGGTAGCCTTTCCTTTGACAAAGCAAAATTAAAGATCAGTGGCATTTATGTCTTTGACTCAGAGAATAACATTGTATGCTACTGATTATTTCTCTCTTGCTATTTAGAAGTTTAGTGGAATACCTACTTAATATATATCCAGGTTAGATGATATCATTACTCTTTGGCCATTTATTTCTGCCATAATAACATTGGAATGCCATAACATCCTTTATCTGTAACACTTTAGTCTGTTACATTATAAAACCGAATACTTTATATTTTAAGGCACATATTATATTATGAATCACCAATATCTACTAAAAATTTAAGAAAATGATGCAGTATCATTTTGGAAGAAATATGGTATCACTCATAGTAAGGGTTTATGTATATTTATGAATTTCATTGTATTGTTTTTAGTGTTTTTAGTGGGAGATTCTTCACCTTGAAAAACTAGCTGAAATATTATGTGCTTTAAAGAAATTAATATTTAAATGATCTGAGCACATTGAACACAGTGACATCGATGTAGGGACATGTTAAAATGCTAGTATTTGTACAAAGACCACAATCGCCCTTATTGAAACTAATGAAGAATATAATGATTCTAACAGAAAATGCATCTGAATGTTTCTGTTATGGTTCTTCCACAGTTATGTACAGCACTTTTGTCTGGGATATTATGTGATTCAAGTGGGAATAAGAGATTTAGCAGCTTGCTCTTTTTAAGGGTATCTTTGGAATCAGGAGACCAAGATTCTATTCTCAGAATAGAGTGACACCCATTATACAACTCTCATAGATACTCAACTATTGCTTTAGTAAAATGATGATTATAGATATTTTCTGAGGATCTCGTAAATTGCATCAAGATTGCCAAGCTAAATGTAATTGCTAAGTACTAACTTTTGATGATAAAACACACACGAAAAATGTGG
The DNA here is from genome assembly GCA_028646535.1 of Procyon lotor. Taxonomy (NCBI): domain Eukaryota; kingdom Metazoa; phylum Chordata; class Mammalia; order Carnivora; family Procyonidae; genus Procyon; species Procyon lotor. The sequence goes on along the minus strand of CM053614.1, from coordinate 63,367,517 downwards.
GTCGTGGGTAGGTCCTTGCCACAGGATTTGGGGATATTGCTCTGAAAACCTGCTGCCACTTCTTCTACCCTATGTTATTTTTTAATTGGAAGAAATTTGTGAGTAAATTGAAAGAAATCCAGAGATGATTTAAAGATGAGAGTTGTTCAGAATGCATAGGTCAGGAAATGGGTAGGAGAATTCAAAATGAGTCAGTGTCTGATTGAGAGGAAAGTACCATTTAAGGAAAGAAATGATTAATTTGAGATTTACCTCGAAATAGTAAAAGTAAATTAAGGTAAGAAATACGCTGGCATTATTATCAGCAAAAACTACCATGGTAATGAAACTTGAGTAATAAAAGAGAATAATTTCTCTTGGAAAGATAATAGAATTTCTCTTCACTTAGTGCATTTTGAAACTCAGCAAGATAAGCCATCAACTGTGGTACTAATGTGCAGAAAGGAAAAGGTAAGTGTTTAGGGAACCTTAGTTCGGGTTTCATAGTTCAGTAAATCCTTTTAAAGAAACGTAAGAATCCATTGGCGTGTGCTTTTAAAGTATAGAATATTAGAATTACTGGCAGTGTTGGAATTATATAAGCAATTGAATTTGTAGTTTTTTTGATTCTGTTATGTTATGATGAGGAGATTTCAGAATTTCTTGCTATCAGTCAAAATTCGGGAGCACCGCTGGCTCATTCATTCAGGGGGTATCTAATACATTACATTTCATAATGATTCTTACAGTGAATTATTACTCTATTTAGTGAGAAGAGTTGAGAAATAAGACTGTTTCGTGTCACTAGAGTCTTAGTTCAATTTTCAATAGTTAAAGAAAATGTTTACATTAAACAAAAATGGTGCATTTTAAGATTTAAAATCTCATTACGAATAATGAATCGCACAGTGTCATTCATGCCCCTTCATATCCAAAAGTCAATGTAATTAATGAGACCACACTCCTGACATTGTGTTTCCAGATTGCGAGTTAGACTGGTTGTACATATATTGATAAATCAAGATGAATTTTTATTTCACTAAAATGCTCCGTGGCTTCAGTGTCTGAGGTCTGGGGAGAAAATACAGATTCCTTCTGATTCTGTAGTAAAACAAGTGTTTCTCTGTGAGCTTAGATGTATGCATCTATTTTTATAGTGAATTCTCTGACTATATTTCTTTTTTTTTTTTTTTAAAAGATTTTATTTATTTGATAGAGAGAAACACAGCGAGAGAGGGAACATAAGCAGAGGGAATGGTAGCGGGAGAAGCAGGCTCCCTGCCGCGCAGAGAACCCGATGTGGGGCTCGATCCCAGGACCCTGGGATCATGACCTGAGCCGAAGGCAGCTGCTTAACGACTGAGCCACCCAGGTGCCCTCTGACTATATTTCTTATGGAAACCAATTGAAACACATCAAAGGAATATATGAGACTCAGCAAAAGGCAAACATAGAAATGGAAATTTTTAGTTGGCTTGGCCTGTGAAAATTAAGTTAGTTAAAATAATGCTTAATTTTGGAGGGTAGTTAATATTGCTCAGCTTTCAAAACTCAATGATATTATCTATCTATGGGTGGATGTGTTATATTTCACTTTAGAGCTTCATGTTAAAATATAACTCTGGCATTATCATAAGGTATTTCTAGATCCTTCTTTCTGTGCTTGAAGAGTCTTAGAAAAGATATTCTTTTTTTTTAAAGATTTTATTTATTTATTTGACAGAGCAAGAGATCACAAGTAGGCAGAGAGGCAGGCAGAGGGAGAAGGGGAAGCAGGCTCCCTGCTGAGCAGAGAGCCCGATGCGGGGCTCTATCCCAGGACTCTGGGATCATGACCTGAGCTGAAGGCAGAGGCTTAACCCACTGAGCCACTCAGGTGCCCCTAGAAAAGATATTCTTATGAACTGTTAATATTTTTAAGCCATAATTGCTCATAAAGAAGTGTAGTGAAATAAAAAACCTTCAAACAATTAGGATTTAGTTATTGGTAATATGAAACAGATTCATTCATTGAAATAGAGAGGAAAAGACATTTTAATGATGTATGAGAAAATGGAAGTTAGGCTCAGTTGTTAACCAGAGAAGACTGGAACAAAGAAGTGCTAATATCCTATATAATGAGAAGGACAGTATTCTTTTTTTTTTTTTTTTTAAGATTTTGTTTATTTATTTGACAGAGAGAGACACAGAGAAAGAAGGAACACAAGCAGGGGGAGTGAGAGAGAGAGAAGCAGGCTTTTCATTGATCAAGAACCCAGTGCGGGGCTCGATCCCAGGATCCCAAGATCATGACCTGAGCTGAAGGCAGAAGATTAATGACTGAGCCACCCAGGCACCCTAAACGACAGTATTCTTAAAGCAGGACATGTTAGCATCCATTTGGTCCCCTTCAAATGCAGCATTCTCTGTTAGTATAAAATTTAACATTACGCTACGCATAATAATAAGCAGGAGAAAGAGTTATATTGGCTCACAAGTAGCTCTATTTTTGTTCCCGTGATTCCAAAATTTGAAAATTGAATGAAAGTGGTTTTAGGATAGTCTGCGTCTGGTGTCATGTAAATCTGGTCCTAGACTGACTCAAAATCTGTGATTTAGATATATTTCTACCGTGGCATTACTTAAACTGCAGAAGTAATAGATTTCCCTAGTGTAATAATTCTGATTAACAGCCTAAATTCTGAGACAAGCCTGATTCTAAATGTCAGTCATGACCTCCTATATCCTAATCATTACACAGATCAGTAGAGAAGAAAAGTAGTTGAATCCGTGCTCAGACATGTGTTAAGTACAGAACCCACCAGAGGTGAAGGTCTGTCCTTCAAAGCAGTTCAAAAGAGAAAACATCCAAGAGCTCTGAGCCTGCATGTTATGAGGGAAGCCTGACAGATGTAGAAAGAACTTTAGATAAATACAATCCAAGCATCATAAAGGATGGCATTACTTCTTGCCATTAAAAGACAACTACCATGAGTATTGAAGTTAGCATGGAAAGCTTTTAAAAGAAATGTAAAATCTAGAACTATTTAAAAAATAATCACGGATCAGGACCTTCCTTAATAATTGTCTTATAATTTAGAAAGTACAATCTATAAGAGTGTATTAATAATACTTCTGAAGGAATTAGTAATTCGGATGGAAATAAGCTCCTGGTTTTACAGTATTAATTGTACGCACTGGAATCACATTGAGGATTGTTACTACAGTGTAACATTACTACTGATATTCACCTGGTAACTTTCAGGATTGTGTGCCATATGGCTATGGCCTCATTTTGATCTGGTGAGGGCGGTCAGTGTTCTGTCAGTGTTGTGACACACAAATGAACTAGATTGTAGTCCACTGTGACTACTGAACCACAAGTTTGTTTCCAAATACAGGTCCAATAGCCTCTTGTGATAAATGCATTTATGTACTATGAATCATTTGTCCTTATACTGTTCTAAAAAGTATTCAAGGCAGTATGCAAAACTATATCTACTAAACATGAAGAAATCCAGGAGAGACAAGAATGTGGTTACACGAATTAAAACTGAAGCAAAGAAGGAAGTTAGCAAAACAAATGCGTGTTGTAAAGTGCTTACTTTTGCTAGAGGTGAGCCTTAAATTTGACTTTCAGCTCTCTAGGGAGCAATGTGAATAAGAAACAAGATCAGTTGTTCTACTCACTAGATAAAAACAAACCAGTTATCCAGAAATACTGAAACATAAGAGAGATTTCTCTGATGGGCCTAATAAAGAGGAAACTATATTTTTAATAAATGTTTAGCAACATTCTTACAGGAAATACACTTCGTATGTTCAGATAGGCCAAAGATCAAATCACCTCCCCCCCTACGTACAGCAGATTAGGTAAGAGGAAACAAGGATAACATATATCCTTTAGGAAAAACATTTAATTCTTCCCTTGAATACAACATAACAATGATTTATATTGCCTCTCTTACTATAAATCCTAAAGCAAATATATTATATATAATGATGCCTCCAACCTATTTCCAGTGGATATGCACATTTAAGTTTTATTTGTAATCAAAAATTGTTATGCCAACTTGTCTGAAGATCCCCGTAAGTGAAACAGATTTTACAAATACATGTAGTGTAAAATAAAGCTTATATTAGAGAATAATTTCCTCTATAAGTAGATTAGTTAAATCTCAAATTTAGACTTAGAAGTCAACTTATTAAATCATCCCATTCGTTTGCTTTTAAATTTAGTTCAGCATCAGAATATCCTGAGGTATTAGAAAATAAAAGAGTTTCAGGCTCTACAATAAATCTATAGAATCTGTATCTACTTGGAGAAAGTGGGTATGGATGTTGCAAGTAGAAGGAAGCTGGAGAGAAAAAACTGAAAACTGAACGTTAATCAAAATTACTAGGGGATTGGGTGCCTGGGTGGCTCAGTGGGTTAAAGCCTCTGCCTTCAGCTCAGGTTATGATCTCAGGGTCCTGGGATCTAGCCCCACATCAGGCTCTCTGCTCAGCAGGGAGCCTGCAAAAAAAAAATTACTAGGGGATTTTGATGATGATTTAAATACATAGGCCATAATCTAGTGCAAAACTCATCTTATAGATACAGAAAATTGTTTATTAATTCATGTCCATTTTTATTGAGCATTTTACTATAGATATATGATTATGTGAGAACAGTTAAAATAGATAAAATAGTAGTCCTTATATGATAAGACTCCATAGCCTATAGACATGAGATATGTAAATATTTGCATACCAACCCAAATCAACGGAGAATAAATCCTCAAAGTCCATGGTTAGCAAAAGCTACAATATCACCTGAAAAGCCCTGAAGTTGAAATTATCATCATAGGTCACATAATTTTTCTGGGGATCAGTATCCTCACTGATGAAATGAGGAAACTGCATGAGACTGTCACCAAGACATTTTTAGCTATACAATATTAAGATTCTCTTATGTCGGAGAAGGATGAGTAAGAGGTGGGATGGTGGAGGGATAGGGCATAGGTGGTGCTTAAGACCTGATAGATGGATAAGGTAAGGACAGATACAAAGGAAAATATATAGCTGGTGGAAAAGGAGGAATAATTTAACACAGAACTGGATAGTCAAGTTAAAAATTAAGGTTTACTAATAATTTATATGATACAAACAATGAAGAGAAATGGACAAATCCTGGAGTTCTCTAAGACTCCATGATTAGCTCTACAGGTTCTTTTTCCCATCAGATGCACCTTCAAACCCAGAATAATAGAAGATATATCTATGCAAGGCATATGGGTTACTCCATTTATCAGGGAACCTTTTAGACAATGAAACATCACCTTGTATATGTAAATAAATGTATAGCTTGTGTGACATTTGTAAGGAACCATACTCCATACGGTTCCATATGGAACTCCATAGTCCATAGATTCTAGGACTGTTTCCTACAAGAGATCTAGATATCCCAAACCATAGGCCACAGACCGAAAGACTTTAATGGATGAAGACTCTCTAACACAGGTCACTTGTTTGTTTCTGGGGAGGATGGTTACCAACCTGTTTACTAGAGAATTGGACCAGTCAACTTGCCTTCTCTCATTCTTACAAGTATCCCCAATCACCAGTAGAGAAATGAACCACACACTGGTTGATAAAAAACCCTTTCTCCCTAGGGAACAAGACATAAATTTAATGATACTTCTGGCTTATTTCCAGAATATCTGCTTGAATGGCACCTCCTGGGAACAGTGTGTGGTGAGAAGGAAATGGCACAGGGTTATGACCGAGCTTCAGGATCAACAAGTTTCAGAATCTCCTCACCCTTTCTGTTCTTCCTATCCTGTGACTGTCTGTCTGTTAAGATTAATATCCGAAGTAAAGCATGAGCTGTGCATTTAGAGCTCACTATTTTTGTTATTATTTTTTGGCCACTAGATGAGTTTATCAGCACCTGTTCCTGGGGACTCTCTTATTTCTCAGATAGGATGATGTGAAAGTGGTTTTCTCTGGAATTTTAGCTATGAGAAACCCTGTCCCTTTCGCTTCATGCTGTGGTCATCACAATTCTCAATTCCGAAGTCAGTCTAGCCCTTGAAATTTCACTTTTTGTGAAGGACAGGCGGGGTCAATGTTTACTAGACAGTTGCATTTCTAAAATTATTTATGAGAAGTTCTAAGAGAGTAGCTGTGTAATTCATAGGTATACACATATATTTATAAAATGACATTTATGTACCAAAAGTAGTTTTTCTTAAATCTTGCAAAAAATTAGCCCTTATTTGAATTTGAATTAATATTTTTTCTGATTTGCCTCATAGGTAAATATATTGTATAGTTTGTGAAGGATGTACAGTGTGATCCTTACAACTACCAATGTGACAGCAATCAGTGTTACACAATTGTGATATTCATGATAGGGATGGATTGATTAAAAAGGCCAAAAATAAATGCTGCATTTCCTTTGTTTTCAATTATACTTTGAGGAAAAAAATAATTCAATTTATGGCCTTCTAATAAATAAGATGTAAATTATCCATCTTATGTTTCTGAAATTGGAAAAAAAATATTTGAGTATCAATAAAGAACATATAAAACTGCATGATTTTAAACCACATCCAATTCTAATAGATTAAGTACTCATTGAAGACAAAATAACAAACAGAGATGCACTTAACATTTCATAGTTTTCCTGTCCATCGTCATTTTATATTCTCATTTATTTATTTATAAAGATTCTGTTTATTTGAGAGAGAAAGAGAGCATTCAAGAGAGAAAGAAAGAGAGAAAGAGAGCTCAATCCCAGGACCTGGAGATCATGACCTAAGCCGAAGGTAGATGCTTCGCCGAATGAACCACTAGATGCCCCTATATTCTCATTTAATTACTAGGTTCAGCATATTAGAATCTCATTACTGGTATCTGAAAACAAAGATAAGATGGATGTAGCCTTTCTGTTAAAGGATCATGGATGACATGGGTTGACTTACATCATACAGAGATCTGAGAGAGAGAATGTGTTCGTTACTGTGTTTGTAAGAGACCATATAGACTTTTATAATGCTGTTTTGGTTCTCTGCCACAGGACTGCCTGATAATAATTTCCCACTAGTGGATCGAGATACCATTAAGTCCATTTCCATGTTAAACTCTGATTATTGGTGAGTTTTATTTAAAAAACTAGATTCACAGTGGTCCATTATGGACAATTGTCTTGTAATTTCCATGTTGTCAGAATAAATTGAAAAGTCTGTCATGTAACCCTCTTTTATATTTACATAATTATGGTTGCATTTGTCTAAGACAAAATAACTCATTTAACTTGTTCAAAATGATCAATTTACTGCAAAGTTCAATCAGTTATACGATGCTCTGGAGACAAAAATGTGGTTGAAATGTTTCCCTTCTTAAGTGTCTTTAAAGGGTATGACTTAGTACAAATGTCTTGGGAATATTTATTTTTCTTTTACGTAAAAAAAATAGTGATTAACAAAATACTCCCTAGCTCCATCCAAGTCATCGAATATGGGAGACTTTCATTTCATTTTATGGCTGAGTAGTATTCCTTTGTATGTACACACCATATCTTCTTTATCCATTCATCAGGCAATGGACACTTGGACTGTTTCCATATTTTGGCTATTATAGATAGTGTTGCTATAAACTTCAGGGTGCGTGTATCTCTTTGAATTAGTATTTTTGTATCCTTTGGGTAAATACTTAGTAAGTGCAATTGTTGGATCATAGGGTAGTTCTATCTTTAACTTTTTGAGAAACCTCCAGACTGTTTTCCAGAATGGCTGCACTAGTTTGCTTTCCCACTATACTAACAGTGCAAAAGGGTTCCCCTTTCTCTGCATCCTCACCAACACCTGTTTCTTCTGATGCTGGTTTTAGCCTTTCTGACAAATGTGAAATGATCTCTCATTGTACTTTTGATTTGCATTTCCTTGATGATCAGTGTTGTTGAGTATCTTTTCATGTGTCTGTTGGCCAATTGTCTGTCTTCTTTGGAAAAATGTCTAGTCATGTCTTCTGCCCATTTTTTAACCCACTGAGCCACTCAGGTGCCCCTCTGCCCATTCTTTAATTGGATTATTCATTTTTTGCTATTGAGTTTTATGCTAAGAAAAATAAGTCAGAAAAAGACAAATGCCATATGATTTCACTCATGTGGAACTTAAGAACCAAAACAAATGAGCATACAGGAGATAAAAGAGACAAATAGAGAAACAAACTCTTAACTATAGAGAACAAACTAATGGTCACCAGAGGGGAGATGAATGGGGGATGAGTTAATAGTGATTAATTTTATCATCTTCCTCATTTTCCTTCTGAGGCAATAAGTATTATCAGTATGGTATATGTCCTTCAACTTTAGTCTATCCTCATACAAACATACAGAAATAAGGTAGACGTATATAAAATGGAAGTATATTTAAGTTTATTTTACAAAAATGGGGTTATAGCAGATAAGTTTGCTTTCTGTGTTTAAGATACCACAGATACTCCTCTAGGTCAATAAAAATAATTAAGACATTATTTTAAACAGCTGTACAGTATTTTATAAGTTGCATGTCCCATGATGTAGGTGGCCATTTTAGTGATACACATTTATGTTGTTCCTAGCTGTGTTTTTGGTTTGCGACTATAAATAATGTTTCGACAGACAGCTTTCCAGTTGGTACACTTTTTCCTCTAGCGTAGATTCCCAAGAATTGAGTTGCTGGGCCAGAGGAAGTGTGTACCTTTAAGAGATTGCTGGGTTGTCTTCAAAAATGGCTAAAGTGATTTGCATCCCCACGAGTCATTCGTGAGATTGTCCATTATATGCATTCTTGCCATCCTAAATACTGTCATTTCTTATCTGTTCTTCCTTCCCCCTTTTCTAAAATAATCTAACTTGTGAAAAACTATCATATCCAGTTATTGCTTGAATTTGCAGTTCCTTATCTGCGTGGTATCTTAGAGATATTTTCATTGATCTATGAGATTTCCCTGCCTCTTATCGCCCTATTCTTATGCCTTTGTACTTTTTTCATCTTATAGGGGCTCTTTAGCTACTATAAACACTAACCATTTATTTGTTACATGTTTGGCAAAGATTTTTTTCCCCATATTTCCTTACATCATAAGGCGTCATCTACCTCTGCTTGGTTGTGTCTTACCGACTTCTGACTCACTCTTGTGTAATTTCCTGACTATTCCTCGAACAACCAAGCCTTGGCACCCACTAAACCTTCTACCTGAAAGCTCTTCTGTAGAGGTGCATATGGCTCCCTCATTTATCCAGGACAAAAAAAGCCCAGTATTGTAACTCTATCTCCACATTCAAATTTATTTTTGCTCATAGAAATAATATTTCTCATTACTTTGAATCCATACCTACCTTTTTGCTCATGATCTCTTCTGTTACCCAACAATCACCCTGAGAACAGGAACGTCTTTGTTTTGTCCACTGCTGTACAACCAGCATCCGAAACTCTGACTTTCACAGTAAATACTTCCTATTTGATGAGCAAATTATTTGTTTTTTTAATCTTGATTGATAATATCTATGATTTTAAACAATGTCTGGAAGTCACTGAAATCTTTCAAGTAACTTGTAACAAACCTGATCTAGGACTATGCTGTGGGGCTACATTTGGTGAAAACACTTCTTTTCCCCAAATCCTTGTCTATCATGATATAGGTACTGCTTAGCTTTAGTTACCAATGTTCTGCCTGTGAATTATTGTTTATTTCTGATTCTTAGGTTTCACATAGGTAACGTTTTTAGCAATAAATAGGTAAGCACGAGTACCTTGGTCGCTGCTCTGCTCTGAGGTCATCATCACTTATACATGCCTTACACATGGATCCTGCCATACAAGCAACATATATACACATGGATCTATCCATGAGAAGCCTGGTGCTTCCTACCTGTGGCGGGCTGAATTATGTCCCCGTAAATCCATGTGCTCAGCACCTCAGCACATGACCCCCAGCATCTCAGCATGTAATCCTATTTGGAGATAAAGTCTTTAAGCAGGTGATTATGTTAAAAAGAGGTCACTACATTGTGCCCTACTCTAACCTGACAGGTGTCCTAAGAAGAGGAAACTTGTATATACAAAGGGACACCAGGGAATTGTGCTCACAGAGGAAAGACTATGCGAGAACCCAACAAAAAAAATGACGCTCTGCGAGCCTAGGAGAGGGGCTTCAGGAAAAAACCAAACCTGTTGACACCTTGATCTTGGGATTTCTAGGCTCCAGAACTATGAGAATGTCAGTTTCTACAGTTTTAGCCACTCAGGCCGAGCCATTCTGTTATAGCCCCGCTGGCAGACTGATACACTCCCCCTTCCCTGCTCTTTGGATGCATGTAAACCATGGGCCTGCAGCTCTATATGGACCTCAGTCTCGGTGACTCCAATTTTTCTAATGTGGATGGCCAAGGAGGCTTTGTCACTCTCACACCTACCATGTGGTGGGGGCAGTTCTAGCACCTGAGCAAAGCATAGCTTCCAAGGGGTTATGAATAAAAGGAGAAGTATATGGCTGCTTGGGACATTAATGACACAACCAGGAATCTAATGGAGTATCCCTTGATACCCACAGTTTAGTTTCCTCAAGGGTTAAATGTTTTGGTTAGCAACAATAATAAACTGAAAATTTGGTATAATTTCTAATTAAAGCATTATTTCTGAGAGAAGAATGCATTCCTGGATGACCATTCTGCAAACAACCCATATTTGAGTTAAGAATCGCCTGTTTTATTATAGTTGGAGATGGCTCATATACGAGAGGTACTCGAAATGTAAAAAAAAGAAAAAGCCAAGGATAATAGAAAAGAGAAAAAAATCATTGCTGGATCCCCTTCTCAGAGCCGAGGAATTCAATCTGGCTGCAGCAGCTAGTCCTGCAGGAGCAGCTATGCCATTGAATGCCCAGAGGAGAAGGGTTGGGGTGAGTGAGTAGAGAGCCTTCAGGTGTCAACGGCAAGGATTCCAATCCAGCAGGCAAGGCAAAGCTTGGCAGAAGGGAAAGCCTTGTACAGGGAAAAGACTAAAATCAGAATGAAACCCTGATCGTAAGTGATCTTCCCAATCATGGCACGATCCCTGTCAGGTACAGTGAAACAGAAAACATGATATGGGAAATCTGGGCAGGTAAAGGGACCTGCCTTATAGACTGGAGTCAGATCCTGGCGAGAAATGGGTTTCGTGGGCCAAAAACTTAAAGCAGAAACCCCGTTCCATAGAGACAGCAAATAGAAATTACTGCGACAATGGCAGCACGTGATGGTTTCGAACTCTTCACTGCTTACCGAGAGTGAGCGGAAGTCCCCGGTAAAGCTGATGAAAACATCGCTTGAGGAAAAGGGTGGAGACCATCTGGGATTTCAGTCACCAAGTTCAGGGGAACCTGAGGCAGATGTATTCGCTCCGCGCTCTTTTATTCAAAGCCAAAGAAATTATCCATATCCTATGAATTCTTTACAAAGTCCTCATTGGAAGTGGGAGGAGAGTAATAGTGTACCCCACTCTCATTAGTTGGCATTTCCTAATTCATCTCTCCGCCTGTCTAGGATTAAAATGTCCATGATATCACCACATGGTGATTTTCTTATTTCTGCTTCAGAATGCCCCGCGACACCAATCGAAGATAACACGAACTTGCATTTGTATAGAACTTGTCTTGTTGCTAAACATTTTTGTGTCTCTGATTTCATTAAAAAGAAAAAAATGAAAATACATCCGGTTTTATTCTCATGTCTTAGTTTCTACTAAATTACAGATCTGATCTTGATGGCTGCCCGGAAAAAAAAAAAAAAAAAAAAAAGAGCTGCTTCGTGGTTTGTTACACAAGTGCAGGTCTCCCCCAAAAAATGAAAAAGCGAGTGGTAGCTCCTATATCCTGGCAGCTGACTGAAGAGGAAGTAGGTACTTCAAGATCCTGTTGGACATGTTCCTGTATTTCCAGGTGTGCCCAATCATGAAAGCTGTGCCCAAATTGACAGATTTGTTATTCAGAACTTTGAGAATTTGTTATCTGGATGTGATCAGTCAGAGCCTGCTTTCGACTCTGTCCTATTCAAAGCAAGCATCGAGCAGCCGAGAGTGAATACTCATTCTGTAGATTCAAGTGCTGTTAATGACTTTGATTAAATTCCATGTAAAAATAAACGTATTTTGTCAAAACAGAGTTGAGAAACTCAAATGCATTTCTGAGAAAATCTGACTCACCTTATTAAAGGAACAAATGTCATTACTTGTACTAGAAAATGATGTTGTGGTTTGACCCCACAGGGGTTTTTAGTCAATGCTTTCTATATGTGGAGAGGAGCATCACCTTGTCGATGGGCCAAGACACCATGCTCACTTGGAGTCATAAGCAAAGCATATGCGGAGAACTGCTTGAATCCATGACCCTAGGTATTTCTCATCTTATAGGCAGCCTGAGAATCAGCCTTACCTTGTCCCTGGCCTTGAGACAAGTCCGGGTATAGAATGCAAATTCAGGGACTGCAGAATTTCTCTGTCTCCTCCCCTCTCCCGGGTTCTTTCTGTGATCTGGATATTCCATTTTCTAGTAATTGGTTTCTAGCCTTTTCCCAAGTGATCACCACTTCTCTTTCAAGCACATGTATTTCCTAGTGACTTTTGCCCCCTTTGATGGCTTCACAATCAGACCCTCATTACCTCCTCATTTATAGTAATAGAAACAGTGCCTTGTCTGAACCTTGTCCTTAAATGACCATGCATTTGCATTTTTGCCGTACTTGCTTAATTCTTTTCATAACAGAATTATTGCATGGACGAGCCTCCCACGAGCCCGTGTTTCCTCTCCCTGAACCCCTCTTTATACATTGCTGTGTGCCCCATGGCTCCTACCAAACCTCAGTCCTGTTCCCATTAGCCCTCTGGGGATCTCCAAGCTGCTGCATCAACTCTAGCTGCATGCGGCTGCCCACTCACTAGGATTCATTTGAAAATGTAACTCATTGAGTCCTGTCCACCTTTTCATTCTTATAGAATGGTCTTCACTGTGCTTGGCCTTCTTGTTCTGACCCTGTCCGTTCTCAGCCAAACTGCTTCTACCCGAGCTCTCCTTATGAGAACATACGCTGCCTAAGTGATACTTAGAAAAATCGTCTTTGACTTATAAAGTAGCATTATACAGTGTGGCTATTTTTAGCCTCCAGCTGTGCCAGCAGTAAGTAAGAGACTTTGAAGTGCTAAAAATATTTGGGATGTGTCAAGTGGGAGTTGGCAAATACCCCGGGGTGAGAGAAGCCCTAGATATGATACATCTGGCACACATTTTTAGGATGTCCTATTTTTAGTCTGTATTTTGATTTCTGAAGAGATCCAGGGGTGTTTCCCTAAAAAAGAAGTGAAATGACAGAGATGCTTTTAGTGAACACGATAATCTCTGAAGTTTTCTCTCTTGCTTCCCTCTGCCCTTCCAATTAAAATTATCAGCATGCCTGACATTAGGCTTGAATCACAGATAGTTGGAAACCTTTGGGAGAGAAGTAGTATGTAATATCCAAGTATGAATGGTAAAATACAGATAGTAACATTAAAGTATTTTGTTTCTCAGTTACAGCTCTGCATGGGATTGCTGCCATTATTGTTTTCCTATCGTTTTTATTGGCTGATCCTTACCAACCTCCTGGAAAATTCTTTTGGTGGGCACATATCTGACACATATATTTTGTGCAGTATATTTACTTACATTCTTGTCTTAAGTAGTTCAGTGAGTAAGGAATGAAAGCCAGGGAGAATTAAGATGTTGTGATATGTCTTTCATTTGGTGCTGGTCCCGATATTACCAATACTCAGAATGTTTCCTGATATTTGTTCTAAACTTGAATGTAGTCTTGAGCTCCTAGATAGTGTCCCTTTACCATAAGCAAAGCTTAGGCTGAACATTTTCTATGGCTCTAAGTAGAAATTAAACCTCTCCCTAGGTGTGGAAAAGAGGTGGCTTTGAGATGGATGGGAGTGTGCTTCTGTATAAAGATGAGGCAACCAGTTGAGAAATCTTAGTGAATTCTGTTTATGACAGTATCCTTAGGGTCCCCCCCACAAATTAACTTGTGGGTCCATAAGAATCTCAGACTTACACATTTACCAAAGGTTTATTCGTTAATAGAGATTTCTAGCTAAAAGGTGAGTATTGATCACCAATAGATCTTTGTATGTTATCACCTATGACTTCTGATGGTGCTTTGGATTATGAAACCACAGTTTTCATGACAGCTGCCTGCCGTATTTTTTAGTTTGTGGTAGAACACCTGACACATAGGACTTTCTTGAGGAACCTACCGTTCTCTCTTTATGTGCATGAAATCCACATTCTCTTCATGCGACAGCACTAGGTTGCCATAAACATTTCCTGATTTTAGCTGGCAAGAGAGGATATGATTTGACAACAAAAAATATTTCTGTTTTGGCAACAATCTGATGGATTCTGTTACGATTCTATCAGAACTGTAATGGTGATTTTAAAGTAGTTTCGAGAGATTGCAATTTTGTGATTTGTCTTTTCTTAGTGATTTAAGTTTACAAAGATCTATTCTTAATATGTTTCTGAGTCCAAAATCATTTCAAGCTTTTGATGATCTGAGATTTTTTTCCAATTTCCCAAAATGGATTTCGTTTAGATTCTCTTTAAAGAAAGATGATTCAGGAAAATGTATAGTGTAGTGCAGTGTAGTTGTGGAGTGTCCATGTCAAAATGTACGGAAATATCCAAAAATATTCTCTACGGAACTTATCAAAAGGCTTATAAAACCAAAGGGTCAGGTTTCAGAATTCACTAGGACACAAATTGTAGTTGTAGCAACATTTAATATTACATATTATTCTTAGTTTTCATTTTGACATTTTGTGACACATGTCTCAAGTTTTAACCAATGTTTAAAAATGCATTGGTAAAAAAAATTTATTTGATTGCCTCCTGGATATAGTTGCGACAATTAAGAATCTCAGGAATATTAATATTTGATAAGTGATCTGTAACATCTTTGAGGAGAGATGGAAAGTGTTTCTGTGTCACATTTCATCACAAATAGCCAACTAACCCTTTGACAATTTAAAAGGCAACTTGCTGGCCAATCTGTAATACAGAGAGATAGTTGGCAAGAAAAACATATTTTTAAAAATCTGCCACATTTTCTAGTTGAACAAGTACCTGAATGTAAATCTAGACTTATGTTGCAAAAAATGTCCCAGATTGATTTAAAAAGTGCTTCAATTCATGTCTCTTGAATTATCTTTATGATTAATGTATTGAACTTTCATTACCATTAAAGAGAATTATTGGATGTGTATGCACGGTGAGTTAAGGCACTCTGTTTTGTGGTAATTGATAAGGGAGAATGGTTGAGTTAATGGCCTAACATGCTGACCTTTTGTGGATTGTTCAAGGGAGCATTCGCTAGGAAAAAGAAAACTTTTGATGGCTCTGGCATTATGATTCATCAAATAAATTAAGGACCCTAGAATCTTCCTCTCACAACCATCCAATAGAGGTGCTCCTTTATGTTGTAACTATACCTATGAGATGATGCTACAAGTGCTGAGATATTATAGAGGGTGACAGAGGCTTTTTCCCTATGAGAAAATGTCCTTCCTACCATCAGCAGATAGTACAATCCAGAAGTCACTAGCCAGTACACTGGCCTTGTCCTTTTGGTCAATAGCATAGGAATTGAACCATAGCATTTATAATTCAGTAGTTTCCTCATACCTGTCTACTTTGTCACCAGCTCAGGGGAATTTAATGTGCGTGTCTTGCCTCAGCAACTCAGTTTTATTGATGTGCTTGCTGTAGGAGTTGCATATACAGTATAAACTTTCCTGGGAAAGCTGCCTCTTTGTCATAAGACTTAGAATTATTCATAAAATCATTCCAGTGTTAGCACAGAAGATCTAAATTTAGAAAGGGAACCATAAAATCAAATCTATGGCTAATTTATGCGTGATAATTCAGAGAGGTAAATAATTGGCATTTATATTTGAGACAAGTTCAGTGTTTCGGCACAGAGATTTTATGCATGTGTCTCTAAAACAGTGGGATTGCTGTTATCGTTTCTTGAATTCACCAGAGTCTACAGTTTAACTGAAGTGTGAAGGCTGCTTATTTTATTATTTAGGTGAAGATCTAGGCAGAGCAGAAGGAAGACCATCCCACCATCATAGAAAGAAATTTTATGAATTTCTAATATTGTTAATTATTGTTAATTGGCAATTTATAATTGCCAATGTATTCTTTCTTCTTGAAAAAGTGATAAAAGAAAGGACAGGTCTCTCTCGTGTAATCTGGCATAAATTCTTTAATAGCTCTGACTGCAATTATAATTTTTTATGTATTTATTATGGCTGTCTATTTTCTACATCTGATTATAATCCTCACATAATCAAGAGTTGAGTCAAATTTTGCACATCAGCATCCCTGACCCTACCACCTTGCCTGGAATCTAGTAAAATGCTTCAGTAAATGTTTGTCAAAAGAATTAGTGAGTGAATAAAAGAAACAGTAATCCAATATTTAAACAACTTCAAAACACTTGGCTATATTTGATCAATTGAAACATGTTAAGAAATCACTAGGCTGTGATAAATTTTATTCCCAGAACCATTGATACTTTCCAGATGGAAAAGGAAAAAATTAAATATATGTGCACATGCTCTTACTCTCCATTTTCTTAGTAGGTGCTATATGTTTTTATGAAAAGTATCTTAAAATTCATTCTAGTTATAGAATGAATAAGTCACAGGAATAAAAGGTACAGACAGCATAGAGAGTATAGTCGGTGGTATTGTAATAGTGTTGTGGGGTGACAACTGATGGTAGTTACCCCTTGTGGTGAGCCCTGGAAACTAATGCTACAATGCGTGTCAGCTGTAGTTCAATTAAAATAACAATAATTTGAAAAAATAAGTAAAATTTGTTCTTTTCATTGTATTTGGAAGTTATTCAACTAATAATGCTTTTAGAACTTTAATCCTCCCTAAGATTTGGAGTATTTAATTCCTCTCTCCCTCCCTCCCTCCTTCCCTCCTTCCTTCTTCCCATCCATCCATCCATCCATCTGTTCATCCTTCATAACAAAGTATACAGGTCTCCTAGAACACTAATGTTACAACAACCTTGGTGCTTGGTAAAATGTGGCACAAATCAATATATCTTTCCTAGTATGTGTAAGACCATGTAGGAGTCTCCTTTAAAGTTAGTAACTTGATTTCATTCTGGAATGTGTACGAATGAAAAGGGTGTGCTCAGTAGAGACTGAAGCAGAGTGGGTAGAACGGACAGAGATTGAGTTTGCATTTTATTTTACTTTGGCTCTTTGTTTTTGCCCTGAGTTATTATAGGGTCTTTGTATTTGATGTATCTCTTCATCCTAGAAAAAAAAAAAAGCCTAGCATATTCTAGATGCCCAATTAACAATTTTAAATAAATATATGAAAGAACAAAGAATTACATGAGACAAAAGACCAAAGATACTTAGATCAAAGTGTTACCATCAAGTAAAAATAAAACCTTAAGAGGTCTTTTCTAGTCTTGAGTTCTTATATATTATGTATATATATTGGATCTTCTTGACACGTCTTTCTTAAGTATTTCTGTTCTCCTTTGAGTGCATTTTCCACTGCCTTTTTTATATTCACCACTGAGTATGGCAGTGACTACTGCAGACCTTATTTTTAGGGACAATATCTCCCTGAATTGATCTGTAGTCCTGTAACATTTAAATGCAATAAGGCTCATTAATGGCATTCTTTCTCCAAGACCAGAATGACAGTCGTGTACGTAAATGTATGGGTGTGACTTGTCTTGCATGCTGATGAATTCTACTGTCAGGTTTCCCAGCTGTAAGTAGAATCGCAGACTCTACCCAATAATTCTCCTAGCACAAATTATAAAGAAGAAAGAGCTTCTTTCTCTCTGCTTTCACTTAGCTTTATTAAATGCTGACTATCAAAAACAATTTATCAGGATTTAATAGATTTTTGCTATTTCAGAAAAGATGTTTCTCTATGTTATATAATTGAAGTTGGATTCTTATCTCTGTTGGAGCTCATTACCCAGCAGCAGTCCCCCCCCAACCCCGCACTCCCCAGCCCTGAAAGTAGTGGCTGGTGTAGAAACTACAGGAGTGTGATTACCAGCACAGGTATTGGAGGAGCAAGAAATAATGAGATTTCCTCCCTGAGATGTGTCTCTTCATACTGAGTCAAGCGGATTCATTTCCATGTTTTCAAAGTCAAACAGTGCTGAGAACACAGACAGTTTATATAACAGCAAACATGTTTTAGGAAAGATAGCAAGAATAGTGTATTTTATACCACATGATCTTTCAATGCAACTTTGTTTCAGTGTTTGTTTTGTTTTCATATTGATGGAACTTTTATTCATTTCTAAGTCAGTCAATATTTACTGCATTTTGTTCTATCATAAGGAACAGGAAAGAACTAGAACCTCTTGTCCCTGCCACTGTGGATGCTACAAGTCCTTGCTTTTAAGAATTTGTATGTCTGATGATTTTTTATAAGCACAGCCTAAGATGTTGAATGCATTTTTTTTTTTTTAACATGGAGAGTCTTAGCATTAGAACAGAACCTTAAAGGATATTTAATTTCATTGTCATCTAGAACATCACCTTGCCACTACCTGGCGATATCATAGTCCCTTTCAGGGATACCTCATTGTTTCTCATCTAATAGGATAGGATCTGCAAAGAAAATTTTTATTTAGTATTGTTTAAACCAAGTTTTTTTTTGACCGTGGATTTTTTCTTTGTTATAGCTATTAAAATAGGTTTTAAGAAACACTTCACTATATCCTCTTCAATAAATGCCCTTCATTTGGGCTGTTAGCAAGTACTTCCTTATATTGAGACCCTTTTCTGTTTAACTCCCAACTGTGTATGGGCCTAAGCTGTAAACAGCAAAATGGAGATGAACTGAAAATGTTTTGAGCTTTAATTTCTCCTCCATCTGGATTCTTTAATTTTATAGGAAAAACCAACACCTCGTTTTTGTTTGTGTCCTTAGTCTGAGTTACTCAGTTAACAAAAAATTTACTCTTTTTAGGGTACATTTCACTGAGTTTTGACAAATGTATACAGAGTCTCCATTATAATCAAGATAGAGAATATTCCCATGACCCCAAAATGGTTCTATGGGCCCCTGTGTTCTCTCTCAATCTCCTTCCTGCAAATTTTGTTTGTATTTCTCTAATGACTAATGATATTCAGTATCTTTTTACATGTTTATTTGACATATGTATCTTTCTTTTGAAGTGTTCAAATATTTTGCCTATTTTTATTATATTTTTGTCTTGTATTAAGTTACAAGATTAATTTATTTTGGATCACATAGGTGTTTACACATATTTTGTTACTGTTGGTAGCTAGTCTTTTAATTTTCTTGAGAGTGTCTTATGAAGAGCATAGGGTGTTTTTTGTTTTGTTTTTAATTTTGGTGAAGTCGTACTTATTAATTTTATTTTAGGTTTGTGCTTTCTGAATCTTATTTTAGAAATTTTGCCTAAATGAAGATCACAGAGGTTTTCTCCTATCTTTTCTTTAGAATTTTATAGATTTAGAATTTATATTTTGATCTAAGATCTGTTTAAAGTTAATTTTGTAAATCATGTGAAGTGTTAAGTCAAGAAGGCCTTGGTAAACTTTCTGAAAAATAGTTGTATATATGGTTTAGTTTTGGGATTTTTTTTGTTCTGTACTATTGATATCTACATTCACCTTTACATTAGTATCACGTGGACATAAGGTAATATGAGTCATCATTGTTCTTTTTCAAAGTTGTTTGGCTATTCTAGTCAGGGTTTCTCAACTGTGAAACTATTGACACTTCCCATCAGATAATTCTTGGTTATGGCAGGCTGTCCTGGGCATTGTGGGGTGTTTAACTGCATTCCTACTCTCTATCAACTAGATGATCCTAGTAGCAGCTACCCCTAGGTGTAACCGCCAAAATGTGTTCAGACATTGCCAAATGTCCCCTGGGAAGGAAATGTCCCCTGAGAACTGCCATTCTAGCCTTTTACTGTATCACTTAAGTTTTAGAACCAGCTTGCACAGTTTTGCATTGAGACCTACTAGGATTTTGATTGTCATTGCCTTGAATTTTTCATTGATTTTGAGGGAACTGACATCATAACACTAGTGAATCTTCTAATCCATAAACATGGGATATCGTCCAATTTACTTAGATCTTCTTTAATTTCTTCCTTTATTTTGTAATTTTTAGTATATAGATCTTTCAGAGATAGTGATCACTTTATCCATGCTATTATAGTGGTGTTTTAAAATTTGTTTCCTAATATATAGATATACAATTGATTTTTGTATACTGAGCATATACCCTACAGTTTTGCTGAGCTCCCTTGATAGTTTCAGTTAATATTTGTTAGATACTTAGGATTTTCTACATAGAAAATCATGTCATCATGTCATCAGTGAATAAAAACAGCTTTACTTCTTCCTTTTCAAGCTTAATATCTTTCATCTCTTTATCTTTTCTTATTGTAATGTCTAGGACTTCCAAGACAAGGTTGATTGGTGAATGTATGCACCCTGCTTTGTTTCTCATCTAACTAATAAGGACTTTAGTCCAGTCATTATGTGATATTTAGCTGTAAGATTTTTGTTGTTGCTTGTTTTTGTTTTAAGATACATGCCCTTAAGGAAATTGAAGTTCTTTGTTTTGTTTTGTTTTGTTTTTTTTAATTCCTAGCAAACTGAGAGTTTTAAATCAGGGATGAGTGTTGTGTTTTGTCAAATGATTTTTCCTCAATTTTTCTATTCTGCATCTATCAAGACCATAGTTTTGCTATTTTAGTCTTTTAGTAAGGCAAATAACATTAATTTTGAATGTTAAATCAATGCCTCACACTTTGTAAAACTCATTTGGTCATAATATATTATCCTTTTACATATGTATATTGCTGAGTTTTATTTAAAAATATTCTCAGAATCTTTTGAGTCTATGTTTATTAAGGATTTAGCCTGTAGTTTTCTTTTCTAGTAACGTCTTTATCTGATTTTGGTCTCTGAATAAAATTGGCATCATAGATTCAGTCAGGTAATGTTTTCTTTTCAAATTTCTGTGAGTGTTTATATAGATTGGTATTATTTCTTCCTCAAATTTTGCTTTAGAATTCACCAGCAAAGCCCTCTGAATTGAAGCTTTCTTTATGAGAAGACTTTCAACTTTTTAAATTTTCTTTGGAGATTTTCAGCTTATTTATTTGTTCCCAAGTGAGCTTTTGTCATTTTGTTTTTCAAATGATGTGTTCATTTCACTTAAGTTGTCAAAATTATTGGTACCAGTTTACTTATGATATGTTTTTATATCATTTTCGTATCATTAATAATGATTCTCTTGTTCTTGATATTAGTAATTTTTTGTTCAGTGTGACTAGAAATTTGTCAGTTTTATTGATGATTTTTAAAGAACAAGCTTTTTGTTTCATTGATTTTTCTCTATTATAGTTTCACTGATTTCTGCCCATATCTTTATTGATGCCTTCTTCTGTTTGCTTTGGATTTAATTTCTCTTTTAGTTTTTTTCTCTCTTTCTCTTTCTTTCTTTCTCTCTTTCTCTTTCTCTCTCTCTCTCTCTTTCTCTCTTTTTCTCTTTCTTTCTTCTAGTTCCTTAAGGTGGAATCTTTGATTATTAATTTGACACTCATTTATTTTTCCAAGATAAAGATTTAATGCTATAAATGTATCTCTAATAACTGCATCTCACAAGTTTTGATAGGTTGTACTTTAATTTTCATTCAATTAAAGATGTTCCAATTTCACTTTTGACTTCCATTTTGACTTATGGCTATTTAGAAGTGTGTTATTGATAGCTAAATTAATTTATTTATAGTATGAGGAAGCATACTTTGTGTGATTGTAATTATTTCATATTATTTAGCAAGCTTAGCTTTTTTAGGAGCTCAAGAATAATCACGATGTTGCAAATTACCCAGCTTTTCTTTATTGTTAGGGTAGGAGGTTTTCTCACTCATAAGCAGAACTCCTCACACATTTTTAAAATAATTACTAATAATACATATTTCTATAAATGGAGAAAATACATCTGTCTGTTACTAGTGGGGAATATTTTTTCCCGTGGAGCAGACTTCTGTTGTATCTACTGTCATAGAAGTATTTCCATACCGTCTGTTGAATCCTTGACTATAAATTATCTCCTTCATCAAGTAACTTGCAATAAGACATTTTGAAAACTAAGCCATCCAGTAAGAAAGCTAACTTAAGTCTCTTTTAAATTATGAGGTTTAAAATGTTTTCTGTCCAACCATTTATTATCTTATTTGGTATTGGAAGTCTAAATAACGATTACATAACTTTGAGTCTGTGGAAACACAGACAGGGCACTTTAGCTCTTCTCAGTGGCTTATGTGTAGACTGTAGCTCTTAGAACATGTAAGACTCAATGTCTTCTCCTCCCATTTGTAAATCTCCATGCTATTTGTGAGTCTTTATACAGGAACAGACATTCAATCGAGGTAGTAAGAGAATTGTATTATATGTGTGTGAATAAGCAATTTTTTTTCTTCATGTCTTGACAGTTTTCCTGGCCATATTTGAAGCCTTACATTTCTTACAAGGGTCAAATTGGATTATGTATATGAAATCATATTTTGAGCTGTAAGATGAGAGACAAATGCTAGTAATATGGTTTATGTATGCAGTATATGCTCCATAAATACTTTTTAAATTGGCAGTGCTTCTAGGGATGCAGAAAATTTCCATAGAACCTTCAAAACTTCAAGAAGAAAGGAAAGTGAGCTGTGTTTTTGCTGCTATGATTTTATTCTAGTTACTGTTACATAAAGTACCTTTGAAAATATTACCAAGCAATTATGGCAGTGTTGCTCCTAGGAGATTAAGAGTGTCATCTTTTAAATGCCATTCATCCAAATGTACATAACGCTTAAGGAATGTTTATACTTTGCAGGAACCTGTGCAAGTTTTGTTGAATAAGAAGTATTCAGAGGGCTCTAATAAGCAAAAAGACTGTAGTATGTCTAAAGTGTCTAGGACCATATGCAGGAAGGATGATTCTTCTTTCCTCTGTTAGTGCTGAGACTTTGCTCTGATAGTTTTAATCCTTCCTGTCTCCTCTCAAACACTTTTGAAAAGAAAATTAAAGAAAAAATATACAGGTATGCACTTGTAGTTGTTTCAGCATTTACTAGTAAGATGGAAACTTAGGTTAATAATCATGCTAATTTTGATTTGAACTAGAAAATTAATTTGGAGCCTACCTATTACATTACTGCTTCACAGGGCAATAGATATTATAAACATACACACACTGTCTGTCTCTCTATACTGACACGTATATATGTATAACATATCTTACTGTCTTTGTCATTGATTCTCTCATGATAGCAGTAATACCTTTTATTGATCATCTTGTTAAAAACATTTGAAAATTTTAAGATGCACTTACTTCATGTGACTGAAAGTATATTTACAAAAAATGCAATGTATCTTTTTTATTACAAAAGTTTTCTGAGAAAATATGGAACAATATATACATGGACACAAAACATTGGCATTTCGAGATAAGCTGGTTGACCATTGGGTGCTCACCAACTGCAATGATCAAACACATCTTAAAAATCCTAATTAATTCAAATGTAGGCAAGTCATTCACTCTTTAACATATTTCTGAATAACTTCTAAAAGGACAACTTAAAAAAAAAACAAACGATGAAATTCCAAGTTTAAAATATATAAACACGCAAAAAAATTTGGTTCCTTATCCAAGGGTAAATTTCTCTTTATTTATATCTGTACCCAGCTGGCAGTGGGTGGTGTCTCATTCCTGGAAACTCATATCTTGAAAAGCAAATGCTTAGGGGAATATTCATTTAGCTACGAGCAATGGTGTTTCCAGCTCGGAAATGTCATTTTGAGGAGTCCCTGAGAGCAGGGCAGAGAAATGTGACTGTGCTTTGGCAGACTCTGTAAAGCTCAGTTCTCAAATTAATGGGTCTTATAAAGTCCTGATGGTTTTGTTGACCAGGCTATCTGCATAATCTGACTGGGCTTGTGCCATAGCCACACTGAGAGAATGATTGTCATTAGTATCATTAATATGTATGTATTCTCCTTGTTCTCTGGATTTGTTTGGAGGTTTTAGAGGAGCAGACCATTGGTAAGGCCTCAAATTGATGACCATGTCCTTTTTTATTTTTAAGACAAAGCGTTTTATTAGTAACCACCCTTGGGACCAAGTTAGAGAACTAGGAAGGACATATTATAACATTGTGGTTCAGAACACAATGAATTTGGTTTTTGTATTGCTAACATTTGTCTCTCATCTTACAGCTCAAAATATGAGTTCATATACATAATCCAATTTGACCCTTGTAAGAAATATAAGGCTTCAAATATGGCTAGGAATTTCTTAAAAACTGTCAAGACACGAAGAGAAAGCATGTCAGGACTTTTTTAATAATAGACCAGGTTAAAGAAGTAAAAAAGCTTCCTTTCTGCTAGGTCCTGGATGGATCCTCTTGCTTCTGCATGTTTCTGATGTTCCTGGCAACACTTGTCCCTTGGTTCCCTGATCCCCTGGTCCATACCTTGCCACTGACGTATATCAGCTTGACACTGGGGGCAGGATTGAATCTCATGTCCTGTCTCCCAGACTTAGAACTTTTCTGATCTTTCCTTTCCTTGCATTCCTTTCTTGCACCTTAAATAACCTACAAGACCCTATGTGATTTGGCTCCAGGCTTCTACTCCAAATTCATCTCCTATCGTTTTACCTTTTGGCTCAGTAAGAGTTGGTTAAATATTCCTTCTTTCTGTTTTGTTCTTGAACATTCCCAACTCATTACTGACTCAGGATTTATTGACTGTGTTAACATATCTGGAATGCTCATTTCTTTGATCTTTACCAGTTTTCAACCCAAATGTCATCCCTCAAGTGGTTTTCCCTAACTACTCCCTTTGAATAACTGTCTAGTCCACACCTTTCCTTTCTTTGACCTCATTTTTCTTTTTAATAGTGCACATTGTTTAAAATTGTCTTGTGGTTTTATTTATGTATATGTCTGCCTTGATTCTCTCTCACCATCCCCTCATTTTCACACTCGAACTTAAGCTCCCTATAAATAGGGAGCTTTTTGTTTTCTTCACTCGCTTGTGTGTTTTTATTATTTAGATAAATCTAGCACAGAGAAAGTGCCTGGTAAGTAAATGCTAAATGAATGTTGGATAATAGCGCTTGGTTATTTAGTAGAATGAGTGTGATTATTTGCCAAGTTGCAGATCCAAGAGTCTCAGGAGTCCTTTTACACCCCCTTGGAACAATGAGGGAATCCTAACCCGGACAAACTGTAAGGCTGTCCATGTTCCCTAGAGAATAGGAACAATAGTTTTCATCTCAACATGATTTTTAATGATGGCATCATGTTTTGTTACACGTATATAAAATATTTTAATCACCAACCCCTTATTTTTGATCATTTGTTTTTTTTCTATCTTGTCGGTATTTGTGAGTGCACCTCCGTGAATATCTCTGTACACGTATCTTGTGTACAATTCTAAATATTACCTTAGGCTATATTCCTTAGAATAAAATTGCTATATTAAGATATATGCCCCTTTTTGAATATTTTCCATATTATTATTTGAAAATCAGACTGCCAAAATATTTATGTTTTAGACACTTATAAAAAAAACACGTCTTTTTTTTTTTAAAACAAGTTTTTACCCTGTCTTATTAATGTGGTGTATCATGTTGATTGATTTTTTTTTAAATTTATTTGACAGAGAGAGAGATCAGAAGTAGGCAGAGAGGCAGGCAGAGAGAGAGGAGGAAGCAGGCCCCCTGCTGAGCAGAGAGCCCTATGCGGGGCTCGATCCCAGGACCCTGAGATCATGACCCGAGCTGAAGGCAGAAGCTTTAACCCCTGAGCCACGCAGGCGCCCCCCAAAAACACATCTTTAAAGAAAAGGTTAGACGTTTTGGATCTACTTCTTTAACTTTCTAATTTTAATTTCAATTTAACTGCATTATTAAAGTGAATAGATTGATTTTTTTTCCAGAAGAAGAGCCAGAGAAGAATAATTTGTCTGTATTTCCTTATAGCCATTTCAGCCAAAATAGGGATGTGAATTGCTTCAAGTTGTCACTCTTTCTTGTTCTTGTTTGCTATGTTACTCTTAAAATAAATGAAGTTCAGCAAAAACTAGGCTCACAACATACCACTAAGAAACAATATCCTGTTGCTTATAGATTCAATGAATGTAATATTTGAAGCTTACTTAGAGAAATGTACATCTCTTTTCTTCAAAGTTAAACTCTGTTTTCTCTGAAAAGGGTGGCCATTCCATGATACCTTTCTAAAAGAGGGGTTTTTTGTGTGTTTTTTTTTAACCTTTTGTCATGAACAAAGAAATCTAATGCATTTGCTGCCCTGTAAAAATCTCAATCCTATTGTACTGTAGAAATGTCCAAGTTAAAAAAGAAGGAAGACTTAAAATGTTTGGCCTTTGTGATCATAGTCTTACCATACAATCCAGCAATCACGTTCCTAGGTATTTATCGAATTGAGTTGAAATCTTGTGTACACACAGAAATTTGCGCAAGAATGTTAATAGCATTTAATCATAATTGTCAAAACATGGAAATAATCAAGATGCCCTTCAGTAGATGAATGCATAAACAAACTGTGTTGCCGCCACACAATGGAATAGTACTCAGTCAAAACCCATAGAACTGTGCGAGACAAAGAATGAGCCTTAATGTAAACTATGGACTTAAGTTATAATAAGTGCTCAGTATTGGTTTGTTAATTGTAACAAATGTATTGCACTAAAGCAGTATGTTACTAACAAGGGAAACTGTGTGCAGGGGAAGCATCTTTTTGGGAACTTCCAATACTCCCTGAGCCATATTCCTGTAAATCTATAGTTGTTCTAAAACAACAAAGTCTGGGGCGTTTGTGTGGTTCAGTAGATTAAACATCTGCCTTCGGTTCAGGTCATAGTATCAGGGTCCTCGGGTGGAGCCCCACATGGGGCCCCTAGTTGGGGTCCCTGTATCAGGCTTCCTGCTCAGATGGGAGTCTGCTTTTCCCTCTCCTCTGGCTTGCTCTCTCACTCTCAAACAAATAAATAAAAATCTTTAAAAAAATAAAAATAAAAAAAGAAAGTCTATTAGAAAAATAACCAAGGAATCAAATGTGTCATTTTCCTCTTATATCTATCTCTTTAGTACTGTCTAGTGATAGGTTATTCCTAATCATTTTTTCTGTCCAGATAAAACCATTTCATCACTCTGATATTACAGACCTTCTGATATTGACTTTCTCAATTAGATGATTGTATCAGTCAATCATTTTCTCATTGTCAAGCTGTTTCTTGGAGTTCTGGAATCCTGGATTAGAGTGTCAAAGTGATTGAGTCAATATTTTTGTTTGTTGTTAGTTTGGACTTATAATTCTGTGGCAAAGCAGCACTGGATATTGTTCTCTCTGGAAAATGATAGCGAGCATGTTGAGTTTTTAGATACTTTCATGTTTTCAGGCCCTACGATCCTTGATAATCTGTATTTTTTGACCTGATCTTAAAGGGAAAAATAATAGGAATGTTTGTAAGTCTATGTTCTAGACATCTTCCATATCAATCAAATTATAACCTAGCTGTTATCACCTTGCCTATAAGGTTTAAATTAACAATGTAACAATAACAATTACATGAAGCTCTTTATTTCTGTATTATACAATTTTTAGCTTTATATTTAATAGTAAAGTTTTGATTTGAACTTCCCTAATGGCTAATGATGATGAATATTTTTCCATGTGTCTGTTAGCCATTTGTGTGTCTTCTTTGGAGAAGTGTCTGTTCATGTCTTCTGCCCATTTTTTGACATGATTATCTGTTTTTTGCGTGTGGAGTTTGAGGAGCTCTTTATAGATTTTTGGATACCTGCCCTTTGTAGTGTCATTTGCGAATATCTTCTCCCATTCCTTGGGTTGCCTCTTTGTTTTGTTGACTGTTTCCTTTGCTGAGTAGAAGCTTTTTATCTTGATGAACTCCCAAAAGTTCATTAAACAATGAATCTTGGAACACTGAACAAATAAAGTAAAATTTAAAAAAATAAAAATAAAAGTAAAGAAAGTGATATCTTAAGTTTTAGAGA
Organism: Procyon lotor; assembly: GCA_028646535.1. Taxonomy (NCBI): domain Eukaryota; kingdom Metazoa; phylum Chordata; class Mammalia; order Carnivora; family Procyonidae; genus Procyon; species Procyon lotor. The sequence goes on along the minus strand of CM053614.1, from coordinate 63,339,375 downwards.
AATTGCTGCCACCCAATTTTTTAATTTCCTAAAAGTTAAATCAATCTGAAAGCCAAGAAAATGACTTTCAAGTGGTCTACCTCTAACTTGAATATAGTTTTTTAATGTGATAGAGGAAGAAGAAAAATATTAAATGTAGTTGATTTCACTTCCCTCTGGAATTCATTATGAGCGTGTAGTATAAAATTATTGTGACTCTCTACAAGTTATCTCATACTATGCAAATCATAGAGTGAGACTCCCTACCATTCAGTATTTCTTAAGTAACTATAAATGCTAATGACACTGTATTCCCTTTGTTGCACCTGCTCTTCTCCTGGTATGAAAGTTCAATTTCAGATGCATCAACTACTTGCATTGTCTTATTCATGCTGCGTTAATTGGAGCAACTTCTTTTCTTTCTTAACAGATGCTTATTGCCTAAAAAATGAGAGTTTTAATAGTCTCCCATGTTGATGAATAAATTCCTTTGAAACACTTTGAACTGTGAGTGGAAAGGTCAGTAATTGGACTTCAAAGATGTTACCTTGCTTCTTCTCAGTCTGTGACCCAGTGTTAATATTGCGTGTGTGTAGAAGAAAGCCCACTTCAAGTAGGAAGCTTCTGGCTTCTTTGGAACTTCGTTTCCTTTCTCTTCAGTGAGGGTGGTATTTGTCAGAAGACCTATTTTGTGGTGTAATAAGAGTGTATACTCAAAGCTTGTATTCAATGATCTATCCTCAACTTTGCTCTCTTGCCACTTTAATAGCTAAGAAACTTTTGATGAACAACCACTGCATTATGATTTTCTGTAATCACAATACTTTATCTATCATTGTGTACATATTTATAGACAGAATAAAGGGGCTAAACTGAATTAATGTACATAACCTCAAGTACGATTAATTATGCACTCATATAATGTTACTTTAGAAATATTACCTGGAGGGTAATATTTGTGTGTTTGTGTGTTTGTTTAATACAGTAGTTATTAATGATATGAATTAAGTAAAGAAGTATTCAAGGTTTGTAGTAACTAAAAATTTTTATTTTCTCGTATTCTAACATAATATATGAAAGAGAATCATGGTTAAATTTTTCAATATTTTTAGACCATTCTCATTTTTTGAAGGAATGTGGCTTTTACTTAAGATTTTGAGAAAAAAAAATGTGTTTATTATTTTGAACTAATTATCTTCCTCACTTAATATAGATGGAGAAACACAACTCTTAACTGATTTTATTGAGTTATTTAATTGTTCTTCCTTCTTCTGGTCCCTAAGTTTTATTTTCAGGCTTGCCTCTATTTTTTAAATTTTTTTTCCCAAATACGTTTATTTTATTTTTTTCAATGTTACAAGATTAATTGTTTGTGCACCACACCCAGTGCTCCATGCAATATGTGCCCTCCTCAATACCCCCCACCAGGCTCACCCAACCCCCCACCCCCTGCCCTCCAAAATCCTCAATCTGTTGCTCACAGTCCACAGTCTCTCATGGTTCATCGCCCCCTCCGATTTCCTCCCACTCACACTTCCCTTCCTTCTCACAATGCCCTCCATGTTTTCCTATATGTTCCACACGTAAGTGAGGCCATAAGATAATTGTCTCTCTCTGCTTGACTTATTTCACTCTGCATAATCTCTTCTAGTCCCATCCATGTTGATACAAAAGTTGGATATTCATCTTTTCTGATGGAGGCATAATATTCCATTGTATATATATGATCCATATCTTCTTTATCCATTCATCTATTGAAGGGCATCTTGGTTCTTTCCACAGTTTGGCGATTGTGGCATTGCTCTTATGAACCCTGGGGTACATGTGGCCCTTCTTTGTACTGCATCTGCTTCTTTGGGGTAAATACCCAGTAGTGCAATTGCAGGGTCATAGGGTAGCTCTATTTTTAACTTCTTGAGAAATCTACACACTGTTTTCCAAAGTGGCTGCACCAACTTGCATTCCCACCAATAGTGGAAGAGGGTGCCCCTTTCTCCACACCCTCTCCAACATTTGTTATTTACTGTCTTGTTGATTTTGGCCATTCTAACTGGTGTAAGGTGGTATCTCAGTGTGGTTTTGATTTGAATCTCCCTGATAGCTAAAGATGATGAACGTTTTTTCATGTGTCTGTTAGCCATTTATATGTCTTCTTTGGAGAAGTGACTGTTTGGGTCTTTTGCCCATTTTTTGATGTGATTATCGGTTTTGTGAGTGTTGAGTTTGAGGAGTTCTTTATAGATCTTAGATATCAGACCTTTGTAGTGTCATTTGCGAATATCTTCTCCCATTCTGTGGGTTGCCTGTTTGTTTTATTGACTGTTTCCTTTGCTGTGCAGAAGTTTTTTATCTTGATGAAGTCCCAAAAGTTCATTTTCACTTTTGTTTCCTTTGCCTTTGGAGACATGTCCTGAAAGAAGTTGCTGTGGCTGATGTCGAAGAGGTTACTGTCTATGTTCTTCTCTAGGGTTTTGATAGACTCCTGCCTCACGTTGAGGTCTTTTATCCATTTCGAGTTTATCTTCATGTATGGTGTAAGAGAATGGTCAAGTTTCATTCTTCTACATACAGCTATCCAATTTTCCCAGCAGCATTTATTGAAGAGACTGTCTTTTTCCACTGGATATTTTCTTCCTGCTTTGTCAAAGATTATTTGACCATAGAATTGTGGGTCCATATCTGGGCTCTCTATTCTGTTCCACTGGTCTATGTGTCTGTTTTTGTGCCAGTACCATGCTGTCTGGGTGATCACTGCTTTGTAGTAAAGCTTGAAATCAGGCAATGCGATGCCCCCAGCTTTGTTTTTCTTTTTCAGGCTTGACTCTTTAAAGATAATTTCTCTAAGTACGGAAATATACCTAAAAGGAAATTATAATTGGTATTTTACTTCAAAAATATTGAGCTAGTCTCTACCTTCAGATAAATACATATGTGAATGTTTGTGCATATATATATATACATACACACATACATATGTGTGTATATTCCTGAGATAGAGTACTACTTATATTTCTGTAGCTATAGATGTACTCAATTTCATGTAGAAAAACAACTGGCGATATTTTCTTAAAGGCAGATGATATCCCACAATAGTGACTCTGACAGTAGTTCATTCCATTGTAGATTTCTTTGTAGCAAAAGTAAGTCACCAACTCGGAGGTACAGAACATGAATATTTACCATGGAAAACACCAGCTAAACAACTAAAGCCTGTTGGATCTAGAATTTTCCTTGCAAGTTCAATTGATGATGACAGTTGGTAATTTGTCTTCATATGTTTTCATTTCTTTCATATGAATATTTTATTTAGTAAATTCAATAGATCAAAGACATAGAAATATAACCAAAAGGTTTATCATCCTGAAAATTATTCATAAAAATGAATACTTCCTCTTACATAGGACAAAATATACATTTAAATGCTAAATCCAGTGCTCATGGTATATCTTTTATTCAAAGACCAAAGCTTTTCATGTATCTGATTTTATTTATACAACTATTTTTTGGCTTTTATAAGAAAAAATAGCCAGGTATGAGATATACAGAGTCATCCACAGAACCATGAAATATTGCTAGTTTCATAGCATTTGTTCTATTCTATTTACTCTGGTCATTGTAAAGTTTGAGTAATACTCTGAAAATGGCTGGCCACCTTGTAGCTTATCATATATCTAATCATAATTTTTACTCTGAGACACAGAATGGCCTTCAATTCACCTCTGGAGACTTTCAGATTTAATGTCACACCCAACAGTAACTTTTTGCATTTCAGATGTAGATTCTCATGATGTAAGATGTGAACGTTATTCATTATCATTCCCTCGCCTAAGACAAATAAAGATTAATGATGGTGTTGGAAGGAATTCTGCTGCACCCGTTCCATTCTGCCTTAATCTGAAAAATGGAGAGGCAGACATGTTCACTCTTTTATATTGTCTGCTCACAGAGGAATTATGATTCCAACCAAATCCCTGAAAGTGAAATTGTCATTCCTAGATAGAGATGCAGTATCCTCTCAAGGCCCACTTCATCTATGACTCCAAAAAAAAAGAGTTCAATATCTTTTGTAATAGGAGTTGTTCACCTGCGTGATGTGTTCAGCTTTGATCACCATTTCATGTGTTCCTGACTTCTCATTTACATACCAAGATAGTTCTCTCTGAAGTATTTTCCTTCAATCCGAGTAAGAGTCCTATATTTTTCTTGTTACCTGGCACACCATGTTTCATGTATTGTCACTGTTCATGGCAAGTTTACCTCTTCAAGTGTGCTTTAAGAAGAGGACAATCCAACTTTGTTACAGTACCTTATAAATACATTTTATATATCAGTTTAGCTACTACTTTATAACAAATATATGGGTTCAAATTGTTTGTAGGAATGTTCTGTTAATCAGAAAGTATCCTCTAAGACATTTAAAGTTCTCTTGGATTAGAACTATGTACTTACAGGTCAGCCTTGTTATCCTCAAATCTTTTAGCCTTCTAGAACTATTATTTCTACTACTAATTTTTTAAAAAGTTAGAATCTCTATCCTACTTGTTGATAATGTCTTTTTTTTAAAGATTTTATTTATTTACTTGACAGAGAGATCACAAGTAGGCAGAGAGGCAGGCAGAGAGAGAGGGGGAAGCAGGCTCCCTGCTGAGCAGAGAGCCTGATGTGGGGCTCGATCCCAGGACCCCGAGATCATGACCTGAGCCAAAGACAGAAGCTTTTTTTTTTTTTTAAAGATTTTATTTATTTGACAGAGAGAAACACAGCGAGAGAGGGAACACAAGCAGAGGGAATGGTAGCGGGAGAAGCAGGCTTCCTGCCGAGCAGGGAGCCTGATGCGGGGCTCGATCCCAGGACCCTGGGATCATGACCTGAGCTGAAGGCAGACGCTTAACGACTGAGCCACCCAGGCGCCCC